>CM062392.1:21897662-22548568 GCA_031304145.1 Cardiospermum halicacabum
CATGCATACATTCATTACCATTGGGTGCGGAAATAACTGGTGAAATAGTTTAATTAACAATAAAGAACAAATAATATGTCTCACAGTCAACAATAAATATCTGTCAAGGGTTTACAATCCAAAAATAGTTTATAAGACATCATAAACTTAAAATCCCTAAAATAGTTTACAAATCCTTCAAACAGTACCCCTAAAGATAAATAATAGTTCCTATATGAAGTTAATAAACAAGTGAGACTTCACATGCTTCAATGATATGCTGGAACACTTTATTCTGCTCGATTACCTGTTTCACAATTCAGTAGAAAAGATAAAGAAAAATGGAAAAGAAGTAACATCCGATGTCCGATAAGCAAGCTCACACTTCAACATAGATATACAGATGCGTCTAATTAGCATTTAATAACGAAGTTGGCACACAAATGCACCTAGGAACTATCAACCATCCATTAAGAATCAATCCTCACTCAATTGCAAGCATTTACAACAAGCGTTTATAACTTTATTCCCCATCCTAAGCTCCTGTTATGCTCATTTGGGTTCATTTGAGATTACCTAGTGTCTAGGTGGGTTTATTATTAGCCGTTTAAACCCCGAATGCATACAATTCAATCCAAACACAATTATCATTTAATTCCAATCAGATTAATGATTCCATTTCATTATTGACTGCCCTTAATCTTGTATAAATAATGAAGAAGGATCAATTAGGCTGAAGCCACACAATAGGGTCCGAAGACCGAAAACCGTAGTGTCGTTTGTTCCCTCTCTGGACGGACAACTACCTTAGGATTCCATCAATTAGGTCTAAAGACCACCAATACAATATGTCTGTAGGCAGTGGTGCCGTCACACTCAATAGGAGTCATCACTCAGTTCAATAGTGGTTAGCTAGACCAAAGGACCTATATTTCAATAGGTTGAGAATTCTCGGTTACCCTAATGACATGTCATTCCATCATTATTTCAAATACAACTAGGGCAATCTGTAATTACTTTAGATGATCAGAACTCACAAATTGCTTAACAATTAATGGCTTTCATTCAACACTCTCGGATAACATTACTAGTGCCTTATCCGTTTATGTCCAGCTCTAGTCTAACCAAAGCCTAAGTCTATATTGCAAGTATATATATATGTATACACAATAGCCACTCATGCAAATAGGATAATACAACACCTATATCACCATTCCAATACATTACAATCACCTATTTGTACAATTTAAACAATCTTAGTGAACATGTTATTAAGCGATTTAATGCACAATCACTAAACTTTCAACAAACATACGGTAGAGTATCAAACAAGATTGCTAACATTTCATCCAACGACAATAGCTAAGTGTCACCGGAACGAGCTTCGGCATTGTGCGCTTCGCCTAATCAATAACAATAACCCTCTTAGACTATATATCAAACATTTGACACGCGAACTAAAATCGAATTCTATCACCTAGGGTTTTGATGATCCAATGGCCAATAATCGGAAACTTCAATTGTTACTACACAAAACCAATCCTAATTCAATAATTAATTCAAAATTTTAAGCTATGGTTTCCTACCGTTAGAACCCTAACTAATCCAATAGTGTTGAACAACCTTTATCCACCCTTAAGGAGTCATGTTTACCATAAGAATCATGGTTGTAACAATTGAGAATCAATCTAGGGTTGTAGAGATGCCTTACCGGAGTTATGATGTTGAACTTGTAGAGAGGGATTTAGAAAAAACCAAAGACGTGATTCGATTGATTGTGAGAAAAAAGAGAAGAACGAGATCAATTCATTAGGTATCGACCCAATCAATCCCTACCAACAACGCTGGTGACATGAGGCCTATGTCACTTGGATCGACAGTGTTTGATCCCTTGGAACTGCCTAATACGGTGACTGACAACATAAGGCCTATGTCGCCAGTACCTAAAGCATTCTGTCCAACAAATTGCTGAAAATTGCGATCTAGTGACATAGTTGGTGACATAATGCCTATGTTGCCAGCATTTGTAGTGCTGTATATATCCGATTTCTTCCTCGTTCAACTTCGTTTCCAACTCTGGTACGGAAGTAATACCAATATCACATTGATTATCATTCTCATAAAATTCATTGAATACATGATTATGCTCTGAGTTTATCATGAAATTTAAGAATTACATAGGAAAATTCGTATAAATTGAAGACTTATCAATTATTTCACCCCTATGAAGTATTTAATCGAAAAGTAAAAAATGACACGAAATGACCGAATCTTCTAACCCCAAAATTAAGACATTACATTGGAAGCATTTAATTCTTGTTGGAAGGTATGACAGGTGATGAGAGTTAGACGTGAACACTGGAGCAGAGGCTAGTAGAATTAGAAAAGGAGGTTGAAGCAAGAAGGGAGGAATCAAAGAAGCACAAAGAGCGTTTGAGGCAACTGACCAATGAAATACTCAGTTGAGGAAGTAGATCAAGATTGAGAAGATTTGAAAATCGTATCGTGCAAGTAGCTCTAAAGGTGAAAGAGATGAAGTATCACCGCAAGTGAAGGGTAGGTTAAATTTTAGTGGGGAAAAGGAAGACTCTAAAGACACCAGTGATGAAAATTATACTGAAAGTGAAGTAAAGACTACAAGTGAATAAGAGGGGGTGAATAGTGAAAGCTATAGTTCCGACATGCTGAGGGGAAGTGGGTGCAAAAGGGATAGAGAAGTGAGAAAGATGAAAGAAGAAATCAAAAAGCTAAAGGAGCAAGTGAGAAAGAACTATAAGGCAGACGTGAAGGCAACAACTATAAGGGAGTCAATTGTAAAATGTGTTAATGATCCTTTTGTGTGTTGGATATCAAACACACGCATGCCAAGAAATTTTATAATGTCGCAGATCGAAAAATACAGTGGGAAGACAGATCCTGAGGAGCATGTGATGACATACAAATATCTAATGAATACTTGTAATATACCACCCAAAGTGTATGAAGCGATCTTCTGCAAGGCATTCAGTGCTAGTCTAGCAGGGGCGGTCCAAAAGTGGTAAGCATTGCTATCGTTGAATAGCATCCGTTCGTTCGCAGGTTTTATGTAAAAATTCATAAATGAAATTTCGCACAATAAGAAGGTAGAAATTGATGAAGCGGATCTTTATGATTGCAAGCAGAAGAGGAATGAAGCATTAAGGAAGTATTTGAAACATTTTAATGAAATGAATGTGTTAGTTTTGGATTGCAATGAGAGGGTGATAATCAAAGCTTTTATGAAGGGGCTAAATTTCGACACAAGACTGCACGTGGACCTTATATCGAAGACTCCCAAGACCTTTGCAGAAGTAAGGAGAAAAGTGGAAGGGGCGATGATATATACTTAGCAAGGAGGAAAGGAACCGATCGAAAGGATGAGGCAAAGAAAAGCACCGCAACTAGAGACGTGGAGCAAAGGAATCGTCGATCGCTTATTCATAAGGAAGAAACCCTAACCGAGAAACTAGAGTAACTTATATGCGGTCCGCTCCCTACATGAGAGAAGATCTTCCGTTGAGAGAGAGCTGACCGCAGGAGTATGTTTCTTATGATTTGATGGTACCTCTGAAAAAGATCGTTGTACTATTAAAGGAGATAGGGGATGTCGTGCGATTCCCTGAAAAATTGCCTCTAGACATTCCTAAGGATATGAGTTGGTATTGTGACTTCCATCAAGATTACGGGCACACTAGCGATCAATGCTATCAGCTATGAAAGCAAATGGCCTATTTATTGAAGTAAGGGCGGAGGGAATTCTTAACAACCAAGGGAAGAGAAACACAAGATCAAGCTGAACGAGCCACACTGAGTAGGGTGCTAAAGCCCCATTACCTCCAAATGTAACCCGGACTATTAATGTCATCTTAGGGGAATCAGAATTAAATGGGTGTACCAAGTCGGCGACGAAGAAGAAAATATGAGATGTATTGAATGTGTGTAGTGTTGCAGCTAAGCCTGGCGGGATAGCGGAGGCAATCACTTTTTCGGAAGCAGAAACACTAATGGTAGAGGGACCCCATGTAACATCCCAATTTTGGGGCTAAACGATTTCTATGTTTTTGAACCGATTTTTGGCTTTCAATGTTATGAACTCTTTTATGTGATTCTTGAAACATTTGAGAGTAATTGAATGATATGATGCTTATAGAATGGTTATAAAAATTTTCTATCAATGTTTATTGGTGTTCAATCGAATCTGATAGCGAAAACGAAGTCGAACGAATGAAAAAAGTGGAAAATTGCAGCATCAGTGGTTCTGGTGACATAGCCCATATGTAGCCAGCGGCTCTGGCGACATAGGCATTATGTAGCCAGCTATGTCGCCAGCGAGTGAAATCTGCAAATCTAAGATTTGGTCTCGGTTCCATCTGGCGACAAAGGCTCTATGTCGTCAGACTTGTCGCCAAAGACTGAATTTGAGCATTTTAAACCTATTTTGGTCGAATCCTTTTCATTCTCTCTCACTCTCTCGAATTCTCTCGTCTCGCAAGCGACTTTTCTCTTGATTCCTTTGTCATCTCTCCATTTGGATGTCTCCAGTAAGTCTCCGATTAACCTCAATCTTGTTCTTTATGTGTTCAAGCATGATTGATGATAGATTTAGAAGTGATCGTTATTGGTTTAGGATGTTGAATTAGTTAGGATTTTGGTTGGAAACCCTAAGATTTAGGTAAAGTGATTTGGAGGATTGAATCATGGAATTTAAGTGGAATTTAGTTTAATCGTGTTATCGATATGGTTTATTATTCGATCGTTTGTTATTTCTTTGCGATTAGATTAGGTTTCTCTTTTCGCGTGCCACGTATTCGACCGTTTGTCTAAATTCAATATTGCTCTTTATTGTTGTTAAGCGAAGCGGACGGTGCCGAGGATTGTGTCGGTGACGCTTAGCTTAGCTTATTGTCGGAAGAAATGTTAGCAACGTCGTTTTATATTCTATATCGGTTGTTGTGTGTTTTATGATTGTGCATTAATAGGGTTAAACAAGATAACCACATGAAATGTAATTGGTAAAGTTAGATAGTGATTGATAAGGTGGATATTGATTGCTGCTATTGTTGGTATATTACTGCTTAGATATAATGATAATTCTATTGCATGTTAGACTTAGGATTTGGTTAGCTAGAGCTGGAAATAAATGGATAAGGCACTAATAAAGTACCCGACAATTGATTGATTGAAAGCCAATGGATTTATATAATGGAATTGTGAATGCTAAATTGAATTGTGTGTTTTGATCACCGAATAAATCAAGATAATGATTGCCCTAGTCATGGTTGAAAGTAATGATGGAATGACATGTCATTAGGGGTACCCGAGATATCTTAATCTATTGAGCAAAATAGGACATTTGGTTTAGCTAACCACATTGAGTGACGACTCCTATTGGGTGTGACGGCACCACCGCCTGCGGGCATATTATTATTGGTGGTCTTCGGACCTAATTGATGAGATTTTAAGGTAGTAGTCCATCCCGAGGGGGAATAAACGGCTCTATGGATCTCGGTCTTCGGACCATATTGGTGGCTTCGACCCAATTGGCCCCCTTTCATTATTGATCCTTGATTAGTGGTAGTCTTATAAAATTGGAAACATAATATGATTGCTATTGTATGATGAATGCTAGTGGATTGTTGATTGCTTTGGGGGGTTTATATGGATACATAGAACCTATATGGATGCCTAAAAATGTTAATTGAATATAATGAGTATAATTGGAATGTAAGGATTAATACACCTTATTGAACTCGTGAATAATATGGAAATTGGACGGGTTTTTATTCTATTATGATTGATTGCTAGACCTAGGTGCATTGTGTGCCAAAAATCATAATTGTATGTTTAAATAGACGCATTGCTTGTGTTTGTTGGAGTGTGACTTGCTAACAAGACATCAATAGTCTGACGTTGTTTTTCTTCCATTTTTCCTTGTCTATCTATTGAAATGTGAAACAGGTGATCGAGCAGATTGAAGGTCTCATTGCATTTTCCTTTCATGATTTTTGGAACAATACTGAGAGCTGCCTTTTTCTTGTATTTTGATTACTCTTGAAAGACATGTAGAACCTTTTTAAGTATTTCAGTTTGTAATGTTTTAAGACAAATGTTATGGGATTTGTAAGCCTTTTTTTAAGTACTTGAGTACTTAATATTTTTGGATAATTATTTGGAGATTGTAAACGTTTGATCGAATGATTATTATTATGGATTGTGAACAGGTTTATTTTCAAATGAATTATCTCGATTATGTATTTTTTTCGAATGAGGGTCAGGATGATTATTTTGTTATCGACTATTTTTTATATTAATGCTTATATTTCCGCACCTATTGTATTGTAATTATTGAATGTAATGTGACGCTCCAGCTTCCATTCGCGGCTCCGCCGTGGCCAGGGGTTGGGCGTTAGACCCCACCATGATGCATTAGTGGTCTAGATTACTATAGCCAACCAGGACGTGTGAAAGGTATTAATAGACAATGGGAGCTCATCAATATACTTTTTCTGTCCACTTTGAAGGAGATGCAGTTGGATGAATCAAAAATTAAAAGGAAGACAGTGGTGTTGGTTAGATTCAGTGAGGAAGCGAAGGTAACCTTACGAGAGGTGGATTTGCTAGTGTATACTGAGGGAATGAATCTAAATACCACTTTTCTGATTATCTACACGGATTCAGCTTACAATGTAATACTTGGGAGACCCTTGATTCATGATTTGTGAAATTTCACGTCCACTTATCATCAGATGGTGAAATTTCCAACGCCATGGGGAGTATGGTCAATCAAAGGAGAGTAGAAGCAGGCAAGAGAATGTAACATGAACTCACTCAAAAGTAGGGGCGGCAATAGGGGTCATGACACAGCAGGTTAACACGAAATGAAACCAATTATTAAGTGTTAGGGTTGACTATAATCGTGTCGTGTCAGTAAACATGTCGAACAATTTAACCCATTTAATGATTGTGTCGTGTTTGTGTTGGCATAATCGTTTCATGGATTGATCCGTTTATTGAGGATATATATATATATATATATGTAATTTTAAATTTTTATATTCTATTTATATTTTTTATTGTATTAAATTAAATTTTATTAAATAAATTCGTGTCAACCCATTTAATAATCGGGTAACGTGTCAGTTTTGTGTTGACGTGTTGGATTGGATGATAACCCATTTATTAATCGTATCGTGTTCGTGTATACTTATTCCTAATCTTGTCATGTTTGTTTTGAGATTTTATAACCCATATTATAATCGTGTCTTCTTCTTGTAGTGTCAAGTTAAACGGGTTCGTGTTCGTGTCAGGGTCAAACGATCCGCGAACCCATTTTGCCAGCTCTATTCAAAAGAAGCCCTAAAAATTTATAGCAATTACAGTACGGTATCCAATACAATGAATACCTCAGACGATCAATTTGATGAGGTTGATATCGGGGATGGAACCGAGCGGGTAGTGTTGGTAGGAGCAGCGTTGGATCCCTGTGTACGGGTAGAGATAGTGGCTAAAAGTTAATGTAAATTGTTCCGCGTGGTCTTATACCAATATGACGGGAATAGATGAGGCGGTAATCACACACCGACTAAACATTAGAGGAGAGTGTAAGCCAGTAAAGTAAAAGAGAAGAAAGTTCACTCCCAAGTGTAACAAAATAATTAACGATAAAGTTGAGAAATTTCTTGCAAATGGAAGTATAGAGGCCCAGTACCCAGAGTGGTTGGCAAATGTAGTGGTGGTGAAGAAGAAAAATGGGAAATGGAGAGTATGTATATATTTCACGTATTTGAACAAGGCCTGTCCGAATGATCCTTTTCCTTTACCACATGTCGATGCCACGGTAGATGCCACAGCCGATTACGAGATGCTAAGGTTAATGGATGTATATTCGGGTTATAACCAAATCCTAATGCATCCAGTGGTTCAGGAGAAGACTGCATTCATAACAGAAAGAGACATATACTGTGATAAAGTAATGTTGTTCGGTCTATAGAATCCAGGATCAACGTATTAGAGGCTGATGAACAAAATGTTAGTAGAGAAACTAGGAAAAACAATGGATGTGTATATTGATGATATGTTAGTGAAGTCCAAGGACGAGAGTTACGTAATATTGTTAATCTGAGATTTGATTTAGACCAGAGATGGCGATTAGGTTTCAGATCTGAGAACAGAGGATCGTAGTACTAGAGATAGACTACAGATCCATTTTTTCTACAGATTGTGCTTATTAGTTGTATAGGTTGTAGTATAGAGATATATGCAACTATATAATTGAGATCTGTTAAAATTGAATCGAGAGATCTTTTAACAGATCACTGATGATGATCTAGAAGGTAAATCTGTGATTTAAGATGAAACTTGCATGAGAAGTTAGTTGAAATCAGATTTAGCAAATCAGTTTATTCTTTGTCAGATCAATTGCAGATCAGAGTACTGACTTGAGTTTCATTGAATGAATGTCATGAGATATTTTTACTTCACCAAAACTTTATAATTCCATGATTCTCTGATTTTATGATTCATTTTGCATATAAATTCTTTCAGCAATTCAGATTAAATCTTAGTCTCAAAGATGCTTCCTAGCTTACAATCCCTGTGGAGATGATATCTTAAATACTACATTAGACGTTGATAGGAACTTCGATTGAGTACTGTGAATATAAATATCAGTCGAGTTTCGTCCCATTAGACATATAACCTTGAAAGGTGGTCAGCTACCACATTTTTAGATCCTTTTTTGTCTTTGATTTTAATATCAAACTCCTGCAGCAAAATTACCCATCTTATCAAACTAGGTTTGGATTCTTTCTTAGCAAATATATATCTTAAAGCTGCATGATCAGTATGAATGATAATTTTAGATTAGATCCTAAGATATATGATCTGAATTTATCCAAAGCAAAGACTACTGCTAGTAATTCTTTTTCAGTGGTGGTGTAGTTTCTCTGAGCTTCCACCAGGCTTTTACTAGCATAGTTAATGACTCTGAACAACCTTTCTCTTCTTTGTCCCAACACTGCACCTACACCAAAATCATATGCATCACACATAATTTCAAAATCACAATTCCAGTCAGGTGGAGTTATGATTGGTGCTGAGATAAGCTTTTCCTTTAACTGCATAAAAGCTTTTAAACAATCATCAGTAAAATCAAACTTCTTTTCTTTTTCTAATAAAACACACAAGGGTCTAGAAATTTTTGAAAAATCTTTTATGAATCTTCTGGAAAACCCTGCATGTCCCAAGAAACTTCTAACGCTTTTCACATTAGCAATAACATCAATTTTAGCTTTGTCTACTTCTAACCATGTAGCAGACACTCTATGCCCTAATACTATACCTTCCCTTACCATAAAATGGCATTTCTCCCAGTTGAGGACGAAATTAGTTTCCTCACATCTCCTAAGCACTTGTTCTAAATTGTTCAAACAATCATCAAAACTATCTCCAATGATGGAAAAATCATCCATGAAAACTTTTAAAAACTTACCAATGAAGTCAGTAAAAATAGCTAGCATACACCTTTGGACAGTTCCTGGTGCATTACATGGTCCAAATGACATCCTGTTATATGTAAAGGTTCCAAAAGGACATGTAAATGTTGTTTTGTGTTGATCACCAGGTCCTATTGGAATTTTGTTATATCTAGAATAACTATCCAAGAAATAGAAATAAGGGTGTCCTGCTAGTCTATCTAACATTTCATCAATGAAGGGAAGAGGAAAGTGATCCTTTCTACTGGCATTATTTAAAATTCTGTAGTCTATACACATTCGCCACCCTGTGACTGTCCTAGTTAGGATCAACTCATTTTTCTCATTTTTTATCGCATTTATTCCTCCCTTCTTTGGAACACACTGCACTGGACTAACTCATTCACTATCTGAAATTGGAAAAATAATACCTGTATCAAGAAGCTTTAACACCTCCTTCTTCACAACCTCCTTCATTGTTGGGTTCAATCTCCTCTGTGGTTGGATTTTTTATGTATGCTTATCCTTTAGGATGATCTTATGAGTACAGAAAGTTGGGTTGATTCCTTTTATATCTGCAATTGTCCATGCAATGGCTTTCTTGTGTCTCCTTACCACTTGTAGAAGGCTTTCCTCTTGCTCATCTATCAATTCATTTGACACTACATTCGGTAAGCTAGAGTCTTTAAAGTTAAGGAATGCATACCTGAGATGACCTGGAAGCGCCTTTAGTTCCAATTGTGGTGGTTTTTCTATAGATGGAAGCATTGGTTCAGCAAATGGTTGTATGTCACTGATGTTGAGTACAAAATCTGAAGTCATAGACTCCAACTCCCCACTGTAAGCGCTTTCTTCAGGAATATCCATATCCACTTCATTTAATAAAACGTTGTTCAGTGGATCAGCACTTCTTAGTGTCAATATTTTGTCCATCAACTCTTCATCAGTAGCAAGTTGAATGGTTTTTTTTACTTCATTGAAATCATATGGGAATTTCAATGATTCCAATAAGCTGAATTTAACTTCTTCTCCATTTACTCTTAACGTGAGCTCCCCATTTGCTACATCAATTAAAGCCCTACCAGTTCTTAAAAATGGTCGCCCAAGCAGCAATGGCACATCCTCATCTACTTCCATGTAGAGTACTACAAAGTCTACAGTAAACATAAACTTATTTACTATGACTATCACATCTTCCATAACTCCTTTGGCATGAGTGAAAGACCGTCAGCAAGTTGTAGTATGACATTATCAGGCCTTAAATGCCCTATCCCTAGTCTTTCATAAATGGCTAAAGGCATTAAGTTAATGCTGACTCCTAAATCATAGAGAGCCCTCCTAGTTAACCTATCGCCAATAGTTAAGGGTATAGCGAACTTGCCAGGATCTTTCTCTTTCTTGAGAATTTGGTACTTCGCAAGCTGGCTCACGCTTTCATTTACATTTATGCATCCTACATCAGCTAAATTCCTCCTGTTTGACAAAAATTCCTTCATGAATTTAGCATAGACAAGCATCTGCTTCAATGCCTCAGGGAATAGGATGTTGACATGAATTTGTTTCATTATGTCCAAAAAATTTTCAAGCTGCTTATCTAGATTTTTCCTATTTTCTCTCTGAGGAAAAGGTAAAGAAATCTTCACAGCCTCCTGTTCTTTATTAGCAGAGTTGCTAATTTTTTCAGTTTCTTTATTTTGTATAAGAGGTATAAAACTCTTCTTTTCCTTAGAATTTTCCAATTGTTTCCCACTTCTCAATGTAATTGCATGCACTTCTGCTTCCTCCTTTGATTTTTCTTTTCCCTTAGGATTTGGAACAGTGTCACTCGGAAGTGATCCTTGGAGTCTTTGGTTCAACACTTGCAAAAGCTGCCCCATTTGAGTTTCCAAGTTCTTGATTGAAGTGGAACGATTGGTAAGAACAGAATCAGTCTTTTCCATATATTTGATAAGAAGATCCTCTATATTAGGCTTCTTCTATCCCACTAGCTGATACTGAGACTGTCCTTGTTATTGGTAACCAGGTTGAGGATTTCTTTGGTAGTAACCTTGATTTTGGTAGGGTTGGTTCCTCTATTGATAGTATGGCATCTGCTGGTTTCCATAATTATTGTTCACATAATTTACTTGTTCCAACTCCTCAGACTCGTCTTCATCATCAGCAAAAGCTGCCTCTTGTGCATAGTTTGCTAGAGTTGATTTCTGTTTTTTAACAGAATTGACTGAAGTCTTCTTTGGATGGCCCTGCTTATTCACTATCATGCTGTCCATCTTTTTATTCAAAAGTGTTATCTGTGCAGATAGTGCATTGAAGGACTCCAGTTCGTAGACTCTTGACTGCTTTTTAGTTGCAGCTTTTTCCCTTTCATTCCAACCAAAATCATCATTCGCCTGCAACTCAATGAAATCATGGGTTTCATCCGGTTCCTTATTCATAATTGATCCTCTAGCTGAGGAATCAATATGCATTTTGATCTGAGGAGGCATAGCACTATAAAACGTCATAACAATGCTCCAGGAAGCTATACCATGATGAGGACACTTCCGAATCAACTCTTTAAATCTCCCTTAGCTCTCTTATAGTGATTCCCCATCCACATACTGGAAAGATGAAATCATATTTCGCAGTTTCACCATCTTCATGGGTGGGAAGTAGCGAGCTAGGAACTTCTTGACTAGATCATCCCAACTATTGATGCATCCAGGTGGCAAAGAGTATAACCAGGCATGAGCTTTGCTACTCAGGGAGAATGGAAATAGCCGAAGTTTCACTGCATCCTCAGAGACTCAATTATGTCTAAATGTGCTACATAGATGCAAGAAGGTGTTTAGATGTTGATTGGGATCCTCAGTGGCTCCTGCTCCAAACTTGTTCTGTTGAACCATTTGGATGAGTCCAGATCTCAACTCAAAGTTGTCAGTTTTCACTACTGGAAGGTTGATGGCTTGAGGTATGCCATCAACTGGTGGAATGGAATATTGACGAAGAGTCATCCTCTCAGGATCTACTCTTCTTTCATTTTCATTATTACGATTGTAGCGATCTCCACACATTATGAATCTCGACTCAGCTCTAGATGTTGATCTTGATTGTGATCTAGATTGTCTAATAATCCTTTCTGGTTCAGGATCAAACTGCAAGTCTGGAGTACCTTTAGATCTTGTCTGCATACACTACACACGTGAACAAACAATTTTTAAAGTTGAAAAAGAACTTAATAAATCAGGTTAGCACAATTCTATGTAAATCTTAATCTTTAAAGAGAACAATCCCCGGCAACGGCTCCAGGATACTTCTGACACATAAAGTCACAATAACTAAACAGAACTCCTATCAACATCTAATGTAGTATTTTAGATATCGTCTCCATAGGGATTGTTAGCTAAGAAGCGGAATTGAGATCAAGATTTAAAATGAATTGCTAAAAGAATCTATATACAAATCAAATCATAAGAATCATAGAATTGTTGTGTTTTATAGACACTAATGACATTCATTCACGTTAAACATGAGTTAGTACTCTGTTCTGCAAATGATCTCAACTGTAAATGAGCTGATCTGCTAATCTCCACAATCTTATATCTTCTAATGCATGATTCAACTTGTAATCATAGATTTACACTCTAGATCATCATAAGTGATATATTAGAAGATCTCTCGATTCAATCTAACAGATCTCAATTATACAGATGCATATATCTCTATATTACAATCTATATAACTGATAAGCACAATTATATAAAATTAGATCTATTGTCTATCTCTAGAACAACGATCCTCTGTTCTTAAATCTTAAACTTAATTGTCATCTCTGTTCTAATCAAGCTTCAAAACAACAAGATTACGTAACTCTCGTCCTTGTAATTCAATGAGTGCATGAAAATTGAGTAAATCTGACCAAAATCGAAAAGAATCATACAATTAGAAAAATAATCAACAATAGATTTCAGCAAATCAACAGAGCTTTTAGCCTAGCATGTCTACTTCAACATATTCAATCAAAATACAAAATCATCATCAATATGCTTTAAGATCTAAATCTTACCAAGGAAGATAGAAGCTAGACTCTGTCACATTGTTGCTTCACTATCTTCAAGCTAAATCTCTATGATCACAGAAAACAGAGTACAAAACTTCCTCACGAAACTTCTCTGAGAATATTGAATAAAGCGTGTAGAAGAATCTAGAAATTTTCTCAAAAAATAACAAAATGTCAAAAAGTTCTTATTGCTTCATCTAAGCTCCTATTTATAGAGTTTTGCTCAGTGGTAATTTTAAAATAAAATCAAACAAGAAACACAAATTGGCGAAGTAACAATTTTTTCAATTTATGTCGCCTGTTCCATCGCCTGAGCTCAAACGACTTTCACAAATATCGCTGACTTATTCGCCATGAAACACTTCTTCATAGGCGAAATGTTCTTCTTATCTCCACTTTATGTCGCCTGATGCTTGGACGAACTAACCTTTCCTTGCCAACTCAATATTTCATTAAAAACATTCTAGGCTATCGCCTTCAATATTACTCATCTTTGGGTCACATTCAATCACATAGCCTCAGATATCGCCTGTAACATGGTGAGGTTCATCCTTCAGCGCCTAGAGATGTTGCCAAGAATGGAGACTTATGAAGGCAAGGAGACTTTAACTCACCTCATATAACTTTAGTCTCAAAGCGAGGTCTTTTATATTTCGCCTTCATCTTTTTGCAAGTGGCAATATACTTAGGCGATCTCTTCTTCCAGCATCAACATTTTGCCATTTCTGTAGACATTGGATGAAATTCTATTTGGTCCTTCTTTCTTCTGATTTTTGCATGTTTTTAGCTCATTTTCCAAATCTTCTCATCCAAGTCCCTATCTCAGAAATAATAGTCTAGAATCACTACAAATCCATTCAATATCTCATCTTTTAAACTTAATTTCTTTACATTTAAGCTCATAAAATATACTAAAATATAGGTAAATTCTAAACTTATCAAAAAGAGAACAACATGAAAATAGAAAAGAAAAACCAAACCAGCAACATAAAAACACCAACTACACTTTTAAAGGCACAATAATAAAATTGCTCAGAAAAAGATGTCTAATAGAAAGAGTCAAAGGTAAGTCTTGTTACCCATAGCAAACCAAAATTACCAAAGCAATTAGCAGAGAGCATGAAAATGGCGAAATGTAGTTGAAGGATAGATAAAAAACAAACCTGCGAGATGAGAAAGAAGAGAGGTCAAAGCTTGAAGAGTGAGAAGCTTCAGAGAACGCGGGAGAGTCAAGCGTTGCGAAAAGCTAGAGAAACCCTAGAAAAATCAAACCTTGAAGATAAAGAGAGTAGTTTAAAATGAAAGAAAGTGGAATTTCAATCGTTGATGAGAAATTTTTTGTACACATACAAACCAAAGTAGAATTTCTATCAACGTCTAATTGTAGATTTAATGATATCTTCTCCACAGGGATTGTTTATTTTGGAAAGAAAGAATTCGATTAAGATCTTAATTGAATTGTAAAAAGAATTTATTAGTAAAACTACATTTTAAAGATCATAGAATTTGATGTGAAATTTTAGACAATTTTGACAACTAGAACAAAATGACTGAGAAATCTAGCACTCAATATTCAATTGATTCAACAAGGATCAAGCTGATCTACTGATCTCTATTGCCTACTATCATCTTCAATTGCATATTTGGACTCTAGATCTCAGATTCACAACCTAGATCATCATTAGGGATCTGTTAAAAATCTCTCGATTCGATTTGACAAATCCTAGTAAACAGATTGCATATATCTTTATACTACAATTCAGTTAACTTATCAAGAATAATATGTAGAAAATTGGGTCTAATTGTCTATCTCTAGTACAATGATCCTATGTTCTTAGATCTGATACATAGACACCATCTCTGGACTAGAATAAGTATCATGATAAGATTACTTAACTCTCAATCTCGTAATTCAATTAGCTCATGAAAACTCAACGAATCTGACTATGATTAACAAGAATTATACAATCAAACCTAGAAATAATAACATATCTTAGCAATTCAACCAGAGCTATTGGCTACGCATAACTACACAGCATCTTTAATATAATACAGATTCATCATCATTATGCTATTAGATCGAAATCTTACCAAGGAAGATGGAAGTTAAACTCTGTCACAGTCTTCACTTCTCAAACTTCAAGCCAATTCTTAGAAATCAATGAAAAAAGAGCACAAAACTTCTCTAAGAAACTTTACTAAATAAAACTATATGAACGCACAAAAGTTATTGAATATATCTACGGTTGTTAAAACATCCTAATTGCATCGACTGAGCTCCTATTTATAGAGTTCACTTAGTTGCAATTTTGAAAAATACTAGATCTGCATTCCTTCCACAATAGACTAGTCACTTTCTACCATGTACTGCACAGCACTTAGAGGTTCCAAAGATCAGATCTGCATTCCTTCCTGCCTTAAGATCACTGACTTGTAATTATAGGGAAGTTGAGGTCGGGATAGTTCAGAAGAAAAGGGGAGTAAATGAAGGATTCAAAAATTAAAAATACCAGCAAGTTCCTTACGTTCCCTCTAATCTTCTCTCTTCAGTGTTTCCCTACTCAAAATATTCACAACTATCAATCCTTTTATTTATACTCAACTATCCTCCTTTATTTATTTTGAGGATTGCTTTATTCTATCTAGGGTTAATCCCAAAATCCCCACATACTTTTGCCAAAATTTCTAAAAAAGCCACGTCAATTCCATTTTTCACTATTTTCCCACTTCAACGTTAACAGTTGTTAGGTTTACTGTTCACCCGTTAGTGAGTGAACAATAACAAAGGGTAGTTAAGTAATTTTTTTATAAAAAAATAAATAATTAAAAAAAAAACATTTTTCCCTTCTTCTTCTTTTATTCTCTTCTTCTCTTATTTTCTCTTAAAAAAAATTATAATCATACAATCACAAAATCTAAATCAGACCCAAATACCAAAATCCAAAATAAAAAACCACAAAAATTCACAACCTCTTCTTATTCTCACAAAAAATAAATAAATAAATAGAAAATAAACCATCAATCATAAACCAAAACACATCTACAACATATTGTGTTCTTCTTGGGCTAAAAACAGTAAAGAATTAATCACAAACCAAAGACAAAATCACAAACCACAAACATTCACAGCATCTTTATTTTTCTATAAAAAACAGTAAATAGATAATCATCAACCACATACCAGAACTAAACCAAAAACCACAATTATTCAACAACATATATTCTTCTTCCACTCAAAAATAGTAAAGAAATAATCGTAAACCACATACCAGAGCTAAAACCAAAAATCACAAACATTCACAACATTTTTTATTCATCTTCTATCAATAAGATTAAAAAGTTAATCATAACATCCAAATCCAAACCAATTATGAACATACATATCATGCTTCCCGCAAAGTTTTCAGAAATTCAAAACCAAAACTCAGATCGCATATTTAATTCACCAATCAAACCAAAACTTAAAATCTCACACACCCATAGTAAATAACCCAGACCTGCAAACAAACTCAGATCTGAAAAGGAACATTTAAAAATCCAAAATCCAAACTTATCTGCATCAGTTTGAAGCAAAGCAATGCCAAGAGACATGATTATAAGATGAGAGACGAATAAAAGTGAGGGAGAGGAGGGCAAGAATGGAGCTGAACCGACTTCGAGAAGTGGAGATGAGAGAGATGTAGTTGGAGAAGAGGAGTTAACGACGGTGGCATTTTATTTTGATTTGTGACGACAATGAATGCTTCGTCTATAGTGGAGGAGGATATTTGTGTAGGGGAGAGAGGAAGAGAGAATCGGCGTCCAAGGTTGAAAAGTGAGGAGCAGTGGGAGGACAGAGAGTGGTGATCGTGTTGTTTGATTTTTTTTATTTTAATTTTAATAACCCTAAATAGTAAAAGTACATAAATACCCCTAACTATCTGTGTGTCCAACTAAGCCAACTAGAATGAACAGTAAACCTAACAGCTCCTAACGTTGAAGTGGAAAAATAATGAAAAATGGAACTGACGTGGTTTTTTGGGGATTTGGCAAAAAATATGTGAGATTTTTGGGATTAACCCTTCTATCTACATCATTTTTTTGTGATTCTTTTCTTCCTACTTTGTAGTTTTTTTTCTGTTGCTTTTACAACTTTTGATATTCGTTTCTACTACTTCAACTTTTCCAATATTTCTCATTTTTTTCTTTTTTTTTTAAGAGGAAACATCTTCCAATATATCCTCACTTTCCAACTTTTCACCCCAACTTGCTGATAAGTCAAAAGGGAAGGATTGAGATAATATCTCAGTCTTTATGGTTTGGACATGGATGGGACCCAAGAAAAGTTAAATTGAGAATGGGAACAAAATGGCTTACCTCACAAGATATCAAGGTTATATCAAATAACTTAAAGTATTTTGGTGGTTTCACACACTCTCAAATCAGATCATTTCCTTCTGCAAGAAATTGGCAGAACTTCTCTCGACCAATGCCATGTGCACTTGAGGAATACATGGGAAATCCAAAGCAATCCTAAGAAGGCCTAACTTTTATAAAAAGAAACTGATCAGAACAATGTTTAATAAGAAAAGAATAAAAATTTACCTCTCTCATGAAGAAAAGGGCACAATTATAAGGCTCAAAACCTCATATACCACCCCAAGGTTTTCTCCACTATTTTCCTTATCAAAACTAATCAACTTATTCACAATTCAAATTTGACTAGAAGCTTTATCAGTGCTTAAGGAAATCTTCAAATTCATCTATCAAACTATTTGTTTTGAACACTATTTTAACTGTTTGAAAATTCAATTTCAAAATCAAATTTAACTTGAATTATGAACATTATAGCTCTATTGTGCAACTCAGACCTAAATTCTTAACAAAATAAATCAAAATTATCACAAATTCAAAATTTTCAAAAATACTAAAATCTAAAACTAATCAGCAATGTGACCCAACTTAAAAGAAAGCATTGCCCCCAATGCAAAAGATATAAAATTGAAAAAGTTAAATAGAAGGGAAAAATTAGAGGAGGTGAGATAAAATGAGAATTAGTTGTAAGGTATATAGATCAAAATAGATAGGAGATTTAACTTTGTCGCCAGCCTGCAAATGAAGAGTAAAAATTTAGTTAGGCGAAAAATTTAAATGCATGTCGCCATATAATAGTAAATGATCAAAAAGAACATGGCAAAATATAAACTAGGCGAAGTGATTCTATCGCCATATCAGAGCAACATATTAGGTGATACGTTATGGCGAGATTGCATATGTCGCGTGATTGTGAAAAATCCTAACAGGCGAAATACCCAGTATCGCCAAAATCAAGAAAAATACTATAAGGCGATGTGTAAATGTCACCCTATTCAAGAAGTAACCTGGCAACATCAGCAGGCGAAGTACACATGTATCGCCTATTTGCATGGCGATGTCTTAGGCGAGATTTTCAAGAACTCGCCAAGCTTGAAAAATCCAAAGCAAAATCCCAAAACTATATCCGAACCTGCATCAATTAAATCCCCTGCCAAGGAATATGTCACAGTTTGAAATGTATGATTTGTAAGTTTGATTTTGAGAAATATTCCTAAGTATGGGTATAGAAAACCCCTAACTTAAGATCTTTGAGAAATTTTCCGGTGACTAAGAAATACTTACAACAAGCAATTAAAAACAACCACATTACTCTTAAATAGATAAAACAAATGACACAAAACAACCACTTTACTCTTTCACATAATGAAAAAAAATGAATAAAATGACCCAAAAAAACATTCAAATTACTCTTAACACAAGACTTCACAAAAATAAAATAAATTCTGAATCAGAAAAATAATAAAAAGCAATAACCCTAAAAATCATCTAAGGATGTATCAGAATTTGGAGAAGGCTTCCTAGTTGGTGACTTGATCTTTAATTTCCTTCTCTTTACTTGAGGTTCAGCAGGAGTTGATGGAGTTGATTCTAAGATGGTGGATTTCTTCAACTTAAGCTCTTCAAGCAACTGTTGCCTAATTTTGTCATCCGTATCTTTAGCTTCTCTGACAGCTTTAGCTCTGGTAGTTCTTCTAGAAGATTTTGGACTTATGCTAGATTGATCCACATGTTTTGGAGATACTGATGGCATCCCTTTCTTCTTCTTCACAACACCTTTCTTCACATATTGTCTTATTGTATAAACTTGAAATGACTGGTGTTGTGAAGCTACTGCTGGGCTAGAACGTACTTCTGCAACTTCAGCTTCCTCTTGAGATGCAATGGCAGTGGGCTTCCTTTTGTTTCTTGGTGTAAAATGTACCACTGGAGTGGACAAGAAAGCAATAAAATGTCTTATCTTTGAAAAGAATTTAGACAGATACCTGATGGGGACAGCCAAAGTAGTGGACCTATCCTACATTGGAATAGTGAGATTCCTATCCCAAATCTTCAATCCTATTAAGTCTTCAGAAGTTGAAATTCTCTGGACATTCTCCTCATTGGCATCTGCATTAGAGGCTAAAACTAATTCTTCTGCATTGTCACTTCCCACATGTACAAAAGCATCCATACTCATAGCTTGTCTCCTTAACTTTTCATCTTTCAAGATATTAGAAGAAGTTATTTCATCATACAAATTAGTAGTCTCACTGTCATATTCTCCATAATCTCGTGCCCACTCTTCATTATCAAATTCACTTGATTCTTTAGAGTTTATTGAAAAAGGAACTTGATTTAAAGGTGTTGGACTTGAGTAAGGAACAATTCCCAAAGCATCTTCAGCACTCCTAGGCAATTGACACTAGAAGCGTATCCTAGGAAAATCACCAAGTCTTGTCTAGTTGATAAAATGTTCAACTGAAGGCTGTAGAATATGCAGTCTTAGTATGAATTCTTCAGTTTCAACAACTGGAATATCTGTAGAGCACTTGACAAGTCGAAAAGATTCTGGTACTTGGAAAGTAAAGATCATTCTCAAATCTGCAGTAGCTTCAGGTTCTTTAGTGGGAGAACTGTTATCATCATCATTCTGTAATTGCTAGTAGAAAGAACAATAGATCCTTCCCCAACTTCCTGAGTGGAAATTGGTTTTCCAGATGCCTCTCTAAAATAAGCTAACAAGTTGCGTTGTTCTTTAATCAGGGCAATATCAATTTGTTAATCTACAGATGACACATAACTTTCCTCAGCTTGTTCAGTAGCTTTCTCTACTCCTAGCTATTTCTTCCTTTTCTACCAATGTTCTTCTTTTTCCATCATGTTATCAACAAGAGTCTCTACTGCCATATCAAACTGATCCCCTAAGCTCCTCCTTAGTAAAGCTTCATCAGCTACCATATCCTTATCCAAAAATTTTCCCAAATCAGCCATACTATTTATTTGTCCTGAAGTGTCAAGCTGGCTATCATGTAACGCTTCTATCCTGAACTTGAAATATGAGTGTTTTTAGAACACCAGGACTTTTATCTTGGATGGGTGGCTCCCTAAGAAAAACTCATCCACCAAACCTAGCAAAACAAACTTTGGGAGTAGTCTGCTTCTCTTTATTCAAGTTCTAAAATTTAACAAACTCATGTGGATCAGAAATTTGGTTAAAGAATTGAGAAATTCTTTCTTCAACCTTTTTGTCTACCATCTCATTGACCATCTTCTCCAAATTTGTTCTATTGCACTCATCGTGACCCTTCAACCTTTCCAAATCATCCCTAATGCTTAGATATGTAGATGATGCTTGAATTGTTGGTTGAAGTGGAGGAAACATCGATTTATTCTTCTTAGGCTGACCCTTCATTTCTTCTCTGATAGATTTGAGCTTAGCTGTCTTCAACTTGGCCTCCTTACAAGGGTTATTTTTGCCTTCCCTGCTTTCCTAAATTCTAAGCTCTAGCTCTCCAGTATGTAGCTCAGAATCAGCTAGCTACTTATCATTCTTCCTAGCCTTATCACTATATATCTCTAGTAAACCTATGATAAGAGAAGGAAAATAGAGAGTGTGTTATCTACTGGTTATCCTATTCATGTTAGACAATCTGTTCTTCAACTCTGAGAATATCAATTTCCCCAGATGGATAAATTTACCTTGACAGAAATCATGGAGAAACTTCTTCTCATCAGGTGTGAAGTGACTGCCCTTACATATTGGCATAATATTGTCTCTCAACCAAGTCAAGCAGATGGCATCATGAATATCCAATTCACTGATGAGGAATATTCTTGCATATATACAGACACAAACAATAACCGAAGAGATCCTATCAATGTCTAATTGTAGATTTAAGATATCGTCTCCACAGAGATTGTTTATTTGGAAAGAAAGAATTCGATTGAGATCTAGACTGAATTGCAAAAGAATTCATTAATAAACTGCATAGTAAGGATTATAAGATGTGATGTAAATTTAAGACACTTTTGACAATCATAATTGAATTAGAATTTAGTACTCGGCATTCAGTGATCTAATATGAAATCAAGTTTATCTGCAACTCTCTGTTACCTATTATCATGTTTGATTACACAATTCAACTCTAAATCTCAGATTTATAACCTAGATCATCATCAGTAATTTGTTAAAGATCTCTCGATTCGATTTAACAAATCCTAATCAATAGATTGCATATATCTCTATAGTACAATTCTATTATCTGATCAAGCATAATCTGTAGAAAATTGGATCTAATTGTCTATCTCTAGTACAAAGATCCTTTGTTCTGGAATTCTGATACTTAGGCACCATCTCTAGACTAGAAGAAGCATCATAACAACAATACTTAACTCTCGTTCTCGTAATTCAATAGGCTTATGAAAACTAAGCAATTTTGAGTATGAACGAATAAGAATCACACAATCAAATCTGGACATAGAAACAGATCTCATCAAACCAATAGAGCTATTAGCTAAGCATAACTACTTCAACATATACAATACAGTTCAAATTCATCTTCATTATTCTTATAGATCTAAATCTTACCAAGGAAGCTAGAAGTTGGACTCTGTCATAGTCTTCACTTCTCCACTTCAAGCTAATTCTCAAAGATCATAGAAAACATAGCACAAAACTTCTCCAAAAAACTTCTCAAAATAAATCTCAATGAAAGAACAAAAGTTTCAAGAAAATATCTGAAAATGTCAAAAGGTTCTAACTGCTTCGATTGAGCTCATATTTATAGAGTTTGCTCAGTGAAAATTTTGAAATTAAACTAACAAAGAAACACAAATAAGCAAAGTACACAGAATCTCTTTATGTCGCTTGTTCCTTCGCCTGAACTTCAAAGGACATTCCAAATTACCGCTAAACTTGATCACTTATTGACAGAACTTCTAGGCGAAATACCTTGATATTCGCCTCCTATATTGCCAAACAACTTGGCGATGTTACTTATTCTCGCATTTTTTATATCGCCTTATCAAGAACCTTAGGCGAGATAAGTCATTAGCCGCCTCCAGTTATATTTCTATCTTAGGCGATATTTATCATTTAGCCTTGATATGTCACTTGCTTCCACTTTTCTTTGGCGATGTCTTCTTTTGTTTCCGGAAGATTTCGCCTATATTGGTGACTTATTGTAGGCGAGGAATACCTATGCTGCCTTCTGCATCATTTCTTCTAGGTAACATTCACTTGTTTCGCTCTTCCTGTCGCCATCTTCATCGAGTGCACAGGCGATAACCATAGGCGACATACCCTTTTCTTGTGTTATTTCGCCATGATCTTGGACTTTGGATGAAATTGAATTTTGATCATTCTTTGTTCTGATTTTTTGCTGTATTCTGTTTCTTTTCCAGATCTTTTCATCCAAGTCCCTATCTCAATAAAATAGTCCAGAATTGCTTAGAAATTCACTCAATCTTAAAGCTTTTTAGCTTTATTTCTTCCTATTAAAGCTCATAAGATGAATCAAAACATAGGTAAATTCTAGACTTATCAGCTTACACATCATTATCACTTTCATTTGAGGGATTCTCAAATCTTTTCATGCTTTGAACTTCTGCAGGTGTGAGTTGTGCTTCCCTCAGACCTCTATCTCTATTTATATTAGCATCCATCAGACCATAATAATCACAAATGTTGTCCACTGATACATCTATTGGTACTCCTCTAAGAGTAAAAGGCTTAGCTTGATCTTCTGGAGCCTCATTGTCGAATTCCTCCACTAATATTGAATTGGCTTTTTGGGTTGATCAACTTATTTCTTCATGTCCTAGCCCCATAGATATCTACCAAACCGCTTGTCATTGAATTCTTTCAATAACATTCCATTATCCTGCCAGAACTGGAGATTTCCCTTCTGTAAAGGGCTCTTAACTGTTGTATCCTCCTCAACTGATCTATGAGATACAACTTTTACCTTTTCCCCTTTATCAGTAGTAGAATACTTAGACACAACTTTCTTACCCTTATCAACATTTGATCTAGAGGAGGTCTTGGGAGACTTATTAGTTTTTCCTTTTGAAGTAGACAATGGTGAAGTTGGTAGTCTCACTCTCACTTTGAAATCCTTCTTAGTGAACTCTTTTTGCGTGGAAGAAGTCTTAGCCTTCTTTGATTTCTAAGAAGTACTAGGAGTTCATTGATTCTTCCTCTTAGCCATAATACTCCTGAAATGCAAAAATCCATACTAAAAATTAGCTAAAGGATTCAATGAACATTAACATATAAATTTTTCTTCTAAATGAGAATTTAAAATTCTAAAAAATCAAGATGATATCCAATATAGTTCAGTACCAGCAACAACAAACCAGTTTTACTTAATACACACTCATTCAAATTAACAACTTCCAACATTTAATCAGCAACATCTTAAATGAGTTAAACTGATCCAAACAAAACTAAATTCAACATTCTGATAACATCAACCCAAATCACAAGTATACTTGCATCAATAATTCAAAACCCAATTGAAATCAAACCTAACTAACAAACCGAATCCCTAATCTATTGTTATATAGAACTCAAATTCCTATTATAGAGCAGAAACTAACAACGAATGGTAACTAGAATGAACATGAAGAAGATGAAACACACCTTGGTTGCTAAATCAAAGTATCAAGAATATCTAAAAGTAATCGACAGAGAAGTTTCGAACAATTGCGATTTCAAGTGCAAAGAGATTCATCTTGTTCAAATGCAATAGGTTGTAATGGTTTGATTGAATTGGATATTTAAATGACAATAAACTAGATGCAATGATGATGAAACTAGAAGAAGGCCTAAACAATTGACGTTTTGCCACATCAAATTAATTTTAGGCGAACAACTGGCGAGATTTTAAAACATCACCATACGTGTCGCTTCCTAGTGTCGCCACATCAAATGTAAGAAGGCAACAATAAGTGGAAAAATGTCAAAAATACAAGCATGTCGCCTCAGTTTTGGCAAGAATCAGCGATAAAAGCAGGCAACAAAATTTGATTTCGCCTCAAAGTAATATTGTTAGGCGATGTAATAGGCGACAACAACTTTATCGCCCAAAACTAAATTAATTTAGGCTACCGAATAGGCGAAATGAAATAGTATCGCCTAAGAAATTTTGAAAGAGGTAAGTCATCCAAGCGACATATTTTCATTTTGCCTCGTTCTAAAAGAAATAGGCGAAGAAGATAAGCGACATAATTTAACTTTGCCGTAACATAAAATAAAAAAGCGAAACAAATTGGCGATGTTAGGAACAATGTCGCCTAATCACATACCTGGATGGCAATGTATGTGGGCGATGACTAAAATGTCACCCATTCCATAATGAATTCAGGCAAGACTTCCAGGCAAACTGCTTGTATGTCGCCTATTTTATTTTCCATTTTTGGAGATCATCGTTCCTGTCTTGCCTCTGCTTCCAATTAAGTTGGCGATAACTAGTAGCGAAATACGTAATATCACCATGCTACTTTCACTATTTAAGGTGAAATCTTTTTATGCATCGCCACTATTGATCTTCATTTGTGGCGAGTCTTTTGGAAATCATGAAGACTTATCGCCTTAAAGTCCTCTACTTGAAGTCTAATTTAAATTGAAAACCTCACATAAGAACAATTGCTCATCAGGAAAATGTTCTTTAATGTCCACTTAAGCTTCCTTGTCCTTAATCTACAACCTGGAAAAGTGATTAGCAACGACATTTTCTGTTCCCTTTTTTGTCTTTGATTTTTGTATCAAATTCCTGCAGCAAAAGCACCCATCTTATCATTCTAGGTTTGAATTCTTTTTTAGCAAATAGATATTTTAATGTTGCATGGTCAGTGTAAACAACTTTAGATTCAATAATATATGATTTAAATGTGTCTAATGTAAAGACAACTGCTAGCAATTCTTTCTTTTTGGTAGTATAGTTCCTTTAGGCTTCCACAAGAGATTTGCTTGCATAGTAAATGACTCTGAACAGCCTCTAACGTCTTTGTCCAAGTACAGTACCTACTGCATAATCAGATGCATCACACTTAATTTCAAATTCACAGTTCCAATCAGGTGGAACTATGATGGGTGCTGAGACAAGTTTCTCCTTAAGCTGCACAAAAGCTATCAAACATTCATCAAAAAATCAAATTTCTTATCGTTTTCAAGAAAAACACACAGTTGTTTGGAGATTTTTGAAAAATCTTTAATGAATCTCCTATAAAAACATGCATGTCCTAAGAAACTTCTAATTCCCTTAACATTAGTAGGAGGAAGCAAGTTGGCAATTACATCAATCTTGGCCTTGTCTACTTCTAACCATTTAGAAGACACTCAATTCCCTAAAACAATGTCTTCCCTAACCATAAAATGGCATTTTTCCCAATTTAGGACCAAATTGGTCTCTACACATCTTTTCAGGACTTTACCTAGATTGTCAAGGAAGTCTTCAAAGTTGTTTCCAATGATGGAAAAATTATCCATAAAAACTTCCAAAAACTTACCAATAAAATCAATAAAAATGGCTAGCATACATCTCTGAAATGTTTCCCGTGCATTGCATAAGTCAAATGGCATTCTGTTATAAGCAAATGTCCTAAATGGACATCTAAATGTAGTTTTATGCTGATGACCAGACGCAATAGGAATTTGATTGTATCCTGAATAACCATCCAGGAAATAAAAATATGGATGTCCTGCCAACATGTCTAACATTTCATCAATGATGGGTAAGGGAAAACAGTCCTTCCTAGTTGCATCATTCAAGGTCCTATAATCTATACAAATTCTCCACCCTGTGATTGTCCTAGTATGAATCAACTCATTTTTCTCATTTTTTAACTACTATCATCCCCTCTTCTTAGGCAAACACTGCATTCGACTAACCCACTCACTGTCTGAAATAGAAAATAGTATACCTGCATCAAGGAGCTTTATCACTTCCATCTTAACAACATGCTTCATCATTGGATTGAGTCTTCTTTAGGGTTGTATATTTGGTGTGTGTTTCTCCTCTAAATGATTTTGTAGGTGCAAAATGTTGGGTTAATTCCTATAATATCAGCAATAGTCCATGCAATGGCTTTCTTGTATTTTCTCACCACTTATATAAGCTTCTCTTCCTGATCACCTATTAACTTATTTGAAATGACAATAGGTAAGCTAGAATCCTCAGAGTTAAGGAATGCATACCTGAGGTGATTGGGGAGTGCCTTCAACTCTAGCTGTGGTGGTTTTTCAATTGAAGGAAGCATTGTTTCAGTTGATAGCTGAATGTCATTGACATTAAGAACAAAATGTAAAGTCATAGACTTCAAGTCTCTACAGTAAGCACTTTCTTCAGGAATATCCATGTCTACATTATTGATTAAGACATTATTCAAAGGATTAACACTTCTCAGTGTTAAAATTTTATCCATTAGTTCTTCATCAGTTGCCAATTGAATGCTTTTCACTTCATTGAAATTATAGGAAAATTTCAATGATTCCAATAGACTGAATTTTTTTTCTTCTCAATTCACTCTCAGTGTGAGTTTGCCATTTGTCACATCTATTAAAGCTCTTACTATTGTAAAAAATGGTCTTCCCAATAGCAATGGCATATCTTCATCAACCTCCATGTCAAGTACCACAAAGTCCACAGTAAACATAAATTTGTTTAGTGTAACAATAACATCTTCAACAATAACCTTAGCATGGGTGAAATATCTGTCAGCAAGTTGAAGTAGGACATTATCAGGCCTAAAATGTCCTATACCTAACCTTTCATAGATAGCCAAAGGAATGAAGTTAATGCTGGCTCCTAAATCATAGAGAGTCCTCCCCTTGAACCTATCTCCAATTGTAAGAGGTATAGTAAATTTGCCAAGATCTTTCTCCTTCCAGGGTATTTGGTACTTCAGAAGTTGGCTCACACTCTCATTGACATTAATACATCCCACATCATCCAAGTTTCTCCTGTTTGATAATAATTCCTTCATGAACTTAGCATAAACATGCATTTGCTCAATGCTTCAATGAATGGGATGTTGACATGAATTTGTTTCAGCATGTCCAAAAATTTCTCAAGTTGTTTATCCAGCTTTTTCCTATTTTCCTTCTGAGGAAAAGGCAGTGCAATTTGTACAACCTCCTGATCTTTCATTGAATTAACAGAAATATTGGTTCCCTCTCCAGCATCCTAATTTTGTATCGGAGGTGCAAAACTCTTCTTTTCCTTAGAAGCTTCAACCTTCTTTCTAGTTCTAAGCGTGATTGCATGTACTTGTGCCTCCTCTTTACCTTTTTCTTTACCCTTAGGATTTGGCACAGTATCACTTGGAAGTGATCCTTGGGGTCTTTAGTTCAAAGCTTGCGAAAGCTGCCCCATCTAAGTTTCCAAGTTTTAATTGAAGTAGAATGGTTGGTAAGAACAGAATTAGTTTTCTCCATGTATTTGATAAGAAGGTCCTCCTTGTTAGACTTCTTCTGGCCTAACTGCTGGTACTAAGATTGTCCTAATTGATAAATTGGCTGAGGGTTCCTTTGAAAATAACCCTGATTTTGGTAAGGTTGATTCCTTTGTTGATAATACGGCCTCGCTCCAAGATTTTTGTTCAAATAATTTACCTGTTCCAAATTTTTTGCCTCATATGCATTAGCAAAATTTTCCACCTGACTGCTTCTTTGTAGCAGCCTTATCTCTCTCATTCAACCCAAAACCATTATTGGACAATAACTCAATAAAATCATAAGCATCTTCTGGTTCCTTGTCCATGATTGATCCTTCAACTGAGGAATCAATGTGCATCTTAATCTGAGGCGGCATAGCATTGTAGAATTTCATAACAATACTCCATGAAGCTATGCCATGATTAGCACATTTCCTGATCAGCTCCTTGAATCTCTCCTATCTCTCATACAGAGATTCTTCTTCTATGTACTGAAATGAGGAAATCATATTCCTCAACTTAACCATCTTCATTGGAGGGAAATAGCGAGCTTGGAATTTCATGACCAAGTCCTCCCAACTATTTATGCATACTGGAGGTAGAGAATATAACCAGGCATGTGCTTTGTTATATAGAGAGAACGGAAATAGTCTCTACTAATCTTCTGAGACTCCATTGTGTCTGAAGGTACTACAGAGATGTAGAAATGTGTTCAAGTGCTGATTTGGATCTTCAGCAGCTCCGCCTTAAACTTGTTCTATTGAACCATTTGGATGAGACCAGATCTAAGCCGAAACATATCAGTTGTTATTGCTAGTAGGTTGATGGCTTGAGGCATGCCATCAATTGGTAGAATAGAGTACGCAGAGTGTTCCTTTCAGCCTCAAGATTAGGCCCTCTCTCATTATTATGATTGTAGTGTTCTCTTGACATATTTACTCTAGACTTTGATCTTACTTGTCTGATAAGCTTTTCAGGTTTAGGATCAAACTTCAAATCGTGATTCCTTTGAGATCTTGTCTGCATACACTACACACTTGAACAAACAATTTAAAGTTGAAAAAGAATATATTATTAACACAATTAGTGCAATTAAAATCAAATCTCAATCTAAAAAACTACAATCCCCTGCAACGGCGCCAAAAAATTAATGAGAAAATTCTTGCACACATACAACCAAAGTAGAATTTCTATCAACATTTAATGGTAGATTAAAAGATATCATCTCCAAAGGGATTGTTTATTTTGGAAAGAAAGAATTCGATTAAGATCTTAATTGAATTGTAAAAAGAATTTATCAGTAAAACAACATTTTAAAGATCATAGAATTTGATGTGAAATTTTAGACAATTTTGACAACTAGAACAAAATGACTGAGAAATCTAGCACTCAATATTCAATTGATTCAATAAGGATCAAGCTGATCTGCTGATCTCTATTGCCTACTATCATCTTCAATTGCATAATTCGACTCTAGATCTCAGATTCACAACCTAGATCATCATTAGGGATCTGTTAAAGATCTCTCGATTGATTTGACAAATCCTAGTTAACAGATTGCATATATCACTATACTACAATTTAGTTAACTTATCAAGAATAATATATAGAAAATTGGGTCTAATTGTTTATCTATAGTACAATGATCCTATAATCTTAGATCTGATACTTAGACACCATCTCTAGACTAGAATAAGTATCATAACAAGATTACTTAACTCTCATTCTCGTAATTCAATTAGCTCATGAAAAGTCAATGAATCTGACTATGATTAACAAGAATTATACAATTAAATCTAGAAATAACAACATATATTAGCAATTCAACCAGAGCTATTGGATACGCATAACTACTCAGCATCTTTAATATAATACAGATTCGTCATCATTATGCTATTGGATAGGCGTGTGCAAAAAGACCGAACCTGAAAACCCGGACCACCCGACCTTGACCCGAAAAATAATTGGGTTCGGTCCGATCCAGAAAAATTAAGGGTTTCAGATTTCGGGTTTTTTTGGGTCATTAGTTTTAACCTATTTAACAAAGAGAACCCGAACCCCGGACCGACCTGACCTTAACTCGCCTTAACCCGACCTTGACGCGAAAAATAATCGGGTTCGGTCCGATCCAGAAAGTTTAAAGGTTTTGGGTTCGGGTTTTTCAGGTCGGTCTGGGTTTGACCCGAACCCGACCCATGCACACCCCTACTATTATATCGTAATCTTACCAAGGAAGATGGAAGTTAAACTCTATCATAGTCTTCACTTCTCAAACTTCAAGCCAATTATTAGAAATCAATGAAAAAAGAGCACAAAACTTCTCTAAGAAACTTTACTGATTTAAACTATAGGAACTCACAAAAGTTCTTGAAAATATCTACAGTTGTTAAAACATCCTAATTGCATCGACCGAGCTCCTATTTATAGAGTTCACTTAGTGGCAATTTTGAAATTAAACTAACAAAGAAACACAAATTGGCGAAGTTCACAATTTCTCCTTATGTCGCCTATTCCTTCGCCTGAACCTCTGGCGACACCTAAAATAGTTGCTATAATCAGTCGCCTGTTTATATTTTGTAGGCGAACAACATTGATCGTCGCCCTTATTTGGCCACTTAACTAGGCGCTGCTTTCGCTTCTCGCCATATTAACATCGCCTCATCTTGATGTTTAACGCGAGATACATCAACTGTTGCCTCAAACTTCTCCCTATTATTATGGCAAAATACAACATATAGCCTTGATATGTCGCCAACTTCAATCTCTTTTGGGGTGACATCTTCCTTAATGGCCTAAGGCCTTAGCCTTGTTTGGCGATGTGATGCAGGCAACGTGCATATATGTCCCATTCTACATATTTTCTCCTTGGCGACGTCCATTTGTTTCGCTATCCTTTGTCGCCTTCTCCAGCTTTAGTATAAGGCAATATCAATGGGCGACTTCTTCTTTAATTGTGAGTTTCGCCACTTTCTGAACTTGGACAAAATATCATTAAGCTCCTCTTTTGTTCTGATTTTTCTCTTTTCTGCTCATTTTTTTATCTTTTCATCCAAGTCCATGTCTCAATAAAATAGTCTATGATTATTTGAAATCAACTCAATTATATAAATTTTCAGTCCAATTTCTTCTTATTAAAGCTCACAAAATATACAAAAATATAGGTAAATTCTAGACTTATCAGTTGTAAAGGGGGTATAAATACTTAGTGGAGATAGTGGGGGCAGCAGAAAAGAGAAAGGTAATGACTTCCCTGAGAGTTGGAAGAAACGAGGCAATCTGAGCATTAAATACAGTGAATCCACCTTTCAAATCACCTAAGTCTGGTTATCCAAGTCTTGTTAAAATGTAACTGAACCTTAGTTAAGCATCAAGTTACGCTAAATCGAATCATATTACGATCGAATTGAAAATTCTCCGAGCGTAGGGAATCAACGGTAAAAAAAAAGTTGCTTAGGCAATATTGACCTTGAAACTAGTTCAAGCCCAACATTGGGGGATTATTGTAGTGGTTGTTATTCAAATGGGCTTATTCAAAGCCTCGTAATACTAAGCTCAAAGTGTAATGAGGGAGTTTAGCTCAAGTCTAGCGAAGTGGAGCCCAACAAAGAAAGGGCGGAAGGGAAACCAAAGAAATAGAAGGTCCTCTAAGTAAACTAAAGCACGGGGCTAGGAAAAGAAGACAACTATAAGTGGCGAGAATCTGTGCAAGAAGGCCATAGGAAACAATCAAACAACTGATAAAGCCCACCGAGCGACGAGACTCTACGAGCAGAAGGAACCTTCATGATAAGACCATAGGAAATTATCAAACGATAGATAAAGTCCATTGAGCAAAGGGCTCTACGAGCGGTGGAACACTCATGATGAGACCATAGGGAACGATCAATGACAGATAGGGAAGAATGACATAAACGAGCGCTCCAAGGTATTGGAAGTACATTCGAGCAAAACAACAATAACCTTTATAAGGAGCATGAGCGTCGATCCAAAGCGTTACAACCAAAGTCAGCCAATGTAGAACATAATGGAACTGGAAAATAGGGAAATTCATGTCATAAAGGCAATTAATTGTAATCAATATAGGAATAGTAATGGAAATCCATAAATAGGAGAATAAATGCCTATGAATTATAATCAATTGTAATTAATGATAAACGGGAACAAACCCTCATGTAATCTATTATAAAAAGAGAAGGAGAAATAGAGGAGAGAGACGACTTTTTGGGTACTGAATTGCTGCCAAAATTATTTTAGGAATTACTTTAACTATAATCACCTTCAAAAAGACCCACACTTTTTAAGAGTGACCTACGTAGAGTCATTTCAATTGTGGATCTATATCCATTACAAGCATCATCTTAAATTAAAACTTTCTTATTCACCACTTAAATTAAGCACTATTAAGGGCTCGTTTGGTACACGAGATGGGATTACATGGGATGGGATTGGATTAGTTGGGATGGAATACAATGAGATGGGATTGGCTAAATTTATAGGTATATCTTGTTTGGTGTTACATGGGATGGGTTTAATATATAGTAGGGTAAATGAGTTATTATTGTGGTAAAAGTAAATAAAAAAGAGTTAAAATAAGGGGTAAAAGAAGGGACATGGGATTACTATCATTTATCCCACGATTCATTATAGAAACCTCACCTTACTATAATTAATATAGTAAAGTAGAGTGTTAGTGCACCAAACATGGGATGTGATGGGATAAAATTTTTATCCTATTCTATGTCTTTAGTAGGGTACCAAACGGATCCTAAGAGTTAAGTGAAAAATACATATTTTGTGTTGTGAGAGAGTATTTATGGGGGAGAGTGGGTGTCGAGATGTTAGGGATGAATGAATAGTAAAAATTTGTGGTGTGGGTTTTCATGCCATGTGAGATGGGCTTGGATTTGGATTGGACCAAAATTCGGCTCAATCCATTTCTAAGTACATTTCTCACCAAAACCCATTCTCGTCACTTTCATTCATCTATAAAAATTTATTCTAGTGTTTTAAATTAAAAATTACCATCGATTTTAAAATTGAGAATTTTGCGCTCAATAAGGTAAAATGGTAATTTTACCAAAAATTTAAATTTTGAACTAAAATCAATATTTTTCTAAAAATTTCAAAATGTTTAACTCTAAGCTTCCAATTTCATCTAGTACGACTATCTCTACTTACCCACCGTCAATTTCTCTTATTTATTTCGATAAGGAATTTTATAAGAGTAAAATGAAATGAATTTGTAAATTCAAATTTTAAAATAGTAATAAAAAGTTAAGCGAAAAATTTCGATCCATATTTTGTGGGCATTACATGTTTGGTCACCCTAAAAGCATTAATATGTCGATGTTATTTCCTTATACTCTAATTATGGAGTGCAAATACAAAACCAATATATACACGATGCCATTGCTAGAGATTGGTAGAGTTTCATCGGTTTGGAAGACTTTCTCTATTGCATTTGGTTTTCTAGAATGAAGAGAAAGAGCAAAATTATATATGGGCTCTTTAACGTTTATGAGATTTATTTCCTAGTGATATGTTTCCTAATACCGTTATCATAGATAGGGATCTAGCTTTAATGCATTCTATTGGTCAAGTTTTTCCTAAGATAAAATATCAATTATATAAACGTCATATTGCGAAGAATGTGGAGAAGCATTCCACTTAGCTTGAAAATGAGAAAATCATAGGATCTCTAATCTCACCAAAGAAGTGGACTGAACTGGTTTTGTTTCTTCCTATTGTAGATTTCAATGAAAGGTGGTAAGATCTAATAAATATATGGAAGCGGTTTCCCGGAATAGTAGATTATGTTCAAAAATAGTGGTTATTCCCATATAAAGATAGATTTATTGTTGCTCGGACTAATCAAATTATCAACTTGGACATTACTCCCAGCAACATGTATAATTAAAATAATTGATACTATATTATTGTGGGCCCATTCACCAAATATTAATTCCTTGTACTAATATTGTTTTATTTTTAATAATAGGGTAGAGAGCGTACATTCGGTGACAAAAGTACATGCTTGCACATGTACTTTAACTATGAACTCTATTTTTCCTAAACTATATTCCATGGTTGAGGTACAATTGAGAGTGTCATGTCCGTAAGTTGGGGCTAATTTTTTTTATTGTCTGACTGATTTTTGTTATTTTCTTCTAAGGGTAAAACGATCATTTTTTAGACATTCAAATTCCGAGTCTATCCTTATGCTTTAAATATTTTTATTCAGAAGGTAATTTTGGAACAATACAAGAATTTCCACTAATTTTGTAATTACTTTTCTAGTGGGGTAAAATTTTAATTTAAAATAATTCTAGTGGGTTTATTTGAAATTTTATATTAATTAAGGTGTAGTCTAGGTTTCACGTTTAGAATTCAAAAACCACCAGAAACCATTGTTTTACTTTTCTCCCAAACTTAAAAAACCGAACCCTAGCCAAATTGTATCTCACTGATTTCATCCAATCAATTCCAATATGTTCGAAGGGGATTTGTGGTCGTGTTGTTAAGGGTTTCTATGGGCTGTCTTTGAAGTCTTTTCCTTTGAATTTAAAGGTAAACTCGTAAGTTATTTTTCTAATTTAATAGAGTTTCGAAATACTTGTTTCAACATAATTTCTTGAGTCTTTAAAAATCGATTCTGATGTCTGTAGTGTTCGCTAATTTTGGAAACCCTAATCTACTGAAATTTTGTATGACCGAATTGTAAGCTAACTAATTCACATCTATAAGTCATAAGGCAATTAGTGTAGCTAATGTGAATGTCTTAACTTAACTTGAAAAATAAGAGAATGAATGGACACTTGGCTAAATAAGAGTTCATGATGTGTGTGTGTGTGTTTAATTGGTAGAATAGATAATAACTTGGAAATTGAACTTGTTTGGCTTGTATTATTGTTGTTACAAGTTGGCCAAAAAGGCAACCTATTCATTTTCATTCACACAAATGGTTGGGTCGCTTGACGAATGGATTGTTGTATGTGTTGTTTGGTATGCATAGATGATTTAAAGTTTGGTTCATTATGACGTCGTTTGATTGGGTTTTAAAGTTGAGCAAATTGCTCAGATGACAATGGGGAGTTTTTAACCCAAAATAGAGTCTAAATAGGGATAAAGTATTTTATAGTTAATGATGAACAAGTTCTATATGTGTCATTTGGTCAACATATCTTCGTCGTTGTATTTGTTTGCACATGACTCACATTAGTGTTTGTCATTTGTTCGTCATTTATTCGTCATATTCTCGTCATGAATTCTGTCAAATTGATTTTCAAAATGGTGAAAGAATCCTTTTCGACATCTGTTTTCCATATTCTCGCCATATATTCTATCAAATTGATTTTCAAAATGGCAAATGGATCCATTTTTACATCTATTCGCCGTATTCTCGTCGTGCATTCTGTCAAATTGATTTTAAAAATGGCGAAGGGATCCTTTTCAACATTTGTTCACCATATTCTCATCATGCATTCTGTCAAAATGATTTTCAAAAAGGCAAAGGGATCCTTTTGACATCTATTCGCCACGTGTTCACCATTGCATTCTATTAATTAATTTCTAGATTTGTCAAACGACACTTGTTCGTAATAAGTGTTTCATTGGCATCTGTCATATCGATTGTGAGTTGGCGAGTAGGTCTTTCGATAGTGGTTCAACATTTTACTTGACATTAGCTCGTCATTTCCCAAACTGAATGCTTTTAGTTTTAATTTACTCTTTTAAACACCTTTTCATTTCTTCTTGCATCCAAATCCTTGAATTCCATTTATCATCATTTTTCCTTACAAATTGAATCAAATGATGGAATGATTCAACCATATTGATTGATGAATTGAATATATGCATGATTTGAGTCAGGTTGTTTGGACTAAGCGGGGTTTGGCTCATGAATTAAGTGTCTTAATTGTTCATCTTAAGTGATTGTTTTGATTGACTTAATCGTATTGATCGTATTGATTGACTTAATCATATTTATCATCCTGATTGACTTAATTAAATTGATTTTCTTGATTGACTTGATTGTATTGATTGTCTTGATTGATCGCATTATTGATTTATGGAACTCAATGGTTAACGATAAGAAAAACGAGATTAATCTTAATTATTGATAAACCATAGAATTAATATGAATATGTGAATAACAGAAGAAAGGTGACGGCCAACCCACCCGCCGCCACCGTCCGCTGCTAGCGAACAAGACCAGCCTACCCGCGTTCGACACTGACGTTTACAAGAGTTGTTTTCTTCAGGATTCAGTTTCGTTTCTTCATTTTAGGCTTCATTATGGGCCTTTAGCTATATTCGGTCATCTGTTTAGGCCTCTACTCTTGTTTAGGCCCTATGTCTAGGCCTCTTTTCATCTGGCCACCTGTTTAGGCCTTGCTTTTATGTCTTTTGGGTTTTGTTGACAGACACTTTGTTTTTTCTTTTTCTTTCAATAAAGTTCGGCTCTGTTACAAACACTTTGTTTTTTCTTTTTCTTTCAATAAAGTTCGGCTCTGTTCTAGGGGGTGCCTACCTAGTAGGGATTCCTGATGAACTCTGCCTATTTCATTCAAAAAAATATATGAATATGTGACATATCATATCTTGATTGTTTCACTATCATGATTGATTATGCTTGACTTCTATGAGTTAAGGTGAGCTTCGAGATGTTCACATTAGAATTGTATTATGTATGAAAGCATTACATATCAATGGAAAGGTAATAGCATTTATGTGTGCTTAGTTGGGACATAAATGCAAACCAGACATGTGCTTGACCTTTCTTCTTTTTATTTTTCCACATAAATTGTGTTTTCAGGTCCGATTGAGCAAGACATGTGGTATTTGAGCTCTCATGGTGAAGTTCATTTAATCATGTAACCAGGCATACATGTATTTGAGATTTTATCATGTTTGTAAATGAACTAATGATGTATTTGAATTATGATTGTAGAAGATATTTTATTCATTTTGAATTTTTAAACATTATCTATGTATGATTTAAACCAATTATCTTATGTTTAAGAAAGTAACGTCTTTATTCGTCTTTCGCAAAAATATCATTTAAATTAATTGGCTTTTGAAATTGTTTCTAAATTGCAAATTGTTAATGTGGCAGTTTGGGTCACTCGTTGAGGTCTCGGCCGGGGCAAGGGTACATAAAATCCCTCCAACTTATTATCGTAATCATTCTATTTTCTTCTCAGTATACCAACAATCCTAAATTCGGTTAAAATCTCATCAATATGGTAGAACCAACTAATAAATATCATTCTTAGACATATGAACCCCTTCACATATACTTGCACTAAATATGAAGAATGATATTGTTGTTTGGAATTTAGGAACAAAATAATCAAATTATTATCTCAAAGGAATTTAAAATTGTTTTATAATTCACATTTAAACTAGTAATCACTTACTCATACTGTGATTCTAATAACATAAAAAAAGGGGAAAAATTTAGGCCATAAAAAGTTTAAGTATATAATTATAGGTCTGTTTTGAAAATTTTGCAAAACCAAACTTTAATTTTCACTCTATAGGTGTGACGTCGAACCCCCACCCCGGTCGAGACCGTGATAAGAAGCCCAACCGCCACATTACAAAGTAATTACAATATACGAAACAATTTCCAAAGCTCTTATAGTTCAAATACGATTTACAATTCAATATCACTAAATATGCTTTTTATCCCATAAACAAATCAAGGGTACAATTTCTTGAATGCATCTTGAAATACAATACCAATTAGTTTACAAAATCATTACAATGCTAAAGAGTTCCCAAACTAGGGCATTAGGCAAAAAGTAAGCCTTAGTTTAGGTTACAGCTCCCTCAAAAGAAATTAAGAGAGTTGCCAAAAATAATAGGGTAGTTTTACAAATTTCAAAATAAGTCAAATATACAATAATATTTCAAAAATAATGAGTGGTGCATGACGTGATAAATCTCCTCGAAGGTCACCATACCCTTCGATAGCTATGCTCGATCACCTATGGTTACCATTCAGGTTCAAAAGAAACAAACAAACAAAAATAAAAGGGAAAGGGGGTTAGGCTGTCTAATGCCTAGTTCGTAATCTCATACCCTAACAAAGACACACAACATGCTCTTACCTCATTGGAAGTGAATGTACAAGCAAATGTCTCTATCGGACCCCCTAGAGTCCGCTAAATTCATACAAGTCATACGGACAAACAATCCTATCAATCGATCATACAATAGCATAAAATCAAGCATATTATAGATTAAGTAGGATTAGTAATCAAAGGGGAATTTTCCAAATTTAAGGATGAAAACAACCCCCAAAACATTTAAATATAATAATAAATAAATGAATAAAAATTAGACATCAAAACAAATCAAAAATACAAGTGGAAACTAAGAGTAATAGGATGAAACACGGCCTAATCGTGTATATCCACACGGTCCATGTGGTTTTTCTCCCATTAGAACTCAAAAATAGCAGCTTACACGGTCTGACCGTGTAGTTTCACACTAACCGTGTAGAGCATTGATTCTTTGCTCCCTCAGCTTACTCAATTTAACAGCATGTTACACTGACTGTGTGGATATACACTGACTGTGTAGCACACTTATTTTTTTTTATATTACTCAGCAAATTCAAAGCAACCATCCACTTTTAACCTATTTCATCCAATCAATATCATTATTCATTTTCATTACCTATGCTATTATCAATAACATTATTGATTTCCATGACAAGAACATTTCTAATAACATTATCAAGTTTATTAGTCATCAATTTTCAAGTTTTGCAATAATGCCCATAAACATCACAATAGTTTTGAAAACGGGATCAAAATGGACCAAAGTTCCAAGACAGGCAAGCCCGTGGTTGAATCGAAGTTCCAAGATAGTCCTAACACTGCAAGAGTGTATCGGAGCCATAAGTGGATTGTCATCCCAAGACGGGTAAACCTGTAATAACAAGACGGAGCTGTCACCCCGTAAGTAGACTGTCCGCGCCTACTAACCATGATACATTCATGGGTCGAAGTACTTCTATCCCTAGTCATGTCTTTCATTCTACAATCTATAGCAAGTTTATGGGGCATTTAAATGTTACCAATTATCATTAACATTAATCATTTTTCCACAAATTTACCAATCAGTACAAGACCCTTCAAGGGTGAAAATATCAAGTTAGCCTACATCTCATTCTAGGCCACTAGACACATTAAATTCAATCATTTCCAAGTAGCTATAAGACACTATCAAGTCTCCAATGTATCAAACAACATCTAATATCATCATCAATCAAAAACAATCATCAACGGTTATCAATCCATACAATCTCCATCATTCTTAACACAATCATTCCAATTTCATCAATTTAGCTACATTCAACTATGTGTAGCAAACATAACACCTTAATAAGGGTTTCTAATGCAAGTTTCCTATTCTAAAACATACATCAACCATCAAACAATAATATAGGGTGTAAAACGAAATTACAAACCTTAGTTGAAGCTTTTCCAAGCTAAGTATCACCCCTTTCTAGAACTTCCTCCTCTTGGTGGCCTCCTATAACCATTCAAGAGTTGGAATCCAAATCAAAACAAGCTCAAACCCTTACAAATACCATTTTAAAACCATCACAAGACCAAACTCATCATTTCAAGAGCATAAACAAGGTGGTTTCATGGCAAGTAACTACCTAGATCCTATTGGAAGCTCAAGACACTTTCTAATGGTTCAAAATTAACTCAATAACAATCAAAAGACATTCAAATACAAGACACATAGTAAATCTCGAAATCACCATGAAAGTAGAGGGAGATGAAATTTACTAGCTTGAAAAGTAGGGCTTTTAGGCACCAAAAGAGCACTAGGAGCTTCAATGGAGGTTGTTGGTGTTATTAAGGAAGGTAGATGGTGGTGGGTGTAGTGAATACATGAAGAGGATTAAAGGTTAGGGTTTGGTTATGGTGAAGGAGAGAATTTGTATGTAGAAGGGGGAAGGAGAGAGTGAGTGTTGGGAGATGTTTGGTGGTGGTGTTATGTGTGTTCTCATGACACCTCTTGGGCTTGATTTTGGATTGGGCCAAATTTGGGCCCAATCCAATTCCGAGTCCAATTTCCACCGAAACTCAATTCCGTCACTTTTTTACTTCTTTAAAAAATTATTTTCATAATAAAAACTCAAAACCACCATTCTTTTTAAAAATCCGAATTTTTCCGCTAAAAGGGCATAATGGTCATTTTGGCTAAAATGACATTTTGACACAAAAATACTAATTTTCCGAATTTAAAATTAATTTTGACTCTAGCTTCCAATTCAATCTAGTTGCCACTAATTCCTTACGCTCAAATTTTAATTTATCCCTATTTATTCCGATTTGGAATTTCATAAAAGTAGGAAATAAAAATTAAATTAAATATAAACTTGTAAAATATTTTAAATAATAAACAAAAAAAATTTGGCCCGATTTTTGGACGTTACAATAGGTCATTCACAGACTATGATTGTAGTTCACAGACTGTGAGCACAGTTCATAGAATTTGTGAATAGTAAAAAATTCAGGGGTATTTTTGGAAATTAGGCCTGTGGAGTGAAAACCAAACTTTTAAAGGCCTATAATTGTATTTTGAAGTTTAAAATGCTCATTTAGAAGAATTATGACTAAAAAAATTTAATTAAGAAAAATAGATTCATAATGCATACTACAAATTGACAACTCCACCATATTTTGTCCAGGAGATACAAACACAATATTCCTTTACGTTTCACCCATTTTATACAAACTCCAAGGCTCTTAAGCTAGGGTTCTTCATCTGATCACATTAGGAACAATGTGAAATTTTTAGATGAGGGATCCAATTTGAGTCTTTTACTAGTTTTTTTTTTAAAGTTTTGTTCAATTTTGTTTTTTAGTTTTGCATGACATTTTTTCTTTTGTCTTTTTTCGGCGCATTTATACATCATTGCATAGTGATTTGAGCTTATTTTTATTATTTTGCAAGACATGAATTTTGATATCTTTTCTCATTAACTAAAATCAACTTTCAAAAACAAGCTTTAGAGCTTTCTTACTTTCTTTATCCTCTTAATAAAAGAAAATACTATAAGATTCTAAAGATCTGACAATAAGAGGGAGAGAAGACAAGATTGGAAAAAATTAGGAAAGAATTTGTGCCTTGAAGTGTTTCTTTTATGAATGCTTATTATATTCTTCCTTATTTTATTATCTCTTAGATTTGTTCTTCATATTAAAACCTTCTCAAGATTGATCCATGTTCTCTTTTGTTCCTCATGTATGCAGGGCATTAGTTGGAAGCTCTATGGAGATGAAATCAAATTGCGAGGGAATGATCCAAGCTCAGAGTGAGTGCACCAACAAAAAGCCTTAGCCCAAACACTAGCCCTTAGAAGTTAAGTGACAAAAATTCTTAACATCTTTTGAAGCCTAAAAGAGAACATATGTCAAGTAAGCTTTATTTCTTTCATCCAACTACTTACCAAATATAAAATTCTATTCATCTCTTACCCTTTCTAAAACTCAATGGATGAGAGTTTAGGAGTAGAATTAGACTAAGGACATGCAAATATTGTTTGGGTGGACTGAACACAATGAGGTATCAATTTAGAAAAGAAAAAATGATTTGGAAAAAGAATGAGTCACATAATGCAAACAGAAAGAAAATAACATATAAAAATATAAAAGCTTCAATTTAAGGAACTAGAAGAAAAGAAAATACAAAAGCAAAAGGTTGAGAAATATGTAAAAAGAAAGATAAATCAAAATAAATTGCAAGCGACAGTTAGTTCAATAAGTGAATTGAAGCTCTTTACAAATGAAGAAAATGAGTTTGGTAGACTGATATATAGTTTGGGTGCAGAAATGAAGAAAAGGATAATGCAGTCCATTCTCGACAGAGAAGGTTGGTGCAGACTTGAGTTCAAGTGTTTGTTTATCCTTCTTTTCATAAGCCAACAGCTTAGCCCCATTAAAACCTTGTGAAAAAAAGCTTGGTAACTTTTATAAAAGAAGAATTCTCTATAGACTTCTTGAGACTTCTAAGTTTTGCATAGCACAAGATTGAGATACACAATTTATGAGGTTCTTAATCTCTACTTGAATCATCTTTTCTAGCACCGAACCATGTTTTCTTTGATACATAACTCTAATTCATAAAAGTGGAAGTACATTATGAGAGCATAACCTTAGGATTCTTGAGTGCATAAGAAAAACTAGAGTGGTTGTGAGCTTTAGTAGATTTCTAGCCTCACTCCTCTGGAATGTTTTATCCATCATCTTCTTATTTGAAATTAATTGATTCTCAGTAAGAATTTAACACAGAGAGGATAGATTGATCTTGCATGATATATTTTTATGCATTAAACTATCTTTTGGTTTTTTAGCTCTCAGTTCCAAATTGTTCGAGGGAGTTTAGTCCTGGTAAACCTTTAGGAGACTTCACTCCTCCTCCAAGGCCATTTGGGAGTTTAAAAACCCTACAGTATACGCTAAATACTATTTGTTGTAATCTACAAAAGTGATTTCTACCTTTATCATTTTGTCAAATAAAAACAAGGTTATTTTTAAGTTACATTGTTATTGTCAATTTTAGTTGCTCGAGGATGAGCTAAAGCTAAGTTCTGGGATGTGATGATCTTTTTAGCCTACTTCCTTATCATCGAGATTGAGAAATAAAACGAAAAAAAATCAATAACAAATTAGCATTTTATGAACAACAACAAAATACTTTCATTCTATACCTAAATAACATGCTCGATAATGACTTGGAATAATAGAGCAACTCAAAAATTCCTTTATTCACCGTCAAATCAAAACCAATAAGCATCTCATTTAAATCAAAACCCAAACGAGGCTCTACAACAGAATTTTTGTCAAGTAATAAACCTTAAAATCATGCCACTATTTTGAATTAAGATGAAAACCTAAACTCAATTAGTGAAACTAAGTAAAAATGAACCTCCTTTCTTATTGGAAGCACCCTTTTGACTTATGAGGCACTGATTTCTTATGCAACTTCGCTTATGCATGACTGGAGCTCAAAATGTTTCATGTCCCAAAGAAGATGAAGATCATGCTAGTTCTCAATCTAGCGATGACGACGACAATAAGGAGAAGACTGTTCGATGAAGGTTGCAGCAAATTTTTTTTGCAGAGAGAAGCGGAGTAAAAGACAAGATATGAGGATCGGTCATTGTTATTTGAGGAAGAAGACGATGAGAAAGAGAAGTTCAACTCATAGATGGGAATCAAGTGAAGATATCTTTTTTCTTTCAAATTTTTTAATAGTCGTCAATAGTAATGTCATTTTGATTTATTAGGTCTAAACCTTTGTAAAAATGTACAATTCTATAGTAATTCTAATATTGGATCAAATTTAGTTTTTAGAAGATATCTGCGCCTGTGTCGCTGCTCTTCTACTTCTATGCCGATCTTCCTTATCATCGTGATTATAACTATTCTCCAACAACTGCAGCATCTTTGTTGAGTTAAACATGGCAAGAACGAACAAAAGTAAAAAAGGGTTTGAGAAACCTCTAGTCGCGACAAGTTCTGGCAATACAAAAAAAAAAGAGAAGACTAAGGTTAGACCATTCTTCCCCATGATTGCTCGTAAAATTAAATGTCATGGATGCTTTACGAATCATAGGCTTGCTCTGGGTGTATTGTTACTGCTGTAGGTGTCTTTTTTGAATTAGATTAATAGAATCTGTAAATGAAAGAAATTGCAAGTGTTTTCCAGTGTATAAAATCGGGAAATGGTAGAAATTTCATGATGTTTCCCAATGATATCAACCAGGAAACATCTGCTAATTTCTGTCATTTCCCGATTTTATACACCGGGATATATCAAGTTTGTATAGGATGTTTTCCATCTGGAAACTCCTAGATTTTTCCTGGTTATGATGACCGGGAAACATCATTTTACATCATTGTTGTTTCCTAGCCTTCTAGACCAGGAAACCGTTTTTTAATATTGATGTTTCCCGGTCCTTATATTTCAAGACCGGGAAATAGCTATTTATAAGTTGAATAATTTCCTGCTTTAGTGGACCGCGAAATTGTATTTCCTATGCATTCTGTTTACATTATTTATTTTGGTTTAGTATTTTGGTTCGAATTCATAAATTGGTATTTTGGTCTTGACCACCATGAAATAGAATTGTCAGTAGTTTTCCGGTTACTAGAACCGGAAAATGTATCATAAATTGAACTATTTTGCGGTCTTATTGACTCGAAATCGGCTGTTTTGAAGTTGAATTATTTCCTCATTAGTTAGACGGGGAAATTTTACTAACCATGCAATCTGTTTACATCACTAATTTTTTTTGGTATTCTTATAGAAAAGAATTCGAGGGAGGAAGAAGATTTACCTAGGAGAGAGGTCGAGATGAAAAGCAAATTTTTGTTTGTATGTTTAGACAATGTATATTGTAGATTATATTTATTTAATGAATTTAATTATTGTAGGACATGATGTGGAGTATACGTGTGCCGCTACATTCTAGATATATGAACATCTCAATCGTTCTGGAAATTTGGAACGCAAATGAAGAGGCCATCATAATGAGAAGAGAATTAGTATATGCTATCTTTGATCATTCATATGAGAGTGATGATAGTGATGTTTGTTTATGATATAGACAATGTAGTACGTCCTTAGTTTCTTGTTAAAGTTGTAGTTTTAGATGGAGTTGATAAAACTGTTTGGAATTGTATTTAAACAAGTCAAGTTGATGGAATTATATGTTTGAAAGTATTCAAAATATTAGTGGTCATGATGAGGAAATCAGAACTGGAAAACAAATGAATTATTTGCATATTTCCCGGTCTTTATGACCAGGAAATGATACGACTGTTTCCTGATCATATAGACAAATAATGAAACTGTTTCCTGATCTTTAATATTAAACAGTTTAATTATGCGCCAAATTCCTGACCAATATGTAGGGGTGTTCATTCGGTCCAGACCAAACCGAACCGAACCAAAATTTTGGTATTTTAATATTTTGATCCAGGATTATGAAGACCGAATACCAAACCGAAATTTAAAATTCGGTTTGGTCCGGACCAAAATTATTTCGGTACGGTTCGGGATAAGACCGAAGACCGAAATATATAATTTTTAAAAATATATATATGTATTATTTTAATGATTTAAAATAAATTAGGTGATTTTGTAATTTATGTGATGATGTGTATTCAATATTTAGCAAAAACTCTTTTAATTTTCACAAATTTATTGACTTATCTTAATAAATTGAATTAAATTATTTAAAATTTTTCAATAAAATTACTAGTTCGGTAATTCGGTCTAGACCAAAAATTTCAGTATTGTCCCGAACCAAACCGAATATCGAATTTTTCCAAATGTATAGACCGAATACCGAACCAAATTAAAATTTTCGGTTTGGTCCGGACCGAAATTTCGATATTCGGTTTGGTCTTCGGTCCGGAACGAAATTTGCTCACCCTACAATATGAATCCACTTGATCCATAAATAAATGCGTATAGGAACACATAATCAATTGAGAATTATTAGGAAAAAAACTAGTGGGATATTTATTTGACGTAATAATTTAAGCAAGATAAGTTGTTTGGGTGGTGTTCAAATAAATTTGAATTGTCAAAATTTGAAAAAAAAAAAAAACAAATATCAATATACCATATGAAACAGCTGCATTATTTGCCTATTTCCTTGTCATGATGAAGTTGTGACAAATGAATGAATGGTCAATTCTGAACTCGATTCTAACTTCAACTTTGAATGTACTTTGTCCACTAATTAGGAAAATGAAATACTAGTATCAAGAAGCATAACAACCATCTGACCACCCTTGTACTCGTCATCAATCCAATCCGCTTTAAATTTCACCACGGTCCTTTTCACTCCCATCCCTACAGAAATTCAGTAAACAAAATATTTTGGATAAAATTAAACTAAAAAGCAAACAATTAAAAAAAATTCAAAATTTCTCTAGTAGTCTGCAGTCGTTTCCAGGATAAAATTAAATCTATTTTCCGGTGTTAAATACCGGAAAACTACTTCCTAGTAGCTTCCTTGTCTTTAACACCAAGAAATAGGTTAATGGTTACCGGTGTTAATACCGGGAAACCTGTCTGTAAGTTTCTAGTAATCTATACCGCGAAACGTGTTGATATTTGTTCCATTTTTCCGGGTGTCGCGACCAGAAAATGACTGTAAAAAAACTACGATTCCACAACGAAAATTTCCAACACTAGCATCAAATTGATTCGAAATAACAACTCAACTATGCACAAGATATTATCAAACATCCTAAATTAAACAAAAATATAAATTCTACATAGTTAATATCTCTACATAACAAATTTATAATAACCATGCTCTAAATCCCAATTACGTCAAAAAAATACCTTTTAGTTGCAATGTAATGAAAACACTAGGTTGATTGGTTGAAATATAAGAATTGATATGATTATCGCTTACAAATGGACAAATTGAATGAAATTACGTCGAAGATTGGAGTTGCATGGGGTGGGGTTAGTGTTCATGCAAATTGGGGTTTTTTTTATTTTAATTTTGGTGGGGATCTATCATAAAATTGCTGAGACCTTTTTAAAATTCGTTAGGATCATTTTATAATTTTAGTAATTGAATTCAAATTTTTTTTTTTTTAAAAAAAAGGACATTCATGATTTTACACCATATTTAAAAAAATTTTATATAATTTTCATTTTATTTTAATATAAAAATGTATACCTTACAAAAAGGTATCATTATCAATTTGGTCTGATGGATGCAAAAACTTTTATATATTATTTACTTTTATAAAAAAATTAATATTATATAAAAATATAACTTTTTATATAAAAAGTTCAAATATACAAATCACCCTTAAAAATAATAATGTTACAACATTTATAAATGAACTATAAATATTGGACAATTGGTCTGAATTAGCATGGGTGAAGTCAGGGGCTTAAGGATTACGAGTTCAATATTAAATATTGTTCATCTATATTTTAGAACAAATTGTAGGGCAACTATGAGGTTTTGGAAAAAGTAGATTATAACTTACAAAGGTGACTTTTGTTTAGCTGACCTCTTTATAAGAGAAAGGCGTTGCAAACACATTTAAATATTAAAATCTTAAATTTATTTTTATTTAAATTTATTTTTTAAATTGATGTAATTGAAATGTATTATTAAATTTTAAAAATAAAAAAATAAATTAAATTTATTTTTATTTGATTTTTCTTTTATTAAAGTTAGCATAATTAAAATATATTATTTGTCTAAAATATATTAATAATATTAAAAATAAATTTATTTTTACTTATTTTTGTTAATTACAAATAATATAATCGAAATATATTATTTGAATATTTGTTTTAAAATTATCAATTTATTAAAAGCAACATAATTGTAGTTTGATTAAAAATAAAATTATTTTTATTTATTTATTATTAAAATTAATATAATAAAATATATTATTTAATTAAAATATTAAAATAAAAATCAAAATAAAAAACCAAGTTAAATTAAAAATCTAATATTAGAATATATTTAGAGCAATTTAATATATTTATATATAAATTAAATAGAAATCATGTCGAATAGCCATAAATCAATAGAATAGTTACTTTTTAAAAGTCTCTAAGTTGCCAAAATGATCAAATTTGGATGTAGTTGAAAGCTGAATACCTAGCTTGTTTAGGTTGAACTAGATTATTATTATTATTACTCCATTTGAAAAATTTTATCCCACCAAATTAAGATAAAATAAACCACTCTATTTTATATTAAATTAAAAATTCTCGTCCTTTTTTGAAATGAAAATTACAAAATGTCCAAACATAAATTAGTTTAAATAAAGATTTGAGAATTTAAAAGAAAAAATTATATTTTAATAAATAATATTTAATTAAATATACAGTAATTAATTTAAAATTTTATCCAATTCAATTGGAGAAAACAAACTAGGCAGGTCTTGTTGGTTGTAATTTACCCTATATTATACTAGTAATAGGTAAATTATGATGAAAATTCAATATTATCTAGTCCCTTCACGGACTAGTATAGTAATATTGTGAGTATACTCTTTCGCATGACATGTTACATGAATTAATACACAACTGAAACAACTTACATACAGCCATGACTAGGGAAGAAAAGAAATTTTATTACTAATTACAAAAGAAGTGGCTATCTCCTTTGGTAATTGAGGAATTTAATGGCATAGGCAAACACAAAGAGGAAGAGAAGCACCCAGCCAACATGTGCAACAGCAACATAAGGAAGGAAGCTGCTTTCCATCCCAAAATCTTGTTTAAGGAACTCTTTTGCTGTTATTTTCACACCTTCTACACCCATTTCTAAGTTATTATCCAAGTCCCCTATTTGACTTGCCAATACTCCATATAGTGTCCATGCCACTGGGGAACCCCAGTAATACCACCTCCACCAAACAGGAATTTGCTGCAAATTCGGATATCAAATTTTATCAGAAATTAAACACCCAGAAAAACAACTTTACTATGATGTAATGGTTGATTGTCACTTGACTTACCCCTCTAGGAAGCATGAATCCAGAAAACAAGTTCCAAAAGCTCAAGAAGAAGGACATCGCTATAGCAGCAATTTGGACGCCTGGAGTCAATGCAACCAGCATCATTCCGTACAATGTGAAATAGATGAAACACATTGTTATGAAATACCAAAACCAAAAGAATTTTGCCACTTGCCACTCAAAACCGATCATTGCATACAGGATAATAACATAAATGAAAGTTTGAATTATCACATATATCATCTCAACTGCTACCTGTTGGGACAAATTAACAACAGTTTTATTGTTAGTCAAGAGCATGTAAACATAAGTACCCCTCTTAAAAAGCATGTACTCCAGCCGCTCTTTCAGTTACCTGACCGATTGCATAAGGTATGGCAGAATACATCCCAGCCGCTCTTTCACGATAAAAGACCGTCCTCTCAACACCAACAACAGGTAGCACTGCATTAGCATTACTGGCTCCAAGGAAAAACAATGCAGAGTACATGGCTCCTAAAAGGTTGAAGAAATCTTGCTGTTTGGATCTGGTAATGAAGATGGCACAAAAAGTTATTAATGTCCTAAGCCATGTAAGTTGTAACATCATACTCGACATATAACTTGTTATAAAGAAGCTTACGTCTTCTGCCCTTTGTCCCAGAAGATAAGACCGAATAAAATGCCGATGCATGTTGTCATGACAAATCGAACAGCATTATATTTAGAGTTCCTCCAATATGACTTCTTTTGTTTCCAAAAGCAAGCTTGGCACTGACTTAAAAATGATTGAGAATATTTAGTTGGAAAATAGAGATCTTTAGAACCTGGTGCTGGAACACTAATCTCCCTGATAAGTTCTTGATTCCTCCTGCAATTACCCATTAGCATGATAGTTAATAATTGAAAACTTCAGACATATTGATAATTATGCGTAAAACTTACTGATAAATAGAGGAGTTTGCATAAATTTCAGCAAAATCCACACCCATTTGAGCCTCAACTGCAGGAGCAGTGACATCAAGCATCCATGTCGCAGGATTGTATCCATCCTCAATTTTAGGCACCCCAGGGACAGCCTGTAATTGAATATAAAATATTATTGTACAGTATGGGAGGTGAATCATTCATGAATCCAACTCTCTGCCTTTGCTTAGTAAAATTATGAATGAGCTGACCTCAAAATATTCTACAAGCTTGTGAGAATGATGACCAAGAGGACCAGCATAAATGACTCGCCCTCCTCTTTTCATCAAAAGTAGCTGTAACAAGGACAATCAAAGATGTCGTTGTTCGATACATACATCAGAACTAAATAAAATAAGAAATGTGCAATTGAAAATTAATAAGCACGGAGCAAAACCTCATCAAAGGCTTCAAAGATGTCAATACTTGGCTGGTGAATTGTGCAGACAACTGTTCTCCCTGTATCTACCGTATTTCTCACGGTACGCATAACAATTGCAGCTGCCCTAGCATCAAGGCCAGATGTTGGCTCATCCATGAAAATGATAGAAGGGTTAGCAACCAACTCTACAGCTATCGTTAACCTCTTCCTTTGTTCTGTAGAAAGGCCATCTATTCCTGGAAGGCCAACTAGAGCATTCCTGAGTGGCTTGAGCTCAATCAACTCCATAACTTCTTCAACAAACATCTACAAGACAAGTAGAGATTCAAATTTAAGCAAGGGAGATGAAAGGTCCAAAAACAAATGATTTACAGAAATTTTGACAAGATGAAACAGTTCCAAAATAGAGGCTCAGCTGAAAATTTATCAAAAACATTCTACAAACCTTTCGCGTTGCAGTATCAACTTCTGAAGAAAGGCGAAGCCAGGCTGAGTACAAAAGAGATTCATAAACGGTAACGTATGGTGAATGGATGTCATTTTGCTCACAATAACCACTGATACGAGCAAAAGTTGCCTGGTTCTTTGGGTAACCAGAAATGTTAATATCTCCTTCAATGTAACCTCCAGTCTTTCTTCCAGCCAAAACATCCATAAGAGTAGTTTTTCCTGCACCACTTACACCAACAAGTGCAGTCAATATTCCAGGCCTGAAAGCACCACTAATATCCTGTAAGAGTTGAAGGCGGTCTTCTCCAACACCATGACTCTTCATTTCCTGATACACAAAAGTAAGGTAATGATCTTAGCACTTGATAGGAATCTACAGTCCTTCACAACTTCAAATTACTAGATGGACCATTTTTAAAATGTCTAAGAAAAGCTCTAGCAAAATAATGAACAGCGAGTTTGAAAAATATGGAAAGAGATCATGCGTAATGATGATAGGATTGGAATTCCAGGGAGGGTAATAAGACTAATTGTTTGACTTGAGAAAAAATAGTAACACAAGGCATTTGATACTAAAAGAAGAAGCCTCTTCAAAGGTTAGATAGAATGAACTTACAGCAGGCATATCCACATAATAATTTATGTGGTTGAATGCAAGCGATAACGGTTGGAAGGGTAAAATCATTCCTCTTTTAGCCACTGTTTCAGATGAACTTTTGGCACCTGCAAGTTTTTATAAAAAATCAGTGCTCTTTCAAAATTAAGGGTAGAACATAAGGAGCTGAAGACTGTTGAACGTAAGGAGCAAACCATGGGAAACAAATATATCAGTAACTAGTCATTTCAACACCTTAATGGTGGGCATCAAAATGTCAGCAAATTGGAATGCTAGTTGCATGAACGTAACATAATTTGTAGCATACAAAGGAATAATTTAGACCTGAAGATTTGTTTCCTGCATAAGGGTTCTCTTTTTTCTTCTTATTTCCATTTTCATTTTCCGCAGTGACTGTTGCTTTTGAATCACCAAGAGCTGGAACCAATTTAGAAGATAAGCAGAGTTAGTCAGCATTAAAATTAAAATTTATATGAGACCATTAAAACAATTGAAATAAGGGAAGAAAACTTACGATTCAGAAAAGTCAAAGCAGCAATGAATAAAAGGTTAAAGAGAATGGAGAACCCAAAGAGTGCTCCAACACAAATCCAAAACCAATGATCCTCCTTGAAGAAGCCTCTAGATTCGAGGAGTACTTTGCCAACTGTTGTTGTCACATTCTGCACTTGGATTGGCTGCATGTGGTAAAACTAATAAATATTGGCTAGACAAATGGGAAAATACATGCGGATGTGCAACTGTAGAATTCAGTCTAGTAGATCTTACCGTACTCCATCTTTCATCAAGGAACTCATTCATGACTATGGCATTTTGTCCATACATCATAGGAGAAACATAGTAACCCCATATCATCCATGGCATAATGTCATCTAAGAGAATAATCAGTTTGAGGAATCAGTACACAAAGTGAGAGAAAATCAATTGAAATATGAATTGCTAGCTTTGATGGACAACTTACCCTTGGCAACTATAAATCCTCCCAGAACAAAAACCAGAAGCAAGGTGAAAGTACCCAATGTGTTTGACACAACTTCCACTCTTCCTAATGCAGCAATGAATCGAAAGAGGGACAGAGCCATTTGGTGTACACCTAAGAGAGCTATGTACTGTCTGAAGAACCTGAAGAGAAAAAATTTTAACATCTAATGAGGTCCCAGCTTAGGTAGTGTAATGCATATGAGCTAAAATTTTAATATGAGCTAAAATGCTTCTCACCTGGCTGCTGATGGAGCAAATCCAATAGTGTAGTATGTCAAAATAATCCATATTGCTGATTCCAGAAATGATAATGGGATCCTGAGGATCCATATGGGTAAAGCAAAAGCCCATGCAGGAAAGAATAAGTGATCTCGTTGTTTGAAAAAGACAGGAAGCCTAAAAACAGTCATTGCAAGTTCTGCCATCCCATTGAACATGACATTAATCAAAGTGAAAAACAGTGCTCCAAAAAACTTCTGTCCACCAACTAGAGTACCCACTTCCATTTCTGTTCTTAAGAACACAGTGAATGCAATTACTGCCATGATTGTTATCTGAACAATCTTGAAAATGAAAATAAATCCACTACGTTTCATCAGTAACCACTCCCTTGAAAAACAAGCTTTGAACAGTTCCCAGTTTGAAATACCATACTTTTCTGTCACCAATGCAGCTGGATGAGTTTTCGACCTGTCATAAGGAGTCCCAAGCTCTGTCGCAATTTTTTGGCCTTGATGAAAGGAACTAAAACCTCGTGCAAACTCAGCAACGGATATGTATCTGTAAGGCTCATTCTTAAACCAATATTGCTCTTGATCCTTCTTCGAAGTTACCTCTTGAAGAAAGTCAGCAACTCCTTTTCTATCCGGGCATTTGAATCCCATTTGTTCAAAGAATTCTAGGACATTCTCTCGTGGACCTTGATACACAATATAACCTTCTGATAGTAGAATAATGTCATCAAAGAGATTATACGCCTCTGGTGCTGGCTGTAGAAGGGAGACAGCCATTGTCACGTCCATCACGTGAACCATTTGCCTCAAGAATTTGCAAATCAAAAACGTTGTAGAACTATCCAATCCAGTTGATATTTCATCCATTAGAAGAACTTTTGCTGGCCCTACTAGCATTTCACCTGTTAAAAGTTAAATATTAAAAAAGCTAGATTGATTCAATTAGACAGAAACTAAGCATAATAAAGATTTGATTCAAGTGGAACCGACAGAATAATCAATAACCAATAAGAGTTTAGGTTCAAAGGAACTCAGAATTTGTTTTCGAAAACATACCAGTAGTTAGACGTTTCTTCTGTCCGCCAGAAATGCCCCTTCTCATTTCATCACCAACCATAATGTCAGCACAGATATCCAAACCAAGAATCTGTTGAGACAATTAAAATGTTAGGTAGATCCTTGGAAAATATAAAATACAAAAAACAAAACAAATGTTGGAACTAGAGTAAACCTTAAGCACATAATCTGTAACCAGACTAGTTTTTTGGCCTGCCACTGCTGTGGCTTTCATGAAGGCATCAATTTCAGGATCAGGTTTGATTCCTGCTTCTTTCTCTCGTCTGGAGAGTTCAGCTAGCAATTCATACCTTGTGCCAACGCCTAAACAACGTCCTGAAAAATCCAAGGTCTCACGCACCGTCATTTCTCCATGGTGAAGATCATGTTGACTAATGTAAGCACATGTTCTCTGAGGCACAAACTCATTTAATTCATGGCCGCAGTATGTAATTTTTCCAGTCATCTGTTCAAAAACCCAATTCACTAGGAGATTGTCTCAAATTATAACATGAAATGAAACCATAACTAAATTCCTATAACATTATACCTGTAGATCACTGTCGATCTTCCCAGCAAGTGCTAACAAGAACGTCGTTTTCCCTGCTCCTGGAGGACCCAAAAGCAACGTCATCCTGAAATTATTATACATTTGAGTCCCTGTAGACACACACATATTATACCAAAAGAAATTCGTACCTGGATGGTTTGAGGACTCCGCTTACATCATTAAGAATCTGAATCTCTCTTTTCTTAGACGGGGTAAGATGGAGCATCTCCAAAATATACTGTGGTAAAATCTAATTTATAAATTTCATTTCTCAAAGTAGTTAAACCAATATACTGCAATACATCTATAATTATAATTATACCTCTATAGAGTTCATATAAACATTAATCAAACTGGGAAGTGCTCTGCTTCCAACATGAACTTGTCCACGTACAGATAAATGCTCATATCGAACTTCAATCTTCGGAATCTCAATACCCACCCTGTCAGTTCTTTCTCTGAGTCTCCACAAGAACTTCTCATTATCCTCTTCAACATATTTCAAAATACCATCAATCAACTGCTTCCTATTATCCACATCCATATTTCTAATACTGACTTCACCATGGACGACTTTTCCATCATCAAGAACCTGCCTGACCAAACCTTTCCTGAGACGGTCAAAGGTGGGCAAGCGTTCGAGTGCGGCCCACCGTAGTTCCTCCTCCTCGTCAAGCTGCCGTTCGCTCCGGTGGCTGAACGCCCCTGTTGACTCATTCCACGCCTCCCGGACCCAACTCCGCCGGCTCATCGACCCTAAACTCCTCCGACTCCCCACCGACAACCGAGCTCTCCTGCCAAAGCCGACGCCATATTGCTGCAATCACAGGCCAAATTTCATATCTGATATTGGCGCCAAATGCCCGTGTTTATTTCAAAATAAATAAATAATATTAATAACTTTTTATTAAATAACAGTACGTTATCTAGATGTTACTAATTAACAGTAGTAGATAAATATAAAAATGTTTTTTTATAAAAACATAAAATAAAAAATAAAAACGTTAAGTCAACTTGACAGAAATGTATGCATCTGAACATTTGAAGAGCCGTGCCTTTATTTTTCGTTTTTTTATTCGGTTCTGTGAAAATCACCGCCGTACGCAACGGCCAAAACCTTCGGCGCCGACACAGCCACGGTGGAAAACTCTGACTCTTCAACTACACATCTCGACAAAAACGGCTTCGAACTCGTTGTGGCGGCTGTCCACGGCAGCGATGGGCGGTGAAGGTGGAAGAGGAAAACAACAGTGACTCAATAACTGAAAGAAAGAAAAGCAGTGATTTGGTGGTATTAATTTTATTTTATTTTTTAAAAGTAAGAAAAAACAGAGTCTAAACACAATCTCCTTCATTGTAACGTAATAGTACTATCTGTAAATGAAACGAAATTGGAAAGACTGACCGGAAATATGAATGGAATCCTCAGTTAAGCAATTGATGATCTCCGAATCTCAATTAAAAAATAATAATAATTAACCCATGAAGAGAGAGAAAAAGAGCGGAGAGAGAGATGGCTGGTTGGTGCTGTGAGTTATGAATGTAAAGAAAGATGGGAGTTAGAGTTAAAGCAAATTATATATATATATACTTAAAATTTAAGTCGGGTCTTTCAAAAAGCGTCAGCTAGATAGGGAATCCAGGTAATATTCGCATTATTATTATCAATATCTTCAAATAGTTGCCTTTTATTTATTTCTTTCGAGAAGGTCAATGAAAATATTTAACTAAATCTTGATTTTACTTTGATTCTCTTCTCCAATAAATTTTGGACATGGGTAAATACCGCACCTTCTTCTATAATTTACAGTTTTATTCTTAATAAGTTTTTTATTTAAAAATATATCAGATTTAAAATAAAAATATTTAATCTAAATATAATGAAATAAAAATTTATTATTATTTTAAAAACTAAAAATAAGAGGATAAATATCTTTAAAAAGTGGTATTACATGCGCACTCAATCTCCTAACCAAAAACAATTTTTTTTTTTTTATTATTAAACTACTTCAATGACACAAATCTTATTCAATAATGACTAATAGTAACTTTCTTGTTAAACTACTACGATGATACAATAAACATTATTCAATAATGACTAATAGTAACTCGAATTGAAACTCTAGAACTAAATCTTGAGAATTTGTATAAAATTTTTTCAAATCAAATAACTAGCTCATTAGTTTATATATTAGTCAAAGTCATATATAATATATTAAATTAGTAATTATATAAAATTTAAATATAAATTTAATTAAAATATCCAAATATTAAAAATTAATTAATTAAAAGGAATGATAAATATAAATTAAATTAAGATATATTAAATTAAAATATTAATTAATTTTAAAAAAATAATTAATAAAAATAAGGATAAAATTGGAAAATTGCGATATTAACTAGATTAGGATGTGATATTTACCAGATTTGTAAATTTTTAATTCCCGTATCGTGTGTGTTGGACCCGATTATAAATGGCTTAATTTGTGGAGTGAGGTTGGACCTTGGTTATATGCACTTCAATTTTATTAAATTATTAGAAACTATAATATAATATCACACCTTAATTTAATTAATACTGTATTTTTTTAATTTTATTTTTATTTTTAATTAATTAATATTTTAATTTAAAATATTTTAATTTAATTTATATTTAAATTCTATATGATTAATAATTTAATATATTATATATGAAGTTGGATAGATACATAAACTAAAAAATTAATAATTTAATATAATAGTTATAATATGAAAAATTAAAATTTCCACATTTAACAAAAAGTACAATTGTGATACACGATCAACTACGCAAAACAAAAAATTGCATACCATAACATCAATCTATATTCACTCACTGAATTCACTTCAGAATCAGCTTTTACTATGTATTGAATGAACCTACACACTTCATGTTTATGTGTGTAGATGAATATAAATTGATTCATTTGCTTGTGTAAAGGAGAAAGTGTTCTTTACAAACGTCGCATAACCATCAACAAATGTGAAATTTAGACTGTTTTTTGAGGTAGTTCAACTGAAGTTCTTGACTGACAAAGCAGGAGGTTATAGCAGCGATGGTCATAAATCAGTTATGGATAAAGTGGTCAACACACCTGATGAAAGAACTTGAGTTGCTTGAGCTTCTAAGAATGAAATCATTTTGATGAGACTTTGCATGGATTCTAAAATTTAGTTATGGAGTTTTAATTGAAGTTACTTTTTGAGTCATTATTATTATATAATGTTTGTTTAGTTATTGGAGTAGTTTAATAGAAAGCTTGTTAAGTTCTTTATATATAAAGATATACATGTTGTAGTCTAGTCGGTTAGTACACTCAGAGCTTAATACAATTTTTTTTTTTTTTTTGTGAGTTTTTAACCTCTTATTTTTTAATTTTCAAAATAATATAATTTTTTTATATTATTATATTTTAATTAAATATTTTTATTTTAAACTAGATATATTTTTAAATAAAAAATATATTAAGGATAAAATTGTAAATTATAAAATGAGAAGGTGCAGTATGGTGCGGTATTTATCAATATCCAAATAATTTTCATTTGTATAAAATATATGTCTAATGTACATGTGCGGATTTAGAGTTTGAGTTCACAAGTCGACCGATAAACTGTTTAGGTGATATTTTAGGAGTCGCTCATATACTGATATGGCAATAACTAGAACAGGTGTCGTAGAACAAAAGTAATAAAAAAAGTATTTAGATTTGGTCACGAGTTTTGATAGTCAATTTCGTTTGACTAGGACATTGATAAATCTTAATACAAGGAAATGACGAAGTCAAATCTCAAACAGAGGGAAAGTTATGATATTATTACTTATAAGGTATAAAATAACATAAGATGTTTTTATAGTGCAAAGGTGATGTAGAACGGAAGTAATAAAAAAAAAACTATTTAGAGTCGGTCACGAGTTTTGGTAGTCAATTTCGTTTGACTAGGACGTTGATAAACCTTAATCCAAGAGAATGATAAAGTCAAATCTCAAACAGAGAGAAAGTTACGATATTATTATTTATAAGTTATAGAATAATATAAGATGATTTTATAGTGCAAATGAAACATAAAAAAATGGAAATCCTGCTAGAACAGGAATCCTTAAACTTACAAAAACAGAAAATTCAAAATTGACCCCTAAAACAATTGAATTTGAGTGGGATAACTGTGCAACATGGCCTTCAGCATCCTATTTTAATTTGAAAATTCATCGTCTCGCAGTTCCCTTTCCAGAAAGCTATTGCATGCCCAGAGAGAACTACAAATGAATATTTTAGTCCCTTCTCAAGTTGCCTTAAAACAATTCAGACCCTCCATGTAGTCCAATGCAATATAATCCACATCAACAGGGCATTTGGAAGCTCAATGGACACCTTTGTGATGTTTGTCATTGGCACTCTGATACTCAAATCAGTATAATATTCAATTCATACAGAAAAAGAAGGGGAAATTGGGAAGGCTATACTTGACTAAAAATCACTAGTGAGGTTGATCGGACGTAGGTAGATGTAATCAAAATCACCTTTAAGTTTGCTGAAGTAAGGTTTAGAGCAATTTTATAAGAATCTTTCTTTATCAAGTTTGGAGAGCTAATCAAAATCACCTTTAAGTTTGCTGAAGTAAGGTTTAGAGCAATTTTATAAGAATCTTTCTTTATCAAGTTTGGAGAGCGATCCATTTAAGGATTTTTTTGAAGTGATTTTTGTAAGCTCGTTGGTATTTAGTTGTTGAAGATCATGAAAGAGATCTCAATATTCTTGCGCCCTTAATTCTCCGCAGAATCAGGAATTCAATGATGATCGGGTCAGTTGACTTATTCATTCACCCGTTCGGACTTTAGGACTTTTGACTAAAACAGTGTTGTGAGTTTTATAGCTTAGTGGGTTGTAAGCTCGTTAAATGTGTTTCGATAGAGTGGCCTGTTTGTTTTGTTGAAAGACTCTTTGATCCATTTGACGTTTAACTTTAACCAAATGAATTTTTTACCTTATTAGCTCGGTTCGCTCAACTTGTAAAACTAAGAGCATCTCCAGTGGAATGTGAATTTATTGGTTTGCACATTCACGTGGACATTCTGGATTTTTTATTTAAAAAATCCACTTCAATGACAATGTGAATTTACAATGTGCAGGTGATGTGGCAGAAAAAATAATAGAGGGTGTGGAGTAGAGCTTCTATTTTCCACGTCCTAGTTGACGGTGTCAATCATCAATTTTAATATTTTAAAATTATAATTACCATATTTCTATTTAAATTATAAATTAAAAAGGAAATAGAAACTTAATTCTAATGGATTATAAATTAGGGAAATCTGAATAGACAACAACCACTATGGACGATTTTTAATTTTTTTTCTCCAGAAATATTATTTTTTGACATATCATTATCCACACCCTCTATTTATCATGTCACATTTGCCTCAATTCACTCAACCACTGGAGATGCTCTAATACATTTATATGTGTTTATATAAAATATCAATTGAACTGATAATTTACCTAATATATTATAATTTTTCATATTTATATTTTTAAAAATTAACTTGCGATTTGTGCGAAGTTTGATAATTTGTGATTTTAATTAAATTATAATAAAATAAAATTTTATTTATCAATATAATTTAATTTTTAATATCATGGATTCAAAAATATAATATTTATTTTGTTATAAATTAATAAAATAAAATTTTAAAAAATCAGTCAATTTTGAAAAATAAGTAAAATATGAAAGCTTAAATCATTTAAATAATAATATATATAAATTTAAATATATTTTTATACCTCTTGATATAATTAATAAATCAAAATATTGAGTCTGTTTATTAAACAACGTTTTCAATTAGAAGTTAGTGTTTTCAGGAGGTTTAGATGTTTGACCAAAATCAAATCTCTAATTTTTGAAAAAAGCTAGTTTGGTTAAAAGCAACTTAATTAGTTGATTTGATCCAAAATACTATTTTTAAAAACGCTGATAATAGGAGCGTTTGAGAGATTTTAAAATTAGAGATTTGTTAAAAATATCAAACTACCTCACTTTCAATTAGAATTATGTTAATGATATATTAATAAAATAATTGAAATGTATTATAATAATATTTAATACTTTAAGTATTAATTTTTATTATAATATTTTATAATTAAAAATTTTTATATTTTTTTACTAGTATATTATTTTAATTAATAATTGATATAAAAATAGTAAATATTATTAAAATTATTATTTAATAGTAGTATTAATAAATATTAAAATATTTAATCCATTATAGTATCTATTTAAAGGTAGTAGTGTAAGATATATCGGGTGGAAAATAAAAGTAAATTTTTTAAAATATTTTTTTTATGTTATTTTATAATTGAATCCGCTAATAGTGCTATTATTAAACAGCTAATAACCAAACACAATATCATTAATTCGCTAACCGCTAATAGTTGGTCAAACCGCTAATTGAATCCGCCAACCGCCAACTGCTATTGAATCCGCCAAGCGCCAACCGCTAACTAATTGCCAAACAGACCCTTTATCTAATTAATAAATCACAAAGTCTTGGGTGTTTCTGAAACACAATAAATTACTGTGTTTCATATATTTCACACGCACGAATTTTTTTTTTAAAAGGAAACATCTCTTCTCATCTCGCAAACTACGACTTCCGTTCCTCCCTCATCGATATTCCTCTCATCTCCATCTTCCGATCAATCACGACTTTCGTTCCTCTCTCATTGATATTCCTCTCATCTCCATCTTCCGATCAATCGTCATACTCTGTAAAAACCATGTGTTCTTTGTCTTCTTTGGTGTTTGTTTCACTCAAAGCTTCTTTTGTATTTGAAAGAGAAGGAACAGAGCGTATAAGAATCTCAGACTTGGCTCTTTTCGTTTGTTCGATTGTTTTAGCTGTTGGTCATGTCGTCATTGCTTATAAAATTAGTTGTAGAGAATGAAGAAAGTTTCAGATACATATAAGAATTGCACAGACACAAATACATAAATCACAGGCACAGATAATAATCTCGCAGGCACAAAAAATAACCACACATGTACAATTAGTATCTCAATAGATACATATAAGAATTCCACAGACACATATACATAAATCACATGCACAGATAATAACCACACAGGTACAATTAGCATCTCAACAGATACATACAAGAATTACATATACACAAATATCACAGACACAGATAATAACATAAATCACAGGCACAAATAATAATCTCGCAGGCACAAAAAATAATCACACAGGTACAATTAGCATCTTAACAGATACATACAAGAATTACACATATACAGATACATAATCACAGGCACAAAAAATCAATCATCTCAACAGATACATACAAGAATTACACATACACAGATACATATAACACAGATACAGATAATAACATCGCAGGCATACAAAATAACCACGCAGGTACATATATATGTTTTGTAATATTAGTTTGTAATAACACGCGCGTCCTTTATTTTGTATGTTATGATTGCACTCGTGTGAAACTTGTAACACCTTAAAATAGTGTGTTACATGTAACACCTAAGACGCTCTCTTAATAAATCAAGATTTTATAAAAAAAAATTTCTTCTTCTTTTTTTGTTTTTAACTGAAAATCTAATGAATTTAGAGATAATTAAACTTTCATCTCCTATCCTATCAAATCATCCAAAACCTTCATCATTAATTTTTTTAATTTAATTTATTAAATTATTATCATTATCCTTTATTTAATATGTAATATTCAATTTAAATTCAAATTCAAATATTAAATTATATATTAAATAATAGAGAAAATTTTGTTTTTAGGTCATAAAAAGTTTAATATACAATTATAGGCCTATTTAGAAAAGTTTGCAAATCTAAACTTTAATTTTCACTCCATAGATCATTCACACAGTGTGATCGTAATTCACAGACTGTGACCGTAATTCACATAATCTGTGAATTGTAAAAATTCAGAGGTATTTTGAAAAACTCGGCCTATGAACTGAAAATTAAACTATTAAAAATTTATTTTTATATATTCTTCAAAACAAACCTATAATTATATTTGGTTAAACTCCATTTAAATTTATTTTTTAAAAAAAATAATAATTGAATTAAAAGACACCAAATTAAATATATGTTATAGAACAGAAATAGCCGTTGATTAGAATGATTGGACTCAGGTAACTTTCAACATATATATGGAAAACACCACTTGTTTTAATTTAATTAATAAGTGGTGTGATATGGACAAGAAGATAGAGATTTGCCATTATGAGGTGGATAGGAGTTAGACAAGTACAGTTTTCATTGGAAATACATTTAAAATTCAGTTGTTTATTTATTTAATATATAAATATAGTATGAATATGAGACCTTTACCCAAAAATAACTCTTGCTTGCCCCAAAAGGAAAACAAATACTACATATAAGGTTCGTTTTGTATGAATATCGTCATGTGTACGTTTTTACTTTTTGAAAATTAAGAGTTTAAATTTTTTTTAAAATAATTTAGTTTTAACTCAAGATTACAAACAGATGGTTACATATTCACATACTTTTGATAATAATTTTATCCATATATAAACAGCTTTATCATTTGACTCATATGGTACTAGATATATTTATGAAAATAATTTTCAAAAAATTTATAATTTATTTTTAAATAAAAATTGCACTAAAAATTATAATTTTAATTGAAAGTTTAATTTATTTATATTTCATAATTTTTTTAAATCACCGTTCTAATTTAAATAAATATAATACATGGTTTTTTGCTTTAAAAAAATGAACTTTCACCTCAATCATTTTTAGAGTTATAAGGAAAGAAGTGATTATAAGTTATTTGTTCAACAATTTGGGGAGAAATTGAATCCATTATGTTTCCGATAGAGAGAGATAGGGTCACAAAAATATGGTAGGATCATCTTTAGATGGGTTGGATGATGAAGGCTTGAAGATACCCCTTGAATTCGTGTAACTTACATAAGATGGGTTCCATTTTACCTTATTGCACATTTTTTAATATATTAAGGTTACGATATTTGTAGCATGAAGAATCAATTGGCGAGTTTGTAGCATCTTAGGGCAGATGTATCTTTCCAAGTTAAAGCAATAACCTATTTTTTAGTGTGGAACTGTTAAAAAAAGGCTATAGAATTTTCTATAAAATGTTATTGATTGTTGTTGTAAGTTATCGATATGCCAGAGTAGGTTTCATTGTTTCATGTTGCCTTTTGGGTACATGTTCATGATTTTCTGATTGGGTTTATGCCAAAGATTGTGGATAAAAAATTGAAAAATATTTAGGAGAATTTTTTGTATATGATACTAAGAGTAATTTCAGTGGATGATATACATTTTTGTATTTTTTCATATCCTTCGAAGTCTATAAACATCTACTAAGGTAATATATATATATATATGTTATATTTTTTTATTCATATTATATAGGTTGTGGGCTGATCTTGTTGGTTCAGGCGATGAGCCATGGGCTATTTAGTAACAATCTACCCGATCCGATCCAGATAGAACCATAACTGTAAATATGTTTTTTCCTCTCATCTGACGAGGGAGGCAATCACTGTAGCCCCTTTTGTATTTCCAGTTTCTCTTCTCTGTTACGTTTTTAACATATGGTGATTGGCTTTGGCTCTTAACTTTGTGCCACTCCTTCTTGGTGCAATCAGTTCTCCGAGCCCTCCATCCGTGGACCTACACCCTTTTGGAGACTCTTTTGAGCAACCGGGTGGAACAACGTATATCTGGTGTTGTGATTTATTTTGGCGCTTGCTGGTTGATAATCTGGTGTTTGAGTTTGATAATTTGAGCAATTGTTATTATAGATGGTCTATAACAAGCGGGATCAAAGCTTAATTGCTCAAATTTTGAAACCCTAATCTCTTTAATTTGTTGATTTCTCTCTATTTTTTGTTTGTTTTTACTTACTGACTAAGTTTTCTTGTTTTTTGTAAGTGGACGGGCAACCGCTCTAACGACGAAGAAAGCCTAGGTCAAAATGACCCGTCGACGCAACAAACTACATCTGATGATTTTTTCAGAATTCTAAACCCAAATCTAACAAGATCTTTTCGAAATCCTAAATTTTAAGTAAGTTTTTGTTTATTTGTATTTTCAGTGGTGCTAATTTTGAGGTATTTACAGGTTTTAGAGAAGAAGAACTTAATGTGGGAAAGCAATTGAAAAACTACAGAGGAAAATACAAGGGGTGTAAACTGAAGAAAGGCAAACCTACGAGAGGTTTTGGATTTTTTCGAGGAACCAGAACCTACGAGAGATTCCGGGGTCTACTGCTTGGCACTTTGGATGAACTAAGCATCTTTTTTCCTATTCCTTTTAATTTTTAAAATTTTTGTGATAAATAGTTTATGGATATTACTTTTAGTTTATTCTTGGATTTCTATGTTTGGCTGTGTGACACAAGGCTAAGCCTTGTTAATGTCTACCTTGTCTTCTGTGCCTCTTGGTTGTTTCTTGTATTTCCTGTTGGTCTCTGTGGTTTATTGCTTTAAATTATATCTATGCATAGGCCTATTCTGTATCTACTATTGATTCTTGATTGGTCAAAAATTGTGATTCTGCTCTTTGTGGTACTTTTTATTTGTGTTGATTTTTATTGGAAAGACTAGGCTGTTATGCAAGTCATTTATTATCTTTCATTATCTTTGTATCTAGATATTGCTATCTGATTTATGTGGCTTGATCTTGACTTGATATATTGCATACTGTTTGTTTGTGTTATGCTGTGATTTTCTTGAACATAAATCAATTTGTAGCCACTAAAGTAGTATTTTGTAGTTGTTGATTGCTTGGGGCTATTACTGAAGTTTGATATTTGATCTTTTTTTTTTCAATACAGTGTGATTTGAATCCTTTTCTCAGAGGCTTAAACTACTTCTGTGTGATAATGTTTAGCAGTTCCATTGTGATGCTTCTCTAAGATTATATTCAGTTTATTGCTACTTTGTAATTATCTGCAATTTTTCTGTTCTGTTATGACTTTATGATTATTGACAATTCTCCAACTTTGATGTCTTTGTGATATCTGCAGTTATATGTCTTTGTGATTATTGCAGTTATATGTCTTTGTGATTATTGCAGTTATATGTCTTTGTGATTATTGCAGTTCTATGTCTTTAAGACTGTCTGTAAATTTATGTCTTTGTGATATCTACAGTTTTATATCTTTGTGTTATCTCTGTGATTAAATTCACCCTGTATGATTCAACAATCTCTTTGGGATTATATTTATCTTTGTGATTATACTTTGAACAATGCTCAGCCTTGATTTACTAGTAATAAATTGAGAATGATATATTTACATAATTTTTTTATTCTCTGCGAAATTATGTGATAAATGAGTTTGTATATTGATTTAGTGTTTTCATGTTTGTATTATCTTTTAGAAAGATAAATATTGTGTTGTCTTGGTTGCAATTAACTTGCTGTTTTTTTATTGTCTATTTTACTGATTTGTTTTTTTTTTTTTTGAGTCAACAGATCTGCATACCATAATTTTTTTAACCAAAAAATTTAGTCATTTGTTGAAAATTACTATATAACAATATTTATTCTAATAATTGTTTAATAAATTAATATAAATAAATATTATTTTGTTTGATATAATTGGGTTATTAGGTTTAAGGGTATTTGAGGAATATTAAAATTATATGAGGGTATATGGGTAAAATGTTGGTCAACTTAAAACTCCTTATAAGCCGTTTAAAAAAAAAGATAGGATTTGTAGCTTATAAAATAACTCTTTATGAGGAAAAATATAAGTTAAAGGAAACATATATTCTCACGGCTTATAAGCTGAAAAAATCCTTATAAGGAGGTTTGACCAACTTATAAACTTACGGAAACACCCTCTCAGAATCTTAAATTGCTATAATCAGGAAAGGAAATCAATAGTACTTTTTGTGATCATTTAAGTAATAGTTCTCATTAAGTTTTTGATTATTTTTTAAATAATTCTTGATTCAAAACTTCTCTTTTGTTTTTACCTTTAGATGAGTGCACGCATCTATTGGTTGGTTTTGTATGAGGTGCTGTGTGATTTATACCAAAATCATGTTTCTCATAAGAATGTTTTTATTCAGGATTTATGATAAAACCAAAAGTTGAATATTGTAAAGTTTTTGTGATTCAATTAGCAACTTGGTAGAAATTTCAATATTGATTTTTCAGTATGGTTAATATATGTTATACTCTTTTTTTATAATTGGTTATGTTTATGTCATTTTTGCTTTGGATTGGATTCTGAATTTGTTTCCTCTTATTTCCTTCGTGGATTTTACTAAGTGTGAATTTATATCACTGTATTCTAAGCCATTATTTGCATTTCTTTACTACTGCAATATTAGACTTATGTTTTTTTTAGGGCATAAACTTAAGCTTAAGACTTATCGCAGGAATTTAGTGCTATATGAACTTTTTTTTTTTTTTTATATATATAATAGGACCTTACAACTCATAACATTCAGACAGAAATGGAGACCAAGTTTACTTGCTTGAAATCTTGCTTGGGGCACAAGTTTTCTCTGCATCAAAGTTAGATTATTGTCTATTAAGGATTCCTTTTGTTGTGCAGGGATTCCTTTCATTTTGAGTTATTGTGGACTCGTGGTTTGGACACTGGGCAATAAAGAAATGACCTTGGATGGCATGGTGAAGAAATATGGAGTGTTTACTTGTATTCTGTATAATCTGTATCAAAGGGGAAGTTTGTTATATTTTTTATTCATATTATAAAGGTTGTGGGATGATCTTGTTGGTTCAGGAGATAGGCTGAGGGTTATTTAGTAAAGCCCACACCATCTACCCGACCCGGTCCAGATAGAACCCTAACTATAAATATTTTTTTCTCTCATTTAATGAGAGAGGTAGTCACTATAGCCACTTTTGTATTTCTAGTTTCTCTTATCTGTTAGGTTTTTAATATATTGTGATTGACTTTGGGTATTGGCTTTGTACCTAATCTTATACACTCCTTCTTAGTGCAATCGGGTCTCTGAGCCCTCCCTCCGTGAACGTATAACCTTTTGGAAGCTCTTTTGAACAATTGGGTAGAACCACATATATCTGGTGTTGTGATTTGTTTTGTTGCTTGTTGGTTGATAATCTGGTGTTTGAGTTTGATAATTTGAGCAATTGTTTTTATAGATGGTTTGTAACAATATATATATATGTATATATTAGCAAGATTGAGAATTAGTCAGCATCAAATTTCGTTATCAATGGTTAACACCTTCCTATTTTATTGATGGAATTATTGGGCATGATAGAATATATGACACTTTGTTCTCTATGGTGAAATTTGAGGTAAAATGAGGTTAGGTTTGGGAATTTAGAACTAATTTGCAATAATATGATTTAGAGGGGGCTCGATAGTTAGTCAAAGTAAATAAGGGCAGATAAGATTTTGGTAGCAGTGATAAAGTGAGGATGAAGTCTATTACTATGGAAGTGAGATGAATTTTCATTTTATAGAGGAGGATAAGGAAGACCTTATGGTTGCAGATGGTTGTAAGAGGCGTGTAATGATGATGTAAGGAACTAAGGAAGGGAATCTTTTAATAGTGTTAATATTGTTAATGCATTAAGTGGTGGTGCTCAATAATTAAGCACGTCAATTATAGTTACCTTAGTTGAAACTTTCAAGGTTTAGCTAGTCTTTAGGTAGTTCGTGCTCTAAAAGAGCTTGTTAAATCTTATAGACTATCTTTGATTTTTTTTAAAATGTGGAACTTGAAGTTTTAAATGTTCAAATAGAAGATTTTTTATAATACAATTATTCTTTGATCATTTTTATATTGTAGATAGAGGTAGTATGTATGGTGGTTTGGCTTTTTTATAAAATAAGGTAGATAATTGTGAATTGCTTACTTTGTCACAAAATTTTATAGAAATTATGATTAGGCTAATTGGTTTAAAGTGACAGATAACTAGTTCTACCAATTTCCTGGTCGGAATAACTGTAGAAAATTTTGAAATTTATTGCGACTTTTTAAGTATGAGTACAATCTCGTGTGGTGTTGTTTGTGAGAATTTATTGGTATATAATATGAGTAAGATAAATAGGGTTCACATAAACATCCTCAAATGCTTCTTTCTAGTTTTTTTCCCTATTGGTGGGTGATTGTAGCTTACGAAAAGTTGCATGGGTTGATTATTCATACATGTGGGAGAGATGTTGTGGTATTGATAAATGTGTTCGTGAAGCTAGATAGAGTTTTGGCATCTATAGATTGACATGCTTATTTTTTGATTTTTTTTAAATCTTATCAAGTCATTCCATTTATTTTCATATTTTTCTTACAGTTGAAGTTGAAGTTAGTATGAATGATTTTGGTAGAGATTGTAGGCTCATAGTGAAGAGCCAATGGTTGAATGATCAAGGTTTCATCAATTGTTTCTAAAATTCCTTACATCACTCTAGTGGAATCTTTTAATAAATAGATTGGGGGATATATGTCAGAGAGTTGTCACAATATCATAGGAAATCTCGCTATTAAGTTTACTAGGAACTTATTAGATGTAACTAAACATTTGAAAGGGAATGTCAGTGCATTTAAGGGTTCATAGGTGGAATGACACATTCCATAAGTTAGATGAGTTATTGCGTAAGAAGGAGGTTTATTGAAAATAATATGCTAAGAACTTTTGCTTAGACTAAAGTAACTGAAACACTAAGTACTTTTACTTTATTCTAAGAAAAAAATAAAACTAATTTTATAAAGGGCTTGTTGGATGCTGATGGGTCTTGGGTGTTTGATGAGGTGGTGTAGATAAAGTAGTTGATAACTATTTTATAGGATTACTTATAAAAGGTGTCAAACAAGCTAAAGAAGTTATTAATAGGTTATAATGTTATGTAGTTGTAGTTCATATTGAGTTACTTGTTGAGCATATTTCGAAGAATGAGTTTACCAAAATAATTTTTCAAATGTATCTAGATAGCTCATCAAATTTGAATGGACTTAATCCTGCTCTTTTCCCAAAGTTTTAGGATTTAATAGGTAATGATATTAATACTATTGTTGTCAGCTAGTTGAGAATGGAAAAACTTCAATGGTGTTATAACCAGAAGATAACAATCGATACCAATTAATAAGTTTACCTACACAAAATAGCCATTCACAAAGCAGAAATAAAAGAACACAAAGTCAAATACGCGGTTCACCACAAAGGGTTAATCCATGATTAGGTTCAAGAAGAACAACAGAGAGATTCACTATGATGAGGACAGAATCTATACAAATTTAATCACAAAAATCAACAAACCACAAAGAGAGAAACACCAAGAATCACATAGAGCAGAAATCCTAGCAGAGTAAGATCTAAAACAAGATGAAGCAGCAAAAGACTTGGTCAAATTATCTCTAACCAAACTTTAGCTTATATAGCTATGTTTAATGAATCGAATCGGGCAAAGCGGGTCGGGCAAAGCGGATCTTTAAGAGCAGTGTACTTGGAGTAGTAGATAAGTCACTTCAACAAGCCTAGTACAAGTAGACTAGTAGCTCAAATGATAACAAATATAAGCCCAAAATAGATTACATATATGTCAAAATACATAACAAAACTTCCCCAATTTTATACATATGTCTAAAACAATTCTCAGGTTTGTTTTACACTATTCTTCATTCCCTTAGTGAATAAATTACTGTCCATTCCATCATCACCCAGCACCCTAACTAATTTAGGTTCAGTTGATGTGGAGGAAGCTCTTATAATAGAGCAACTTCCTAACTACTACAACCTTGGTACCCATATTTACTGTGTTTTTGTCTGTAGCAATCTGTTCTACATGCCCATCACCATTCAAAACATTCAGTCTGATAAAGTGGTATTTAACACCAATATGTTTAGTTCTATCATGGTATACAGGATTTCTAGATACATAATATGCTCCCTGGCTATCAGTAAAAATGATAGCCTTTTTATCAAGCATTTTAATCTCATTTAACATTTCCTGTACCCAAATAGCTTCCTTAATACATTCAGTAAGAGATATGTATTAGTAGTAGACAAAGCTATATCAAATTATAATTTAGATTTCCAAGCTACACAGCAACCACACACAGTGATCATATAAGAGGTAATAGATCACCTGAACTCAGGATCTTTAGAAAAATCTGCATCAGAATATCCAATTATATCAACACAATTAGAAAACTTTCCAAATTCTAAACCAATATCAATTGTGCCTTTCAGATATCTCAATAAGCCTTTAAGTGCTTTCCAATGTTTCATTTTTTGTTTCATCATATATCTACTAAGTATACTGACAACATATGCAGTCTAGTATAGAACATCATATACATAATGCTACCAATAGCCTCAACATAAGATATGTTAGTGAGAATATCATCTTCATCATCTAGCTTGGTATCTAAGTTATGTCCATAATTCAAAGGCGGATTATTAGGTTTAGAATCATGCATTTCAAAAGTATCTAGGATTTTCAACAAATAATTTTTCTAATTAATAGGAAGATACTTATTTTTCTTGTTCCTTATAATTGTCATTCCCAAAATTCTAGATGCATATTCTAAGTCCTTCATTTCAAATTCATTACTTAAGTCCAGTTTCACAGATTTCAAAATACTCATTTTAAGACTCATAAGAAATATATCATCTACATACGCATGAAAACAAGAATAGACTCACAGAACTTATAATACAAACAAGCATCAAACAAAGTCCTGTTAAAACCTATAGCCTAAATAAAATTATGGAATATTTCATTCCATTTTCTAGGTGATTTCTTTAGTCCATAAAGGGATCATTTTATTACACAAACTTTATCAGGTTTTTCCTTAAAAACCTCAAGTTGGTCCATATATATCTTCTTATCAAGATAACCATGGAGGAAGGCAAACTTCACATCCATTTGCTCAATTTCCTAGTTATTGAAAGTAGTTAGAGCTAGCATTATTCTAATTGTTCCATACCTTATTACAGGTGAAACAATTTTCAGAATAAACTATACCAGGTTTTTGTGTATAACCTTTTGCAGCTAATCTAGCTTTATACCTAGTAGGATTATTCATAGGCAAGCTATCCTTGATTCTGTACACCCATTTACAAGAAACAAGTTTCTTATTATCAGGTTTAGTAACTAAGATCCAGGTTTGATTTTTATTTAGAGAATTCAATTCTTCATTCATGGCTTTCAACCATTTTGAAGAATTAGAATAAGAAATTGCTTCCTAATAGGATTCTGACACATAGTTACTAGCAACAGATGCATTGAGTGCATAGATTACAAGGTTTGCATCAAGAAACCTGGATGAAACCCTGATGGTTCTTGTAAACTATCTCTACTTAAAAGATAATTATCTCAGTTGGTATCTTCCAGAATTTCTTCATGTTTACATCCATTAGATTCACTAGATTGAACTTGAACTATATCTATACGATCTATGTTAGTACCTGTGCCTACACCAGGATTCCTACTTGTACTAGGTTGATCAACAACAAATTCTGTTGATTTTTCCATATCAAAATCAGTGAGATTTAAGGTATTAGAAATAGATTTCTTATCAGATTCCTTGTTGTCAAAGAAACCTAGAAATTGATCCTCCTTAAAAATTAAATTTCTCCTAACAAAGCATCTCTATGTATTTCTAGTTTTATAGACAAGTTAAAAACCCTTAGTCCAAATTAGTCACCGATAAAGATAGACTCAACTGAATTAGGTTCCAACTTCCCCTTATTCTAGTAGGAAAGGTCCAACAACCAAAGGTTCTAATATGATTATAGCTAGGAGCCTTACCAAACTAGAGTTCATATGGAGTTTTAAAATCTAAGGATGAAGGTGGAGTTCGGTTTCTAAGATAGGCTGCAGTGCTAATAGCTTCCCCCCAAAACTTCTTAGGTAACCTAGCTTGATGCAACATAGTCCTCACTTTATCTAAAAGGGTCCTATTTAACCTCTCAACAATTCCATTTTGCTGAGGGGTATAGATAACAGTTTTGTGCCTTGATATGCCTTTTTAGAACAATATTTATTAAAAGGTTCATTGCAAAATTCTAACCTATTGCCAGTTCTCAAAACCGTTATATTTAAACCCTTTTCATTTTCAATTAAACTTTTTCAGATTTTAAAAGTTTCAAAAGCATCTGATTTATTTTTCAATAAAAATATCAAACAAAATCTAAAAAAATCATCAATAAAGAAGATAAATAATCTTTTTCACTAAAGGTAACAGTTTGGGAAGTACCCACAATTATAAGTGAAGATACTTTAAAATCTGATTGGCTTTATTTCTTGAATCCTTAAAAGGTTTTTTAGTTTGTTTTCCCATAATACACCTCTCACAAAATGGCATAGACACATATGGGTTTCTATAAATTAAATATCTCTTTCTCAATTCTTTTAAACCATTTATCTTCACATGTCCTAACCTGTTATGCCATAATCTGGCTAACTCAACTTGTTTATTAAGCTTAGTGGCAGTAAAGGCTTTTATGGTTTTTCCTTCTAGGATATACAAGTTACCTACCATTTTTCCTCTCATTATAATACTTCCACCAGGTTTGATAATCTCAACAATTTGGTTCCTAGAGAGATAGTGTAACCCGGACTCCCCTAAGGCACTAACATATAATAGGTTCCTACTTAGGTTAGGTGCAAACCTAACATTGTCCAGTTTAAATATTTTGTCATCAAACTGTTGAAGTCTGATAGATCCTATCCCTATTATGTTGCACTTATGATCACTACCCATAAGTAGAGCCCTTTTTTCTTTCAAGAAATTCAATGAACCATTTCTTATGGGTGTCATATGATGTGTGCATCGAGAATCTATCACCCAAGCTTCATCTCTACTACTAGTAGCTATCAGACTATTAGAAGTTTCAATAATAGCGGTTAGTCCCTCACAAGTTAAGTCCTCAAGTTCAGCCTTTGAACTTGAAGTAATTGGTTTTTATTTTCCATTAGCTTTATATTTATTCTTCTAAAAGCAATATTTAACAAGATGGTTTTTCTTACCACAACAATAACATTTTCTATCAGTACAAGACTTATTTTTACCCTCGTTACCACTTCTAGACTTAGTTTTATTTGAAAAATTAACATTTTTACCCTTTTCTTTCATACTATAATCTTGTTTAGAGGTGGAGGCCTTATTCAAGGAAAGGCCTTCACCTTCAGACTTATCAATTTCTTCCCCAACTGATCTAAAAGTTAATGCATCCATTATTAATTTAGTCGTTAGAGCATCATTAGTAAAAGAAACAAATTCCTTTACTACATGTGATTCAGGTAAAGAGTGTAACAATATCATAGCCAGGTAATCATCATTAAGTCTTTCCTCTTCTTTAGTCCTATTATTGTGATATTGAACCATTTTTTTAAAGACAACCGGGTTTTCAGTTATAGATTTGTTACTAGCAAACTTAAGTCCAAACATTTTTTGTAGACTAAGTAATCGATTAGACACATCCTTAACAAGATAAAGTGTTTCTAATCCTTTCCTGAGATCAGAAGAAGTTTTAAATTCAGCTATATCCACCAGTACATCACCTGACAGATGCAGTAGAATAATATGGTATGCTTTTTAATTTACTCTTACTTTTTCAGTTAAGGTTATGTTAGCAGACCAGTCATTTTCAACAGTAGGGTCAAGACCATGGTAAACCAAAACTAAGAGCATTTCTGACTGTATATTTCTTGTACCTATCGCTTGGTACTTTTAGGCAAGTCTTTATCCCATTGTTGACTGTGTCACCTATACATGCTTGTTAAGGCGATGGTGGCAGGCACTTCTCTGGTCCTTCTCCAAGTTGTATTTGTTTGAGGCGATAGTAGTAGACTCTGAATTTCAACTTCGACATATCTTTCCTATGCTGCTGGCGATGCTTCTGCTGTTACTGCCTACTGTCGCCAGCTTTATGCTTTATTTTGGCGAGGCTATTGGCGCTACCTTCTTCAATTTGTGAGCTTTGCCAAATTCTGAACTTGGACAATTTCCTACTAAGTTCTTCTATTTTGAATTTGTGCTTTTCTGCTCATTTTCTTCATTTTTACGTCCACGTCCAAGTCCCTCCCTCAATAGAATAGTCTAAAATTACTAGAATTCAACTCAATTATCTATCTTTTTAGCTCAATTTTTTTTAAATAAAAATCATAAAATATATCAAAGTATAGGTAAATTCTAGACTTATCAATTACCCCCCACTTAGCCTTTTGCTTGTCCTCAAGCAAACTGACCAAGTAACTACCTGAGACAACAATTTGTGCAAACTGATATGCATATTCCAAGGAAATTCATTTAAGCATATATTTTTTTAAAATAATCAAACATTGACAAGCTCCTTTTCATATTCCAAATCAGCCGATTCAAACCTTAGTCATTTTCTTCATGTTGCAAAGTATCCAAGCAGATCGAAATCTTTAGAGCTTTGAAACTACTTCCTCGCAGTAATCTCTCTTTTGAATATTAATCCACTCAGATCCCTATGGGTGACTCACACAATACACTAGTCACTTTAAAAGAACCAGAATGATGTACTATGTCGATTGTGATTCTAGTATTTCAACAGCACATATGAAGAAAAATTCAAGACCTCATGAACATTGAATTTCTACCATGTACTGCACAATACTTAGAGGTTCCAAAGTTCATAACTGTCCTTCATATTGTTTTAAGATCACAGACTTGTATTTATAGGGAAAATAGGGCCAAGTTAGCTTAAGAACCTCATATGATTTTGAGGAACAAGACTGTACCCCTAGTTAAGATTCTCTTGCGTAACCATGCACTAGAGAAAGCATCATGGAAACCAGAAAAAGCCATGAGACGATAGTATTTGTACTTGTTTAGCCAAGGTTATTTCGGGGGACGAAATTTCTTAAGTGGGGTAGAGCTATCACGTCCATGTTCTAGGGTTTAATTATTTAGTTATTCGATTTATTTTATAAATATTTTTTTACTGGTGTAAAGTTTTGAATTAAAAAATTCTGGTGGGCTTATTTGCAATTTATCATTGTTTAGGTGAAAACCTAGATTATCACACCAGTAATCATTCAGCTGCCAGAACCCATTTCTTCCCTTTTCTCTAAACTCTGAAAAACTCAAATAGTAAACCCTCATGGAAACTTACTTTCACTATTTCATTCAAACACTATTTTATTAGACACTGTTTCATTAGTTTTTCTTTCAGTTTGAAGATTTCTCTTGAACTGTTCTTCAAGTACTGGGTTTTCAAGGTAAATCCATGGATCCATGTTTAATTTAATCGATTTCCCTAACTCTAAGTACAACGTTCGTACTTGGGCCTACTCTTCAATGTCTCTTCTGTCACGAGTTGTAAACCCTGACCTTCAAATTTCTGGTGTTGTTGAGTCAGTTATTGGTTTTGGTTTATCTGTTATTTAGTCGACAGAGTTGGTGATCACCAGCCGGAGTAGTCCTGCTATTGGATTAGCATTAGAGGTTAGTAGACATGTTTAAGCCCTCACTTATGTATGTTATTGTATATTCTCTACTACATTAATATGTGTTTAACCTAAATGTATAATGAAACATGAAACTGTAATCTATGATAGGAATGTTGCTTTTGATACTCCTGTTTAACTTCCTACTACATGGTTCAAATTTGAACTGTTATGAAATCTATTGAATACTTAAACTACAATCTGTTTAATCTAAAAAACAAAGTCTTATCCGAAGTAAGATAGCGATAAGACCGGCTTGTCATAGGGATTAGATATATACATCGATACGTGAAAACATACAGGCTTTGAATGCCTTTTGGATGTAACAACATCACTTTCTAGGATCTTCAATCCATTTGTCTAGAGTTTTGCTCAATCTGTTTGGGGTCTCTGACCTAATTTCTGGAGCTATGCTCACCTTCTGTTTCTATTCTTATTTTCGTGATTAAACTAAGGATAGGCATGACAATAATAATTTGAAACATTCTGGCATGTAATGATGCACTCTGAATCTGATAAAGTTTGAGTATATAATCTGGCTTTATCTGTTAAGTTCTGTAATCTGGAAGACAATATGATATACTCTAGCATATATTTGTCATTCTCTGTAAATCTAATGTAATCTGAACTTAATAAGACTGCTTACTCTTATATTTGATGTATTCTGGACAAGTAACCTATAATATGTGAACCTGATGAACTTTTGTGTTTGTACTAAGGAATCTGAACTAAATTGCTTACCATTATTGAGCTAATATACTGCCTTTAGACTGATTATTGTGTAGCTAGTTAATTTGAAGAATACTTTAAAAGTTGAAGTTATAGAAATTAGACTTACAGTAATCAATCATCGCCTAAGTCCTTCGCCAATGTCAAACCCCTTTTGGCGACAATAAAACTTAGCCCATAACGATCACTCAGGCGATATGGGTTGCTCTAAAGGACGAATTCGATTGTAATTCTACCATAAAGTTAAGGTGCATGACTATCAATTTTGACATTTACAAGAAGCATTGAGATCAAACTATGTGTTAACATCTTTAGAAGATGGCTAAAATGATCTAGGAGTTAAAGTGAGCCGGTTATGTGTTGATAAATGCAGCAAGTACAGGTAGTAATTTGGTCCCTTTCGAACAGCTAATAACATTTGAAGTTCAACATGATGCACAGTAATAATACCGGCATGTTTGATCATATTGGATGTCATGTTAAGATCGAGGATGAGTGCTTAGAAGTGGCTAATCCTCTAGGCAACTTTATATGGCTGCGACTAGCGTGCGTAAGAATAACAAGTGCGAGAGGGGATATAGGAGCAATAAGAAAAGAAAGAGCACTACAAACCCTAACCAGCCCCAATCTAGCAATCCAAGGAAGAAGCGCACGCATAGTGGAGGTAAAAAGAAGGATAACAATAAGATAAAGTGTTTTAAGTGTGACAAGATGGGGTACTTGCATGGAGAAAAACAAAGAGGTACCCTTTCATAAACTTGGTTTTCGTGATATTATTGTTTCTAAATCTACTTTGTTTAATGAGCTAATCCCAAGTGAATTTTAGACTCATGCGCAATGGGCATATATTTAGAGATAGAGGGACATTTATAGAGTATCTTCAGATGTCAGAAGGTACTCGCTGGATATGTGTAGAGAATAACTTATATGCGAAAGTATTTGGTATTAGCTCTTGCAAGTTAATCATGCAATGAAGCTATATACTATTCCTTCATGATACCCTCTACGCTTCTAATATTAGCATAATCATATCTTTGTTCCTTTATAAACTTATTTTTAAAAAATGATGGCTTGATTTTATCTTTTAACTTTATTTTTATTTGTTTAGGACACCTTCGAGATTGTTTCATGCTACTAGATATTAATAGTTATGTAAAATTCTTCATTGGTTTATGATAGTTGTATTTCATTTGATACATTTTCTATTAGGATTGCCTTGAATCACAAGGATTTTCTTTTAGGAAGGTTTTCCTATTTTGAGTTTGGATCTAATTCCTAATTGTTTGATTCCTTGTTTTGGAAAGATTTGGTTTTCCTAATTTGGTTGATTGTATTCCTTAGTTGGAAAGGAAACAAATTAGGAAAGTATATTTGATGATCACTATAAATAGAGTTGTCTTATGAAGAAGAAAGTGTCGCATCCCTTTGGGGTGGTGATCATCGTATTGGAATCATCATCGTATTGGAATCCCATCCCTTTGGAGGTGGTGATCGATGGATTGGGGTCATGCCTAGTGGGGGTAATGATCATTGGATTGGGGTCATGCCTAGTGGGGGTAATGATCGATGGATTGGGGTCATGCCTAGTGGGCTAATGATCATTGGATTGGGGTCATGCATAGTAGGAGTAATGATCATTGGGGCTGGGGTCTCGCCATTAAGGAGATTTCGTATTGGGGTTGTCTCGTCATTAAGGAGATTTTGATTTGGGGTTGTCTCGCCATGGTGGAGTTGTTCACCTAAAAGAGATTCTGGTTGAGAAAGAAAGTAATTTTGTGTGGAGAGAGAGTCTTATCTGAATGACTTGTAATTCTTATTTCTCATAGTAAAGTTGTTATCTTTCTGTGGATTAGGCAATTTGTCGAACCACGTTAAATATTATGTTTGTGTTTGGGCTATTGTTTTGGTTGAATCGAATTAGGAATTAGGAAGAAATTGGGATAGAACCGAAAATTTCCTAACAATATGGTATCAGAGCTTTGATGGAGGTTTGTTTGAAGATCAAGTTTGAAGTGGACACCTCGATTGGAATTAGTATCCATGATGTAGATCGGTGAGATAATTTTAGTGAATATTTTGATCAGCAGAATTTTCTAGACAGCTTGGAAGAATTGAAGATTTCTCCTTAACCAACCGTTAGATGATGCTCAAATTGTAGTCGACTATTCTACACATATGTCTAACTTTTGACCGTTTTGATTTTGGATTAAAGATTGGAATCAAGAGATATGACATCAACAATTTGGTTCATGGGTTTCACGGATCTGTCTTGCGCTGTCAGATTAAAAAATGCATATCTCTTTGATGAACCGTTGGATTAGGCTGAATTTTGGATATGTTGTAGAAGACACATGAAGGTTAAACTTGGATGGTGGAGATGGATTTTGGAGATTTCTAGAAGGAGCGATGTTGAACAGAGTATGACTGTTGCATAATGGAAGCATGGTAAAGTATGAGATTGAGATCAAAAACTGAAAACATCTGGATTTGGGAATCGGTAGTTTCTCATTCGAAGTGGAGAAATATTTTGGATTTGATAGAATGAATTGAATGATGGAGATAAAATTGGTTTGGTAGTGATCAAAGGAAAAATATTCAAAAATTTGAGGTGGTTAAAGTCAATGTGGAGATTTGTTAGGACTGTCTTGAATCACAAGGATTTCCTTTTAGGAAGGTTTTCCTATTTTGAGTTTGGATCTATTTCCTAATTGTTTGATTCCTTGTTTTGGAAAGATTTGGTTTTCCTAATTTGGTTGGTTGTATTCCTTAGTTGGAAAGGAAACAAATTAGGAAGTATATTTGATGATCACTATAAATAAAGTTGTCTCATGAAGAAGAAAATATCTCATCCCTTTGAGAGTGGTGATCATCGTATTGGAATCATCATCATTTGGAATCTCATCCCTTTGGAGGTGGTGATCGATGGATTGGGGTCATGCCTAGTGGGGATAATGATCATTGGATTGAGGTCATGCCTAGTAGGGTAATGATCATTGGATTGGGGTCATGCATAGTAGGGGTAATGATCATTGGGGCTGGGGTCTCGCGATTAAGGAGATTTCGTATGGGGGTTGTCTCGCCATTAAGGAGATTTTGATTTGGGGTTGTCTCACTATGGTGGAGTTGTTCACCTAAAAGGGGTTCTGGTTGAGAAAGAAAGCAATTTTGTGTGGAGAGAGAGTGTTGTCTGAATGACTTGTAATTCTTATTTCTCATAGTAAAGTTGTTATCTTTTCGTGAATTAGGCAATTTGCCGAACCACGTTAAATATTGTGTTTATGTTTGGGCTTATTGTTTTGGTTGAATCAAATTAGGAACTAGGAAGAAATTGGGATAGAATCGAAAATTTCCTAACATTTCCCGATGTTGATGTATACATGGCATATTAGACTTAGTCATATTAGAAAAGACCGAATGAACAGGTTATTTGAAGAGAGAATTTGGAACTTACTTGTTGAAACCAAAAATGAAGAAGCATTTTATATATATATATATATATATATGATGTGCCTAAACTTGTTAACTACACCTAAAGATCGCTTAGATAGCCTAGAAGTTGTCTAGGTATCAAAACGCCAAATTCAATCATCTATGGTGTTTTTAAGTCATTTAACCCATATAAGCGCTATTTTTACAACATTGAATATGATGCTTGTATATATTACTTTATATCTCGAAAGAACATTGTAGTTATGGTTGTTTAAGTTTTAGAGGTGCCCAATTGAGAATCTGAGAGACATGGACACCTTGGATTTTAGAAAAAAAGTCTTATTAACTTATAAAATCATATGAGAAGAGTTTATGTTTGATACTGTAAGCATAATTAAGTTAGAGATATAGAAAGCAGTATTATAATTATAACAATTAATATTTTATTATATAGTAAATTAGTCTCTAGTCGTCAAGATAACCGTGACTCTCATTTACATAAAAGTGGTATCTTACTTATTTATATATATATATATATATTTCAATTATTTATACCCGCCCTTATTATAAAAGATTAAATGGATTAAAGGCGAACAGATTTCCCCATTTATATTTAGTCTTGCATATTCTACCATGGAATCTCTCAGTTCTAAACATTAAAAGGGTAAATTACACAAATGGTCAGTGAGGTTTGCCATAATTACACCTGAAACGAGGTTTCTCATTTTTTGCACAAAACAGGTACGAGTTTTGGAAAATGTTGCTGGCAGGGTTAACGGCGTCAGGTCAACGCATTGACCCCGTTAACTGCCACGTCAGTGTTGTGCAAAGACCATTTTACCCTTCAAAATGTTGCCATGTCACCACTGATTGATTATCTACTGTATATAAGTTAGTTTTTACCCTATAGTTAACAATTTTTTATGATTGTTCAATCATTACATTGTACTGATTATTTTGATAATAATATTAAAATTTTGAAAAAAAAATATAATTGTCAAATGACCGTTGCTTACAACGGTAACTTTACAATCTTTTAATATTTTTCAATTTTTAACATCATCACCACACTCCTGCATAAAGCTTTATATTTAGAAGGGTACTTTAGAATCTCTACACAGACTACTACCTTTATGCTCTCACTCAGCCCTGTTGTTTATCACTCCATATCTCTCTGCCCTGTTGTTCATCCTTGTTGTTCATCCAACTGCTAGTCACTTAAGTCAAGTAAGAAACCTGTTAACAATTTATAATTGTGGTAATAATTTTTTGCCCTCATAACAGACACATCAGGCTAGTTTCAAATTTTCAATATCTTCACAAAAAATGTCACAACAAATTAGTGATATTAACGGACAAATTATTCGATTTCGTAATCGACGATGTCGGTGCTATCTGAAAGCTGCCATTGGCATTTCTGAATCGTCTGTAATCCAGGCAAGTTATATTTTTATTGTGAGAAAGGAAAATGTAACTTTTATACATTTTGGGAACCAGGAGAAGATGAAATCTACATGAGACAACTAGAAGCAATATCAGACACCACCAATACTTGGACAAATAACGTTGAAAGAAGTAAGGTACAACAAGAATAGCAGAGCACTGTAGGACATTGGCAAGACTTACAACCTTCTGCTAGCAATATAACAACAATTGAGACCAGCATATTGAGAATGAAAGATCAAGTTATGATCCAAAATATATGTATCATATCTTTCATTGTTTTGCTATTCATTTTTTATATTTGTGGAAGTAGAAACTAGGATGCTAAGTTAGATATGTATGTATTAGATTTAAATTTATTTCAATATAGTATAAGTTGATGTATGGCAGCCACATACAGATCATGTACCTATCCACATATTGCAGGAAAAAAAATACCAAGTCAAGACAACACAACTTCATCAACACTCTTAATTCAATACTAACAGCACTTAACACCACAACCAATAACAGATTATAGAGAACATATAGCATAATAACAACCTTAGCTTCATTAACAAGTAAATACAGCAATGTCAGTAGGTGATATGTTTCAACTAGAATACTTATATCGGCTAACTGTAAATACCCTTTGGTTGTCAAGGGAATCTATGCCAGATTACACAAAATTTAAAATGCGACTAATTCGCATATAATAATGTCTGCATAACAGTTTCATCAACATACCTGGCACTTAATGTTATCCATGACAAACAAAAAGAATCAAACCAAAGCCATAATTAGATAGCTAATTCCTACACATTTAAAGCAGTAGTCTTATACACAACCAAAAGTAGATGGGATAATTCGAAAACAACCTGTTTCCCTGCACATGTGTTGCTTTTTTCATTGAACATTTACTTCGAAAATGGCGCCCAATCCACGTCGAGTCCAGCAATTGTCACTGCACCAAGAAAATGTTCATAAATAACAGCAGTAGGTATGTTGTCTAATAGGTTACCTATATAATGAAGTAGAGAAACTTTTGCCACCTGAACTGTACCTGGATTGGAACGACCAGAACTAGGCTCATAAGAGCTGACACTAGAGAAGAGTTGTGCCATTCTTGTTCTTGGTTGGGAAGTCCTTTGCATATCTAGAGTTGACATTGGTCGTGCTGCTGATCCATCACCTGCACCCTTATCATTGATTAATTTTTGCTTCTTGCTAGGATTTGACCCTTTCCTCATAGGAGTCGGCCGCGAAGTATTACCAATCTGCAATAATATAATTATTAATAACAGTTCAATACACCATTATAGTAATAATACATCATTATTTAACCCTTACAATGTCACCACATATTCACCTCAAATTTGCTTTTCTGAAAAGTTTTAGGGTGAGTAGGATTTCCAGTACTTGTTACTCCTTCTATAGGCTGCAGACACATGATATAATATTAAAAGTAATATTTACAGCAACCAATGTATTACAACAAGATGTTAAGAAATGTATGGATTTCTGCAGGAAATACTTACAGATTTTCCATTTACTTTGTTGGTAGCTCTTGTTCTAGGAGGTCTTCTGTTGACAGTTTTGGAACTACCAATGGTTAGTGTAGCCGCCTGGCACCTACTGATATTGTGTCCTACCTTCAAGCATCTAGAACAACGGCCTCTGCCTGATCTTTTGGGTTGTTGTGGACCCTCTGTAACAGGATCTCTAGTCCTAACCTTCTTTGGCGTACCCGCTTTTCTTTTAAAAATAGGTGGTAACACTTGTTGATGTTCAGAATCAGACCAGTAAGTTGCATCTGGTATTGGGTGGATAACTTCAGAATATGCAACAATCATTGCTTGTTTTGTAAGGTAACCATCCACCCAATCAATTGGATCCAATCTAGTTGTTGTAAGGACTGCCATTGCATGTTTACATGGTATTCCACTAATAATCCATGCATTACAGTCACAAGTCTTATTGTCCAGATTCACAAGTTTGTATCCATTCCCATCTCTGACCTCAAACTCAGTTTCTGAAGAGGCAAGAACATTAACGTACCTTCATCTTTGTATATTCCCTTCGACCTCCTTTAGAGTAGTTGGTGTTATCCTGGTATGCAAATGCTTAGCAAACTCTAGTCGTTTTCTCATTAGCTTCATGGTTCTGCGTCTTAAGTTCTCACATAACTGAAGAATAGGCTGCTCTCAAAGTTTATTGACCCAGTTGTTGGTCGACTCTGATATGTTGTTAGTAACATGGTCAGATTTGACATGGTGGTCAAATGCAAGTCTTGTGCAATGCCTTACATCCACCCCACACATGTATTCGTATGCTTGAAAATCCGAACACTCTAGCCTTTTCATTGCTGCCTTAAATTCAGCATTACTGGTGGCTTTTGCAGCAGACCAAATTAAATCACCTGCAACATATTGAAAATTCAAAATTAAATTATACATAGTGGCATGACATCCTAACCTGACACCCTTATTCTGGCCAATACACTATTATTAACTGAGATTCTGAAAAGGGATAATTAAATTTATAATATCACCTGCCTAAACCCAAAAATTGATGTCAGTACTATTATAACCTGAATTAATAAAGTCAATTTAGCTGGAAATTATAAATGACAATGTCAGAACCCATACCCTCGATTCGGCAACCAAGAGTACCTCTACAGCTCAACCCTAAACCTTAAACTAAATCCTCAAACAAGAGAACCAATCCTGCCAAAGCTTACATGAGACGATACTCTAAATAGCAGCTTATAGGGTAAGTAAGTATCACAAACCTGAAACTGTCCCAACATATTTATTCTTTACATTGGCAATGATATGTCTTACACAATATCTTGATGAACTCGATGGCCATACATCAGTTAGGGCCTTCAGCACACCCTTTTGTCTTTCACTCATGAATGTCAATCTCCTTACTTCATCATCACCTGTACAACATCAAAAAACTATGAAGAGGAAGTTTTTACATAGAGTGGAAAAAAATATAATAGCAGCAGTCATTAAAACAAACACATACCAATATAGTCCTTCATGATCTTTAGAAATCATGTCCAACTGTCTTCATTTTCAGATTCAACAACTGCAAATGCTATAGGAAAAATCCCACTATTAGCATCCATAGAGACAACACTCAGAAGCACTCCTCTATATTTTCCCTTTAAATGACAGCCGTCAACTCCAATAAATGGTTTGCACCCCTTCAAGAATCCTCTCTTCTGTGCAATGAAACTCACAAAGAACCTTTGAAATCTTGAAGGAACATTGATTGCAGGGGCCAGACACTGTAGGACTGCTCTAGAACCAGGATTTCGTGAATATATTTTGGTAATGTATGTGTAAAGTTTGTCATAGCTCTCTTCAAATTCCATTCTTTTGGAAAGTAGGGCCAATTTTTTAGCCCTGTACAGAGTGTGTCTCCTCACGCTTATACCATAAATGTTCTTCAGCAGGCTTCTCATTGTTGGCACATCTATATTTGGATTGCTCGATATGTCCTTCTGCAACTTTGAAGCCACTCACTTGGCATCTGCTTCTATATTTCTGTGAAGTTTCCAACAATGATGAATATCAGTGAGTGTCTTTATTTGGAAGCCTACACCATTGGTAGGTGGACTGGCAGTGAGCTTCCAGGGACATCCTAGAATATTACACCTTACTGAAAATAGTCTTAGCTTGTTGTGAGTTCTCCTCACCTCAAACCCTTCCTGTATCATGTAATCTTTAAGGACAGTCTTGAAGTGTTCCTTAGTCCTAAACAAGTGGCCCTTCTTGATTTTTATCTTCCCATCATATTGGTCATCAAAACAAAACCCATCATTAGAAGCCCAGTTTCTGTTGTCTTCTTCATCACTAGAGCCATATGAGCGAGGCGGCAGATTTGGATCGCCTTGATATGTGGCAGCATCGTCGAAGTCGACGTCACTATCTGAAGCATCATCAACTCCACAATCACCTTCTTCATCTACACTGTGTGGATTTGCTGGAACATCACCTGCTGTTGTAGTCTTTCCCCTAGCTGCAGACTGCTTATCTTAACCAAGTTTGTCAGTAAAGTTAATGTCTTCTTCAGATCCTTTGAATTTACTGTCTGTGTCATCAGCTTCATGATCCATGCTAAAGGTTAGGTCCTCTGAGTCCTCATCATCAGTTGTTGATACCGAATTATGTTCAGCTCCTGGACTTAAACTATTGTTGCGCTCTAAGCCTTCACTGACATAGGCTCCATCCCTATCATTGGTACTTTTTCGTACTGTTCCATCATCGCTACGTTCAGATTGTTCCATCATGTTTTGGTCTACCTCATTTAATTGGGAAGTCTTGTTGCTTTGATTATCAGCTGTTGGACTGACAGCTGCAGGGGAAAAGTCAACATGTTCCTCTCTATTCATTTCACCAGCTTGGTTATGGTCTTCTTGTCCACCAATCTTAGTAGCTTATGATTCTGTTATCACTGTGTGCTCTTCTTCTCCAGATATGGCAGTAGCTGGTATTGGATTTATAGGATCCAACCTTGCAATTATTGAACCAACCAGTGCATTTAATCCCCTATCAGGTACTACGTTTTGGTATTCACCATCATTTGCCAAAGACAAACCATCCCTTGCAACTCCAATGTCTGGTACCTCATCATTTGATAGGAGGACACCGTTGGCAGCAGTTTGGTGAAAACCCTAACCATCTGAAAGTTGAACATCTCCTGGAGCATATTGATTCTCATCTTCAGAATCTGAAAGCAGCAAATAATCATCATCACTACCTGCTGAGGCATAGATTTGTTCCTCAGTATCTTCATCTGAGTAGAATAGGCAGTCTGCATATAAACCAGCGTTCGCAACATCTTCATCTTCATCACTACTAATCTCCACAACCTGCGACACAGAGGTACTCCTACTCAAGTAATCGTACAACCCATTGGTTCGGTAGGGAATAGTGACATCATCGCTATGCCTCTGTTGATTGCCCGCTATTACCTGGTTAACACTGTGAGAAAAAGCTGCCCAACTTTCCCCTTCTCGCACTGTGTTATCTCTAGGAGGTATGAAGTGCTCATCAGGAGGAAGCACAGCAAAGGGAATTGGATGTGAGGTAATGAAGCACATCCTTTCAGCCCTACACATGAACTCCTCCAGCATGGACTGAAACTCTGTATTTATTTCTATCTTTAATATTGTCTCGTCCCAAGGTAACAACACTTCCATTGTAGTAGGCTGCTCGGGAAAATCTGTCCGGCCATGGTTGAAGTGTATTTGTACAGAGGTCTTTAGTGATTCCAAAGTGAAAGATTCGGCATCGTAGGCGATGTACTTGAATTTTGCACTACAGAATCTAACCCATAACTCTAATCTCCCCATGTTATCTGCAACAGTGAAAAAAATAAATTGTGTTAGCTTATACTTAAGTACATAACAACAGTTGAATACTTAAGTACATGTATCAATCATTATTAACACCCTATATGCAATAATAAAAAAAAACTACCTACATATTAAACCACATTGGCCAATGCATTTCAAATGCTTCAATATAACAGTAGAAGAAGAGATATATATTATGAAAAATCTTATTCAGATCTATATAACCTAAACCCTTCACCAACTTTTAAATCAATGCACACCAACAACCAAGCAACACATACAACTAGTAAATCATATTACCAAAAATGAGTAATCATACAAACTACTTGATAATATGAAAGCACAATCCTCTACACATCATGATTTATCAAAAACAGAGACTGAGCTTGTAAACAAGTAACGTATTTACCTCAATATAAACAACATTATTAGTTACACATATTAAACTTTACAAAAAAAAATGATGCTCTGAAACCCTAGTGATATTATAAAGACAGCAAAGACGTGCATTTTTTTAAGTCCAACAACTTTCATAAAAAAACAGAGCAGGATATTCTCACTCAAAAAGCAAACTATTATCACACAATCTATCAGGCAGAAACTACACAATAGAATAACCAACTGATGCCACTATCAAGTACAATCGGCAGATAAAAAAAGAAGTTAACAAAGTCAGCAAACAATAGGCTGCCAAAGCAAGTCACTGATAATGAAATATTGCATGACTTCAGTCAAAAGGGAAGGACAAATGCTCGCCCTATAAATGCAGTGCAGATTACATATAGAAACTAGAGTTACATATTTCATTAAGAAGAGAAGACTTACCAGTAAGAAAATCTAACCTCTAAAGAATTTTCCTATTTTTCTGTTCACACCAGAAGACAAGGTCATGCCCTAACTCCACTTTTATATCAGCTGAAATGTGAGATACTCGACCCAATGGAGTTGAGATACCCGAGAATTATTTTGGCGCAAAACGGAGCACAACAGGCAACTTTTCGGCGCCCGCTGGCGAACGTCTATTCGATTTTCAGTTCACAGTGGAGGTGGGTCGGTGCTCAATGTGTGAGAGAAGGGAGATAGAAATTTGAATGGACAAGTGTACGATTCAAATCATTACTCTGTTTTTTTATATTTATTTACAAAATTACTTAAATGCCCCGACACTTCAGCATTGAATTTGAACCACATCAGCTCCACACAAACACTGACGTGGCAGTTAACGGGGTCAATGCGTTGACCTGACGCCGTTAACCCTGCCAGTAACATTTTCCAAAACTCGTACCTGTTTTGTGAAAAAAAATATGAAATCTCGTTTCAGGTGTAATATTGGCAAACCTCACTGACCCTTTGTGTAATTTATCCACATTAAAACCTCTCCGGTTGAATCAATAAAAATATGATATCTCTCGTATATCTTTTTGTTGCCATACTTCCGTTTAAATAATAATAATAATAATAATATTATTATTATTATTATTATTATTTATGTGTTAATAATATTAATTATTCACATAAGGACCCAGATTGCATGCACACGAAATTGGGGTTGTGTCGTTTTGTATAAAATGGTGTATATACTTCTTTTGTTGTTGTACACCAATCTTCAGTTCTCCACTTGCATATATACCTATAACTATTTTTACATATTTATTAAATTAAAAATAATTTCAATAAATTAATAACAAAAGAGTCAAGAGAGCATGTAAATTTGAAGCACAATGTGATAATCTTAATTTGACTTTTATTAATAATAATATTTAAATTATTAACAATCTTGAAATGGAATAAATTAATATATATATATATATATATATATATATACCAAATGAAGAAATAGGATATGGTTGGATAAGGGTTAAGAGTAAAAATATAAAATTAATTAAGGTAAAATTGTTGGGAAACAACTTGTGGATTCCACCCCCTCGGGCATGCTCCTTGTACAACCAAGCGAAGAGCGATCTATGTTGACAACCTGTATTAGCAGCGACCCATTCGGGTCGAAGCACTAAAAGAAAAGGACCGGGAAACGCGGCGGCATAGGAACCACGGGACCCCCTACTAGTAAAGGGAAAACGGAAGTGCGCTCCTGGTGATACGTGTTGTAATGCATGTACTTTGTCTCTTTATAATTTATAATTGACACCTGACTTCTTGTGTTTATATATATATATATATATATATATATATATATACCTGATCTCAATAATAAGAACACACTTATACTTGTTTCTCTACTTCTTTCTCCATTTCTGTTTTTCTGTTTCTGCTCAAATTTGGTGATAATTATTTTGCTGATAAGTTTCTGGATCCAATTCAAGATTACCAGGTATTTTTTTATCTCAATTTATTTTCCATTAATATAGAGCTGCTTTCTTCTCTCCTACCCCAATTCTCTTTTTATTTTTTATAACACGTTAGCACGAGTATGCTCTCCAATTGCCGCTTTGACGGATCTTCTAGATCAGAAAGTGTTTGGTATCATTGTTTCTGGGTTATTGCTGATTGGAAAAAATTGTTGTGATATGAAACCAGAAAAAATGTTGGATCTGAAAAAACTGGATTTCCATGCACTGGAACTATTTGGAAGTAATTATTTAACATGGGTGATGGATTTGAAAATCCACTTACGAGCCAGAGATTTGTTGGATACTGTTGAGGAACAAAATCAAACTTCCATAAAACAAAAATCTCAAGCTATGGAGATTATGAGACACCACATAAATGAAAGCTTGAAATCTGAATATTTGAATATGGAAGATCCACTTGAGTTGTGGAACGCATTGAAAAACAGATATGAACACAAAAGGGAGGTTGATCTTCCAAAAGCCCAATATGAATGGAATCAGTTGAGATTCCAAGATTTTAAATCTGTTAGTGAGTATAATTCTGAACTCCACCAAATAACAGCAATCAAAGAATCTTGTGGAGAAAAAGTAACAGATAAAGAGAAAATTGAGAAAACTCTTTCCACTTTCCATGCCGATAAAGTGTTACTATCGTCAGGTTTTCGACAGCATGATTACAAAAGTTTTGGTGATTTAATTTCTAAGTTGACATTATTGGAACAATATGATCAACTGTTGATGAGAAATCATGAATTACGACCATCTGGTACTGTGGCACCACCAGAAGTAAACAATAGTACATTTCGTAATCGTGGGAACCCAAATCGTGGTCGAGGTCGTCGTTTTGGTCGTGGTTTTGAATGTGGTCGTGGTCGTGGCCACGATAATAATAATAGAGGTCGTGGACGAGGCCGAAATAATGGAAGAAGTGGAAATAGGTTTCATCCGTATAATCGTGGAAACCTGGTTTGGACTAGAGATGAAACCTAGAACAGGAATGAAAATTATGGGAATAGAAATAATAATAATTCCCAAAATGTCTGTTACAAATGTGGGAGTAGTGATCATTTCCACTGTTAATGTCGAACCTCCCAACACCTGATAGATTTGTATCAAGCTTCCTTGAAATGGAAGAATCCTGTAGAGGCAAATGTTGCCAATCTGGAAAGTGGAGAGGGGACCTCCCAGAAAAATGTTTCAAGTTTTCATACCTCTGATTTCTCCGATGATCTGGATATCGAGAATTTCATAAACTACACTGAAGATCAGAATGAAAATCAGAAGGCAACCTGAATTGTATATCTGTAAATGTGAATAGGAGTGATGGAAATATTTCTGACTGAATTTTGTAATTTTGTTGTATATATCTTTGTAATTAAAGTTAGAAATATTTATGAATATGTTTTGTAATGTGAATATTAATGTAAATATTTTGTTTATGTGAATAGAATATGGAAGTTCAAGGTGTTTGTTTAATTGATAGCGCAACCACCCATTCTATCCTCCGAGATAAGAAATATTTTCTAAATATATCCAATTATAAGGCTCAAGTGAATACTATATCTGGTCCCGCTAATTTAATTGAAGGATATGGTAAAGCCATAATCCTATTGGAGAAGGGAATAAAAATCTGTATCCAGAATGCTTTATATTAAAGTAATTCCAAAAGGAATTTGTTGAGTTTCAAAGATATAAGAAACAATGGATATCATATGGAAACAGTGAGTGAACAAAATGTGGAGTATCTATATATAACATCCATTGTTTTTGGACAAAAAGTCATTCTGGAAAAACTCCACACATTATCATCTGGTTTATATTATACAAAAATATCCCTCATTGAAACTTATGTAAATGTGAGTCAAAAGATATTGGATCCTAAAAGTTTTCAATTATAGCATGATAGACTTGGCTATCCTGGATCTACAATGATGCGTAGAATTATTGAAAACTCAAATGGACACCCATTAAAAGATCAGAAAATCCTGTTATCAAATGATTATTTTTGTACATCTTGTACTCAAGGAAAGTTGGTAATTAAACTATCTCATGTTAAAGTGAATTTCGAATGTCCATCATTTTTGCAAAGGATCCAAGGGGATATATGTGGACAAATTAATCCACAAAGTGGGCCGTTTCGATACTTTATGGTGTTGATCGACGCATCTACAAGATGGTCGCATGTTTGTTTGTTATCAACCCGTAATTCAGCATTTGCTAAGCTGCTTGCCCAGATAATTAAATTGAGAGCACAGTTCCCAGATTATCAAATTAAATCCATTCGTTTGGATAATGCTAGGGAATTTACATCAAGGGCATTTGATGACTATTGCATGTCAATTGGAATTAATGTTGAGCATCCAGTTCCGCACGTTCATACCCATAATGGGTTGGCAGAAGTATTGATCAAAAGGCTTTAAATGATTGCTCGCACTTTGTTGTTACGAACCCAATTACCAATTTCTGCTTGGGGACATGCAATATTACATGCAGCTACGCTTATACGCCTTAGACCCACTGGAAATCATGAATATTCTCCGTTACAGTTAGTAACTGGACATAAACCAGATGTATCACATTTGAAAATTTTTGGTTGTGCTGTATATGGTCCTATATCACCTCCTCAAAGAACCAAAATGGGACCCCAACGTCGTCTGGAAATTTATGTGGGTTATGACTCACCATCGATAATTAGATATTTGGAACCGATGACTGGGGATTTGTTTACTGCATATTTTGCGGATTGTCATTTTAATGAACAAGAATTTTCACGACTTGGTAAAAATGAGACTCCTATCAGAACAAATAATGAACTCATATGGAAAAATGAGAAGTTGTATTATCTGGATCCACGTACTGGTCAATGTGAAGGTGAAGTACGAAAGATTATTCATTTACAAATGGTTGCTAACCAATTACCAGATAATTTTACTGATACAACTAGAGTGACTAAATCTCATATCCATGCTCGAAATACACCCGCTCGACTAGTAGTTCCAATTGATAAATCTAGACAAATGATAGCAAATGAATCATCTGAAATCCAGAGAAAACGTGGTAGGCCCGTTGGGTCCAAAGATAATGTACTACGAAAACGAAAAGGTACAAATGAGAATGTTGTTAAAGAAATGCTCCCGAAAGATACCACATCTCAAGATCTGCAAATTGTGGAAGTTGAAAATCCTAATCATGAAAGAACATCTGAATCCAGAAATGAGGAAGTATCAATAAATTACATGAAAGAAATCTGGAACCGTAAAGATGTTATGTTAGACAATATGTTTTCATATGCAGTAGCAACTGAAATAATAAATGATGAATATGAACCTCAATCCATTAAGGAATGTAAAGAACGAAATGATTGGCCAAAATGGAAAGATGCAATCCAGGCTGAATTGGATTCGTTGAATCAACGAAGTGTTTTTGGGCCCATAGTTAAAACACCTGAGGGTGTCCAACCAGTTGGTTATAAATGGGTATTTGTTAGGAAACGAAACGAGAGAAATGAGATTGTTAGATATAAAACCCGTTTGGTTGCTCAGGGTTTCTCTCAAAGGCCTATTGATTTCGACGAAACGTATTCACCTGTAATGGATACGATAACTTTCCGATTTTTAATTGGTTTGGCCAAAGAACAAAATTTCGAAATGCGTTTAATGGATGTGGTTACTGCTTATCTGTATGGTTCCTTGGATACTGATATTTTCATGAAACTTCCAGAAGGGTTAAAACTTCCTGAAATAAATAAAGATCGTAGTTTATATTCTGTAAAATTACAAAGATCATTATATGGATTAAAACAATCCGGACGTATGTGGTATAATCGTCTCAGTGAGTATCTGATTAAAGAAGGGTACATTAATTATGTTATATGCCCATATGTGTTCATTCGAAAATCGGGATCCAATTTTGTAATTGTAGCAGTTTACGTTGATGATATAAATTTAATCGGAACACAAGATGAAATTCAGAAAACTGCTGAATATTTGAAAAGGCAATTTGAAATGAAAGACCTGGGGAAAACGAAATATTGTCTTGGATTGAAAATAGAGCATAAATCTGATGGGATTTTGATCCATCAGAAAGCTTATACTGAAAAAATTCTGAAACGTTTTAGTTTAGAAAAATGCCATCCATTAAGTACCCCAATGGTAGTTCGTTCCCTTGATCCCAAAAAGGATCCATTTCGACCCAAGGATGATAATGAAAATATTCTAGATTCTGGAACACCATATTTGAGTGCTATTGGTGCCCTTCTATATCTAGCCCAATGTACGAGACCAGATATAGCTTTCGTTGTTAACTTATTGGCTAGATATAGTTCCGCTCCGACCCGTCGTAATTGGAACGGAATCAAACATATTCTCAGATACCTTCGTGGAACAGTAGATTTGGGACTATTTTACTCAAATTCAGATAAATCTTCTGGTTTGATTGGTTATGTTGACGCTGGTTATCTCTCGGATCCACATAAAGCCCGTTCTCAAACTGGGTATATTTTTACATACAATGGTACAGCTATCTCGTGGAGATCCGTAAAACAAACTCTGGTTGCCACATCTTCGAATCACGCTGAAATATTGGCATTACATGAAACCAGTCGGGAATGTGTCTGGTTGAGATCTGTCATAAGTCATATCCAGAGTTCATGTGGGATTCCCCAATATATGAATGAGCCTACAATAATTTTTGAGGATAATGCCGCCTGTATCGCCCAAGTGCGAGGTGGATATATCAAAGGGGATAGAACGAAGCACATCTCGCCCAAGTTTTTCTACACCCACGAGCTTGTTTTATTAACGAAGACTTTATCGACATCCACTTTCGAGAAGCTAGTTTATGGAATAGGAATACGGAAGCTCTCCAGATTAGTAGATTAGATTATGGGTGTAATTAACAGGGGGAGTTTTTGTAATTTGATTCCATCAGCTGTACTCTTTTTCCTTCGTCTAGTTTTTATCCCACTGGGTTTTTCTGGCAAGGTTTTAACGAGGCAGTCAAATATTGAAAATGGTGAAATCCAAGGGGGAGTGTTGTGAAAACAACTTGTGCAAAGGTGGATTCCACTATGGTGATACGTGTTGTAATGCATATCCCTTGTGTCTTTATAATTGACACCTGGCTTCTTATGCTTTTATATATATATATATATATATATATATATATATATATATATATATATATATATATATATATATATATATATACCTGATCTCAATAACAAGAACACACATATAATTGCTTCTCTACTTCTTTCTCTATTTCTGTTTTTCTATTATATACCTGATCTCAATAACAAGAACACACATATAATTGCTTCTCTACTTCTTTCTCTATTTCTGTTTTTCTGTTTCTGCTCAAATTTGGTGATAATTATTTTGCTGATAAGTTTCTGGATCCAATCCAAGATTACTAGATATTTTCTGATCCCAATTTATTTTCCATTAATATAGATTTGCTTTCTTCTCTCCTACCCCAATTCTCTTTTTATTTTTTATAACAAAAATAAACGGTGTTACTAGAATAATTTTTTTAAAATAGACATTTTCATTCAATTATTTAATATTATATATATATATATATATATTAAGTGGAATGGGATATTCCAATTATTTATTTACTTATTTATTTTTCAAGGTGTTGGTAAATATTATATTATATTTTAATTTTCAATTTTATTTTTAATATGTATTTTTATTTTAAAATATATTTTTAAATATATTTATTTTTAAAATAAAATTTTTTAATTTAAATATAATAATATAAAAATTTATAATTATTATTTTAAAATTTAAGAAGAAAAAAAAAGAGATTAAAAACCCTAAAAATTTGGAGGACACATGCTGATGACGTTTTTATTATAAAGAGATGCATTTGTACACACACTTAGAACATCTCTAACGGAACATGAATGTGAGATGATGTGACCGTGTAAAATAAAAATTATAAATGATGTTTTGTCAAATTTTTTATTAGTAAACAATGTAATTTTTAAAATAGTCAGACAATGGTCACCGTCTATCATTTTTTTTAAAATTTAAATAGAAATCTAATTCAAATTAAACTCTCTTATAATAACAAAAATAATTTGAAACGCATTAAAAATCTAATAAAATAATATAGAAAAGCTGAGTTTGATGAACAATGTCTATTTTAAAATTTTCCCCGTCAGGACATTCAAAATAGATGGTATAAATGGAGCTATATTTTTAAAAAGGCTGATGTGATCGTGCATAATTTGGAAATAGACATACCACTGGAAATGCTTTTAATAAACTCTATGATTTCATAAATACTCTCAATAATTCAATTATTAAATCAGAGAATACTACTTAGACGTAATAACAGTTGCACAATAATTTTTTTTTCTAATCGAATCTTTTTCCAAGATTATCATTTATTACGATGTATTCAATACGTTGAATTGTTAACCACTCAAAAACTATAATCTATCATATTAAATTATTAACTCTGGAATTTATGTATAAATTAAACTCATATATAATATATAGAATTCCTAATTATATAGAAGTTAAATATAACTTAAATTAGAATATTGAATAATTAAGAAAAAGGGTAAATATAAATAAAATAGGACATCTGTAAATTTAAATACTAATTATTTAAAAATATATTAATTAATTAAAAATAAGAGTGAAATTAAAAAATAAGTTACTAAGTGTGTGTTTGGAAAACTTTTCAATTAGCGTTTAGATTATACATTAGCTTTTAAAAAAATACGTGTTTCATAACGGCGTTTAAATTTTAATTAGCGTTTAAAAAAACTATCAACCATAGCTTTCAACCCAAACGCTAATAATGATTTATTTTATTAATATTTATTTTATAATTAATTATATCATTATCTTCTAAATTATATTTATATCTAAAAATTAAAATTAATACCAAATATTTAATCCAACATAACTAATTTAAAATCTAATCTAACAGTTAACCGTTATCTGAAACGCTAATTTAACCGTTAATTAAAAATCTAATGTCAAATATACTCTAAATTAATGTTAATTCTCTATTTATTTATACGGCATTTTTTTTTAATCTCCATTTCTCCTTGATGTATAGGTTTAAATATTAAAATACATATAGATATATATATATATACGGATTTATAAACGAATTGCTTGCTTGACATAGGGGTACACACATGGAGTGTTTATAAAACAATGGATATCAGATATTGATATTGCCAATAATGGATTTGGCTTAATAGTTGGTCACACAAAATCATGTTCAATCACAAGTCTTTGAAACAGGGACAAATCCATTTATAGATTTGTAGGCTCACCATATAAAACGATTTACCACTACTTTTAGGAACAAAATGTCAAATTTGTTCATAAAATGATTCAAACTTATAGCTGAGAATTTTGAATTTTTTTATAAATAAAATATCAATTCTATAATAGTCAAATTTGGCTTCTAGAATGTTTACCTTGGAATATATGGATAATTCAATGCCCATAACGTCATATTCCACATCAGTCTGAATTTGTTAATTTGTATTGGTATTTAACCTTCTTAGTTGTTCGTTGAAGTTAAAAGCATTTTGACTCCCCAAACCCAATATTTAAAATAAAATGTGTAGAATTTTGATATCTTTTAAATTATATATATATATATATATATATTAACTTTGCTAAAAGTCAATTCAACTTTTTAAATTATAAATTATAAATTAATTAGATTATTTTTATTGATATAAAAATTAAACTGATAAGAAGAGGTAATTCAAAATGTAATTAATTTTTTATACTAATAAAAATAATTTAATTGATTTAAAATTTATGAATTTAAAAATTAAATTGACTGTAACTTAAAATATATAATCAGATGTATCATGCAGGAGTTCTTGAAACCCAATCAAATAAAATACTTTACTTGGAAATAAAACAGATTTTCTAAAGGTGGTGGGAAATTCAACAATGAACCAACAGAAGTAGATAAATTCCACTCAACACAAAATTCATATTCATAACAGTAGTCAAGCCGCAATACTATCTTTTTATTCTTATTTAGAGAAAAAGAGAAAGAGGAAAAAAAAAAAGTCAATGATAAAGTTGTATCCAAAACTGTATTGACTAGAAAGACATTAGATAGTCGTCACTATAGGAAATTCCAAGTGATTGAATAATTACGAAGATGCATTTTAAACACTATTTATTTTAAAATACTACCACACCATTAAAATGTTTTTAAAAAATAAGAATAAAGTCAATTAAGAAATAATTTGTTAATAAACAAATTGGCATCATCTAAGTAAATTAGTCAAAGTCAAAGCCTCCTAATATTCCACACTACCACCCTTCTATTTTTTCCTAACTTTTATTAATATATTATTTCAATGTCAGTTAAATTTTTATTCGGTTTTAGTACAATTTGTTAGGTACATAACACTATACAAATGCATACATTAAAAAATATATATTTTTTGAAACAAATACAAAATTTTTAAATAGTATAAATAAATGTTTAAGATTATTTTTTTATAATACCATATTTAAATATGTACTAAAAAATTATCATACAGATTTTAAAATTTTCCTAAACATAACAACTGCAATGAAGAAAAACCCAAAAAGGCCCTTGATAGTTAACTAGTGCATGAAATGATGTTGTATGCAAGACTCCAATAGTTCTGCTCCTATGCGAACCAATGCTCGAAAGCAATCCATCGGATGGCTACTGCACAAAAAGAAGCCTCCAATCTATTTTCATCTAATATATTTTTATTTTTTAATTTTTTCAAAATTTTTATCAAAGGATAATTATGTAGTAATATGATAAATATCTAATATAAAAGAAAGTTAATTACATTTACACCCTCGGAACGATAGTAAATTATAATATATGAATATTTTGGTATAAATATGCAATCACAATCTTTTTATCCATAAAAATTAGTGAAAATATAAGGTAAAATTAATTTTAAATGAACACTACATCATATAGACGTATTCAAAGTTGCAAATTTCATTGTTATATTGATAAATTGATTAATTAAATAAGGTTTTATTATTGAGTAAGGGGGTGTGAGTGTGTATTAATACCAAAATGTTCATATACGTGTAATTTGTCATTGTTCAGGGAGTGTGAGCGCAATTAACTCGATACGAAAAGTACGTGATAAAGTCATGGGATCATTTGCCAATGATAAAGCTATCCTATAAAATTATCGTTAGTATTATTTTATTTTATTCTAAATCATAGTCAAATACTTCATAAACATATAAATCGTATTAAGTTATATTATTCCATAAACCATGTGGGCTCTTATACTTTTTATTTTAAAATATACAATCGAGAGTATAAAATAAAATCTAAATCATTAACATTTAACTGTTAATATATATAATTATTAAAATTTTAATTTGATTTGGAGTATTTTAAACAAATAAATTGACAAGTGATAAATTGAAATCCTTTTTTAAAAAATATATAAAATAAAATAATTAATTAATAATAATTAAAAATATCAAATATATACGTATTTGAAAGTAGTACGTCGAATACATTAGTTTAAATATATTATTTATTTATTTAAAAACATTGCCAGATAATTAAAGTGTTTGAGATATGTCCGATACGGTATATCCATAGAGTCACAACCAAATGTCGTTAATGAAAGGACAACCCCAACATATGAGGAAAGCATTCTAAAGACCATACCAATGTGCAAGTCATATCCAAAGGGATGAAAACTTCACTTAAGGGGTTCACCAAATAGAGCGGAGCATTCAAAATGCAAAGAGATGGTTCAATTAATTACATAAAATAATGTGTTTAAAACCTAGATAATGTAGCATCGAAGACAATAATAGCGCCACTATGATCAATAAATACGACCTAAGCAAAATAAAGAGGGATCCGAAAAACTACCTACCAAAGTGCTGAATCTTCAAAATTCTACCACCGTTAAAACAACTGTCCTAAATTTTGTAAGTGTAAAAATAATGGGTATTTTTTTTTCATAATTTTTAAAAATAATTTAAAATTTTTCTTTAAAAATAATTCGAAACAACTTCACTTTTAAAGTGGAGAGTGGTTTTCGATGATTATTATTTATTAGACAGGAATTTATCTTTTTACTCCTTTTATAAATAATTCACTAACTAGATTCTTTAAAAAAATCAAATAAAAGTATTTTTATTTTACATTTAGAAATTATACTAATCTATTTAAAATATTTAAAATATGTTAGTTTTAATAAAAAAAAAATCAAATAAAAATAAATTTATTTTAGTTTTAAAAATAATATTTTTAAATTAAAAAATAAATAAAATGAAATTTATTTTTATTTGATTTGTTTAATAAAAAGGAACAAAATTATGTATTATTTTATTTTTAAAAATATTTTTTGAATTTTTTCATTAAAAATAACATATTTTAAATATATTATTTAATATTAAAATAAAATAAAATAAATTCATATTTATTTCGGAGCTTTTTGTTAAAAATAATAAAAATAAAATATTTATTTAATTAAAAAATTAAAATAAAATAAAATATTTTTATTTTAAATTTGTAAATAAAATAACCTATTAAAAATATTTTATTTTTAATAAAAAAATAAACAAAAATAATTTTATTTTAATTAAATAATATTTTTTTATTAAAAATTAAAATAAAATAAAATTTATTTTTACTTATTTTTTAATAAACAGTAAAATAATTATGTATTATTTTATAGTTTTTTTATTTTTTTTTCAAAAATAATATATTTGAAATATATTGTTTAATTTAAAAAATAAAATAAATTCATATTTATTTTGAATTTTTTAATTAATCATAATAAAATTAAAATATATTATTTAATTTAAAATTAAAATAAAAATAAATTTATTTGTATTTAATTTTTTTAAAAATAATATATTTAATAAAAACGATATAAAGATAAATATTTATTGTAATAAGTGAAAAGAAGGCAAAAATAGAGTAAAATCATATAACCATTAACAAAAACTACCAAGTGAGATAGTTTTAAATTATTTTTTGAAATGGGTGGTTTTTTTTTTTTAATTACTTTAGGTTGAAAAACGAAGTATTTGCATTTCCTTTACTGTGAAGGTCTTTAAAGAAAGACACAAAATTGAAAAATGACAAGTAACTCGATAATTTTAATTATTTTTTTTTAAAAAAATAAATTTTTTAAATTTGTAAATTTAAAATAAAATTCATTAAATTAAATTAAATATAAAGTATAAATTATTCCCATGAATATGAAAGAATAAAAGTTGTGAAGAAAATTTCAGAATTACTAGTAATTAAAAGACCAAGTTAATTGGGCCTGCGAGACCCATGTTCCCTGATTTGCCAATCCAGATTTGATCAGAGTCTTTCCTTCAAAACAGTTCGAGTGAGATTTTTGCTGTTCCAAACCAGAACCAATGTCTCCTCGTGCACTGCCTGTCTACTACATCTCTTAGACTTGCACCTTGCTATCTTTACATTGCTTAAAAAGTATCTGCAACCAAACTGACATTGTACAGTACACTACATATTACTCTTTCATTCATACTATATAATATGCTTAATGTCAGAAGAAGATAAATGAATGGAACTTACATCAGGAATGTCAAAGTCGCCGTCACTCGCATCACACAAGTCTACTGATAACTGTCGAAGCATGTGCATCTAACATAACAAAAGGGAAAATAAATCACATTAAGCTTCTAAAATTAACTTTGCGTATATGAAATTACCTTTGAAGCAGCTTCCACAATGAAGTTTCTTTGCAGCCCCCGTCCCTGACAATTTATGGAAATTAAACTTAGAATGGATTCTGATGATAAAATCAAGTTAAAGAAGTTTATGACCAGATATATTATAGTTCGAATAATGAATGACAAACATTAGCTACGTTACTATCCTTCTACATTATTTAACCTACAAGCCAAGGCAGCTCATAGAAATCAACCACGCTCTTCATAGACGAAATATTCCCTCAACTGCAACAGTTTTTCCCAACACCACAATTGACCACAAAACAAACAAGCTCAACTTCTGGTTGTATCCAACACTTAGCTTTCTTGGCTGCAAGAACTAGCATTCCTAGAAGAAGCTCCCTATCATTCCTAGAAGAAATGTTTCTAAACGTCTCAAAACATTTCTATTCGAGGCCAATTCCAAACCATCATTTTCTTCACACTTTTCTCTAATTGACTGTAAACATTCTTCAACACCATAAATCATAAAGATTGATGCTGGGATGCCACCACCAGGTTTTGAGAAATCGAGACATAGATATCTTATGAAGTTGTCTCTAATATTTAATTATATTGCAACATAAATGATGAATTACAAGGTTTGCAAGAAAATTTATAGATTCTATTCATTCTCCTAGCATTTGACTCACAGAAAGATTGTTGCCTTACTCTCCCTACACATACAGAAGGTAGATCATAAATGATAAAGAATGCTTGCAGCAACTTTTTTTTGGGGAAAAATTTACTTTATCAACCAAAGTCAACCTGATTTACAAGTGGCTGGATAACAAACCAACAATGACCAACAATACAACCAAAAGCAAAATCCATGCTTTCGAAGAATAGAAAGAATGCTTGCTACAATATTTATTTTTTAAAAGCTCACTTTCTCAACAAAAGTCAACCTGACTTAATAAGTGGTTGGATAACAAACCAACCATACAAATAAAAAAAAAAATCCATATCCAAAGACTCAAACAAATCAACTACAACAGAGCAACATAAAGTAGTATCTAATCCAGCTGATGAAACCCTAGTTTCCTTTCCTAGCCTAAAAGAAAAAATACCTACACTCCTACCTGACCAACAGACAATCCTCATGGACTCTTCTTGATTTAACTGGAAATTTGTCGAGGTTTCAACCCTTCATTGGATATCAATTCCCAGGCTTTTCAAGGCACAAACTTCATTGGACGCTACTAAAAAAGGATAGAATGATGAGAAGGAGGCTCAGCGTGGACAGAACAAAAACCTACAAATATACCTATTGTGCGACAAACAACATATCATGTTTAGCCACAATCAAGCTAGATTACGCATAAACCCTCACCTTTCTCCACCTTGAATACAATATGTAATTGCAGGTCTATAGTTTTCTTTGACAAGGCATTAAGAGAAATGGTGCAAGCTTCAGAAACATCAATCTTCTATTCTACAACTTAATAGAGCTGCCATATCCAAATCATTTGTGCTAAATCAAACAATAAGAAAAGTGAAAGAAACTCTTTGTATTTCAGACCACCAATGCTCTCGAATTAATAAAAGACATACACTTCCACTTACAGGCTAAGAAATGCCTATGCACAATCTTCCAAGTAGTAAAAGACCAGCAGAATGGTCAGCAGTAAAAGCTGAAAGTAATAAAGCATAATGCAATGAGAAACCAAAAGAACAGAACACTAACATTATGTCGGAGTAAGAGATCTTCAAGAGCAACACAGTTGAAAAGAGAACTGATCCCTTCTGTAGTCACATCTCCACAGTCCTGAACAATAGAATGATCACATGTGAAAGGCTATTAGATCTTGAATTGCAAGAACAAGGGCTAGTGCATGAATTTTGATTATAAAATTGCAACAAAGTACACAGGCAGGGAGCAGAAAACAATATAAAATCAAGCTAAAAGTATTTCTTCAACTTACTTAAAAATGTATATGGAAAATTTGATCTATATTGTAAACGAATTGAAGAAGACAAACCTCCAAATGGATAGACATCAAGCCTGGCCATCCTCGTGATATGAACAGTTGAGAATCTGCGCAAAAATGAACAATGAGGAAAATAACATAGTAGTAGTGTGGCCTTCTTAGTGCCTAACCACTGCTGCATTGTTGGAGTAACTTAAAGAAATTTTCAAAATTCATCTTATAAAATTATTTATAGTTAGTTAAAATTCCATCTTACAAGTCAAATGGAACGAATATTCAGTTGTGGGTTGTATTAGTTACAATTGATAATTGCTAACCTGTATTAAGAAAACTGCATCCGGTCAGTGAAAGTTCAGTCACATTTGGGCAGCTTTGTGTCAGAATAACCAAATCATTATTGGTCAACCAAGGTGTCACTCTTTCAAGCCTCAATCTTTTAAGATTTGGAAGAGGCTGCTTAAAACTTGACATGGATATGTCTCCAAGACAGTAGCACAAAGCCAAATCTTCCAACTTTGTCAGTGATTTTAGCATGCTCATCATGGCAGGATCAGAAAGAACCTATGCACAATGTTAATAGATCGAGCCATTCAAGATCAATATTTATAAGTAATGACTAAACAAAGAATCTTCAGTAGATAGATTTTGTACAGTGAGGGATTAATGCGTTAGCATAATAGAAACATTGAAAGAAGACATATTTACATTCACAGTTAATACAGCAATGCCCTTGCCACGCTCATTTATTTAGTCATCTAAACTTTCCAAATCTTCAATAAAAACTCCAATCAGTTTGAATCTACTCATTTAAACACCTGTCAGCTAATTCTGGCATGGGATTGTAGCCTTTCTTGTTTTGCATGTAGATGATGGCACAAATTTTATTGATAGGTGGGGCCCTGTATTTAAAAATAGAAACCTTGCATATTGCACTTCTTGAACTTTTCATGTTTGGTCATTGTGAGAACTTCAAAAAATAGTACATATAAGAAAAAAATAAATACAATTTCAAACTTTTTTATTTCAAAAATAAATCACTTCACTATATTTGCTTCATGATCACTGTGATGTCATTGAAAATGAGCTGTTTCATCCTACGAGCCTGCTATGAAGGACTACTTTTTAAAGGGGAAAAAAAGTTCAACGGGTTAAATTGAATTTTTCCCCTCGTCGTATAGACACTTGAACCTTCAAGTTTCCATTTAAAATATCTCAACAAGTCTAAACAGCTATATTGATATGGATATGTTGCATCGCATACCAAGTACTAATGATGGCAAGTGATTATTATAGACAAAAAGATTTGACTTTTGAACAATCTCCAAGTCATACCGAGTACTAACGATGGCAAGTGATTATTATTGACAAAAAGCTTTGACTTTTGAACAATCTCCAGTCAAGCCTACAATCCCTAAATTATTCCAATACTTGAAATCTCTAAATTGATCTCATTCAAAATCTGAAACTAAATCCCAACAATAGAATCAAAAACTGAAAACCTAGATGTTTTTTTCTGCTCAGCTAAGCTCGATACCTGCTATGGGCAGATGGCACCACATGCATGGCTGTAAAAATGGGTACGGTACGATACAGCCATTTAAACTGAAAAAATATCGCACCGATATTGTAACGTATCGAGACACCCGTATATTTGGTATAAATTGTAGAAGGCATTTTAGACTATCGTATCATCATTTAAATACCAAAATGTTAATACGAATCATATTAGATGCGGTACAGCCCATAAATTTTTTAGGAGAGAAAAATGGAAAATGAATGGTAAAGAACAAAGAAAAAGGATTCTTAATACGGTATGGCCTATATCTTTGAAGTAAAATTTAGAAATATATATATATATATTTATATATATAAGAAAGAAAAAAAAAAAAAAAGTCTCTTCCAAAGCCCTTATATTTGTAGCCATCAAAATAAATTTTGAATTCCAATTTTAGGAAAAGCAAAATTCTGCTGCAAATAGAATAGTTAAACTGAAAGAAGATTTGAGAGAGTTTTCATATATGTTTGTTGGTTGCTTTTTCTAAATCTCAATTATCCACAATTTTACTATTCACATTTCATATATCATATATTCATGTCAAGTTTAATTGTTATACATTTAGTTTTCATTATTGATAGACCAATTGTGTTATTTTATTTAATTAAACTGAAAGAAGATTTGAGAGAGTTTTCATATATGTTTGTTGGTTGCTTTTTCTAAATCTCAATTATCCACAATTTTACTATTCACATTTCATATATCATATATTCATGTCAAGTTTAATTGTTATACATTTAGTTTTCATTATTGATAGACCAATTGTGTTATTTTATTTAATTGACTTACGTGGATTGAATAAAGATTGAAATAAATATTTTGTGCTAATTGTGAATAGAGTTAATTGGTGAAAGTTAATTATTTGTAATTAATAATGATTAACTATAATTACTCAAAGATTACTAGTAGTTAGTCAAAAATTAACTTGAAATTAGCGGCTAATTAAATGTAGATTGTAATATATCATACATAAATAGGTTGTAAATCATCTAAATGAATCATTCAGAAAAATATGAAACCAGGGCTTCATTTAACAAAAAAAGTTAATTTTGTTTTAGTTTTTGGTTAAATTTTTGGGGATCTTGGTTAAGTTTTCTTTTGGTGTTCATTTAGCCAGTTTGGTGAGAGATTGAGGGTTTTTATTATTATTATTTATATATTTTTTAAATCTTAGATTTTCTTCTTCCTAGATACAATAATGTCGGAAGAGAATGATAAGATTGTGTGATTTAATGGAAAATTTATTTCGCACGGGAATTTGAGTTTAAATTGCAGGTGAAAAGAAAAGAGTTATGGATTCATTAGATGGTAAAGGCAAACCTCCTACATGCGATGTCTTGTTCAATAGGAAAGTAAAGATGTATGGATGGTATCTTAGTTGTTAGGATTTATTGATCCTCACATCGTGAATAACCTTAGGTCCTTGACTACTACTAAAGAAATTGGAAATATCTAAAACGCATCCACGATCTAAACAATGCGGCTACAAAAATTTCAATTGGAATGGGAGAATGGAAACTACCAAGTAGATAATAAAATAAATAAATAAATAAATAAGAAAAAAAATAAATAATTAACCTATCAAAATGACTCTTTCTAATAATTTCCACCAGCGGAATCCTAATTAAATAAAAAGATAATGAGATCTCAGAAAAAATAAATAAGACACCACCAAAGCAATAATTTGCAGCAACAACAACTAGGTATCACAGTACAGGCCAATGTTATAAATAAAAGTAGCACCCGTAAGATAATGAGAGCATGGGAAAAAATCAGACACCACAAAGCAATAACTTGCACCAAAAACTACGTATCACAGTATATGCGAATGTTATAAATAATAGTAGCACTCATATAAATGAAGAATATTGACTTTAAGAGTTGATAGATGAGTAATACCTGAAAATGAAGGTAAACTGACTCAAGCAGAGGACAGAAAGTGGATATTAGTCTTAAACCATATTCGCCTAATGATCCACCCAAACCTACAGTTATCGACTTCAGTGGAAAAAATGCAGTTTTCAAAGCTTCCACAGCGAAACATGAAAGACCCCAACCAAGTGCAATTTGTTCTAATTTGCATGTCCTCCCTAAGTCACTGAACAGCTCCTGACATGAAAAAGAGGATTCAACTCCTCCCACACCAGTTCCTTCTTGAAACAAATTTTTACATCCTCTTGCATTTAAGGACTTTAAACCAAAGTTTCCTCGGATAATATGAGCCAGTGCAGGTCCTGATATCTGCAATTTTACCATCACAATTAGTGTCAACATCAATCTCACAGCATATATACCTTAAGACACAAAATAGGAAGCATGAGAGTAAGCATTTTTCATTTCATCAGTTGTACCGTACAGGACCATCAAGTGCAAGTAATCTGCCATGAGTTAATGAAAAAATATCTAAGATGAAACTACAGTGGCAATGAATCAAATACAAAAGCTTAATAAAATTACTTTATTAGTTGAAACTAAAATTGCTTTTTTGGTTCTTGTACCTCAGACTCAGTCTGTTGAGGCACCTGAACCTTTTTCCCTCACTGAATACCCAAATGCTATGACTTATTTATGTAGAATCAAATTCTATAAAATAGATGGCTAACCTCGGTACTAGAAACATCAAGCATCTCCAATGAAGAACCTGAGAAATTATACAGCGCATTGTCAACCAGGTGAGTGCTCCTCAAGCTAAGACTCCTAACCAGTTTCACTTGAGACATTAGCTCAACTAGTGAAGTCTCATCAACACCTGCAGAACATTTGACAGTCATACATATGGTTCAACAACATTAGTGTCACCCTGATTTCAATAATTTCACAGCAATAAAACCTTATTTTCTCTCAAATCATAATCATTCACCATACAAATCCATATATCGTCTCATGAAATAACTTAAGAAGAATGTGACAAGGTCATAAATTTTGAGTAAAGGCTGTGAAGGGCATTATGGACAGCCATTTAACATTGGCATCAAAGGTCTGAATAATAAAAAGTAGATGTGGAGATGGATGATTTCTTATTTAAATTGATGATGGAAACAGAGAAGCAGATGCACGACTATAATCATATCTAACATATAATGGGAAAGAGATCAAGAAGATCAAATTTTAATACTGGAGTAAGCCAATTTATACATGGGAATGGGACCTTATAACCATAACCTAGTATTAGTTTTAGGCTTCTGTACAGCATTAACCAAATCAAATAATAAATTAAGATACTTGCAAGATATTGAATGTGACATTAAGCAGTCATTTATTTGTGTTATCACCATACTAGAACTTTCACCGCTATTGATTTTTTCTAGTGGCTGATAATCTTCAATAAAAGAGTAGTTTATCCTCACTATTAGACACACTCAATTAAAAATATTAATGCTACCCACTCTTGCTTACACGGCAAAGCCTTAGAAAAGATTCTCTCTGAAGACCAATGAAAATAATCGACCTTCAAAAGACAGAGTAAAATAGTACTTACCTTTGCAAAAACCCATATGCAGCGTTTCAAGATTGGCTGCCAGGGAATCATAATGCCTATTTACGTGATGAGAAGCAGAAGCATCAGCAAATTGAGGAATACTAGAGCACAGAGCTTGAATTGAATTTTTACCAAAAGCAGTATCACAAACTACAAGCGAACTCAATTTAAAACATCTGCGGATGAGATTTGATATTGAATATCTGTTACTGAAATGCACCCTTTGAGGTTTATGTAACTTAAGGAGAAGCAGTATTTTGAGAGGAACTCCAAATCTGAATCTGACAAACACAATAACAAAAATGTCATACATAAATGTATGTCTCCAAACTGATCAAAGAGATCATACGCAAAGGTTATTTCAACATTCTTTAAGGAAGCATACACAATACCATGCTAAACACAGACTTTTAAGGCTATAACCCTGCCCTTTATGAGACAGCTTTTTAAGTGTATCAACTTCCCAACATATATATATTCACAATGAATTTTTGCAGGAATAGATTACCAGCTCTATTTACTCAGGCTTTCACCAATACATCAAAAGACATAAAATATATTGATCATGTTAAGGATGGTAGGTAGAGAATTAGAAGGAACCCTAAAGAGTTTTCAATCTCCATTAAACCATGTTGATAATACATAAAAATGTTATATGCCACCAGCAACTCCTTAACATCTTTATCCTAAATAAATGACTCCATTCATAGAATATAAATTCCAATATACACATTAGCATACTTAAGGCTCACTCACCACATAAATCAATGCGACCTGCTAATATGAGTTTTCTAAGATTCAACAATGACGCTCTAGAAGGATAAACTGAGGCCATTTCCAAAGAATGATCTCCATTAAAGTAAGTCTTGTTGGATACCGGTGGCATTCGTGATTGGCTTGAAGATACAACTGTTGTTTTTGCAGGTATAACTGGAGTAGGATCAACAGTCAAGTCAACTTCCTGCACCAGGGGACATTTCTCTACCAATTTAAAAAAGGGGATTGTCTTGAAGTTCAAAAGATAAGCAGCTTTTATTGTCCTTAATGATGGAAATGACTTGGAAAAGCACTCAATGGCAGTATGAAGTTGTATCTTACAGCACTTAGAGATATCAACCTCCTGTATTGCTCCAAAAGACAAAGTTGGCAATACATTCATTGAGACTTGAACTTTTTCAAGACGTTCATGGTTTAACTGTTTGATGATATTTGCTGTAGGCTCTGTAATATGAGCAGAATCAAGCACAGAAAGGAGCAATATTGCTGATGTTATCTGAGGACAACCAGAAAGGTCCACCTTCTGCACATGGGATGGAAAAGATAAGTTGCAAGAATACGATATAACGCCAATCAAGGAAAATCAACTACCAGTTCTTTCCAGGTTATGAATTGTATTTATTATTAGTACCATCAAATTCATTATTTTTTAAAGGCTAGATAATTCATGTATTGAGCTAATAATCATGATTATTATAAATGAATTCACACTAATAGTTTCTTTCATTTGTGTTTCAACGTACCAGTCGTTTACAAATTATAAAAAATAATGAAATAATTTTTATAATAATAAATAAATAAAATAAAATAAAAAACCTTGATAATATATCAGACAGTTTATCAAGAACATGAGAAACAACCTCAGCCAGAGAGACACAATGGTAGGAGAGAGAGAAACTTAAAAATGTAATTCACTGCCAATACGAAAAGGAGGGTAAGAAGTGCCCTAGGTGTGATTATTATGTGTCAAGAAGAAATCGATTGCAAGTTTTGTACTGACATGTCAGCAACTATGCTCAATTAACTAGTGAAATGAACCATCAGAAAAACCCAGCCATTGCATTTCAATGAAGTAAACTACATACCTCTGAGTACTCTGACATCCGAATCTTGAGATGTTTCAGGTCAAAACTACCTACAATATTAATGAAGCTCGTTGACTGATTTTCCAATAGTCTTAGAATTGTATCAATGCTCTCGTCTGCTAGCTTAGAAAAATAAAGTGACCTTCTTTTCCCTAAATTACCAAGGAAGAAAAGAAAAATAAATAAAAACATTGATAAGATAACTGAAAAGCAACTTAAAAGAACTTCTCCAAATGCTGTAAGTAAAAAAAGTAGAAATTTCGCTTACCTGCAGCAAACCACAGCGGCAGAATGTCTACTCGAATCTGTCAATCATCAAATCCTAGTCACTGACTATTTACGCATAGCATCATTATCAAACAAAATATTAACTGGTATTCAGCAGTAATAAGTAATAAGTAAAAGTAAAGGTAAACTTATATCCTACTATGTTTTAGTCCCAGGTATCTATAACTAACTAAAGACATTTTTCTTTCTACAAGGAGTTATTCACCCAATATCTTTATTCGAGCTATGAACTTGCATAAAATTTCTCAATTTAAAATTCTGAGTAGACTTCCCAACCATATAGTTTAGTGCAAGGACAGGTCATTATGTCCCTCAAAATCATATCTATCTATCATGGTATCAACACTAGCCTTTTCCAGCAAAATTTGATCATATGCCAATTTTGTTGCCATATTTCCAGGTCGCCAAATATCTGTCCAACTTCTTCTACAGCAAATAGTGTACTCCACTTTCCTATAATTTAACCAATACAAAGTGTATTGAGGTAGCCAATTTAATAAATAAATAAATAAACACCTAGATGTTATGTTCGTAAATTGAGTCAATTGGTTATAATTCATGAGTAGATAATACGTGCCATAATATCAACCGATTGATTGAAATTGTAATTGATTAATATCTTAATTTTTGGTCAATGATTTTTATAGTTTTCTAAGTTAGATTTTTGTAAACCTCTATTTAAGGAGGTGTATTTTTATGAATAAAGAACCAGCAGAATATACAAAAAAATTGGTAGGCTACTCTTCATTGAGTTTCAACGAATGCAAATCTCTTATTAGAATTTAAGGTAGGCAACTTGCACATCCTTTCCTGTTTATCCTACAGATTGCATCCTCTCCTATTTATCCTATAGACTGCCAGATGATTCAATCCACAAACAAGGACCATAACACCTGGTGTTATGGTTATGAATTTGTACAAATTTCTAGATACCTTTGGTAGTTTTCATCATTCCTCTGGGCATATAAAATAGATATCAGTAAAACTTGTACTGCACAAGTATATCAACAGTTTGACAAAAATCTGATAAGTCAAACCACTATCTTATACAAAGATATAATGATAAGTCTGTAATTTTTTGGGCCTGATGCTCAAACAAGGACCGATAAATTGCAGAATAATCATGCATCTCAAACGTCAATTGTAAAAATGTAATGTGTAATAGAAACTCTAAACTTATGTACAAACAAACAAACTCGACTAAAGTCATCTCAAGTTCACAATAAAATTGATGACAACGCATACTTCTCACCTAAAATCACACCTAAAATCACGCCCTCTTAGCACCCAACTTCACAAGTAAAAGTCAACATACCTCCTCTAAAAGTCGAGACAAATCACTCTCACTTTTGCTTAAGCAATCCAACTGTATAGTGTTACCATCAAGCCAGATCAAAAGTGCGTCAGAGAGATGCCTCTCACTGTGAAAATTCAATCGGATATTAGAATTCTAAATATCATCGATAGGCTGTTTTCTGCAAAAGTTGGTGAGGGTTGCCTAACCTGTCCACTGTGAGGCAAGGATGCTTTACACAATCTAACAACAAATTGTAGGGAATAGCTTGGAAAAAGTTGTTAGACACAGCCCACATCTGCAAATATGACTCCAGAAGTCTCTCAGCTTCCTTATATGATAAATGAAAGTGAAAAAGGTCGAGTCAAGTACATACAAAATGTCTTGCAAGATAGTTCACACATAATTCTGGAACAAAATCAATAGCTGCACCATACAGGTTGTTATCATTAGAGCAATTATAAATACAACAATGGAAACAGCTAGACTATCAGTAACTCCATGTTTGCAAAGGCAACAAATTTTTCTATCAACTCTAAACAGCTGAAACTCAGATAAATCTTACCATGCTCTACGCCAAAGTGCCATATGCGAGTCAAATCATCCAGCATAATCTCTGGGAACCTAGTATCCTTAGACAAACAAGCTTTCGTTAACCAAGCTCTACATTTGTCAAGCAGCACATCCACTCCAAAATAAAGCGCAGCCTAATTTTTCAGGCATGTAAAACCAGAAAACATTTCATTCAACTATATAAATAACTACAAGAAATTATCATTCTTCAGAGTTAAGTAGAGTACAAATGTCTACCTCAAAAAGTGGAAGAAAATTACTGGATGTAACATCAATTGAACTGCCAAATATGCATCTTATAACATCGATAAATATCTCCAGGTCCCATTGGACTTCAATACAGCCCAAGCTGGATTCACTGCCAAAATGCTGAAACAGTTGATGGAGAAGTATAACAAAGTAACGTTAACATATACGTATGTGATATAACATAAATTTTCACCTGAAGCTTCCAGTGAGAAGTCACGAAAATACGAAGAATATTGGACGAGACTGGGAGATGCATCACGAGTAAATTTATGGACATCTAAAAGAAGATAGGGAATTAGAAGACAAGGGATTGGATTGAACCTGCTGCGATTGGCTTCGACTTTGACTATTTGGCAACTAAGAATGCTATCAAAATCCCAGCAATCGACGTCATGCGTTGAAATGGATATTTCAGTGTGATTTCCGTTGAAATCAGCTCCTTCTGGAGCTTGATTTGAGCAAAGAACAGTGACGATTTCGTCGTAGCTAGAGACTGCTGCCATGGAATAAAGGCTGACCGATAGACGTCTGTTTTGCTACAGTTATCCCTCGGGGAAAATTACATTAGGGGTGAAAGCGGTTTGTGACATTCACACTTACAATTTTATAGTCAGGTATATTTGCGATTAGAGTGAATGGGCTTTTCGAGGGAGTGAATGAGCCTCTGGAGATTTGGGAGTTAAATTGGTGTATCTCATCATGACTTTTGATAATTTTTATAAATTTTAAATGTTATAGAAAAAAAAAATTTAACCATGACTTTTGAAGATTTTGTAAAAGTTATGGGTATCTAATTATGACTTAAAAACTTTTAAAATGTCTTCAAAAGTCATGATTTAAAAGTCTTTAAAAGTTTTGGGTATTTAATCATAACTTTTATAGAGTCTATAAAAGTTCTGGAATATTGTAATTTTCACGATTTTTGAAGATTTTTAAATTTGACAGACTTTTATAGACTTTTATGGACTTTTTTAACCAATTAAAGAAATTTAAAATTAAAAAATCGTCGTCTCCTTTCCACACAAACTTTGAATGATTTTGGAAGACTTTAAAATATTAACAAGTAAAAATTCAATTTCAACCCCATAAGTTATTTCTTTTATTTATTTATTACTTTATAATTATGAAATATTTTGGATTTGTCTATATGTATTTTTTTCAATAATATTTTTTGTCTACTTTTATCAAGTGTTATATTTTTGTTTTATTTAAACAGCGATTTTATTTTTATCATTTATTTATATTATAAAAAAGATTGTCTTATTCAATCAATTACATTCAACAAATATTTACAGATTAGGTAAGAAAGTGTAAACATAATAATAATTTACTCAGTAAATTTATAGAGGGAAAAAATACACAACAATTGAAAGAAAAATGGAGGAAAAAATTATAAAATATGGATATTAGGATAAAGTAACAACTTATTAGAACTCATGGTTGACGCCACTAATCGTGAATGAGGTGATCTTTAGTAAGATTATTGTTCAAAATAATACTTCTTGTTCTTAAAAAAAATTATGCCAAAAGAGTTTTTATTCTCAATATTAATGAACTTTCATCCATTCTTAAAAAGTATTTGAAAGTTCTATAAAAATTTACCAATTGATATATGAAAGTCTATAAAAGTCATTAAAAGTCTGTAAAAATTATTAAAAGTCTACAAAAATCATTTATAAAAATCTATCAAAGTCCACAAAAATCATGAAAAGTATATTTTAGAAGTTTATAAAAGTCAATGCTGGATTTATAAAGTTTATGAAAGTCTATAAAAATCTTCGAAAGTCATTCACTTTTTAAAGTCTATAAAAGTCCGTAAAAGTCTACAAAAGTCGTGATTAGATACCGACCCCTTAGATTAGAATGTGTTTGGTTGAATTTTATTTTATTTTTTAAATTAAAAAAAAGTTTATTTCCAAATATTTAGTTTATTTTTATTGAAAAGCTTAATAATAATATGTTATTTTATTTTATTTAAAAAAATTTTAATTCAAATAATTTTATTAAAAATAATTTTTTATTTGAATTTTTAATTAAAATTAACATGATGGAAATTTATTGTTTGATTAAAATTTAAAATAAAAAATCAAATAAATTATTTGGTTAGAAATTATAATAAAAAATTAAATAAAATATTTTTTAAAAATAAATATAAATATAAAATATAAAATACAAATAATTATTTGATTGAAAAACTAAAACAAAGAAAAAATAAACCTTTCAAATAAAAATAAATTAAAAAATATATCATTAAAATATTAAATAGAGTAAATTCTTTTGTAATTTAAAGAAACAAATACACCCTTAACTAATAGCTATATTTCTAAATACTCATTCACCGCAAATAAGCTCAAACATGATTACACATGTCCATATTCTAAAACTTATTTACTTATGTGTAGTTTTCTCGTCTATATATAATATAAAGGAGTAACTTTAATCAAACTAACAAATATGACGTGGCAGCGTGAGAATTATTCGCGCATCGGATAAAAATTGGCAAAATGGTTAGTTTTGAACATCTAGATATTTTGCCAATTATATTAGAACATGTGTCTCCTATTATTGGGTCTTTCCTTAATGATTTTTTCTTTATTTTTATCTTTCTATCTTTTTTTACTCACACTTTTTCGAAATTAATTTTGAAATGTTTTCTCTTCTTATTATAACTTGATCTCTCACTCTCTTAGGCCACAATTGAAAAAGAAAAACCTAGGTTAATAAGAGCGAAAACGGAGACGAAACCAAAGAAGATTGGCAGGATGATTTCATACCGATAAACATTCTCATTCATATAACTCTTAGAGAAAACGTCACTCTCTAATTTAAGGTATGATCATCTATCTGTAGATGTATCTTTAGTTTTTAGTTTGCGTGTGTAGTTAGATCTATTCTATTTTTTTATTTGAGGTTGAGTTGTTTATGCATATATGCGATTTATAGATCATAGGTGTGATTTTGATGATGAGTTTTCATCAGGGTAAGGTTTGTATACTTTGTAGTTGTCTATCACCTTGCATATAACTTTTTTTAATCAATATGAGCAAATTAATGTAGTATAATATGTTTCATTATTTTATGAATAGGCAGATGCGAAATTCGGAAAAGACTTTTGGTGGAGATGTCAAGGTTTGTGACTGCACAATCCTTATTTTGGATATTTTGGATATCAGGGTTTGTTAGACCAATGATGTTAATGTTACTGTAGATCTCTTAGTGGGTTTACAGATATTTGTCAGTCAAAAAGTATACAAAAGATACTATATGGAAAGAGAAACTGAATCAATTAGTGCATTTTTTTGGAATCGGTGGAACAATCTGGCAAGTTTTGTTGATGAAATTTTAGAATTTTAATTTTAATTTTAATTTGATAATTGAATCTATGTGTTTTTAATATTATGACCTATCTCTCACAGATCTATCTCAATTGTAGATGAACATTGAAGCAATCTAAGTAATTGGTTACTATTTTCACAATTAGTTTTGTTGCTTTGCTTGTAAGGTTTATGGACTTGAGATTTTAGTTTGTTAATTCGACGAAAATTTTAGTTTGATTTGATTATTGTATTTTTCTTAATCTCTATTTAGGATAAGGTTTGCATATAACTTAAGTAAATTAGTGGAGTCGACGGGGTATGTACGTACCTATATACTAGGTTTAAGGAAGAGGATTTACTTCAATGCATATGATATGTTATTTTTATGTTTATAATTGATTAGAAAAGTTTAAATTTATAGTTGAGTTTGTAATGAATTAAACTTAGTTATTGACAGTCAATTCAGAATTCAATTGACTTTAACCACAGTCTTCTACAAACCTTAAGTAATCTTTTTATAATCACAATTTGACTCAATATTTTCTTATGTGGCACTTCAGGGTTCAATTCACTCCAATGCGGGTGGGGGTGTTTGTAACGTCCGAAAATTGGGCCTAAAATTTATTAAGGATTTTTATAGAGTGATTTTTGTTGAGTAAGTTAAATTTAAATATTTCTTAATTTAGTTTAATTTATTTTAATTGTTTTTATTAAAAACCGATGCTTCCGAAAATTTCCATTAGGAAATTGGAAGTGTAATTTTTAATAGGGGGAAGAATCAAACTATCGAAATTTCGGATTTGAATATTTGGTTTTCTAAAATTCCAGTATTTTTAGTATTTAGTATCTGGAAGGTTGAAAGTAATTTTCTTCCTAAAACGAATATTGATTTTGAAAAAAAACCTCTCGAATTTGAATCAATTTATTTAAAGAACAATTTTTTTTTTTGATTTGGGCCTATTTGGACCTAGTTATGGATTAGGGCCTTGAATGAGCCCAAATTTCATGTCATAGAGCCCAAAGCCATTTCCTATTTGCACTTATTTGCACGTTCATTCTACCTAGATCTCCACTAAGCAAATAAACATTTCAAACTCCACTCTCTCTCTATCTTCAATCCTTTACTTGATCAACCAAGCGAGTATTCTATGGAGTCTTCAGTCTCAGAATTTTACGATCAATAAGGTAATTGATTTAATCAATCGTGATTTTGAACTCAAATCGTGAATTTTACTAAGTTGTCATTCCATTATTTTATAGGGTTAGTTTTCTAAGCTAACTACCCATTTTGGTAGAATGGTTTTCACGATTTGAGCAAACGTGATTTTAAGGTAATTTCAAACTCCAGCTTTGTGGGTAATTTATCAATTTTGATCTTGTTCACTTAATTTTTGAGTCGTAGTATTGATATATGTGAGATTCCGAATGTATGGATTTACTCTATTTGATACTCTCCCCTAATTGATTTAAGTGCCCTATTTTTCAATATGGTTTTAAACATGTGCATTGGTAATGGTTTAAAGATTGAGTAGAGGATATGGGTTTTGTAGAAATAAGTTAGGTTTCTTTTGTTATAAACGAATACATAACTTTAAAGTGGCTTTTGAAATTGAAATTGGTATTTGGTGGTCTAAGTGACCAAGCTGTAGGAGGACAGCTTAATTGAACTTATTTGGTTTTTGGAATAGCGAAACAAGGTTGGTAAATCCGTTTTTGGCCCTCTACATTATGTTTGTTATTGGTTGTTTAGATTGTGATAATAGAGACTTAATATTCATGTTTTGGCTTAAGAAATAGAATTAAACATTGTGATTGATGAGTAGTTAGATAAGTGATTGATATTGCATTAGATGTAAGTTTCATTGCTATTGAATTTGTGTGTGTGACTTGGATGTTACTTGAGCTGATTTGTGATTGTGGTGTGATAAGTGATTTATACCGGATTAATTGAAAAGTTAAACAAATAAGCCCATTAGCTGTCGAATCAATTGGTGATGAAAAGGCGCCTTAGGGGTTAAGAAGTGCTTCGAACACCTAGATGGTGGATGTGGCGAGAGGTAATGCCACGGACGTATGTCCAGAGTTGGGACTTCGGTCCAGAGTTGGGACTTCGGTCCATAGTTGGAACTTCGGTTCAGAGTTGGGACTTTGGTCCAGAGTTGTTCCCGTTTCACCTAGAGTCGTAGGCTATGTTGGGCGAGAATTGATAATTAATTAACTGAGGATGATTGTGTTAATTTACACTTATGAATTGATGTTGGAAAATTATGCCTTAAGTGTGTGTTTGATTGATTTTAGCAGTTGCTGGAATCAATTTCCGAGTAGGCTGTCATGTAATGTTGTGAGACCGTCTATTAGGTTGTGCTCGGATAGTTGGGATTGTGTTATGGTCATGTTTAATTTCATACTTACATTGTTAAAATAGAAATGAAATTTATGGTCAATTAATGGAGCAACACTGGTATGTCGCTTTATAAATCTGAGTTAATAGGATGAAATACTAGTTGATCAATGTGGCCTTTGTGCACTTCTAAAGTATTGATAAATAAAATTACTTGCATTTGTTTATGACTTGTTATTATGGTATAACATCCTGTGCATGTAGATGATTAATAGATGAACTTAAAATGTTATCCATATTTATATTGAGAACTGGTAAATATGGCTTGGAGTCAATAACTGGACTAATATATTGTTATGCTGAAAAACTAATTTTACAGGCATTTTGTAAGATTTTTAAATATGATATAGTTAACTATTTGGCTAGAGATTACTGCTTAAAATTATAAACTGATATCTTGTGTTGGTAATAAAAAAATATTTCCATCAAGTTATGACTTATGGATAGTTTGTTTTGAACTAGGAAATGTGGTTTGTTAACATGTTTGAGCTGTTAAAAATCTGTCAAAGTAAACTGATTTTATTGGGTCATTATTCAGTATTAAATTCATAAGTAATGAAGTTGTTGTCATGTGATTAATATTTATAGTTGTTGTTTAATATGTTGTGATCATTTATATATATTTAAAATGATTTTTATTCTGACCAAATAATTAAATTAAAATGTGGAAGATAGCTAAAAAGCCATAGTTGATTTTGCTGCAAATAGGCTGATTTTCTGGTGTCATTGAGCAGTGTTAAATTCATAAGTAATGAGGTCTGTGCTATAATATTTATATTTACTACCATTGTTTAGTATCTTGTGATGGTGTATATATGTTTATAATGATATGTAGGCTAACGAAATAATTAAATTAAAATATGGAAGTTAGCTAAAAAGTCATAATTGATGCTACTGCAGATTAAAAGTTTATTTTATTATGTCCTTGTGTAGTTTTAAAATCATATGAAATAGAACATTTACCTCATGTCTTTTGATGATGATTAATATTTAACAACTTAGGATGGAGAATAAATGTTTGAATCGAATCATATGCTTGTGTGTCGACGGTTTTGAGCTAGATAAGTTAGCTTGTTGACATGCTATGAGCTGCTGTGTTCAGTCTGAAAATATAAAATGAGTACATTGTCATGTTTAAGTAAGAACTAGAAGGTCACTTATCATAAAACTTATTTTTCAATATTAATGTATTTATTTAAATTTCTTTTAGTATATTGTTAAATGGTGTCTTTTGGTTCTGAAATATTGTTTTTTGACCATAATGCCCCTACCATAAGTCCTAGTGACTATACCGAGCATAACTTGTTGTGACCCAACTTATGGGAAAAATTGAATGATGTTACTTGAGGAACAAGTAACCCATGTATATGCATTTATCATACGACTTAATTATACTAAACAACGAAATGAACCTATTGCATATTTTATCGAAGCTATTAGGTGTGCATAGATCAATGTTTGACTAAGGGTGTGTGATTGATGCTTTCTATGGAATTAGGAAGCCTTAGCGCTGCTTCTTAGTTGCATTTGTGTGCCCATTTAATAGTTTAATCGAATAAGCATTTGCGTGTGATTGTTTTGGGATATGGATTACCAACTAAGCTTTGTAGCTTACACTTTTATTTTCTTTTCTTGTGTTTTTCCTCTTCTTTAAATGATTTGTATCAGGTGATCGAGCAAGTTGTAGTCGGGCTTCGGTATAGCCAATCATGAAGCATCATCTGCATTTTGGGTCACTACTTTCATGTATTTTTTTGTTAAAGATCTTTATATAGATGTTAGTGTTTAAAGATGATATATTTTGGTCAAATTTTTAAATGTAAATTTTTGGGTTACAAGTGGTCTGCTATTTTATAAATTGTAACTTTCAAAATTATGTGTATAACAGTTTTCTACCATTCTTGAATATGGATGTACATACCTATGGATAAATTTTGATTTGTAAATGAAAGTTGTCAATGTTGATTTTTATAAATAATATTTTTTGTACACATATTTGGAGATATTGTAATTGAATAGGTTATATATTGAGCAGGTTAATTATGACTTCATTTTAGTGTATTGAGTGGTTAGTCGTGTTGTGACTCCCCGCTCTTGGTTCGGTTCCGGGCGGGCCGGGGGCTGGGCGTTACAGTGTTACATATGACGAGACAAAATATCTATTGTTCAGTTAAGAATAAGATTACGGAATTGAAATGGTATATATTATTATTTTTTTATTTACTTATAATTGTTTTTGTGCCAGTGGTAATCACAGTTTCTATTATGTTTTCTTAAATACTTGCAACACTTGACGTCTGCGGTGAGCCTTGAGTGAAAATGATTTACACTGCAACTGATAATTTTTATCTATCCGATGAGCACCTTAACGATTCACCTTTTAGAAATGATGTATTGATGAAGAAACAGAAATAACTTTAAGGATTTATGGTTGCAAATCTTATTCAAGAAAGTGGCATTTTGCTTAGACTGTATCCTTTATTTTATGAAATCTACCCATATTTGAAAATTTATGTTTTTATACTTTCATACAAGAATGTTGGTTACATTATTTCCTTTAATTATGCTGCTACAGACCGCAAGCTGTAAAGGTCGTTGGTCAATTTTTGTTTCATTGATTCCATTGAAAGAAGTTATTTGGCGGTTTTGATTGTAAGGTTAGTACTCTCCGCCAAGTGTTTTGAAAAATAAAGGATAAACATTGTTGCCAAGTATGTACCTGATATAGGCTTCCACATTAGGCTAAACAATCATGCAACTTATGAGAGTTGAATGTTATATTTAGTATTACGTGGTTTAATAATCAACATTTTCTATGCCTCATTAGTAAATGGATAGAGACTTATGACTTCCATTTTACAAAATTTGTTTATGTTTATCTAAAGGTGATTTGAAATTTGTGACAATATTGTAGATTGTTACTATTAGCTGTGTGTGGCTTGCTTCTAAGGTGGAGAAGAGTCCTAGGAATACTAGACATGTCATCATCGTATTCCATAGAATGGAATGTCTGAGGGAGGACTTACCGATATAGCATTTTAATGTATTTTCAAAGGTCAAAAGCAAAAACCCATTTGATTATTTTTATTTATTCCTTTTGGGTCCAAATAAAGTCTATTTTCCTTTTTCTTATTCATTGGCCATAGTTAATCTTATTTTGATGTTTAAGTCTTACAAATGAGTAGGATCCTTTTAGTACACTTTTTGGTGCGCTAGAGTCATCTGATCATTTTTTAAACATATGTTTGATATAGTCAAGTGTATTTTGGGTGGTTGTAAATGAAAGATTCATTTCTGGATTTAGAGATGCTAAATGTCGTGGTTAATGAAGGGAAAATGAGCAATTTTTCAGAGTCTGAAGATATCAAATTAGCTCCGAGTATAATGTTGGTGGAGCTTAAGAAGTTGATAGAATAATAGTATTTGGTTTCTATTTTGTTGTATGAGTTTGTTTCTGCAATGGATGCAATAAAATATTTTGCAACCATCAAGTGAATTTTGAAATTACTAAAATCTATGGCTCATTTCAAATATTTCGAAGTACTATAAATTGTTTGGTCAACAATTTGAAGAAGCAGTTGTCTAGAGAAGACACCACCACAGAGGTTGGAGAGCTTCACTCTTCTTACATGGCTACATATTAAGAATTGCTCAAATCTTATCTCATTCAATGAGGTTTATTTCCTTTCCAATCTGATAGTACTTGAGATTAAAAAATGCAATGCTCTGGCTTTATTACCTAATGGAATGAATTACAACAATCCATATCTTGGAGAATTGATTATCTATCATTGTAATTCTTTGAAATTCATTGTCAAAGGTCAGCCACCTCCATTTCTGAGGCATCTTAATGTAGGTGATTGTAAGAAATTAGAGCGTGTGTTTGATGACAAAGAGAAAGGTCAAAGTAGAAGCCCAACTAGAAACATTCATTAAATTATTTTTCTTCCTTGTATATCGAATTATTGTCTAAGGTGTGCACTTTTCTGGCAAAAGATACTTTTATACACCCCTTTAAAACTGTTAATGATAATACTAATAGTTGTTATTCTGCCATAGTTCTTAATAATTATTCTCTTATTTAATACTTCTACCCATCTCTTGGAAACAGTTGATAATAATACTAATAGTTGTTATTCTGCCGTATGCTATTTTGATAGTTGTTATTCTACACATCAAGAGGTTCTATTCTTGATTGCGGATCTCGCTATTTTGCTTTTTAGTGCTCTTTTTCTGGATGGTGGTGAAGCCAAGCCACTGGCTACCGTTCACTCTGCATTTTTTTCCTGCCATTGAATTACTAATTCTTCCATCTTCTTCTGTGTCTCTTCTTCTTGTTTATATAAAATGATTGATGATTTTTATGAATGGTGTAGTGGTGGTAATAAAGAACTACTTACATAAGGAAAGCTATAATAATATATACCTTTTCAAATTTGTTCTTCTAAACTGCAAGACTACTCATAAGAGATGGCTCTTTGGTACCATCACTTGTGTAATTGAGAGCTTATAAATACAAACTGATCATAATCATATCACATATAACAAATGATGTCTTACAATGTTGAAGGTGATAAATTTACAACTATAACAAATATAGGGAATGAAATTATCAAAATAAATGATATTTTACAATGTTGAAGGTGATAAATTTACAACTATAACAAATATAGGGAATGAAATTATCAAACTTGTGAATAATTTACTAATACATTGGATAGTAATCACACTACACAAAAACAAGAAACTAACAGCACAACTTCAAGATGAGAAAGCTTGGTTCATTACTGCTAATCGGATAAATGAGGACTCTAAAAACAGTTTCTATTCTCATCAGTGAAGATAATAAGTGTTGTGCCCAACTTTTCCAGCTGTAGCACCACACTACCAGTTTAAGGTCAATTGCAACCAGATTCATACTGTACTGATGATAACAGCTTTATGATAATATCTATGTTAATCAACACTACTAGACACATTAAATGAGGTGATGATGTAAACTTTCTGAAATTGAAAGTTTCTTAGAACATTTCAGACTGTAGAATAGAAGACGGTTGAGCTAATGATAGTAGTTGATTTCTCAGACCAATTGGCTAATGGAAATAATAGTTGCACTTCTTGCTCAATTTGAAACTCTTTCCTATTACTACACCCAAGTAAAGCATCGTTTAAGGAGGAGTTACAAGAAGTATTCCCAAAATACAAATAAACATCATCAACAACCTATGTCGATCATATCAAAACCAGAACAAAAAGGGAATATATTATATTACTTGAGCAAAGATGTGATGCAACAAGAACAAGGTCCATCTGGTGTTCTAACACCTCCATAACCATGAACTACAACATCAGCCAATATGCAAACAGTGAAAATTAGGATTCTACCCAACCACCTCCTACTTAGACAATTGAATAAAATGAGAGAATATGTAAAACCTTGCGAGAGAAAGTGTTTGCAAGAGCAGCACCACAACTACCTGATCTAAAAGATTGTTCAGTAATCGAATCTCCAAACAACACTATTTATAACCAGTGGTGATAATGCATCATAAGTTCTGTATGAGAAATGTTTGCCATCAAAGTTCTATTCTATTTATGATGACTTATTTTTTAGTTTATTGTTACAAATATATAAGGCCACAATTCTTCTGCAACAATCCCTTACTTTCTTTTATATAATTTGTTATCGGACTCTACATTATATACCACATCACTTACACAAATATATATATATATTATACTTTTTATATATCAATTTGATTCACAATCTTCTTGAGGATGTGATAAGGAATGTGGACTCTTGCTAGGATCCAATTAGCCTCACTGGTTAACATAAACATTGTGATTGAATGGGATGATTATTGGATCCAGGCTAAGGCTTTTCAACATTTTTTTAATGTAAATCTTAATCAATATTATTTAGCTATATTTATATTTAATTTTTTGTTTTAATACCATTTATTCTGTGTAATCAATATTTTATATTATTTTATGAATTTAAATTAAAAGATTAAATGGATAATAAATATTATTTAAGTATATCTATTTTTAATTTTTTGTTTTAATACCATTTATTATGTATAATCAATATTTTATATTATTTGATGAATTTAAATTAAAAGATTAAAGGCGAAATAAATTAAATCCATTCAACATCTTTTTTTAAAAAAATTTCAAATTTTGTAACGTATTATTAAATCTGTCTTTTCATATTCTCTCATGATTTTCATTTAATTCTATAATTATTTGGTTTAAATTGTAATTAATCATATTCTTCATTATTCACCTATGAAAAAAAGTTCATCAATTTTTGTATGCTTATTAACTCTTTGGTGTACATTGAAATTACATTAAGTTTTAACATGACTCCCAATGGAGGTAGAATTGGTCGAGCTAGAATGGTAGAGCAAGTTTGCCTCGCGACGGTGGTAGAACTAGTCGAGGTAGAGGTAGAATGAGTAGAGGAATTTTTTCATATCACCGTATTCCAACAATAAATTACAACTACAATGAATGTAGTAATTAATAATATTGTAAAGTATTTTTAATAATATAATTATACTTTTACTAATATAATTATATTTTTACTAATATTTTTTAAAATTTTATAACTGCAATGACTCATATCAATCAAGGGTCTAATGTGAGTGGAAGAGGAAGATGATCATATAGAGAGAAGGAGATAGCTATTTTGATAACTGTTAAAATCGGTATTACAATATAGACCTTTACTATTTATCTAAGTTTATGCATAAATTATGTTATTATATATTTAAATATTTTCATAATAAGTATCCTTTAATAATTACTTACCTAATAACCCATCGAAATTGACATTATATTTTTTAAAAGATCCTCGATATGAGGGCATGTGGAGCGAACAAGGAACTAGAGGAAATAATCACAACCGCAGGAGATTTGGAGGAAATACTCGTGTTCGTGGAAGATGCAGAGGAAGAACTCACTATTAGATAAAGAAAAAAAATCCTTGTTGCTATGAATAAAAAAATAGTTTCTTTACATTATTAAGCTATCAAATTGTCTTTTCACATTATAGAATTTAAAATATAATTTAAATTGAGCGTAAATTTTATATTACAATAATGTAAATAAACCATCCTCATTAAAGTGTCTTAGTATAAAATATAAAGTGTTTTCAAATTTAAAATAAATAAATTATTATGAAAATAAAATCAATTTAAAACTATTAATCACAGATAAAATTAACGTATAGGAACTTAAATATAAATATTAATAAAATATTTTCCTTATTAAATATTCAATTAGTTATAATTGTGTAAGATTATTTAAATTTTAATTTTGACTAAGTAATACATTCATATTTAAGTTTTAAAATTACTAACCCAATATTTAATTTTATGTCCCTAAATCTTCTTTCATCATTTTAATTTAATTTATATCGTTACTTAATATTAATTTTATTATCCTCTTCGATTATATATATATAATAACTATATGATAATTTTATGAAAATAACATTTTAAATAAATTTATTAATTTCTTTATACATATTACATATTTATTAAATAAGAATGATTAAATATATAATTTGGTAAGCCCAGACATCATAAAACTATAATTACCACCAATTCTATTAAGTAATCAGTTTACTCTACCAAAAACCATTGATACACTATACAAGAAGTCCAATCAATAATCTAATAAATCACCATCACTGCATTCAACCTAATTTAGCTTATTAACAATAAAATACAACCTTCACCAGGAGGAAAACAAATTAAGAGTAAAAGAGATGAAAAAGTCATCTTGGGATGGATAATACCGCTGTAACGTCCCCGATTTTAGGGCTAAACAATTTTGTAACTTTGAACCGATTTGATTTTGAGTTGTGAACGTTCTTTTGCAATATATGAATCAATTTTGATTAATCAAAGTGATTAAATTGTTGATTGGATTGTTATAAGATTGCCTAGCAATATTTCATTGGTGTTCCATCGAAATTGGTAGCGAAACGAATTCGAACGAAGAGGAAACATAGGTACAAATCACTGGTCGTGCTAGCGACTTAAGCCTTATATCGCCATCTCTGGCGACATAGGCTTTAAGTCGCCATCCATATCGCTAGCGAGCAAATTCTGCAAAGCCAAAGTACTCGTCTCGAGTGCTTCTGGCGTTATAAGGCCTATGTCGCCAGCCTTGTCGCCAGACACCGAATCAAGGATTTTTAGACCTTAATTGGTCGAGTCTCTTTCATTCTCTTCACTTCGATTGAATCTTTTGATCGTGCAATTGCTCCCTCTCTCTCTCGAATCCCTCGCTATCTCTTCATCGACCCAACTCCGGTAAGCAATCTCTCAACTCTTCTTCAACTCTCGCTTGATGATAGAATGATTGCTAGGGTTGTTGAGTCTTATTGTTGAGGATTTGAGGATTTCTTGGTTATTGATTGGTTAGGGTTTTGGTTGGATAGAAACCCTAAATGGTTATTGGATTGGAATCATGGAATCGATTAGGGCTTTGAGTAGTCTCATTATCCTTCTCATTTATCGTTGGATAGATTATCGTTTCCTTTGCGATTAGACTAAGTTGCATTTCTCTCACACCACATGTTCGATTGATTTCCTAAGCGAATTTCTTGTTGTTGTTAGGCAAAGCGGATGATACCGAGGATCGTATCGGTGACACTTAGTTTAGCTTGTCGACGGAAGAAAGGTTAGCAATATTGTTTTATACTCCATATGTGGTTGATGTTTGTTTTATTGTGTTCTGCATTAATATGGATAAACAACCTAATCACATGAACTGTTAATTAGAACAATAGGTATTGATGTTAGATTGGAATATTGATTGTTGCTTTTAGTGTGGTTATTGTTGGACATAGTAATACTGAAAGTATATTGCATGTTAGACTTAGGTTTTGGTTAGTTAGATCTGGAAATAAATAGATAAGACACTGGTAAAATACCCGACAAATATTGATTGAAAGCCAATGGATTGTTATATTGTAATATTGAATGTTAAACTGTATTGTGTGCATTTTCACCTAATTAATAACTAATGATTGCCCTAGTCGTGGTTGAAATTGTGATGGAATGACATGTCATTAGGGGTACCTGAGATATCTCAACCTATTGAAAACATAGGCCTTTTGGTTTAGCTAACTACAATTGAAAACTGAGTGACGACTCCTATTAGGTGTGATGGCACCACCGTGTGCGGGCCTAATGTATTGTGGTATTTGGACCTAATTGATGGAATCCTAAGGTAGATGTCCATCCCGAGGGAGAATAAACGACGCTACAGTTCGGTCTTTGGACCGTATTGTGTGGCTTCGCTCTAATTGGTGGCTTCGGCCTAATTGATCCCATTTTATTATCGATACTAGATTAGTGACAATCTAATTAAATCAGAACTTTAATGTGAATATTATTGTATGATGAATGTCTAGTGGATAGTTGATTGTATTGGGGATTTAAATTAATTGAGAAAAACTAAATGGACACCTAATGATGTCAAATGTATATAATGCCTTTCTTCCTTTCTTCCCTATCAATTTGACCAAACTCCCTACCTCATCAATTCCATCAAAAACTCTTTCTCTTCTAGATTTATTTTTCGCTTTCTCCCTTGTGACTCTAAATATCGCTTACTCTCTCTTTCGGACTATGCTTACGTTGATTCTTTGCACTCTCTCAAAGGTTTCTCTGCTCTCACCTCCAACCCTGACGCAGCGCAAACACACTAGACCATTCTTGGCCGCCGTCTCTTCTATCAAACTTGAAGGTTAGTTATTTCGTCTTTCATCTTTCAAAATCTTTAGTTTAGGAGTTTCAGAATGTGCTTATATCTATCATCTAATAATCACTGCATTTTAATATCACTCGCTGCTAAAAAAAGCTCGAGATCGATGTCGATCAAAAGCTGAAAGTTCTATTTTTTTTTTGTTTTTAGTCCAACCTGCTCTATTGTCAATTTCGTTGATGATAAATAGCCATGTTTGATGTTGTTTTCTCTTTTGGGTTCTCGGATTTTGCTCAAAGTCGATTCTTTTAGCTTCGAAACCAGACCCCCGAAATGTCATTGCTTATGCGTCGGTCAAAATTCTTGGGGCGTATTGAAGCAAGTCAAAGATATTTCTTACCTCTATGAACTCTTTTTCTGGTGCAAAAGTTCTGATCTTTATTGAGTTTTTTTTTATGTTGATAGAAGATAATACGCTTCTGGGTGAATATGAGTATTTTGTGATTTGAACTTATTTGATGTTGATTTGGTTTGTTTTTAACTTCGAAACCAGAGCACAGAAATGTCATTGCTTATGCTCGGTGGTTGGTTGGTCTGAATTCTTGGGGTATATTGAAGTAAGTGAAAAGATATTTTTACCTATATCAACTCTATTTTTAGTTCAAAAGTTCTGATCTTTATTGAGTTTTACTATTTTTGTGTTGATGGAAGATAATACGCTTCTGGGTGAATATGTGGATTTTGTGATTTGAACTTATTTGATGTTGATTTGGTTTGTATTTTAGCTTCAAAACCAGACCACAGAAATGTCATTGCTTATGCTCGATGGTTGGTCGGTCAAAATTCTTGGGGCGTATTGAAGTAAGTCAAAAGATATCTCTTACCTCTATCAACTCAAGTTTTGGTTCAAAAGTTCTGATCTTTATTGATTTTTACTGTTTTTGGGTTGATTGAAGATAATACTGGGTGAATATGGAGATTTTTTTATTTGAACTTATTTGATGTTGATTTGGTTTGTTAGTTTAGGGCATTGTTAATGATGATAGTGTTGTTTGAGCTTCTAATTATACACTTATTAAAGAGTTCTCACAACTTAATTGAATCTTGCAGTAAATTGAATCTTGCAGTACCATATCAAGCGAATTGGGTGGTGCACCATTCGTGTAAAATTCAGAATCTCTCTAGTTTGTTTTTGAGTTTGTTGCTTGAATGGTGACAAGTTAGGGTTGTGATATTGTATATATTTTGGGTTGTTAGTTTAGTTATATCAATGTTAGGGTTCATTAGGTGAACCACTATAAGACTAGAATGGATTTTCACAGGCTTTTTCATTCTCAGACCGGTATTGTGTTCTAAGTTCAACAATCAATGTTTTTGACATCTTGCTGATCCATGTTGGTTTTCAGTTATATTTATTTACATGAGATGCGTAAATTATATATATCATCTATGTTGGACTCAATTTTTAATCTGTGCATTTTATAATCTTATGTTAATTATTTATCTTTTTTTTAATCTATTTTTTTGCTACATAAATGTGTATTATGTTTGTACTTGGTTTGTAGGATAATGTATGAACCAGCTTATGTACATTATATTGTAGGATCTCCCTCTTAACTCTAAACCTATTAATCCTGGATCCATCTCGATTTTGGTCTGCATTTGACTATGCTTCCTTTTACTAATATAAGTTTGTTCACTGATAAAAAGGAGGTTCAAAGGTCTGTAACTTCCTTGGGATACATTGCACATGTGTGTTCTTTCTATTTTCTTAAAATATAGTAATTAATTGGCAAATTTAATAGTATTACGAAGTCTCTGATTAGAGGAGTTTTATCTAAAGAGTATATTAGATTTGAGATCTTAGCAGCCAGTTATGATGACTAGTGATAAAAGGATTGAGTAAAGTAATCGATCTGGAATGGGTGAGCCTCGGCCTCAATATGAATCCCTTCAGGCAAAATTAAGGGTCTTAGCTGCTTTTAGCTCAGCCCAGAAATTCAGTCTCAAGGTTTTTGATGTTTGGATTTCTTTCATTCATCCCTGAGGGAGCAGTTGGAAATATCAAGTGATCTTTACTGCCAGAATGTGGTATGCTGAAGGTTTACTATGTGAAGGTTTTGGAGAAAGGAGACACATACGAGGTTGTTGTTCGATTTTCATAGCTACTATGTAATAAAATTTACCTTATTTGAAACTAAAGAGTAACTACTGATGAAAGATTTATTTTCTATGAGATCTTACATCAGTTTCTCTTTGTTGCAGATAATTGAAAGGGCTCTTCCCAAAAAAAAATCAAAGACAATATTGCTACGTTTGGGTTAATATAGATAGAATGGATATACCAAAGCATCATAAGATTTTTACTACGTTCCACTCCACTAGAAGCAGCTCATTGATACCAAGAGGTTCTCTGAAATTGCTAGAGAGAGAGAGAGGTATGTATAGGGTGACACAACTAACTACATAATAATTGAGTTACCATTAAAAAAGTAATAGTAAAATCATGTTTGACGAGCCTCTAAAAATGGTAGAAAATAATATAAGCAATAACACGCATTAGCTGGGTATTTTTAGTTACATGATTTACAGCAGAGGTCATGTGTAACTTGTGTTAGCAGGGGATGTTTGAATTTATAGCAAAGTTCATGTGTGTCATTCAATGACATTAATGTCTGTGGAGACACTTAATGTAGCGCTAAAAGAAAAGTAAAATATGCTTATTTTGGTGATAAAAACTTTAATGTGGATGGGAACTATAGAAGGTAGCATGGTTGCGATTAATGTTTAGTTGTAACTTGTTGATTTTTATGAAAGCAACGTCTTTCAGAATTTTAAACTTCATTTATTAGTTTTATATTTCTGACTCCTTTCGGATATCTTTTTAGTGATTGCATTATATAATTAAAATAAAATATTTAAAGCAGATGTAATAAGGGTTAGTATTGTTGTTTTTTTTTTTCTTTTTATAATTTTTCAATATCATATGCTAATGTTGATTTAATTGTTGAACCAGTTGTAAGAAAATATTATGATAGGGTTAAAATAATCTTGGATGAAATTCTAATTATTTAAAAATAAAGGATTTTCACCATTTATAGGTGATATGATAATATTGTTTGGATTAAATATTTAATTAATTAAAAATTAGATTCATTGAACACTTAACCAAAATAATGTTAAAAAATTATTTGTGTATACAATACAAAAATTAATATTAAAAAATTATTTATGTGTACAATATAAATATGAATATACTTTATTTAAAAAGAAATTACATATAAAAAAGAGAATAATTATTATGTTATTTGAAATAATACATTATCAATCGGATAAACAATATCAATATAAAATAACTAAAATAAGTAATTAAAATATATTTAAAAATTTGAAAATAAAATAAATTTGTGTAGAATATTATAAATTATGAATTGAACTTAATTAAGTATTTATATAATCTATATATTATATAAAATGATTCCAAAGCATACCTACCGTGGCATAACTCAAATTTCTCCATTGATAGTTATAAAAATAGGTCTATATTTTACTATTATTTACATGTATGCCATTAGATTAGCATTATATATCGAAATGACTTTTCAATTATTTCATAACCTTTATCTTTTCACATGAACATTACTATTCATTTTAATAATACAGTAGTGACTTTTCAATTGATAATAACGTTTTTTATTTTATATAAATATCAATGTTTTCTAATGATAAATTTATAATTTTCTCTCATTTCTTTCTCCATTCTTTCCCATATAAGGATTGATATATTTGATTTTATTTTTAAATACTTACATATTTCTATTTAATTATTTGATTGTTTTGCAGGTTTTGGGATTGAAATATAGAATTAGAAAGCACTGATTTGTATGGTTTTCTCAATTCTTTCTCTATTTTTCCCAACATCATTTTTAATACTCAAAATCTTTACAATAAGGTATTTATATAGTTGACTTTATTTTCAAATACTTATGATTGCTCTTTAATTATTTATTTGTTTGGTAAGTGTTGAGATAAAAAAAGATAGAATTATGAAGTGCAATTTTTAAGGTTGATAAAAGGTAAAAATATGCATTCACATATATATTTTTCATATTGTTATCTTTTTTTCTTTTTTTCTTTTTTTATGTTTTTTAAATACTTATGCATTTTTATTTTTTATTAATTTATGTTATAAAACAAATCACAAGTTTCAATTATATTGCATATATTTTATTTTATTTTTTTAATCAATTCAACTTCAACTTTTCATAAAATGCATTAAGAATTACAACTATCATATTGTGATATAAATTTTATTTTTATTTCAATAAAAAGTTAATTCAATCATCACATAAATATCAATAAACATCTAACACTACCTAAATCTATATCTATTTATATCTATATATATATATATATATATTATAAAAGGAATTCAAAACTTGCCAATATGGCATATCTAAAATCTTTTCATTCATTAAATAATACTAAACTTTTACTTTTATATATATATTTTGTCATTCATACAATAAATTATATACATTATTATTAATAAGATCATGTTTTTAATATTATTTACATTTATATCATTAATGCATTAAGTAAAATTCATATAATTAGGAGAATTTATAATTTAAATACATAAATAATATATTTATGTAACAAAATTTATAAATATATTTGTCCATATAATAATAATAATAAACTTAAAAAAATATTTATTTATTTTATCAAATATATAAATATTTGATTAAAAATATCCAAACATATTAATATCAAATAAAATTTTTAAAAATGAAATAGAAAAAGAAACATATATTAACAATTGGAGATACCCTGTATTTAGATTTTTTTTTTAAAATTCAAATAGACATGAAAACTAACATATATATATATATATTTAAATTTTAATTAATTTTTTAATATATATTATATACTACAAAATAATATTTAACATTTAATTAATAAATAAATTTATTTCTACAAAATTTTGTTGATCTATATGTATATATTGGTTTGCACTTTTAGACTTTTTTATTAAAAAAATTATATTTTTAGACCAATATTAAAAATTTTACAAAACTAAACTTTTTGAAAATTTTGTTGAAAAAATAGACCAAAATGACTATTTTACCCTTCAATACTAGAAAAAAAATATATTCAGTAGCTTTCCGGTGTTACACACCAGGAAGCATGCAAAATTGAAGCATGCTTCCCGATGTGTAATACCGAGAAGCGAATTTCAGCTTTCTGGTACTACATACCGGAAAGCAAGTTTGAATTTTGCCTGCTTCCCGGTGTGTAATACAGGGAAGCAGGTTTGAATTTTACCTGCTTCATGGTGTGTAATACAGGGAAGCAAAATTTTGCTTCCTTATATTACACATTAGGAAGCAGACAAAATTCAAGCCTGCTTCCCGGTGGGTAGTACTGGGAAGCGAATTCAGCTTCTTAGTATTACACACCAGGAAACTGATTCAATTTTGCCTGCTTCCTGGTAGTACATAGCGGGAAGCTCATTTTCTGAAAAAAAAAAATAAAAAAATTTAAAATTTTAGTTTTGCAATTTTTTAATAAAAAAGTTTAAAAGTCTAAAAATTTAGAATTTGTTTAAAACTAAGAAAAAAAGTTGATAAGGTCTAATTTTACTTATTTTCACTAAAATTTATTGATAAATAATTTTAAAATACAATTTAATTGATATATAATTAATTATTAAAAAGTTAATTTTTTTAAAAAAGTTTATCTCTTAATAATAAATTTAATATCTCATTTTCAAAATAATTTCAAAATTTATTAATAACCGTGCGTAGCACGGTCTTATCGCAAATTCACATATAAAAGAGTTATATTGAATTAATTTTATAATAAATTATAATGATTACATTTTAAAACAATAAAAATCTAAAGATTACAATGGTTAAATTAATGCATTGATGTTTATTATATTTTATACAAAAAAAAATCTAATTAGGAAAATCAATGAAACTTTATGGTACTGTGATAAATAATATAAATTAATATTATTAATAAATTAAAAATACAATTTGTGATTAAATTAATTTAGATATAAAGTATGATGATTAAATTTGGAATAGAATAAAGTATTTGAAAATTAATTTGTTTCCAAATTTTTATATAAAAAATATCTAAGAAAATAAATAAATATTTGTTAGTCATAGAGAAATTTAAAAACTTGATATGAAATGTTGAAATTATTTAAAAAATAATTATATAAATTTAGAAATGATAAGTTATAATCAATAGATATAATAATACTCATTATTTAATCCTTTAAAATTATTTTAAACAAAAAAAAATTAATATCACAAAAATATTTTAAAAAATAACAATAAAATATATAGAGAAATATCAATTTATTTTTCTAATTAAGGAATAAACAGAGGAAGTCAATTTATTTTTAAAAAATAAAAATAAAATTGGGTAGCTTAATTGTAATATTTAAGTAGATAATTAGTTTCAAATAACAATTTTTTAAATTAAACATATATATTTTAATTAAAGAAAAACTATAAAAAAAAAGTATTGCTATTTATATGGGTATTTTTGTAATTTAAAAGTAGAATAGAAGGGTAATTCGGTACTACTATCTTTAATTTGATATTTTCTTTCTTACAAATTAATTTTTTAAATAAAAGGATAATATGGTCAAAATGACTCCTAAAATAAAAACCAATTTTCAAAGGATCATTAACTTGTAAAACTTTAATAATAATAAATAAATAAATAGATAAATAAGAGAAAAGTGTGGAAACAAAGAAATAACTCCATCATCAGACATAAACCCTTCCAACTACTTATGTTCACTCACACATTCGAAGAAAAGAAGTATGTTTTCCTTCAAATTAAATGTACCATTTTGATCTGCAGATCTACTTTTCCAACAACATGGTGAATTTGGATTCTACACATTTCACTTCAAGGAACAACCTTTTACATGTTTTTATCAAATTTCACACCCTTGATCTATACAACTTATGGTTCATTTTAAATGTTTGGTTACCAAAAAAGTGTGAGAAATAACTAAGGAAGTTGAAAGCTTTGTGGGAAATTCGATATGGGTTTCTGTCCCCTACTCTTTTGTAATTTTGTTTTGATTTTGTTTGTATGCTTCTTTTTCATTTCTTTTTCCCTTTCTGTGTTGATGTTATGCAAATGCTATAACATTTATGCTTCGCATCTTAAGTTTTATCTTGATTTGTTGAAATGTTGTATCAGTATGGTTATAATCTTAATCTTAGTTTGTGTTTTCCATTTTGAGATACTTTATTGTTAATTGTGTCTTTTCACTTGGGTTTTCTCATATGGTTACGAGGGAAGAAAGCCAGTTTCAATTCAGTTGTTTCAGTTTCTAATCGATCGGAGACCCACTATAAAAGCTTAGGTGGACACTTGGCTGCCCCAACATCGGCATCAAATGAAGTCCTGAACTTCACTCTAAAGTTATCTGGTGAACCTATCAACGGCTGCAGGGTAGGAGCAAGAAGTCTCGACAGTACTACAAGTGAATTTGGTTGGAAGTGGTCCGACAATGTGTCACCATGCAATGAATCACTCATTCCTACTGAACTTAATCTACCAATATGTATTAATAAGTCATGCAGACTCAATTCTTCTGGTTGAGTCGTGTGATCTACATCTCTTGTGGTTCATAGATGCAATACAACTTGCGCTTCTATTTGCATCATAGACTGTCCCGGAAAAATTGTCTAACCTTTTATTTTCTAGAGAACATATGTTACCGCTATAACTACCATAGGTTATAACAGCCAAGATCATCATCCGAATCTGCTGGGTGGCAAGGCTTCATCATCCGAATCTGCTGCAAAGGGATGATGCTATGATCATGGTGACCGGTACATTGTTTATGAGTTTACAATTTACAAGTAACGCTAGTAATTGTAAGTGGACGAAGGCCTGCACAAGCAGTTGATTCAATGGCCCATCTATGAGGCCAAAAATGTACATGTTGTAGGAGCAACCTTAAGCTCTATCCACCTGGCCGCGTCGAAACCACCTTCCATAATCTCACAAATCAACTGCAGATCCCTAACATTTTCAAACGGGCATCCTCCACCCATTGATGAATAAGGGGCCATAAATGTCCTCTCTAAATAGTCGTCAGCATCACTCAGGGTATAAAACAGAATGTAAATTATCTAGCTGATTGAGAATCAACATCTTTGACCCTTTGTAATTGACCTAAATGTAACACTCCGGCTAGTCCGGCTTACCCGGTCCGGCTGTGTTAGGTCTGCTTTCTATTACTAGCTAGCTAGACTATCCTAAACTAGCTATCCTAAACCGGTGGTCACGGTTGGTTTCTTTTGCCTCCCCAGCACTCGAACCCATGATCTGCCACATTAAGGATGAAGCGGAAGTATGCTGAGTACCAATTGAGATAGCTAGCTGATTGAGAATCAACATCTTTGACCCTTTGTAATTGACCTAAAGAGAGTCAAAACATCATACATGCACACTCCACTAATATGTACTCAAAACAATTCATTCAATTCTTAGACTCATTTCTGGGTATTTCAGGATACAGATCTTCTTGTGGTAATTTATATTAAAAGCTAACATTGCAATTCTTGTGGTAGAGTGGTAAGAGGACCCATCTATCCTTCAGGTTAAGAGAACATTGCAATTCCATGGCCTCGCTTGTACCTGGCTGATTGAGAATCAGCATCTTTGAATCTGATAAGATAATAAGACATTGACCCTTTGTAATTTACGTAAAGAGAGTCAAAACATCAATCTCAATAATGTGTACATGTATATTCTCATATCTTTCCATTCAACTTGGAAAGAGCCTCAGACTCATTTCTGAGTATTTCAGGGTACAATTCTTCTGATTCTCAATAGGGTACTCAAAGAAACATCTGCAAACACCAAAATCTGTGGAAACAAGGAAGAGGAAAGTAGAAAGACTGAAGAATTTCTATAAATGGCTAATGAAAATTTCCAAATTAACACACTTCTAAGACTCAGCACACTTTACAGAAAATCATTTATGTGTAATTTGCTGTCAAAGCATTAATCGCACACCTTTACACAAGGAAAGCACTCATGCCACATACTAACAAATGTCCTAAGCCTCAGTTTACAATATAATTCTCATTAGGTAACACTTCAAAATGACTCTCATTAGGTAACACTTTAGCAAAGTTCAGGTTTAGGTAAAAGACATGGCTAAGATTATGGCATTATTAACTTCATACCTCGTATTTATATAAAAGTATTCCGAAAATAGATGACGTGGCAGGGTTAGAATTCTCTTATTCATGTTTATTCATGTTTATGAAATTAAACTTATATTTCATCATTATTTCCATATATGTCATTTCAAATATTTATTATTATATAAATATTTTAAAAGTGACTTTTCATTTGATAAGAAAAAATGTTTCTTCATTATTGTAAACATCAATTTATACTCTAATTAAATCATAACTCTTTAACTTACGTATGGATATAAATAATTTAATATTTCAATAATTTTGTTATCTCTTCATTTCTCATTACATATAACATACATAAGGCCATCTCCACTGCACCGTCTATGAGGGAGTCTCTATGTGGGGTCCATTGATTTTTAAAGAAAAATTAAAATATAAAAATAAAATAATAAATAATATAAAACAAATGTGGAGTAATATACCTCTCTCACATATTCTCTTTCATCTCCATATGTCAACTGCTTATTTGTGAAATTTGAGAGAGGCTCATCTCTCAAACGAGAGACTCAAGTGTAATTATTACACACTCTCTCATCACTAAACTAATAAAATACTCCATCTGTTTCAAAATAAAAGACATTTTGGACTCAATTCAAAGTTGCAAAATATAAGTCGTTCTCGGTTTTCAAGATATATATTACACTCTCTTTCCTATTTTATCCTTTATTATTTTATTTTAAAAAATAGTAAAAGTTATCTTGAATATAATGATAGGGAGATATGTGAGAGAAAATCATGTTACTGTCAAATCAACCTTTTTGTTTAAATGATGATAAAAAGGTTAATAAATTCATTTTGCAACATTTCTTAATAAGTGTGAGAAAGTCTAAAACGACTTATATTATGAAACGGAGGGAGTATTTGTTATTGTTAGATGAGAGATTTGGTGAGAGAATTATTACACTCTCTCTCCTCATTAAACTAATAAAATATTTGTTATTGTCAGATAAGAGACTTGGTGAGAGACCGCGCGCTGCGGATGGCCTAACAATACATCAACATTTTTATATAAAATTTTCAACTATATTTCATATATATTGATAAGGCTATGATATTGGAATTAAAGTTTAATACTGTGGAATTATTTTCTTTGATGGGAGGGTTTTTTGGCGTGGGTTATGCGAATGAAAGTCAAATTGGAGAAAATGCATCGTCACCCTCGTATTTATATAAAAGAGTTACAAAACCCGTCTAAATGACATGCTTCAAATTGTTCCATTCCATTCTATAAAGTGAGTTCATTCTTCTAGTTATTTACTCAAATGCCATTATCAATAGCATCTTACAAATTAGGTTCATTTTTCAATTTATTTACTCCTATACCACTAATTAGTATATTATCATTTATTAATGTATTAATTAAAGATATTTTCTTTTATTACATCTCTTCAAATATCTTATTATTTTTAATATATTTAAATATATAATTATTTTTTTAAAAAAAACAACCCGACAAGATCAATAATGCTCCAATTACATTTTGAATATAGGTATATGTAGAAGCTATATTAAGATGCATAACACATGAAATATCAAACATTAGACACCTACTGTCCTAAATAATAATTCTTCACCAAAAGCAATGGTCACTATTACAGCAACAAGCATTACCTCTGTATAGGTAATTACACAGAGATGAATGCATGACCTCCCTTATCAACTATCAATATCTATACAAAGATAAATTTCTTTATTTTGATAATTTTATCTTCTAATCCAATTTTTTTTCTTTATCTTTATAGTAAGTTAAATAAATTAAAGGGAAAATTATATAAAATAAACCAAATAAAGTTTAAAAATTCAAAACTAAACCAATAGAAGTTTATTTCTATTTTTGAGCCACTCAAACTTTAATTTTCAAAAATAGACCATCACATATGTGAAGGTTCTCTTTACAAACCACCTTCACACCTTTCACAAATCAGTGTAAAAGATATTCACAGAATGATAAAATGGTCAATTTGGTTCATTTTTAAAAAGTGAAAGTTTGAAAGATTATTTTTGTAAAATTTTTAAAGTTGGGCCATATGATGTAAATAAAAGTTATAAAATAACAAAAATGAAAATAACCCAAAATTAAAGTTAACACAAAAATAAAGTATTATACATATTTTGAATTAAAATTGTAAAACTTAATGCTATATATATATATATATATATATATATATAAATTAGCAAATAAAATACTTATAAAATTAAAAATATTATAATATTTTATCAATTAAAATTTATATATAATTTAATATAAATTAATATATTACAATTTTAATTATTATTTTATAAGATAACATATTTTTAATTAGTTAAAAAATTAAATATAATTTATATTAATATTATTAAAAATTTTAAAAATTAATTAAAAAATACTAAGATTCTCGCGCTTGCGCGAGCAATTTTACTAGTGAATTAATATAAATGTGAAATTGATGAAAAGAAAATGTATGAAGCTTGTGAGTGAGTTAGTAGTGTGGTTATTCTATTATTTTATAAAATTTCTACTTCACAATGTTAATGAACTTAAATCAAAATTTAATGTGAAATTTGAAAGGTTTATTATTATAACTTTTTTCATATTATTTAAATATTTTATAAAAAATTATAAACACCAACCCAAACGAGTGGATTTCAATACTTGGTAGAAAATTAAAATAAAATAAATAGTAGATTAGCGAAAAATAATAAATAAAAAAATCAATCTTATTTATAGTTGAAACAATATTTTCGTAATTATATAAATAATTTAATATAAAAATTAAAGATCAATATTATAAATAATGTAATAATAATAAATTAACACATTAAACTTTAAATTAATTCATAAACTTAAAATCCCAAAAGTTCAAACACTTTTAGAAGAAAAGTAAATTACCTTCTTAAAAAATAAAAAATAATTCTAGCCATGGTATTAGTTTGGAATACATTTCCTATAACCCAATTTAAGTAAAAAGCTACTCGAAAATCTTAATACCACAACTTCATATTTCATTACAAAACCAGCCAAAAAAAGGAATCTAGCATACGGAAGCATATTAATATGTTCTCTCATGCCTCTAAAATAGTCTGAGATCTATAAAATATATAATAAAAAAAATTAAGATATTTTAATTCGACAATTATTTGACTGCAGGATATAAATTATTATTATATTATATAAAAATAAATAAATACCCGCTCAATGTGTGGGCTTTTTTACTAGTTTATTGGATATTTTATTAATAATTTTCCTATTTTTATTTGTCAAACAAATTATTTGAACTCATGTTTTCAAATGAATGTTTATTATAATATTGATTACGAAATAGATTATTGATTTCATTTTATAATTCACTTTTATGTTTATTTTCCACATTTAAAATGAATGAATGATTGTAATGTGGCGCTCCGGTTTTCGTTTGCGGCTCCACCGTGGTCGGGAGTTAGGCGTTACAACCGTTGCCCAAGCTAAGGTCTTCACGATCACTTTCAGTGGAATTAATTAAAAGTATTTCATATTATTAAAAATTATGTTAATGTAAAAATTATTGCATTGAAATTTAAATTTAACTTATAAAAACTACACCATAAAAGTAGTTAATATAGTAAAATTATTTCAATTTGTGGAATTCATTAAAATTAAATGAAAGTGAAAATTTTATCTTTTCACATACCCTAACTTACACACAAATCAAAGAGTACGTATTAATTGAATGAATAATATCTTTTCACACACAAAAATATGTTTAAATAAAATTGAATGAAAATTAACATCCCATCTTTTCAAATACTCTAACATACGAACACAAACATTTTCATAAAATATCATGAATAACATTAAATGAGTACGTGAAGACATTTCATTACTTTATATATGAATTTAAGATCACATTTTAAATTAATTAAAAGTATTTCATATTATTAAAAATTATATTAATACAAAAATTATTGCATTAAAATTTAAATTTAACTTATAAAAACTCCACAATAAAAGTAGTTAATATAATAAAATTAGAGAAAAACTATATAAAATAAACCAAATAAAGTTTAAAAATTCAAAACTAAACCAATAGAAGTTTATTTCTATCTTTGAGCCACTCAAACTTTGATTTTCAAAAATAGGTCATCACATATGTGAATGTCCTCTTCACAGACCACCTTCACACCTTCACAGATCAGTGTAAAAGATCTTCACAGAAGGATAAAATAGTTAATTTGGTTCATTTTTTAAAAGTGAAAGTTTGAAAGATTATTTTTGTAAAATTTTTAAAGTTGGGCTATATGATGTAAATAAAAGTTATAAAATAACAAAAATGAAAATAACCCATAAAATTATTTCAATCTTTGAAATTTATTAAAATTGAATGAAAATTTAATTTTATCTTTTCACATCTCTTAACTTACACACAAATCAATGAGTACATATTAATTGAATGAATAACATCTTTTTACACACAAAAATATTTTTAAATAAAATTGAATGAAAATTAGCATTCCATCTTTTCACTTTCTCTAAGGGCATCCATAATAGGTCCCAACTCACGTCCCAATTCAGATACAGTATTAAAAAATATTTTATTTTTATCACAGGATTACTTTCTCTCACCTCTCGTGTCTCTGAATTGGGACGCGGGTCAGTTTGTCATCCACAAATCATATTTCAACAACTCATCCTTTTACTTTGAAAAGTTTACTTTTTTATTTTTTTAATATTTTTTTAATTTTTTAATTTTTGTTTTTAAATATTTTCAGATATTATATATCTGACACAACAGTAGGAGGGACTCAAAGTGTCCCTCTTATGGCTGATGCTCTAACATACAAACACAACTGTTTCCATAAAATATCATGAATAACATTAAATGAATAAGTGAAGACATTTCATTGTCTTATATATATAAACAACATTTCCACTATCAAATACAATCTAAATATTAGGAAATAACAGTAATATACAATGGCTTTCACTTTCCTTAGTGATTTGGATAGCAGTCGAGAAGACTGGCGTATTTGTATTTGTGTGACAAGAAAGTGGGAGCCTATGAACACAAAAGTGGGAACCGATATTGTATTTAACCCACTTTTTAATAGCGCTCGCATTAACAGCGGTTCAAACCGCTATTAAAACTGCAAAATAACCGTTAGGGAGATTTCCAAAAACCAACCGCAGGTTTAAAAAATTAGCCAAAAACCTGCAGCTTTTTCATTTTTGGCCAAAAACCAACATTCTCACAAATTCCATCCATTTTACTGTTCATCCGTCAGTCGATGAACAGTAATCAGGGGTATTTTTGTAATTTTTTATTTTAAAAAAATAATTTTTTAATTTTCTTTTGCTTTATAATTATTTTTTATTTTTAAAAAATTTAAAATTACCAAAATGCCCCTGATTACTGTTCATCAACTAATGGATGAACTGTAAAATTGATGGAAACTGTCAGAATGTTGGTTTTTAGCCAAAAATGAAAAAGTTGTAGGTTTTGAAAACCTAGACCACCCCTAATTATTGTAAAATTTTAAAATAAGTCCTCTAGGATTTTTTAAAATTGAAATTTTATCCCACAAGAAAAATAATTACATAAATAGTTGAATTTCTTGTATTATTCCAAAATTACCCTTCGAGTTAAAAGAATGTTTAAAACACAATGATCAACTCATAAATTAGATGTCTCAATAATGTCTATTTTACCCTCAAAAGAAAAATAACAAAATAAAATCAGTCAGACGGAAAAATAAATTAGCTCCATCCAGGGCCGGCTCTGAGGGGCGGCTGTAGGGGCGATCGCCCGGGGCCCGACGTGGAGGGGGCCCTCAAAGCCGGAAGTGAATGGAAAATTTTATTATTTTTAAATTTTTTTTTTAATAAAATGATGTTATTTGGTGTTGTTTTTTTTAAAAAAAAATTAATCAAAACGGCATTAATACTACCGCTCATATCTACTCTATTAATAATGTTAAAAAAAATTTAAAAAAAATAAAAATTTAAAGGGCCACTATATCACATTTTTCGGGGGCTCCTGAAACATAGAGACGGTACTGGCTCCATCTTACGGACGTGACAAATCATGTACTCCCATGTGCGCTATGCAATAAAAATAGTCATAAAATAGTATATTTCCATTTTTTGGCCTCCATATTTATCTCATAAATGATTGAATAGATCAATTTTCAAGTATCCTCTTATCTCAAATTAGCTTCATTCGTTTGATCATATTTGCAACGTCCTAATTTCAGGCCTAGAATTTTTTGAAGTCATTGAGTCAATTTTTTTATTTTGGTCAAAGTTTGAGTTTTTCAAAATTTCAACTAGGAATAAATCGAAAATTTACACTAAAGGTAAAATGATAATTAGAGACTATAGAATGTAAGCATAGGATCCAATTGTTTTAATTAAATCAATTTTGGGAAATAATTTTGCAATTGGGGTTATTTCAAAAATTGGAATTTTGGGTTTAAAAAATGGATTTTTGTAAATTAAACGGATTTCTGAGTGAGGAGAAATAATTTTGAAAGTCAAATCATATTTTAAATTCTTGAATGGATTGATAAATCGGGAGGCCGGTGGACCCATTTGGTCGTCTAAGGGTCCTAGGGCCTAAATCCATTAAAAATCTATCCTGAACTTAAACCCTCAAATTCCTCTCTATTCCCCAATACATCACTAAACCCTTTCTATCTCGTCATTTTCCTCTCTTCACGTTCAAAATACTACTCATCTTCCCTTCACCCAACTTGTCACGTTCGTAAGTTGGGGCTACTTTATTTTATTATCTGACTATTTTTTTATTAATTTTCTTTTAAGGGTAAAGCGGTGATTTAGAGACATCCTAAATTTCGAGTTAGCCCTCATATTTATAAATATTTTTATTTTAAGGGTAATTTTGGAAGATAAAAGGAATTTCCACTGATTTTATAATTATATTTCAAAGTGGGGGAAAATTTTGATTAAAAGTATTCTTGTAGAGTTTATCTGAGATTTTAAACTAATTATGGTGAAAAATTTTCACGTTCAAAACATCAAACCACTAATTCGTTTTCTCTTCTCCCAATTTCAGAGAACAAAATCCTAACCTGAAATTTCATTCCTTGATTTTGTCCAAACAATATTCGTTTGATAGGCGACGGAGTAGGTGATTGCTAGCCGGAGAAGCTCTATAAAAGATTAGCGAGTAAAGGGCGTTTAAGCCTTCACATATGTCTATTTTTGTCTGATTTAGATGCTTCATTAATCTAAATCTTAAAAAGAAAAATATTGGAATCAGTTATGTAATCTGTTATATATTTTGATGCTATTGAAATCTGAAATTGAACTTGAATGCTGTTGTTTCTGATATGTTCTTTCTTTATTGGACCATCTTAATGCACAATACTAGATATTCTATTTGTAGCTCTATTTGAATGATGAAATTGAGTTTTTGTTGTTGTTTTGATGCTAAATTACAAACGGTGATAATCTGAAATTAAAACCCTATCCATAGTCTAATAGCGACAAGACCGGCATGCCGTATAGATAGATGTACACATCGATACGTAATAATGTATAGGCCTTGATGACCTATTTTCTGTCTAGATGTGATGACATCAACCTGTGTGGGGTCTTTGACCTGTTTCTAGAGGTCTGCTCATTGTCTGATATCTATTTTTGTTTTTCTGATTTCGTTTATTGACCTAAGGACGAGAATAATAATTTGTTCATATTATGAAATCTGAGATAATATAACTTGTTAATATATATATATATATATGTATGTGTGTGTATTTGTTATACTACTATTCTGTTCTGTATTTTATTTTCTTATTTTTTTGTTAATTCCTGCTGATATGGGTTATTTGCTGCTGGTTAGTTCAATTGCTATTGTAAGGTTACTTATTATTCAGGTTAATTTAGGTTTGAATTGGGGTTGTATCTATGTTGTTTGGTGATTTTAGGTGCTAATATATTTTAGGGCGTAAGACAAAACTATTGAAACCCAGTATAGGGTCTGGTGAAGGTCTAGTTAGATGTTTAGAAGTTAAAACAACTAAAATAATTTGGACTAGGCTAGTTAAAAATAGTAATTGGCTAATTTGACCCCCTTAATGTAGGAATTTGACATTTTTCAACTGCGTCTTCGGCCTAAATTTGTTAATCTCATGTTTTCTTTTTGGAAAAGGTATGCCAGACCTAAACTGAATTTAAATTCAGTAAGTTAGAGCATTTTAAGTTTTAAAGTTTTTTTTTGGGTTATAGACCACTCTGTAGATGACGTAAATACAGGAATATTTACATTTTATAACCGCAGATTTCACATATTAGCCAAAAAACCTCCGATATTTCAATTTTGGCAAAAACCCACTTTTAACAGAATCTGTCAACTTTATTGTTATCCGTCAGTGGATGAACAGTAACTAGGGTTAAAAAAAATTGCTTTAAAATTATTTTTTAGAAAAATAATTATTAAGATCACAAAAATACCCCTGATTACTGTTCATTAATTAACGGATGAATAGTAAAATGGATGAAATATTCTAAAAAGTGATGTTTTTTTATTAAAAATGAAACAGTGGAGGTTTTTTTGGCTAATATTGCAAACCTGCCGTGGTAAGATGGAAATATCCCTAAACACTAATAGTAAGTGTAGTTGTATAGTTTTATAGCCTTCCTAAACTTTTGATTTATAGGCTGCCCTTGTTTGCTCACATTTTGGGGGAACTTATTTGTTAAGGTAAGTTTCATTTGTTGTGTGCTCATGTTAAATTATTAACATGGAGATTCTAAAAAAAACCACCGCAGATTTGACCTATTAGCTAAAAAAAACCTCATCTGTTTCGTTTTTGTCCAAAAAATCTAAATTTGTGTTTTTCCATCCAAATTACTGTTCATCCGTCACTGGTGAACAATAACCGAGGAGTATTTTTGTAATTTTATTTTTTATTTAAAAAATTAAAAATAAAATAAAATAAAATTTCATTTTTTTCCCCTTCTTTTGCTTTTCTTTCCATTTTTCCTTCTTTTTTTTATTCTTCAATTTTTTAAATTTAAGAAATTAAAAACCTTAAAATTTTAAAAATAAAAATAAAAATAAACTAAAACTTTATTTTCTTCATTCTTTTTCTTTTTCCTTATCGTTTTTTTTTAATTTTTATAAATTTAAAAATAAAAATAAAAATTTGAAAAAATAAATAGGGAGAATTTTATTTTTGGCCTTTTGTAACTTTTATTTACACTATATAGCCCAATTTTAAAAACTTCACAAAAATAATCTTTTCAAACTTTCACTTTTCAAAAATAGCCCATCACAAACTGTGATGGGGCCCTTCATAGATTGTGAAGGGATCCTTCACAGATTGTGATGGGCTATTTTTGAAAATCAAAGTTTGAATTGATCAAAAATATAAGTGAAACTTTTTTGGATTAGTTTAGAAATTTTAAACTTTATTTGGGCTATTTTATATAATTTTCCCAAATAAATTTTGGTCTTTTCTTTTTCTTATTTTTTCTCCTTCTATTTTTTTAAATTGTAAAAATTTTAAAAACAAAAAATTTAAAATTTTAAAAAATTAAAAATAATTTTTTTTTAAAAAAAAAATCCTCTTCTTTTACATTTTTTCCCTTCTTTTTCTTTTTCTTTTTTTTTTTAAATTTTTCCTTCTACTTTTCTCCTAAAAAAAGAAAAAAATAAAAATAAAAAATAAAAAGAATGAAATAAAAATTATTTTTTTGTTTTTTAAATTAAAAAATTAAAATTCTAAAAGTACCCCTCGGTTACTGTTCATCATTGACGGATGAACAATAGCTTTGATGGAAAAACACAAGTTTACGTTTTTTTTGGCAAAAAATGAAATATTGGTTTTTTAATATTAGACGCATTATGTATGTGATTGTTGGACATTGACTTACTAACCAGACATCGATAGTCTAACATTGTTTTAAATTTTTGTTTTGTATGTTTAATTTTCCTGATCCGGACGGAAAAAGCTGCGTTCAGACAGCCAAGTGGTGTAGCAAGGACAAGCGTCATTCTCAAATTACATCAAATCTGACATCTTAGCTATTCCATTTTAGCATTTATTTTCAGAATTCTGTGTTTAGAATTTTGTAATGGATCTTCTTTTATTTCACTTTTGTAATATCCTACGTCCTCTCAAGAAGGCAAATATCGAGGAAATCATTAAATTTTGTTTATCCAACCTTGAAGACTATCGGATTTCTGTGTTCATAGCTGCCACGTGGCATATTTGGTTGGCTAGGAACTATCGTGGGTTATGAACTGAGAAATCAATGAAACAGTAATTTTAAGGAGGGAGGTATTCTGACTCTCAGAGAATGTTGTATCTTTTTCTTTTGTTGTCATTCCCCCCCTTAGGTTTTTGTGCATTATTCTATTTATAGGGCCTCTTTGAGATGGTCATTTTACCGTTTTACCCGTCTGATAACCTATTTAACTCCTCCGTTAATTTTAACTGAGTTACTTCATCTGACCATTCATATTATCCTGACCTAATATTTCTAAAATAGGGTTTTTACCGAGCTCAGCCAAATCCCGAACGGCCCGACCGTCAGTGGCGTCCATGGGCATCTCCATTAGGAAGATGACCGATCAATCTTAAAGTCTCGGTGGACCCCCGCTTCGACCGATCGGCCACTCTCCTTGTTGACGTCTCTTTCCTTTCCCAGGCTATGTTTCGCTCCATGACCCCGCCTTCCTCTGCCCGATCGGCTTCCGTTCTTGGAGCTGGGCCCTATCCCGATCGGCATATGCTACCCGCCAGGTCGTTGCGTCTCCTCCTGCTTTTCTCCTTCCTTTGGGCCCGAAACCCTACCTTCTTAGGCCCCTTCGAGACTGACCCGCTTCAGTAATCCCCCATTGCGGCAGTTGGGTTTTTCCCAACTGGGACAATGTCCAAACGGGTTGGTTCGAACCATCCTGCTCGTTTCCAGTTTGGAACCAACGACGCCTTTTGGAATCCAACTGAATTTTTAAAATGGGGAGTTTTGTAATCATGACATGATCTTCTCGTATCCCACTTTGCCTTGACTGTCGTGCCACTTCATTGCACTTCTCCACCTCCACTCTTTTCTCTTTTTTTTTCTTTTAAAACAAAAGATTATTCTCTCTCCTTCAAAAATCTCTTTCTCTTCTTATTTTCATAAAACCCCATCTCGGCTAGTCTCTCCGTCTCTTCCCTTTTTCGTCGCTGAGTTTGATTTTTGCCGCCGTCGTTCAAATTCCTCCTGTCTTTCGCTGTTTCCGAGCTCTTCCTGTTGTTGCGCCTAGATTCTCGCTTTCCGGCAGCTTTTAATCAGTGAGTCTCTTGAGATTTTGGTCCATATTGTGTTTAGCTTAAAGTCTACCTTTTCTCTCCTTTCTCTCTCTTTTTTTTTTTTTATCAAAAGCTTCAAACTTTTCTCTGCTTAGCTTTATTTTTCCCTTGTTTCGCCATTGTCGTCTCTAGACGATCCTTCCATTAGTTCCTTTATTCGGGTACAATTAACGAATTTTGTTGGGTCCCATTTTTCCTCAGAGTTTTGAATTCGTGTCGTTTGTGTTGGTTGTTGAAGACATTAGTGTGGTTTGTGTTATTTGGTTTGTGTGGTGTGCTGTGTTATTTGGTTCGTGTGGTGTGTTGTGTGGGTTTATGGTATTTGGTTTGATTTCTGATTTTTTGTGTGGTTTGGCTCTAATGCGGTGTTATGAAATTTGGAGGCTTGTTTTTTATTTTTGGTGTTTAGCTTGTAGGGTTGTGGTGGTCTTTTTGACCTCTTTTTGGGCCCTTCTAGTGATGGTCTCTGATAATGCACGCCTCTGATTGATAGGTCCATTCTCTAGATTCTCTCTTCCCTCATCAATTCTACTCTTTTCATCTATTCCTACTGCGTTTTATTACACCACCTTTTCACCTTCAAGATAAATGGCTAATTTACCAACTTCTATTAGTGAATTAAACTTTATTAAATTTAGAAATAAAGTAATTTTGGTTTCAGTTATTTCATTTCTCTCAACACATTTTCATATTGCTCTTTCTTCCATTAGCTTATTATGGAACATCTTTTTTTTTTTTTTTTTTTTTTTAAAGGAGTCTATACAATAAGAGTTGGAGGTGTTGTTGGGAATATACTTTATGGTGATTTTTAGAATTTGGGAATGTATTTGGTTCTAAATTAGGTTTTTGTTGACGTTGGTTAGTTAGTTTGGGGCTATAACTGCCGTGTCTTTTTCTAGTATTGTTATCTCCCTTTCTCCTCATTGTGTGTTTTTCGTTTCGGCCCACAGGTGGCGAGTGGTGGTGGTCCTGTTGTTCCAGATCCCCCTCCGCACACTGGGGACCGGACGGAAGTTCCAGGGGGAGATACCCGTTCGGGACTCCACGAGGCGACGTCCAGGGGGTCCGACCGAACGGGTGGTGAGGCTTCTATTGCCGAGCGAGCTGCCTTTTCTCAGGGCATTCTCCAAGGACTCTATAACGTCCCGAGCGACGTCACTGAGGCCCACCTTGCTAGATGGAGGGAAAGATATAACGTCCCCTGCTTTGTTGAAATACGTCTCCCGGGGAGGGGGAACAGGTAGACGGGGCGCCGCCCGGCTGGGAGCCTTGTTACGCGAAGCACTTCGACTGCGGTGTCCGGCTTCCTCTCCAAGGTTTGATCAAAGAACTCTGCGAGCTGTTTCCGATCCACGTGAGCCAGCTCCATCCCAATGCCATGAGGATTATTCAGTGTGTGGAAATCCTGCGCGAGAGGCACGGCTTCCCTTTTGAGGTCAGGGACTTCTTTTATACATATACGTTAAAGATGGATGGTCGGGAGAATGGTCGCTATGTTTTCGCCCGTCGGACTAGCAATCCCAAGTTTATCGAACCGGCCACGAGCGACAAGAACTGGAAAACAAAGTACTTTTTTATTAGGGGGTGACCGTGGTGGATCCCGGTCGACACCGCGCCAGGCATTGGTTTGTCACTACAAAAGTGGGTATTGAACACTGCTTGGCCCCTGCCGACAGTGAGGCTAGGTGCCAAGCCATCTACCAGATTCCCGTCCAGGATAGGAGCAGAGAGTCCCTTCTCGAAGGCGTAAACGACAGCGTAATCAACCTATTATCTCTTGACCTAGGTATCCTATTTCCATCGCCGTTTATCCCCCTCGTTACTGCTTGCTGCCGCTCGGTTGTCTTTAGTTATTGACTCCTTTGATTCGCCCCTCATTCATCCATATGTATCTCTTTGCTATTATCTTCATTATTATTATTTTAAACGCTCCTATTCGGCTTGCTCGTTTCATTCATTATGTACCCTTTCTTCTAGGTGCCTGCAGACGGATCATGGAATCTTGCAATCCCCATGCCGAGGCCCACCGGGCATTGGCATTGCTGAGGGAAAAGAGGAGGAAGCAAAAGGAAGACCGGTCTCGGGCTGGCTTGGGCTCGAATCTGCAGTCACCCGACCAGGGATCCAAGGCCACTGCTATAGATACTTCAGAACGAACCCTTTCACCCAGTCGGGCCGACACAACTGGAAGCGTCAGGGGGGAGAAGTCTCCCGCTCGTTCGACCGCCCATCCCGAGGTCCCAGTTTCCCATCAGCCTCGTTCGCTATCTGAGGGGGTTTCCAAACGGGCTCGTACTGACAAGGGGAAGCAAACTCTGGAGGAGCCAGGCACAGGCGAGTTCGAGTTGTCTTTTCCGGAGAGCATGTCAGCGAAGACTCACTTCAAAGAGTTGCTTAAGGTTGCAGAGTTCTTGAACTTCTCTAACGACCGAACGGAGCTGTCCAATATGGGGGTGCAAGGAGTTTATGAGTCTGCTATCGCCCACCATGTCCAGGTTGGCATTGCCTCGCCTTCTCCTTTCTTCCTTTTTTTTTCTTTTCTTACTCCTCTTTTTTTTATTTTTATTTTTACTTTTACTTTTGGTTCAAACGACAGGGTATGCAACACGTGATGGCCATGGCCGACTTTCTCAATGCGGAAGGCAAGAAGCGCCTCGCGATCGACGGTCGTTCGATCGAGTTGGAAAAGGCGAATGGCCAATTGAAGCTGCAAGCCGAACGGGTTTCCAACCAGATGCGCGAATTGGAACAGCTCAACTTTACTTTGGCTCAGTCAGTCACCGCCCGGGAGACGGAGGTCGCGGAGCTCCGGGCCAACCTGGAGGCCGAGAAGAAGAAGGCCGAGGAGATGGACTTCCTGAAGAGCGAGATTAAACGTTTGAAGGGCGAATGCGACCGCAGCTACGTTGAAACCCGATTGGAACTGTTAAGGGAGGTGAGGGATGGAGCGATGTCTCCAAAAGATATCTTAGAAGAAATTGGGGAGTTGGAGAAGTCCGTTCCTCCTTATTGACCGGTCGGACGAAATTAACTACCGATCTTTTGTAATTTTTCATGTCCCTTCGGGCTTCGACTTTTTGATGTCATCTAGGCGTCATCCCTTAGCGTTAATGCTGCTATCAAACTCTTGGGTTTTTTTTATTTAATATTTTTATTATTATTACCCTTCTTTAACAGTGGTAGCTGATCGATTTCGTCAAATAGATTGTTAAACGAACGCGTCCTGTTCAAACAGGTATAGCATGTTCGGTAATGGTATAGGTGTGTCATGACCTTGTGGTTGGTCGGCCATTCGTTTAGCGATGCTTAGAACCATGGGCTGATCGGTCGCTTGTTGATAATGTCCTACCCAACTTGCCTCTCAAACTGATCGGCCGTGCGAGTCGATAATAATTTATTTTTATTTTTTTTTATTTTTTTAAAGTTAATTGCATACGAAATCATTAATAAGGAGGCTATTCCAGAACGGATTAATAAAAACAAAAGAGACCGTTCAGCGAGATAAACAACATTTATATATGTGCACTGTTTCCGGTTTTGCAGCTGACTTTAGTCTGAACAAATCCAGAATGAAAAACGCGTAGAGACAGGCAGACACATTTATGACTCGCTCTTCTCTTCCTCTGCATTGTATTAATCAGTGTTGTATTGTGTGTGAATCTTTAAGATATACATTTAATCTATAAGATTACATAACGTATCTGTCTGCCAAATTTTGTCACGTGATTTGTCAACAATATATCACAAACCAATCTTAGTTTGTTTAGTGTTTTAGGAAATGATTCCTTTGCATTATTAGACCGTTATTCTTTAGTGATTGAATCATAAGGAACCACATTTATATATCAATAGTGGTTGTAGAATTTTCAACATAACTATAAAATCTGTAATTAAGAGGTAAATGACACAAGGTGTTTTTAATTGAAATAGTGAAAAAAAAGGATCTCGTGCACGCAAAGCAACGTAACGCAGTGCGAGGGGAGTTCAAAAATGTAGAAGAAACAAAATGCACGGCTCCCTATACTCCCCCACTTTGTTGCTCTTGCAACCCTTACAGTTGTCTTCTATCCTTGCAACCCTTGCACCTGTCTCACTTAGTTTCCCATCTAATGGTAATTTTTATTCTTAATTCAGAAAATAATGACAGGAGTCGATTCCATTCTGATAATGAAAAAGTCATTTAAAACACCCAACCAACTCTTATTTCCTGTCATTGATTGGACCGATCGGCCATGTGAGGTTTCTAATTGAATTAAAGGATCGATTGGCTCATGGTGTTCTTGTTTGGACTGAGAACCGATTGGCCATGTGCTTTTTCATATATATATATATATATATATATTATAATATATATATATATATACATATATATATCAAAAGCCTATAACATCTTATTTCCTACCGATCGGTTGTACGTGATAGCGAAATTGTATTCATGAATGATGTTCTCCCGTTATGGCTTTTAACTCGTTCTGTCCGACCGGTCAGATTCTGACCGACCAGTCATACTTCAGTGCTTAATTTTGTTTTGACTGATCGGTCAGGTGCTATTCGCTAAAGTCCGATATGGGGGCCGGGAGTGTGTGCATTAGGGAGATATTTAATTAGATATTATCTCTATAAAATAAATTTCAACTTGTAACTGTTGTGGTGCTCAATTAGTGCCTTTGGCCGACCGGTTTTATATATGTCACATGTTCCAATGATGGATTTATATTTTGATATGATTTATTTTCGCTTCTTGCCGACCGGCTCTGCCGACCAGCTATTTTATTTTCTAAAAGGGGAGGACCACTTATCGCTGGTTGCCATATGTTTTTAGGAAGTGGCGAATCCCTTATTAAGTTTCCATTTTTTTTTTAGAATCGAACTGTGACTTTGCAACAGACGATTTAGTGGTATTGGAGAGGAATTAGCATATTGGGGGGATCCCGTGTAACTGACCAAATGGTCTTACGGGGCCAGTTCGGATTCTTGCGGGTACGCTTAGGATCCCCGACTTGTATAGGTGGTGGATGTACTTTTGTAACCCCCGACCTTTATAGACTGGCCAGTCATTTTTGCGGGTACGTTTTTCAATCCCCGACTTGGAGTGCGGGTACGTTTGTCAATCCCCGACTTGGAGTGCGGGTACGTTTGTCAATCCCCGACTTGAAAGACCGTTCGGTATATAATTCTAGTCAATGGTTTTTCTCTTCTTCCCTTAGCCCTTTTTTTTTATTACTGATGGGCCTCGTTAAAAACCCCGGAGGGAAAAGAGTGCCCCTTTCATCTTGTTACATGTACAAAAGGAAAGAAAACACAAAAAGAAAAGTCCTACTAACTAAAAATGGTGCTTCTTGAGGTGGAAGATGTTCCAGCTGTTGTCGACCTCCTTCCCTTTTTTGGTCATTAGCCTGTATGCCCCTCTTCCGACCGCTCGGTCAATCTGGTAAGGGCCGTCCCAGTTAGCGCCTAACTTTCCGTGCCCTGGCTCCAATGTGTTCTAGAATACTCTTCTGAGGACCCAATCCCCAGGCTGGAGGGTTCTGGCCTTGACCTTCTTGTTATATGATCGAGCTATTCTGGCTTGATATTCGGCCATCTTTCTTCGAGCTTTTTCTCACCTCTTATCTACTGTGTCCCTTTCGAAGGTCATTATCTGGCGGTTCTTGCCTTCACCCAATGTCTCCCTCAGCTGCGGAGCATGACGCTCTATTGGGAGCATTGCTTCGACCCCGTAGACCATCGAGTAGGGTGTTTGAAGCGTGGCGGTCCTGGGGGTGGTCCGAAATGCCCATAGTACTTCAGGGAGGGCATCCGGCCAGGTTCCTTTTGCATCCTCCAGCTTTTTCTTCAGCGTGTCTAGGACGGATTTGTTGGTAGCTTCCGCCTGACCGTTCGCCTGGGGGTATCTTGGGGTGGAGAACGTCAGTCTTATTTTCAGGCCTTCGCAAAAATCCTTCAAGTCTTGTGAACTAAATTGGGGCCCGTTATCCGTTAGGATCTCCTTCGGTAGTCCGAACCGGCAGACAATGTGCTGCCATACGAACTTTTGAACTTCTTGGGTTCTTATTTTTTCTAAGGCTTCGGCTTCCACCCACTTTGTAAAATAGTCAGTCGCTAGAAGGATGAATTTCTTTCTTCCATGCATGGATGTTGGGAAAGGACCTACTATATCCATCCCCCACTTTTCGAATGGCCATGCAGATGTTATACAATTCAGCGGGCCAGCATGCGAATTAGAGAAATTGGCGAATCTCTGACACTTGTCACACTTTCTGACCAAGTTTGCTGCATCTATTTTCATGGTCGGCCAGTAATACCCCGCTCGGTGTGCCCTGAAAGCTAGGCTCCTTCCTCCTGCGTGGTTCCCCGCATGACCCTCGTGTAGGTCTTCCAGTATCGTATGCGCGTCCTCCTTCCCTACACACTTTAGATATGGTTCGTCGATGGACCGTTTAAACAATTCACCCTCGACCAAGGCGAACCGGGCGGATGTCATTCGTGTTTTCCTTGCATTCGCTTTGTCGGTCGGTAATTGTCCGTCTATCAGATATCGCATGATGGGAGTTCTCCAGTCCTCATGGTCCACAGCTTGCACTTCCTGCAGCTCGTCCAGGACGGATTTGTCCAGGAAGGCATATACAACCGGCCCGTCTAACTCTTCGTGCTTTACCAGCGCCCAAGGTTGGCCATGGCGTCCGCTCGTCCATTCTGTGCTCTCGGAACTTGCTCTAAGACCGCACTTGTGAACTGGGTCAAGAGGTGTTTTACCAGGACAACATATTTCTTCATCTTCTCATTCCTGGCCTGGTATCCCCCGTTGACTTGGTTGACTATTAGTTGAGAGTCACTTTTTATCCTTATCTTTTTTTCCCCCACGAGGTACGCCACTTTCAGCCCTACTATCAATGCTTCATATTCAACCTCGTTGTTGGTTGCGGGAAATTTACAACGAATGGCTTGCTGGACTGGGGTAAGGTCGGTGGTTTGAGATAAATCCTCAGTCCGCATCCCTTCAGCTGACTCGCCCCGTCGACTTCAAGAATCCATTCTTGCTCCTCCTCGCATACCAGGGTCTCGTCCGGGCTTCTTTCTTCCGTTAGGTCGAAATCGACTAAAAAGTCTGCCAGGGCTTGAGTCTTGATGGCATTCCTTCCGACGAAGGTGATATCGAACTCCCCCAGTTAAATCGCCCACTTCACTAACCTGCCCGATCAGTCGGGTGATTGAATTATGGTCTTTAGGGGCAATGCAGTTACCACCTCGATCGGGTGGGCCTGGAAGTACGCCCTGAGCTTTCTTGCTGCATATATGAGGCTTAGGATTGCCTTTTCGACTTCTGGGTACCTTATCTCGGAGTCGAGCAGAACCTTACTCGTGAAGTAGACTGGATGTTATTTCCCTTCAACGTCCTTTACCAGCACCGCGCTTACCGCCGAGGATGATGACGATAGATACAGGTACAGTGTTTCTCCTGGAGTTGGGGTTGCCAGAAGAGGCGGGCTGGTCAAGAATAACTTGATTTCTTCGAAGGCTCTTTGGCATTCTCCCGTCCATCTGAATGGAGCGTTCTTTTTTACCGTCGAGAAAAACGGGCCGAACTTTTCCGAGGATTTGGGTATGAACCTCGTGAGGGCGGCTAGGCGGCCAGTGAGTCGCTGGACCTCCTTTTTGCTTCTTGGTTCTTCCATGTTCAATACTGACTTAAGCTGGTCGGGGTTTGCCTGTATCCCTTTTTTAGTGATCATGTATCCCAGGAACTTCCTCGCTTTTACTCCAAAGTTGCATTTTGCCGGGTTTAACTTCATGTTGTACAACCTCAATATTTCGAATGTGTCGCTAAGATGTTGTATGTGCTCTTCTACCAAGCCGGACTTGACCATGATGTCATCTATGTATACCTCCATGGTCTTTCCCAACTTGTCAGCAAACATCTTGTTCATTAACCTCTGGTAGGTTGACTCGGCGTTCTTTAAGCCAAGCGGCATCACTTTATAGCAGTATATACCCCTTTCCGTTACGAATGAGGTTTTCTCTTGGTCGTCTGGGTGCATCAGGATTTGATTGTATCCTGAGTATGCATCCATGAAACTCATGATCTCGTGCCCAGCCGCAGCGTCTACCGTCAGGTCTATATGGGGTAAGGGGAATGGGTCTTTAGGGCAAGTCTTGTTCAAATCTGTGAAGTCTATGCATACCCTCCATTTCCCGTTCTTCTTTCTCACTACCACGATGTTAGCCAGCCAATCGGGGTAGTGGACTTCCCTTATAGACCCATTGGCTAATAGCTTTTCCACTTCTTCGTTTATCACATTGTTCCTCTCTGGGGCGAACCTCCTTCGTTTTTGTTTCACCGGTTTTGCACCCTCCTTCACGTTCAGTTTATGGGTGATGACTGAGGCGTCGATTCCGGTCATGTCAGTGTGTGTCCATGCAAAGCAGTCGGAATGGCCTTTTAGGAAGCTGACCAATTCTTGCCGTTCGGCCGGGTCCAGGGCTGCCCCTACCAGCACCTTCTTTGTTTTGTCACCTTCGTCGACCCTTATTTCGTCGACCTGGTCATCCGCGGGGCCTGACTCTCTACTCGGATGACCATTCTGTAATTGCTATACTTCCAATTCCTTCGATTGTAGGGAGTTATAGTAACACTCCCTTGATTGCTTCTGCTCCCCTTTTATCTCCCTGATTCCCCAAGGCGTTGGGAATTTCACCTTCTGATGGTATGTCGACGGTATCGCCTTCATATCATGAATCCATGGCCTTCCCAATATGGCATTATAAGCTGAGTCTGAGTTAACAAGCAGGAATGTAGTTGTGAGGTTCATCCCCTCGGCAAATACCTGTAAATCCACCTCCCCCGTTGTGCTTTTGGATTCGCCGTTGAACCCTACCAGACTGACTGACTTTCGCCTGACCGACCTTTCATCCAGTTGCATCATTTGGAACGCCCCCATGAACAATATATTTGCTGAACTCCCATTGTCTATCAGCACTCTTTTCACCGAGAGATTGGCCATGGTGATGCTGACTACAAGGGCGTCATGGTGTGGGTTATGCAAGCATTCTGCCTCCTCGCTCGCGAAGGTGATCTCGTAGTCCTTTTCCCCTTTGGTGTCTTGTGCGACGGTATATACCCCCATCACTTCCCTGAGCTTTCTTTTTGCCATTGACCTGGTGTATCCACACGCCTCGGACCCCCCGGCTATCATGTTTATGGTCCGGTCAACCTTGGGTGGTGGGGGTTGTTTGCTTTAGTTTTCTCGTCGCCTCTCGTCCGCCATCTCCACTGTCTTCTTTGCCTTGTCGGACAGGTGTTCCTTCAGAAATCCCCTTTTTAGCAGCTCGGCTACTTCCTTTCGCAGGCTGAAGCAATTATCTGTGGTATGACCGAAGTCTTCGTGAAAGTCACAGTACCTCGTCATGTCTTTCTCCCCAGATTGCCTCATTTTCGGTGGCCACTGCACTTTCTCCCCCATTCCCTTCATAACGGCCACCACTTCTCTCGTTGGTATCTTGAGGTCATATGGTATCCTTGTCGTCGTAGTCTGCCCAAAACGACTGGAGGGTCTGTCATTTCTTTGGTAATGGTTTATACCACCCGACCTGCTTTCTTGTCCTGCTCGACTGCCTTGGTTTAAGTTGTTCGGCGCTCGCCTGTTCTGGCTAAAGCTTCCTGACTCTCGCCTGTTATCCCAACCTCTCTGCCTTGACAGGTCCTCCTCATATTCAGCCTGGGCCTCGGCTCTATCCAGCGTTTCATCAAACGTTTTAGGTCTTTGGGTTGCCAGGCTCATGTGGGCGGTCGAACCTGGGAACAGTCCCTTGATGAACGCAGCTATCGCCGCCTTCTCCCTACAGTCAGGTATGACCGATTTCAGGTCTGTAAACTTTCTTATGTACTGGCGCAAGGGCTCCTGCTTCCCCTGGGCCAGGCCATACAGGTCAGACTCATCTCTCTCCTTTCTCCTGCTGTACGAGAAGTTGTGCACCAACTTCGTCACCAGTTCGGCAAAAGACTGGATGCTGTTGGGTGGCAAGGCCGCATACCAACGTTGGGTCATACCCGAGAGACTGGAACCAAAACATTTACATAGCACAGCTTCGTAATCCTCTGGCGGGATGTTACATGTACTCATCCGGTGTTTGAAGTTGGCCACATGGTCTTCCGGGTCAGTCGACCCCTCGTATGGTTTGCAATGTGGCATGGTGAAGCGTTTAGGCATTGGGGTTTCGGAGATCCAAGCAGCGAAAGGGTTGTCGGAGCATCTCATCGTCGACTCCCGAATCAGGTGGCTGCGTTCGCCTTTCAGCTGGTTGACCATGCCCTTGAGCTCATTGTATTTCTCCTCGTAATGTTTTTCGAATTCTACTTTGGTGTTGCCCCACCTGGCCGGCCGGTCATCTGACTGTCTTTTTCGACTTGGCTGGTAAGTGGGGTCGCTGTCCTCCGATGAATCATCCTCGAGCTCGGGGCCGATGTTACGCCAGTACAAGGGTGACCGTTCACCTTCTTCGAGCCCCTTCCATTTTCCCGTCACCGGCTCTTCAATGACAATCCCCTTCCCTTTTTTTAGGGCGGTGTTCTCAGCAAAAAGATGAGTAATTTGTTCGTTTTGTTTTTTCAGCTCAGCCGTGAGGGTGGCCAGCTGTTCCTCCATCGACGATGCTGGGGTGTTTGGAGGTAGTCCTCAGCCATTTTCGCCCGTGTCGGAGGATTGGCAGCAGGCGGCAGGCGTGTTGAACCGTCTAGTTGTTGTGTTTTTGGAAGCCTGAATTTTCTCCAATCGTCGGAATCACTCCCTCCCCACAGACGGCGCCAATTAGTCGTGGGTTATGAACTGAGAAATCAATGAAACAGTAATTTTAAGGAGGGAGGTATTCTGACTCTCAGAGAATGTTGTATCTTTTTCTTTTGTTGTCATTCATCCCCTTAGGTTTTTGTGCATTATTCTATTTACAGGGCCTCTTTGAGATGGTCATTTTACCGTTTTACCCGTTTGATAACCTATTTAACTCCTCCGTTAATTTTAACTGAGTTACTTCATCTGACCATTCATATTCTCCTGACCTAATATTTCTAAAATAGGGTTTTTACCGAGCTCAGCCAAATCCCGAACGGCCCGACCGTCAGTGGCATCCATGGGCATCTCCATTAGGAAGATGACCGATCAATCTTAAAGTCTTGGCGGACCCCCGCTTCGACCGATCGGCCACTCTCCTTGTTGACATCTCTTTCCTTTCCCAGGCTACGTTTCGCTCCATGACCCCGCCTTCCTCTGCCCGATCGGCTTCCGTTCTTGGAGCTGGGCCCTATCCCGATCGGCATATGCTACCCGCCAGGTCGTTGCGTCTCCTCCTGCTTTTCTCCTTCCTTTGGGCCCGAAACCCTACCTTCTTAGGCCCCTTCGAGACCGACCCGCTACAGGAACTATTCTAAACATAACAACTCTCATTTATTGAATTCAAATTCTATTCAATGGGCTCACTCTGTCATCAGTGATTTTATGCAGGTGCAATGTCACCTCAAAGATCCAGCCGAGCAATCAAGAACAAACAAGAGTTCTCTCAATCAACCAAGGTTTCCATCTCATGGGTTGGTGCTATCAATGGATGCTGCTCCGAAAAAGCATGTTTATGGTTGTGGTATAGGAATCTTCGTCAAAAGCAGGGATAATCAAAGTAAACTAGCAAAATCTAAGTTCATTACCCATATCTCAGATGTGCTCACGGCTGAGGGTATTGCTATGCTTGAAGGTCTTCGTCTAGTTTTTTCGTCTCAAATGGTGATCTCTACTATGGAATCTGATGCATTAGCTCTTATCCCAGCAATCTCTAATCCTTCAAGTTGTCATGCAAAAATTAAATTTATTTTCAAAGATATAGTCTCCATGCTTGACAAGCTCCATAATCCTTATTGTTTTCATATTCTCAGGTCTTGTAATCTTATAGCTCATGGACTTGCTTCTAAAGCTATGAGAGATCAATCTCTTTGTATTTGGAAAGATGTTGCGCTCCCTATTTTAAGACTCGGTGTTCTTAATGAATGGTTCTTGTTTAAAAAAAAAAAACTATGTTTTGAGTTATTTTAGAACAGTTGATATGATGTAAGCTGGGAGTTTTGTTTTGTAATCCGATTATGTTGTTTTAGATTTGGTTTAAGTTAATCAATTAGGCTATTTTCAGAATTTATTCTATTCAGATTTGTTATATATATATATATATATATATATATATATATATATATATATATATATTCTATTTGTATGTTTTGTTATCTGCTTGGCATCCGCATTCCTGTACCTGTCTGTCGGGTGTGGTTTCGAGTGTTACACAACTCTTCACCTTACACTCACTATCACCAAGAAAATCCACCCTATTTAGCAAACCATGAATTCCATTTGTTGTTCTAGAAAGGTTGTAGGCCTCTTCCCATCTTGTCTCGTCACTTGGTAAGAAACCTCCAGTTTGTTCAAAGTTTTTTTCTCAACTTCTTTGATATGGAATTTCAATCTAGTATATCTACTAGAGTTATAGGGATGTATTTATGCTTCCACATTATTTATAGTCTCTAACTAGCGAAGTATAGCAAACCCTAAAGTAGAGTCAATTTCGTTTTAACGTGGATAGAGGAGTAAGTTTGATTGATATTGTGGCAATTGAATTAGGTTATGTGGGTGTGTGCAGAAACCAACTAGAGGCAACCTAGCTAGCTATTGTCAACGAAAAGTTAAACATTTTCTTTTATGCTCTACATTAATTTTGTGGTATTTGTTGATTTCATGTTATGTAAAATGAATTAATGGAATGAGAATAAGACAATGATGTGGATAATATGGGTATTGTCTTATGTGATGATGCGTATAATATTTATGTGATGAATTATTGACGATTGGTGTAGATGATTGTTGAAAGTATGCTATATTGAAAATAATTGTTATTTGGAAATAAACATGGGCATATGATGAAGGGATGAATATCGGGAAAAATGGCCAAATTGTGCATTGTCGAGACTATGATGACAAATGTCATATTGATGATAATGATAATATGAGTTAACATGTATTTTGACATTATGAACACTGATTTTGTGCCTCATGGTTATTGGTTCTCTAAAGGGTCCATTATGATCATAATGAGAAAGAATGATTTAATAGCTGAATGACGGATGAGCGCATATAAAGATAGTTTGCAATTAATCTAATTTATTAAATAATGAAATAGCATGCTATAAGGAATACAAATACCTCAATATAAGAGTCATATATGAAAATTTGGCTAGTTGCCTAAAATATAAGAAAATGGGGATTCAACTAGTTTCCACGGATTTCACTCTTCAGGTCTATCCTAAGCATTAGCTCTTATTGTGGCTTTTGGCCTTATCATCCCATATTCACTAATTAAGTTATAATTAGGGCGATCACTTACAAACTTCCTAATTTTATGTTATAGAATTGCATGAAGGGTATTTTCATTTTTCAACCTATTTTTTAAAAATAATTTGAAAATCCTCCTACTTTTAAAAATAATTCGAAACAGCCCCCATTTTGATGTGAAAAGAGGTTTTGGGTAAAGGCTTTGTGGTTTTGTTATATTTCTACCTTGTTTTCATTAATTGCTTTTAATATTTATTTTTATATCGTCATTATTAACCACTTATTAAATTACATTATTTTTAATAAAAAAATAAAAATAAAAATAAAATCACTTTAATATTAATTTTAAATTGATTAATACGTTTGAACTTATTATCTATAATAAAAAAAATTCAAAATAAATATGAATTTATTTAATTTTATTTTTTAAATTAAATAATCTATGAAATAAATTTATATTTCATTTGAATTTTTTAATTAAAAATAACTAAATTAAAATGTATTAATTAATTAATTAAAACAAAAATAAAAATATATTTATTTTACTTTTGTAAAAATAACAATCTATTTAAAATATGTTATTTTTAATTAAAATAAAACAAAAATAAATCTATTTTAATTAAATAATAAAATAATATTTTTCAATTAAAAAATAAAATAAAATAAAAGTTATTTTTATTTTATTTTTTTAAAATAAAAAGTACCATAATTGTGTATTATTTTGTTTTAAAAAATTGATTTTTTTCATTCAAAATAACATATTTGAAATATATTATTAAATTTTAAAATTAAATGAAATAAATTTATATTTATTTTGGATTTTTTATTAAATATAATAAATTTAAATTTTATTATTTAATTAAAAATTAAATTTAAAATAAATTTATTTTTATTAAAAATAAAATATTTTAAAGAGAGGTTAATAATGATAGTTTATAAATAAATATTTAATACAATTTATGAAAATAAGGAAGAAATAGAGTAAAACCACAAAACTATTACCCAAAACCACATTTCACATGAAAATGGGGGCTGTTTCGAATTATTTTTAAAATTGGGGGGATTTTCGAATTATTTTTAAAAAACGGGTGGAAAAATGAAAATACCCTTGCATGAATGTGTCTCATTTATATTCCATGCAATGGTTTGGTTTCCTAATGGATTAGCTTGTCTTGTATGAAACTTGTGAGCTAAAGAAATGCTAAATATGCTTGATTTGTTTTTAATGAAATAGATAAAGTCCATTAGGAATTCCTACTAGGTAGGCTCCCCCCCCTAGAACAAGCCTTTATTTATTAAAAGAAAAAAAATTAGTAACAAACCCCAAAGAAAGAAAGTAAGGTCTAAACAGTGGGTCTGGAAGAGAAACAAGGCCTAAACAGATGACCTTTACAAAAATACAGGCTCAAACAAATGGCCTAGAGAAAAAATAGCAAAAAGCTAATAGCGAGGTCCAACATGAAAAATAGACTATGTCCAAGTGAAATAAAAGGTGGGTCAAATAACGTAACTTTTCCATGTCAGGGTTGTTGGCCGGCAGTGTTGGCTAGGAGCGGACATTGGTGGCGAACAACGTTGGCTGGCAATTGACCTTTGTTGGCTGGGAGCGGACGTTGGCGGCGAGTGAGACCCGAGAGCGATGCTTTGTTGTCTACCAATTTGGCTTTCGTTGGCGGCAAGTGAGAATAAAGAGCGCCACTTTAGTTGGCTGGCAACTAACTTCCATTGGCTGGGAGTGGACGTTGGAGGCGAACGAGACCTATGACCGCCGCTTTTCGTTGGCCGGCAAATATGCTTGATTGTTGATGATTTTTGTTTTGGGTAGTAATAAATTAACTCAAAAAGCGATTAGAATTACTTAAATAACTTGTTGGATTGAATTTCGGTATCTTGAGATGTTTGTCTTATTTTTTGGCATGAGTGTTTTGGTCGGCATCTTGGTCAGGCATAACAAGACACAGAATAAGACGCCAGGTTCTCTCAGTACAAGTACGGGTGTCTTAACTTGCACCTTAGTCAAAAGGACCAAGACACAGGGGGTAAGATACGAAATGCTCTCAATATGTTTCTAGGCATGTTGGCCAATGACTTGGTCAGTGAACTAAAGCGCAAGCCAAAGTGCAAGAAATCTTGGTACCGGGAGTCAGTGAACCAAGGTGTAGGCTAGCAGCTTTGTAAAATTTCTAGTGACTTGGTCAGCGGCTTTGTCCTAGTGACCAAAATGCTAGAGAGTCTTAGTACCCATTTGTGTTTCCTTATCGTGGTACTTGCGGCTTGATTAAGGATACAAGGGTGCGGACCAAGGTGTCATGAGCCACTGAAATCAGTTTTCCTTATTTTGAAATGATTATCAATGCTTGTATTATCGGTGATAAATATCTTAAGTTGCATTTCAATTGTTCACGGATACTAACCAGTGAAGAAGCATACTCGTGTGAGCGTTTGAGTGTGAAGGTGTTAACCTGGTAAGGATTGTAAAACCACTTATTGTAGCGTTGAACCCCCGCCCCGGTCGAGATCGTAGCGGGTGGCCCGGATCGCCACACAAACAATGCAATTTTAATTTACAATTTAGGAACATTTTAAAAGTTACTCAGTTTTACGGAAGATGAATAAAGACATTACTTTCTTAAATATAAGATACTTGGTTTAAATCATACATAGACAATGTTTAAAAATTCTAATGAATAAAACATCTTTTAAAATAATAATTCAAATACATTATAAGCTTATTTACAAACATGATAAAATTCTAAAATACATGTATGGCTAGTTACAACATAATGGACTTCACCATGAGAGCTCAAATACCACATGTCTTGCTCGATCGAGCCTGAAAACTTAATTTACGGGGAAAAAGGAAAAGAAGAAAGGGTCAGGCACACGCCTGGTTCGCATTTCATGTCCCAAACAAGCACACACAAATGCTCTTACTTTTCTGTCGATATGCAATGCTTTACCACACAATGTCATTCTAATGTGAGCATCTCTAAGCTCACCTTAACTCATAGAAGTCAAACACAACAAATTCCTAGCAATCAATAATGCTAGTGTAACAATCGAGGCATGCTATTAACACATTCATGTTCATTCTATGGTTTACCAATTATTAGGATTAATTTCATTCATTTTATCATTAACCATATGGATCCATCAATGAATAATGCGACCAACAAGACAATCAATACAATCGAGTCAATCAAAAACAACCAATTCAATTAAGTCAATCAAGACAATCATTTCAAATAAGTCAATCACTGCAATTATTTCATGATGACCAAATCAAGACAATCAATTCATAATGACCCATCAAGAAAATGAATTCATGAGCCAAACCCCACTTAGCCCGAACAACTCGACTCAAGGAAATCACCAATCAATCAAGCATTCGCATATTTCAATCTATAATCAAATGAGGTTAAATTATGCTACAAATATATTCAATTTTCAGGTTTTAAACACATTACCGAACTGTACACTGAATTAGAATTTGGTAACATATCAAAAATGAAATATACAAGGTCATTTCTTGAATAAGAAGCAATCAACAAATTAACCACATTGCAAAGCTGTCATGTTACAAAAACTATAGTATTTTTACATACCTTTAAAGACACTTCGTCGACAAGATATTCGATAACAAAATAACTTTTGGAATGGTTAAAAGTAGATGAGATCATTAGCAATTAAATACACTCGTGAATGATTTAAAAAGTTTTGGAGACAATTCAATCAAGAGGCTTTTAATTCAAGAATTTCGATTCCTAAAAATAGGATGTTTCGTACAATTAAAGAAGATTGAAATCCTTGCAATATCATTGATTTATTTCTATAATTTCAAAATATACAATAATTAGATAACATCATCAAAAACTCATAGCAACAAATGAGACCCAATTTGGAGTGCGGATACAAAACTTACACAAGTTACACGTATTTTCCAAAAGCTAAAATTTACAAACACTTGGAGGAGATTTTAAATCTAGATAATCAAATGATACTAATTTTGAAATCTAAAAATATTATTGGAAAGTAGACTCAAAGACAAATCCATAGCCGCAAACAACACCTAAGTTGGAGTTTGGATGAGGGAAAACGAAGACCGACAAGTTGGAAAAAATAATGTTGTGGCGCTCTAGGAGTCCATCCGCCAACAACTTTTGCTAGGAGCAGACGAAGAAAAATTTGCAGCGAACGAAGCGGCGCTCGCTGTCCTCGTTAGCTGCCACCATTCGCTGGCAGCAGATGAGGAAAAATTGGCGGCGAATGTGCCCTGTCTTGGGCAGAATAGTGACACCTCTCAGGTCACCATCTGAGTGATTTGCTCAGTTTCAAAACTCACCCAAATGACATCGAAATGCAACCAAATTTTAAACACATCATCTATGCATATCAAACAACATATACAAATAATTCGTTTGTCGAGCAACTCAATTGTTTGGGCGAACGTAACTGAACAAGTTGCCTATTTGATCAACTTGTTATAGCAGCAACACAAATCAACAAAGACCCAAATTAACTTGACAAAACACATTAAGATTGCACCACTAGACAAGAGTATTGGACTAAGGGTTGGCTCACTAAACAAACATTCTAAAGCATCAAGATCATGCACAAGACATGTCATGATCTCTTATTGAGTCAAGTTTGTTAATCATATTGATTATCAAGCATGTTCATATCAATTCCAAATTTTAAATACCAGTGACAATGTCATTTTGTTATGAAGTTCATTAGGAAGTTTTTCCTACTACCAAACCAATTTCCTCATCAAATTCAAGTTCAAGTTCAAGAATACCTTCAAGTTCATTATCAATACAATATTAACTCATCATCGAGATCATTCATCAATAATATTTCAAGTTAAAAATAATGCAATGATGAGGAATTTCTTGCACTGGTATAGATCACTAAAGAATCAAATTCCTATCAACGTCTAATGTAGTATTTTAGATATCGTCTCCATAGGGATTGTTAGCTAAGAAGCGAGAATGAGATCAAAATCTAAATTGAATTGCCAAAAGAATCTATATATAAATCGAATCATAAGAATCATAAAATTGTGTTGAGATTTTTAGACACTAATGACAATCATCAATCAAAATATAGAATCAGTACTCTGTTCTTCAAATGATCGCAGCTTTATAATAATTGATCTGCTAATCTTTGCTAAGTATTATATCCACATTGTATAATTCAACTTTAAATCACAGATTCTCTCTCTAGATCATCATTATTGATCTGGTAGAAGATCTCTCAATTCAATTTAACAGATCTCAATCATACAGTTGCATATATCTATGTAGTACAATTTGCATAACTGTATAGCACAATTTGTAGAAAATCAGATCTATTGTCAATCTCTAGAACAACGATCCTCTGTTCTTAGATCTGAAACCTAATCACCATCTCTGGTCTAAATCAAGCTTCAAAACAACAAGGTTACTTAACTCTCGTTCTTATAATTCAATCAGTGCATGAAAATTGAGTAAATCTAACTATAATTGAACAAGAATCATACAATCAAATCATAATTCACAGTAGATCTCAGCAAATCAAAACAGAGCTATTAGCTAGCATATCTACTCCAGAATATTTGATACAACACAAAATCATCATCTATATGCTTAAAGATCTAAATCTTACCAAGGAAGATATAAACTAAACTCTATCACAGCTTTTGCTTCACAATATTCTAACTAAATTTCAGTGATCATAGAAAATAGAGCACAAACTTCCTCTAGAAACTTCTTCCGAAAATAATAAACAAAGCGTACAGAAGAATCTAGAATTTTAAGCTAAAAATAATAGAATGTCAAAAGGTCCTTATTGCTTCATCTGAGCTCCTATTTATAGAGTTTTGCTCATTGACAATTTTGAAATAGATACAATAAAGAAACACAAATTGGCGAAGTAACAATTTCCTCCTTTTATGTCGCGTGTTCCTTCACCTGAACACAAATGACTTTCACAAATGTCGCTGACTTTTCCCACCAAGTAGTATTTCATCATAGGCGAAATATCTTCTTCATCACTTTTACGTCACCTGATACTTAGACGATTTAACTCCTTCTCGCCAACTCTATCTTGCTTTTAAAATTACTCCAGGTGAGATAGCTCCAATGTTGCCAAGTATGTTACTCCTTCCTAGGTAATATCAAATTCCAGCATTTATTTATCACATGCATCATGGCGAGATACTCTTTTTATGCCTGAAGATTTCGCTAAGTCTAGCGAGGTTTGAAGGCAAGAATTCTTAATATCGCCCTCATCATAATATTCCTAAGGCGAGTCTTGAACATTTAGTCTTCTTATACTGCCTCGTCCCTTAAAGTAAGTAGGCGAATTAACCAGCACACTTCTTCTTCCTTATCTAATATTTTAGCAATTCTGTTAACTTTGGATGAAATTCTATTTGGTCCCTCTTTGCTCGGATTTTTGCTCGTTTTAACTTCTTTTCCAAATCTTCTCATTCAAGTCCCTGTTTCAATAAAAATAGTCTAGAATCACTAGAAATCCATGCAATATCTCAACCTTTAAGCTCAATTTCTATGCATTTAAGCTCACAAAATATACTAAAATATAGGTGTATTCTAGACTTATCAATTACCCCCAACTTAGTCTTTTGCTTGTCCTCAAGCAAACTGACTAAGGATCAACTAAGACAACAATCAGTGTACACTTGTAAGCATAATTCAAAGCAACTTATCAGGTATATTTTGAAAATTTCCAAACAGTGACCGCTTTTCTATCAAAATTTCAAATGAACTAACTCAAACCCGGTCATTTTCTTCATGTTGCTAAGTATCCGAGAAGATCCAAGTGTTAGAATTTTGAAACTACTTCCTCACTGTAGTCTCTCATAAAGTGTTCGATCACTCAGAATCCTAGAGTTTACTCACGCAATACACTAGTTACTTTTTAGAATCAGAGTTACGTACCAAGGCAATTGTGATTCTAGTGTTTCACAAGTACGTATGAAGAAAATTTTAAGAACCTCACGATCATTGAAATTCATTCATAGACTGTACAGCGCTTAGAGGTTCCTAAGTTCAGAACTGCCTGTCTCTCTGCCTTAGAATCTCCGATTTGTAATTATAGGGAAAATGGGGCCAAATTATCTTATGAAAGAAAATAAATTTTTTCAAAGGATTCAAAATTGAACATACCACTAAATTCCACTCAATCCCTCTATTTTTTCACTCTCTAGTGTTTCCCCACTCACTGACACTTTATTTACAACACTTCTTTTTTTATATAAATAGTTGTCCACTTTTTATTTTCAGTGGCTCTCTTTTTTTTACTCATTCATAAAATTTTATTATTATTATGTCATGCGAAATAGATTCCACAACAACCTGATTACCGTGTAGGCGACAAATAGGTATTTCGCCTTAGACAATGCAAAATTTTAGGTGAGATGAATCAAATATCGCCGAAACCATGTGAAACCATTAATCGTCCTGCAAAACAACTTTCAATCTTTGAAATACAAGGTATCATATGAAATCAACATGAATGAAAGACCCTGTAAACACAAGTAACACTCTTGGGGAAGAACAACCCCCAACTTAAAACCTTACAAACTCTCTGCACAAAAGCTATATAAGACAATCACATTACTCTTTTAACAAATAAAAAGGATAACTAACATCAATCACATTACTCTTTCATTAGAAACGAAAAGAGATAAAAGACTCAAGTATTCACATTACTCTTGAACCAGACTTACACAAAAACTAAAAGATATTAAATAAATTCTATCAGAGTGCAAAATCCAACTCAAAGCAAAATAACTAAAAGTCTTCAAAAGATGGATCCGGATTTGGAGGAGGATGTGAGTCTTGCTTGCGAGATTTTGTCACTAATCTCTTCTTCTTAGGCCTAGTAACAGGTGAAGAAATGGGTACAGCTTTAGAGGTGCTGGAAGATTTCCTTTTTAGCTTCAATTCATCTAAGACTGCACTTCTGATAGCAGCATCTTCTAAAGATTTAGCTATAGTAGATCTTGTAATTCTTTTGGGAGTTTCCTTTGCAGGCTCTTTGACAACAGATTTCTTCTTTACCATATTCTTCTTGGAAGTAGGTTTACTCTTAGCAACTGGTGGCATAAGATCTTCATGATCACTGACTTCTTCAGGTTCTTGAGCCAGAATCTTTCTTTTTTTGCCTACTGAAGGAGGGATCACTAGAATGTAAGTTTTGTTGATGAACTCCCTAACCTGCAAGAAAAATTCAGTTCTATATTTATTTGGAATCACCAGAGCAGTAGCTTTGTCCCGTGGAGATTTGTTAAACTTCAAAACCCAAACAAAAATGGAACTGATCTCTATTATAGAAGCTTGAAAATCCATTTCCACTGCACTTGGAGAAACTTCTGAGATAGGACTATCATTTTCATCACTATCTTCACCCACAAAAACAGGAGCAAGGAAATATGACCATTTCCGACTGGTTCTCTCAGCATGTGACGTCAAACCCTTACCCAGATTATTATACTAGCATAAGAATTCAACATCACATAATACCTATTAACTGTAATATTCTTGAATAACTTTGTACAATCATAACAATAACCCATGCTCCTATTTATATTTACCATTAACGCTTATAGGAAAATATACATATTTACTCTCTATATTATATTAATTACTATAGAGGGGTTCAAGTAACTAGTAGCAAACACACCATATACATATATTTCACGTTTCACTAATTTACTGAAAAAGGGTGTGACCATTTATAAGATTTTACATATCAAAATATAATAGTCACACACCACATGTTAGTGCATTACATATTTTCCAAAAATATACATACCCTTTTTGTGTGGTCAACTTTCAACTTTATACAATCAAAATTAAATTGGGCACACATAACATACTAATATTTACTTAGTCATCACTTTCATCTACTATTACAATCAAAATATTATCTTCATCTCCATCCCTAATCTCAATGCTCATGTCCCAATACACAAAGATAATCATGGTAGCATGCAAAAGATGTACACCTTGATATCTTCTCCTCGGTTGCTTATCCTGGATAGTTTAATTAAAAGTAAAAAGAAAATAAAACAAAGTCAGGCAACAATGTCTGGTTTGTACCCCGTGCCCGGGATACACAAACATACATACAAATCAAACATAATATTTCAAAAGAAAGTCAGACATTTAGATGCAAAAGCTAAAATTCAAATATTTTCACTATTCAAATTAATTGTCAATATTTTTAAAATATTTACAAAATATGTATTTAATTCACTTAACTTAAGTATCCTTACTAATAACTACTATTATGTCATTAAGGTTATTTTATGTGCTTACTTGACCATTACGATGTTAATTTCAATTGATAATTCAAATTTGAAATTTAACAATATTAACTCTATTTTTCATCCATAAGCTATGCCAATTAAGGGATTTGATATTTAAGTTTTTAAAGCACGATTAAGTCTACATTGTCCTTAATTTCACCTTTATGATGTCAATTTTGAAGTTCTAATCAAATATTGCTTTACAAGAATTTTCTTAATTTATTCTCAATCTTAAAAAAAATATTCATTAAATATTCTACACTAAACATTTTATGAAATTGCATTGATATTTATTCAATTAGAGGGTAGCTTTATCATGTCTTGAACTTAGTTTAGACAATTCAAGTCTACTAAGGGTTCAAGTACCCAAGTGTAAAATAAATTATTTTTTTGCATAGGTGGCTATAATATATATATTCAATCAATTTCTTTTACAATGGATAGCCTCTTAAGAATATATAATTAGAGAAAACAGAATTCGATACGATCGACCCGAAGGCCGCCAATAGACATGAGGGCCGCCGATAGACCCGACGGCTGCCAATAGACCCGAAGGCCGCCAATAGACCTGAAGGCCGAATTTATCTCATCATTTCATTTCAATACAAGTTTGAAATGCACTTCCAATATTCCTAAGGCATGTCTTATATTCTCTAATAATATTCTTTAAAGGCTATCACCACATTTCATTTCTTTTCTATTTCTTATGGACAATATTAATTTACTGATCTTTTTCCCACTTTACACTTTTATGCATCATGTAAGGAATATATCATTTTCATTTGTTCCATACTTAACCAAAATGAAAGCAATGTTCAAAGTTTTCATTTTTGTTCAAATAGTTCACCTTTCAATTTTTTTTTTCACCTCAATCACTTTAATTCCACTATTTTCTTATTATCATAATTTTATTTTATATTCTTGAAAAATAGGGCAGCTTATACACATTCAACAATTCACCTTCTAATGACTTCACAAACACTCCAAACCACATCTAAATTAATTGGTTTTCATACTAACTTTTCATACTTAATATATAGATCATTAAATACCATTTTACATAATTTTTAACCATTTTAAAGGCCATATTAGCACCTAGGAAAAACAGGGCAGCCATAGAAATATGTTTCCAATCACATTTTCATGTCATTTCAACCATCAATTATAATCAAAACATCACTTATACCATCTAATCTTCTAAGTGCCTTATTTCCTTTCATGTAATATAAGTTTCTAAACTTCCAACATCATTAACTCATGGTCATAAATTTTCTAACTCAATCATATCTCACCATGTAAACATTTCATTAACATACAACTAACACCCTTACCTCAAAAAATATATTTTATTTTCTAATTCATGCTTATAACATAAAATAACATATACTAACACACATATTTAGGGCTATAGGGTACAAACCTTTTATGGATGCCTTCTTTTACTTAATCTTCCTTAGTCTCCTTTTTCCTCCAAAGGTGCTCCTTTTCCACCAAAACATTCATGTTAATTGGTAATTCATTTACTAATTACTAACTATTTATTTCTACTAATTTTCCTTCATAAGTGCATCTGGGTACCATACTTGACATTAATTTTCATGCTTGTCATGAAAAGAACAAAAGTATTTATACCTATAGATTCATGTTCATAACACCTAGTATACATATTCTTAATCATCCTCCATAAAAAAATTATACCAACCTTAACATATTAGAAACAACTTAGAAACTTACCTTATTTTCTTGATTTTTGAAGTAAAAACACTCTAAATGAAGTACTGGATGTAAACTAAGGTTGAAGTAGAGTAGATTAGTGGACTTTTAAAGCTCATGTAGTGATAATTTGATGAAGAAAAAGAGAGGAAGAAGAAGAGGTTAAGGTGAGGAGAAATGGAGAAATTTCTAGACTAAGGTTTATATAGAGATCTTGGTGTGGAAAATATCCAATTCGGTCCCTCACTTATATCTTAATTATGTCATGACACTTAGCAAAATTTCTAAAAAGTCCTCCATTATTTTACTAATTAAAATACTAGAACTCTCCACAATTTTCTACATTCTTCATGACAACTCCTACTTGGACTTTTGACTTAGACTTAGACTTTGACTAGTCAAAGTGGATCCCAAAAAGACGGTTTCGCTTATAGGTTTGAAAATAGAAAATCGTTACTAGACAATATTCTATTACTAGTTCTCTTATCGGAAAAATTATAACATTATTCTTAAATGTTCAAAATACGTTTTAGGTACCCATTTGCACTTTTCAAGGTATATATTTATGTTCCTATCCTAAGAATACTAAAGTTCCGTACTAATAACTAGTCCGTCTCTTTATCTTTAAAATGTAGAATTTATAAAAAAATTCATACCCATATTTGTGGACCTTACACAACAACTTCTCTAGCATACTCCTCATCATTGATAATGAAGTTATACTCACTATCAAAAGAACTACACTTAGAACCAACATCAAAATCAGACTCAGAAGAACTGTCAATGTCCTCAATAATTGGCAATTGAGAAATAGGCTCAGGTTGGTAGATTGGGACTAAAGCCTTTGAATCATCAGACTGATCCAAAGTTATGCCATGAGAAAATAAACCCATCCTTGCCATATTCACCATCCTTTAAATTTCAGGGTGTAAAATATGCAATCTTGGAACATACTCCTTAGTGGTCTGTGGTAGAGATTTATTTGTACACTAAACAAGTCTGAAATTTTCAGGAACTTGGCAAGTGGAAATGCACAGTACTTGAGTCATTTCCTCCACATTCTGCTCTGGCTGCTCTTCCTCAACTGGCTGGACTTCTATTCCCATCTGAGATCCAGATCCCTCACCTACTTCTTGAACTGACACTGGCTTACCTGCAGCTTCAGCATAAAAAGCCAACAATTTGCCTTGCTTTTCAATCTCTGCAGTATCAATCTCCTCACAATCTGAAAAAACAGAATCTTCAGCCTCAACAGGTTCAAGCTCCAATACTTTTGTTTTTCCTCAATTCAAACTCCTCTCATCAACTTCTGTAATCTGACTTACTACCAGTTCTGATGCTAAGTCAAATTGCTCTCCCAAATTCTGCCTAATATCAGTCCTTTCAATTACCTGACCCACAACATTTAAGTCCTCCAACTGACCATAAACTTTTGGCTAACTATCCACTAATTCTTCTTGTTCAAAATGTGGAGCCTGATGCTCTTCCATAGTTCTCTCCTGCAAAGTTGGTCCTTTAATTGAAATGCCCTTTGCAAACTTAGCAAAGGCAACTTGAGGAATATTTTGGTTTGTTTGATGCAGCTCCCACATTCTCATAAATTCTTTTGGGTCAAAAATGTTTCTGAAGAACTCAGAAATGTGTTCTTTAACTCTTCTATCCACCAACTCTTTTACCAACTCTTCTAGATGATTTCTTGTGAGAGGTCCTTTTGGTCTTCCACTACTGCTTGTGCTTCCTAAAAGAGTAGGTTGAGCTAGTTCAGAAACAGGTTTTGGTAATGGAAGAGGAGAAGAAAATTTGTTCTTCTTTGCTGAATCCTTCTTGGCCTCCCTTAATGCCTTCAGCTCAATTACCATGTCAATAGCTTCACTACAAGGATTATCTTTTCCCCCTCTGCTCTCCCAGATCCTTAGCTTGAGCTCTCCTCTGTGTGGCTTTGAGTCAGCTAGCCACACATCCTTCTTTTTACTCTTGACTCCACACCTCTCCAACAATCCAGTAATGAGAGATAGAAAGTAGAGGGTGTGCTGCCTTGACCTTTCTTTCCTCATATTGTTCACCCTTTTTTGTAGCTCTGAATATATCTTGACCCAAGTGGATGAATTGATCCTGATTAAAATCTCTTACAAACTTCTTTTCATCAGCTATGAACCGGCTGCTCCTACATCTTGGCATCACATCATCCCTAATCAAGTTCAAGCAAATGGCTGAGTGAATGTCCAATTCACTAGCCAAAACATCAGTATCTGTCCCATTTATGGGGTTTGGAACCTCCTCAAGCTTCTCAAATCCTCAACTATCACTTCTGAAGCATCCATACCTCTGTCACCTCGCAAACTTGAGTTCATCAAATTGTAGTAATCACAGATGCTAGCAACAGAGATATCTACTTCTATACCTCTCATCCCAAAAGATGTGTCTAACTCTTCTGGTGCCTCATTGTAAAATTCTTCAACTAAAGTAGCATTAACTCTCTTTAGTTGTGCTACTAACTACTTCATACCCCAACTCCATAGGTAATTTCCAAACCTTTTGTGCTCAATCTCCTTCAACAAAACACTCTTCTCTTGCCAAAAATGCAGATTATCCTTCTGTATAGGGCTTTTAATCTGAGTCTGTACTTTGATGTCTTTAGGTGAAACTGTCTTCACCTTCTTCCTTTTACAATTGGAGATTTCACCTTTGGCTCCTTCTTTTCACCTACCTTAGACTTGGCCAATGTAGAACCTAAAGCCTTCAATCAAGAGCTACTTGATCAAATGCAAGTATTATTTCAAACATGGAGTTCTCCTTCAGCAACTAATTCCGGATTCATTGCTAAGAAATGTATTTATTCTACTGCCTTGAATATGAAATAGGAAACCCCAGGATCATGGATTGTAGATTCAGGGGCAACCCATCACATGACAGGAGATATTAAGGCATTCAATTACTTTGAACCATGCCAATGTAATTTATCTGTTAAAACAGTAGATGGTTCAGTTTCAAAAGTTTCTAGTTGTGGATTTGTTGCGGTCTCAAAAAATTTGACCTTGAAATCTATTCTTTATGTTCCGAATTTAGACTGTAACTTGTTGTCTATATCCAAACTCATATTTGATAAGAAATGCTTGACGAGATTTATCCTACTTATTGTGTTTTCCAGGAGTTGGCCTCGCAAAGGATGATTAGAGCTGCTGAGTTGATACAGGGCTTTACATTCTCAAGGTCGATAAGCCGCCAGTTACACATGGTCATTCAACAATTTCTCTATCTTCCGTAAATTTATCTACCTCTAGGATGAGTCAACAAAGTGTTATCATGTTATGGCACTATAGGTTAAGTCATTTAAACTTCATGTACCTACAAAAGTTATTCCCTATTCTATTCGGAAATAAATATCCTAAAGAATTTCATTGTGATTTTTGTACTCTTTCCAAAAATACTCGCCATACTTACACATCCCATGGCTACAAGGAATCTGAACCTTTCTTTTTTGTTCATAGTGATGTTTGGGATCCTTCTAGGGTTCCTAATGTTAACGGAGCTAGATGATTTGTATCCTTCATTGATGATCATACAAGGTTAACTTGGATTTTCTTGTGGAAGGAAAAGTCTGAACTCACCAGTACGTTTAAGATGTTTCACTCTTTGATTAAAAACCAATTTCAAACCACCATTAAAGCCTTAAGAACAGACAATGGGAAGAAGTTTATGAACCAAACCCTTAGAGAATATTTGTTGACTGAGGGGATAGTACACCAAACATCATGTGTCAATACTCCTCAACAAAATGGTGTGTTGGAGAGGAAAAATAAACACTTATTAGAGGTAGCAAGAGCTTTATTGTTAAGCATGAGGGTTCCTAACCAATTCTGGGGGGAAGTTGTTTTAACAGCAGTTCATCTAATCAATAGGCAACAATCTCGTGTCCTCAAATTTAAAACTCCTCTATGGTTTTGCTAAAGAGTTACCCTCATACTAGGTTGTTGTCATACATACATCTACATGTTTTTGGTTGTACAATTTTCTTACATAACCATCATCCAAATAGAAGCAAACTTGATCCAAGAGCAATTCAATGTCTATTTTTAGGTTATTCCCACAGTCAAAAAGGGTACAAGTGTTATAATCCACAAACTAGAAGAATTCATGTATCCTTAGATGTCACTTTTGTGGAAGAACAAGCTTTCTTTTCACCTTCCCAGAGCCTAGAATAGTCAGATAAAGTACAATTTGATGGGGGTACATGTGAATTTTTCGACTCAACCTCTATAGGAAATCCTTCGTATTCTTCTCAATGTCCTGAGAGTGTTTCCTTTTAGGAAGATCTTGAGTGCACCCCATCATTAGTCTTGTCACAATCTTTGAATCCAAATGATACTTCTAAGCCAGAAAACTTTCAAATATTGGAGGAAATCATACCAAAAGAGACTATTGTATATACTCGGCAGCCTAAGACTAAAGGAAAAGATACTGTCCAGGTTGAAATTCAAGAGTTTCAACTGTCTGAATTGAGACAAGTTCCAAATCTTGAAAACTCTGAACAAGTGTGTGAGGAAATTTCAGAAAATGAAGATCGTGACATGGAGGATGAGATTTCAATTGCTCTCAGAAAGCCCATAAGGGAGTGCAGGTCTAGACCACTTTATCCTTTGTCTAAATATGTTTCTTATACTAGTTTATCTCAAAAATATAGACAATTTGCTCTTAATATTTCTGCTACTGTTATTCCTGCCAATATAAATGATGCTTTGAAGAGACCGGAATGGAAAAATGCTATTTTGGAGGAATTAAAGGCATTGCATAAGAATAATAGATGGGAGATCACCGAATTACCTAAGGGTAAAAAAGTTGTGGGCTGCAAATGGGTGTTTACGGTGAAGTATAAAGTAAGGTTGAGAGATATAAAGTAAGGTTGGTCGCTAAAGGGTACACTCAGACCTATGGAATCGGCTATGAAGAGACCTTTGCTCCGGTAGCTAAGATGAACACAATCAGAGTCCTTTTATCCTTAGCTGTGAATCTCGATTGGAAGCTACATCAATTAGACATTAAGAATGCTTTTCTAAACGGGTATCTCCTAGAAGAAGTTTACATGGATAGTCCTCCTGGTTGCGAAGATAATTTTAAAGGGAAAGTTTGCAAATTGAGGAGATCATTGTATGGTTTGAAACAATCACCTCGAGCTTGGTTTGAAAGGTTCACAAAGGTTGTAAAAGGATGTGGTTATATACAATGTCAAACTGATTATAAAATTTTTGTAAAACATTCTACAGGTGGGCTATCACTATGCTTATAGTGTATGTTGATGACATTGTTATGACAGGCAATGATGAAAGTGAAATTCAGCAGCTAAAGTCATTTCTTGCAACTGAATTTAATGTCAAAGACCTTGGAGATCTTTGATATTTTCTTGGTATGGAAGTTGCAAGATCAAAAGTTGGAATCCATATAAATCAGAGAAAATATGTTCTAGATTTGCTCGAAGAGACTGGTATGATTGATTGCAAACCAGCAGATACACCAATGGATTCATCAATGAAATTGGGAATATTAAAGGATTATTCTCCAGTTGATAAAGGGAGATATCAAAGGTTAGTTGGAAAACTAATCTATTTATCACACACTCGACCAGACATCGCTTTCTCTGTAAGTTTGGTTAGTCGATTCATGAACAATCCGAATGAGGAACATTGGGGTGCTGTTATGAGGATCCTTAGATACCTTAAGCTGATCTTAGGCCGATGTATTTGTTTTAAAAAGAATGAAGACAGAAGTATTAAGGTGTACACAGATGCAGATTAGGTCAATGGTAGATAGGAGATCTACATCAGGGTATTGTACTTATGTGTGGGGAAACCTTGTAACTTGGAGAAGCAAAAAGCAAATCGTAATAGCTCGTAGGAGTGCTGAAGCCGAATTCACAGCTATGGAAATTGGAGTTTGTGAAGGATTATGGTTAGAGAGACTACTAGTAGAGATTAAAGCTTCTACCACTACTCCTATAGAATTACTATGTGATAATCAGGCTGCCATTAGCATTGCAAAGAATCCAGTACATCACGACAGAACTAAGCATGTTGAGATAGATAGACACTTCATCAATGAAAAGCTTGAGTCTGGGACACTTAAACTAAGTCATACTCCCTCAAAAATTCAAGTAGCAGATATCTTCACAAAACCTTTGCCTAGATCATCTTTCGATGTGTTATGTTCCAAGCTGGGAGTAATGAACATCTACTACCCAGCTTGAACGGGGGTGTTGAATATTTTCTGATTCCTTAAATCTTATTCTTTCTATATTTGATATTTGCTTATGTAAGGAGATTGATTCTTTACTATCAAATAGAGAATCAAATCTACATTGTTTTAGGATTAGTTGTTAGCATAGTGTGTATATAAATAAATGTTCTATTCTGAATAAAAATACAAGTAATCTTCTAGGGTTTTTCCTACCCTGAAATATTTCTACAATATAAAATTTTACAAATTAATTAATTTGTATAATATATATTTATAATATTATCATTTTTATCTATATATAAAAAGTAAAATAAAATAAGATAACTCTCCTCAAAATATTTTAAATATATAATCAAAATTTAAAATAAATTATAATAATTCATCATTATTATTTTTAAAATTTTATAATAACTAAAAATGATTATCTTTAATTTTTTTTATATATCTTAAATAATTTAACTTGAAAATTTAACTACCTCATAAATTTAATTTAAAAATATAAATGGTTTATTACTCATTATTTCCACATTAATACTAAAATTTATTTATTTGAAATAAGTTTAAATTAAGAAGATAAATACTTAAATATATATATTATAATAGAATTCTATTCCATATCAATCTTGCATCCAATAAATAAATAAATAAATATATATATATATATATATATATATATATATGGTCAAACTCCTTTATACTGTCATTTCCTATAACAACAATTCACTATAACAGCTGAATTTATTTCAAAACCGATTTTTTTAATGTTATATTAATTCCCTATAACAGCAACGACAGTAATTTGAATAGAACACTCGGTATAAAATTCATCCTCTATAATGGTCAACTTAAATATAATATATTATTTTTTTAATAAAATAATATAAAAATTAAAAATTTTAATAACTATTGTAATTTACTTCAGCAAATAAAACAATTTTTTAATATTTAATAATTAAAAATGATGAAGGAAAAGATTGCATAAACAATGATAATGAATATGATTGAATTTTAAAGGCTTCATAATTATAAACAATGAGTGAAAACAATTTGAAACATTAAAACATATATCATTCGCAACGCTGGTCTCTGATGGGGTCTCTCATCTGACAAAAGAGACTCTATATAGTCTTTCCGCGTTAGATTGCCTTTAAGGGAAAGTAATTGACTATCTTTAATTGAAAGTTTGGACTAAAATCTTTGTTAATTAAAGCGTTAAATTGCTAGTAATAGATTGAAATCTTCCAAACAAGTTATTATTGTAGACTTTTTCTATCATATTTGAATAAATTTAACTTTAAAAATGTTCTAAATTATACATATTTTATTTAGTGTTTATTTAAAAAAATACAAAATTATTATGAATTAACAACAACCAAGTAAGATCTATGACCTTCATATAGTCATTATATGCGAATAACAGTCATTCACCATAACGACCAAAAAATTCTCAGACAAATAGTGTCTTTATAGAGGGGTTTGAGTGTGTATATATATATATATATATATATAATCTTATTTAATCTCCTAATTGTTATTTGGTTTCGCTTTATTTTCATACTAGGTAAGAGACCCGCGCGTTACGCGGTGTTGATTACTTTTTAAATAAACTAATAAATAATTATTTTATATTTTTTTATTTTTGATAGAAATGTACATCAAATTTTATTTCTATCCATAATTATAATTGATTGAACCAACAAGTGATCATACCCTCTCGGTCTATCAGGTATCACCCTATGATATTCGGTTGCACCCTATTTAGTATATGGGCTGATTGTCGATCTAGAGGCCCAAGGAAATTTGCGGGCAAAACCTAGGATTCCTTTGATGGGCTAAGTTCATTTTCGGCCCCGTAGCAGGCCAATATATTTGGTTCGAGAATAGACCAAAACCTCTAGTCTAATGATGGGCCGAAGTTTCGAATCTAACCTCTAGTCTAATGATGGGCCGAAGTTTCGAATCTATGATGGGCCGATATCTTTTGGTTCTATCACCTTCTAGAAACATCCAGGTGGATTTAGTTGGGAATTAGTTATCAGTTTCCTGAGAATCTCGGATATAGGAGCCTGTAATCTGTTAGTAGACAAGCTGATAACTTCCTATATAAGGAAGAATCAGAGAAGAAGAAGGCATCAGATTATAGAGAATCAGAGAAAGAAAATGAGACCGAAGAACAAAGAAAAGAGAGGTCCTAATTTTGAAGGGGTTCGAGACCCTACTAGAATTCGACCCAACAATAATAATACTATATATATATATCATACAATTTCATATTAAAAAAATTGTTTTATTTTTAGGATAAGGTGATATTCAAATTTAGTGTTATGCTTTTAGTTTAATACCATAAAAAAATATAAATTTTAAAAAATATATATATATTATCAATAGATGAAAAATTCTAAATCATTAAGAATAATTATAATTAAGTGAAATTCAACTTCAAGTTGCATTTTTCCTTTAAAAAAATAAACAAATTCAAATCATTCAAAACTGTTTAAATACAATCTAGGGATGACAATTTTTGCCCTGATCTGCGGACCTTACTTGTCCCAAGGTGCCCTGATCTGACCTGACCTGCCACGTACGTGAAATGGGTCAGGTAAAGGCCACTCTGCCCTGCACTGCATGTAAGGCAGGGCAAGTCCAAATCTGGTTAGTGCCTCGCCTCGCCCCGCCTTGTGCTCGCACTGGCATGTTAATTAGTTTTTTAATTTTTTTTATTTAGATAATTTATTTTTAATATCTAATTTTAATTTACTTTTGGTATTAGACATAATATTAATATCTAAACAAATTTAATTTTTGTAGCATCTAAATCGAATTAAAAATTAATTATTTCCATTAACACTGATAATATTTAAATAATTTTTTGAATAAAAAATTAGTTGAATATCAAATAATATAATAAATTAATAATTTTTTTATTAAATTATTTATTTTTAAACTCAAATATCATTACAAATTTAAAAATATATTTTTTGACAAAGTAGAAAGTAAAATAAAAAAAAAATACAATTTAAATACAATTTTTCAAGTAAAATAGAGTAAAGCAAGTCCCGCACGGCAGATCACGGGTCCAAACCTTCTACACCACACCACAGGGTAGCGTGGAGCAAGTCAAGTTAGTATGGAGGCAAGACAAGTTCAGTATCTCAATGACCTGCCCCATTGTCATCCTCAGTAGAATTTCACATAGATTATTTTATCTTTTTAAAATTTTTATTCATTTTATTATTGTCGTTTAACTATATATATTTGTCCTCAAAATTTATTAACATTATCATTTTTATCCTCAAATATGTTAATATTTTGTCATTATTTGTCCTTATTTTGAATAAAATTCATTTTTCATTCTTAAACTAACAAATTCATATTAGATTATTTTATTTAGATTTAAAAAATTGAAAAAAAAATGATAGGGAGTACAATTTTAGAATTGAATAAACAAAACTCAAAATGAATTGAACACTAAGTGTTGGGTCCATATTTGGTCCATGACCCCATCCCTTCGTACAAAGGGTGTTAAGACTCTCTAGATAAATATGGTTCTCTTTGTAATTAGGTTTCACCCAGTTAAAAGATCGGAGCACCTATTTTGAGGGCCAAGAGCCCACTATTTTTAGTTTAGAGGTTCTAGATATCTTCATCAAAACCCAGATAGCTTCTGTAATAGAAGCAGTACACTATGAGCTAAGCCCATGGATCTTAGTTAGAGCAAAGACGCAATCTTAACAATGATCCATTTTCAAGCCCATTACCCATACTCAGCCCAAGACACTTTTTTAGGGTTCACCTCCAGTATCCTACCCAACTAGAGCATAAAGAGGGAGGTGCCTGAAGTGGTTTGAGTTTTTTTGGGAGGTCTGTCGTGAACGCAAGAAAAGGCCAAAGGATTGAAGTCTGCAGGACATCGGAAAATGGATGTCTCATACCCATTGGGATCTTACCCCTTTACAGGTAATTTATCCCATCAGTTTGGCACCCACTGTGGGGCCTCCAATCTCTCATGCTATCGTATTAGCAAATATGGTCGATCTTTCGTCTATGACCTACTCATGAGCCAATCTTTTGAAAGAAACACCCCTCATCGAGCCAATCTTTTGAAAGAAACACCCCTATTTAAGCCGATCTTTTGAAAGAAGCCCTAGAGTGGTTCTATGCACTCGAGCGTGAGAATAAAAAACTTAAAAAAAAAACCCTCTTAGCACTAAGATAACTGCCTGCCAAGATAACAAGCCCTCTAAGAATGCAGCCGGTAATGAGTAAGATGAGAGCGAAAGTCTCATCCATCGCTGGATCTTGAATTTTTAACAACAATTATGACATTGAAGTAGCCTATCACCAATACTTACTCCAAGCACTATATGAATGTCATACTCAACAATGGTTTCACCAATCCAAAGAATGTGTAACCTACGATTCTGCTCACTCGACTCGCCATCCATATAGATAAGCACTAGTCACTCACCTTACATTAGAATCCTATAAGAGAGGAGTATCATATGAAATCATAATCGTTGCTCCCATGTGAAATCACTCAAAGGCTAAAAGAGATAGTGTATCTAATAAGGTCTCCTCTGTGTCTTGACTTTGCTAAAAATGAGCTCGCTCGAGTCCTTTGTAGATACCTTACACCATAATATTTTGCATTTAAACCAGGAGTAAACAGGCTGATAGAGGTGATTGGCTATAAGTAAAGTATCTATGGAGTACCGTGCGCTTCTAAATCTACTGACAATAGAGTACCATTTTTTACTTCCTCTCTAAGTTATCATATTTATTTGTTCATCAATATTACTATATTGTATCAAATATTTTATTATTATGAGTTATTCATCTTAGCATATTATCTCATGTGCCCATCTTGTTGCCCTTATTATTCTGTCGCTTCTGCCATTATATATTTGTATTCATCTACATAAATATACGCCTTTTGTGAAACTGATCATTCATTCACTACCATATCGCGATTGGTTTTTATTACATTCAATTTCATAATCATGACAATCTCTACAGCTAGCTAGAGCTTCTAGTGAATGGAACCCCAAGGTTCCATCTTGATCTCAACGATTAGATTACATAGCTCATGACAGCCTCCACGGCTAGAGCCTCTAGTGAATGGAACCCCAAGATTCCATCTTGATTCCAACTATTAGATTACATTCAACTTCATATCTCATGACAGCCTCCACGACCCTCTAGTGAATGGAACACCAAGGCTCCATCTTGATCTCAAAGATTATATTACATTCAACTTTATATCACATGATAGCCTCCACGCCTAGAGCCTCTACTGAATGGAACCCCAAGGTTCCATCTTGATCTCAATAACTAGATTACATTCAACTTCATAACTCATGACAGCCTCCACGGCTAGAGCTTCTAGTGAATGGAACCCTAAAGTTCCATCTTGATCTCAACTATTAGATTACATTCAACTTCATAGCTCATGACAGCTTCCACAACTAGAGCTTCTAATGAATGGAACCCTAAAGTTCCATCTTGATCTTAATGTCTAATTTACATTTAACTTCGTAGCTCATGACAGTCTCCACGGCTAGAGCCTCTAGTGTATGGAACCCCAAGGTTCCATCTCGATCTTAATGCAAAGCAGCAAATGGAACCCCAAGGTTCCATTTCACTCTTAGTGCTTCGTGCAGCCTCCAAGGCATTAAGCATGCATATGGAACCCTTGTTTGTTCCTTCTCACCCGTAACTCCTTATAGTCTTCAGGCTAGAAATCTAGCAAGTTAAACATCATTAGTTCCATCTCGTCTTCTCTACTGGTAACAGCTTGATGGTCATAGCTTCTCACTGATGGAACCCTATTGCTTCCATCTTACTTTCATAGCTTTTAACGGCCTGACCAGTCAAAGCCCCCAAAATTGATATCTATCCTTCCTATGGTATGCCAACTATCTTTATTGATAGAAATCTCAATAAAGGCAAAAAATTTTATGTGAGCAAGATTCACAACAAATCAACCAGATCAGATCTCAAATGATTCACAAACCAACCAACCGAATCGAATCTCAAATTTAATCTACCATAACAAATATCACATTCACAAAATATTCATCCATTCACCTACACAACATCTACATGCTCATTACTTCTTAAGACAATAAACAAATTAAATCTCAACATATTACAAATCATAATTAATTTCCTATCATATAAGGTAGAATGGGCTATTCGATAAGCGTGAACACACCTTAACATGAAATTATCCAAAGTAGAAATCAAGCTCTGTTGATTACCTTATTCATCACCCACGATCATGTCACGATCTAATACATACATACAATTTAATAAATTTAATAAATCACAAAATTAGTAAATGTATTTTCAACACAATTAACCAAATAATTTATTTCTAACTTTATTCCTATTACATAATCATTAATCATTAAAAAAGAATCATGAAAATATGAGTACATTTATATACTATTAATCAATAGTTATCAATGTACCTTTAATTTCGTTTAAACATCAAAATTATATTATATGTATACACATACGCCAATATATTAATATATGCCTAACTAATTTTACTTATATATATATGTATATATATATATATATATATATGGTATGCACAATTAATTTATATATATATATATATATGATATATACCAACATATGTAATACATGCATGAAAAATAAATATACAAATATTATTTCAATAATAATATTATTAATCATTAAAAAAGAATCATGAAAATATGAGTACATTTATATACTATTAATCAATAGTTATCAATGTACCTTTAATTTCGTTTAAACATCAAAATTATATTATATGTATACACATACGCCAATATATTAATATATGCCTAACTAATTTTACTTTTATATATATATATATATATATATATATATATATATATATGGTATGCACAATTAATTTATATATATATATATATATATATACCAACATATGTAATAATGCATGAAAAATAAATATACAAATATTATTTCAATAATAATATTGTACCAATAACGATAATTCAAATATCTATCTTAACATGAATGTATGGCTTGTAACTATCACTCACAGCAACGTTTAATTTATATATATACCAACATATGTAATACATGCATGAAAAAATAAATATACAAATATTATTTCGATAATAATATTGTACCAATAACGATAATTCAAATATCTACCTTAACATGAATGTATGGCTTGTAACTATCACTCAAAGCAATGTTAATAACAGCATATATATATATATATATATATATATATATATATATATATATATATATATGCACAGCTATTTAAAAATCAATTAATTTACAATATTAAATTCCTAAATTACCAAAGAGATGGACTTGTAAAGGGTATTGGATGGGCTGTCAGTTGGTCGTAGTAGTAATAATAATAATAATAATAATAATAATAATAATAATAATAATAATAATAATAATAATAATAATAATAATAATAATAATAATAATAATAATAATAATAATAATAATAATAATAATAATAACATGTTTAGGATTCTTATTTCCTGTAAGTTTAGGTTTTGGATTTTTGTTTTTTTTTCGCGTTATAATTATATTCTTTTATTTAATATTTAAATTAATTTATAATTTAATTTATTAATTAATTTTATCTTAATCCAATTTTGTCTTTTAATATAATTTTATTTAAAGTACATAAAATGAACCAAATAAAATTTAAAAATTCAAAACTAAACCAAAAAAATTTATTTTTGTTTTTGAGCCATCCAGAGTTGATTTTCAAAAATAGATCTTCACATATTCACAAATCCTCTTCACAAACCGTTTTCACATAAAAACACAGTTAGTGTAAAAGGTCTTCATAAAAGTGTAAAATTGTCTATTTGATTATTTTTTAAAAATGAAAGTTTGTAAGATTATTTTTGTAAACTTTTTAAAGTTGGGCTATATAATATAAATAAAAGTTATAAAACAACAAAAATAAAAATAACCGTTTTTTATTAAAAATATTTTATTAAATTTAAATTTTATGTATAAATGTAATTTAATTTATTAATTTATTAGTAATTTAGTAATGTATTTTTTATAAAATTTTATTTAATATTGCTATTTCATTTTATAACTCCTACTAAAATTTTAGTTTAGGATTTAAATATATAATTTGAAATAGTAAATACATGTTTTTATCATCATTATTAAAAATTCTCACCGTACAGTGTTGAATTCTCGAAGTTCCCCCTATGGGCTATGTTTTTTTTAATATCACATAATTTTTAGGATGACTTACAATTGATTTATTAATTATTAATAATTAAAAAATATTTTACTTTAATTCTAATTTTTTTATTTTATAAATTTAGACAAAATTATATATTATATGCAAATTAAATTAAATATTAGTAAAACAATCACCTTATAAATATTATAACTATTAAGACATTAGATAATTGTGGTGCCAAATAAACCACAGCCAAATATTAGGCTAAGATTGCTTGAAAAAAATAGCTAAAAAGCTTTATAGAGATAATCTCACAGAGTTTAGTTTTAATGAATAAAAATTCGGATCCTTTTACAATCATCCCTACCCCCTATTTATAGGGGGTATTTGGGGGTCCTATTCCAATTTGGATTTAGACTCCTAGTTTTTCTTGAATTCGGTCTCCTTTTATTTATCTGGCTTTAAGAACCCTTATTTCAATAGGGGTTGGTCTTCGTTTTTCTACTGGGCTTTGGAAATCCCTGGCCTGGTACGATTATTCTTCCTTCGTGGATTTGGCATTGGAAATCCGTGTTTAGTTAGGTAATCATTTGGTGGGCTGGAGCGCTTAGGTTTGGATTTTACTTTACTCGGCCGAGTTTAACTTCATTGGGCCTTTTGACCATGTCGGTCGAGCTTGACTAGCACGTTTCTTGGGCCCTTGGCCCCTTGTGTTCGGTCGAAGATAGCCTTTTTGGGTACCCACTGTATTCGACCGAGCTTGGTTTTAGGGTACCCTTTCTGTCTTCGGCCGAGTATGGCTTTAGGCTTCGGATCCCTTTGCTTGCTCTTACCTTCGACTATGACTCCTTATGGTCATTTTCCCACCACAGTAATCCCCCATTGCCATGGCTTGAATCTTTCGAGCATGGCAATATCTGTTGTTATCTCGATCGAGTTTGGACTTCCATTTTTTATATTTTCGGCCGAGGTTTTTGTAGTTTGCTTGGTGGACCACGTCAGCTCTGGCTGTATTGTCTCAATTAAATTTGACGGCTCCTCGACTGCTGTGCCCTAGATTTGCCATCATGATGGCTCCTCGGCTGCCGTGCTCAAGATTTGCCATCATGACGGCTCCCCTATATAAAGGTCGGTGGTTTGCTTCTCTCTCTTAATTTCTTTACTTTCAAATCTCCTCTCTCTCTCTCTTCGAAGGTCGTCTGCCTCCCTTGCCGGTTCTGATTTTCCGGCGACGTTTATAGGTCCATTCTTCCGCTTCCGACTAAGGTTAGCCTTCTCGACTCAGTTCTTTGTCGTTGTAGGTTTGCTTCACTCGTATTCTTGTTCTTGATGAGTTGCTTGGTTTGAATATGTGTCTGTTCGTCTGCTTTGTTTTCTTTTTTTTTTTCTTTTTTTTTTATCTACTTCGTTTGCTTTTGCTTTCTGTCTTCCTGTTTGTACTAACTTCGGTCGAGAGTCTCTAACCTGCTGCTTTTTCTCGGTCGATTGTAGATGTCCACCGATTCCATAGCCACATCTTCTTTTGGGGGTCTGACTTCAGAGTTCTCGACCGCGGAGGACGCGGGCGAAGAATGTTCATCGGTCCGTAATTCTCCGGCCGAGTCTAGCCCTCAGGGCATTCTGCCTCCTTTCTTTAATATTAGGAGCACCATGACTATGGACGAGCTGGAATCGGCCTTCTTTGCTTACAAGTTCCCTAGTTGGATTAGGGCGGGGTTGCCTGAACCCGAGGAAAAGGTCGATGATATGTTGGCCGATGGTTGGGAGCCCTTCTACCTTCGTCATTTCAAAATAGGGCTTAGGTTTCCAATCATGGGGTTGGTCGAAGAGTTGTGTACTTGGTGTCAGATTCATCCAAGTCAGCTAACTTCTATGACTATTAGGCTTCTCCTGTGCGTCGACCGCTTGAAGGAGAAATATAACTTAGAGTTTACGGTCGAAGATTTCTTCTATTCGTACTTTGTGAAGCGTGAGAATCCCGAGTTTGGGCGGTACGTTTTGAATGCCCGGTCGAATGCCCAGCTCTTGGTCTTGGGTTTTTCTTCTAACGAGACCAAGTGGAAGGACAAGTATTTTTTTGTTAAAGGGGTGACTCGTTTGTCGAAGGGGCTGGGTTATCCTCCATACTGGCGGGACTCTTGTAGGTTTTTTTTTTTTTGGCGAGTTTGATCTTGTTCTGACTACTTTTCTTTTCAGCGAATTTTGGAACGAAGAACTGCAGGCCTTCTCCTCGGGCTCGTGTTAGGAGCGAGGCCATTTTTGCTTTGTCGACCGAATCTCGTGATTATAGGACGCTTTTGGGCGAATTGTCTGTTAGTCGTCTTTGGGCTTTCACTAGAACGAGTAAGTTGTGTTGTGTTTCAAGTTCTTTTGATTGAACTTTGCTGATGTTTGTCTTTTCAGAATTATCCGACTACGTGATGTCCAAGCCTGAGGGTCAGAGAGCTTTGGCCATGCGGGCCATCATGCGTCAGATCCAGGCGGAGCAGGAGAAGGCCCATGCGTCCGGTTCTGCTGGGAATGAAGGGCCGGTCAAAGAGCGGTCTGAGCCGGCTGCTGATCCTGTCCGACCTCCAAGTCCTGTTCCCTCGGAGACTGCTGCAGCTTCTCGCCCGGAAGTTCCAGGGGGTTCTCGGAAGCTTTCTCGCCCCCCAGTCTCGAAGGAAAAGCGGCCGATGGCGGGTGGCGAGGCGCCGGCCAAGAAGCGGACCAAGCATATTGGTCAAAAGCCTCGCGGCGATGGTCGTCATGTGATTGACTTCCCCGGGGATTCTTCTACTAGGGAGATATCGGCCGAGATGATTGCGGCCGCGGACAGTTTTTTCTTTCCCCAGGACGAGGAATGGTTGGGGTCCTTGTCCTTTACAAAATTCTATGAGATGTCTATCTCGAGCCTTTATAGGGTAAGTTCGTCTTTCGTTTGTTTTCTTAGGCGGTCTCTTTGTTTACCTTCTTTATCTTCAGGGCCTCCAAGGGGCGGTCGGTATGCGCAAGCATTTCGGCCCTGTTTTGCGGGACAGGCGGGCTCTTGAGGCTAAGTATCAGTCTGCCTCGACCGAGTTAAAGGCGGCTCAGGATGATTTGGGCAAAACGGTGGCTCAATGTGCTGAGGCTGTCAGCTGAGTTGAGAGAGTGGAGGCTCATAACGCTAGGCTAGAGGCCTCGATTGCTTCGAAGGATGCGGAGCTTAAGCGCCAAGCGGCGGAGTTAGAGGAATTGAGGGCGGCGAATCGAACCTCACTCGGTCGGATAGAGGAGCTTGAGAGCCGCGTTGAGAGCCTTACCGTTGAGGCAGCCCAAACTGAAGTCGTGATCAGGTCCTTTTCTTTGGAACAGGTCGTCAAGGGGTCTTTGACTCCTGAGTCTGCTCAGAAGGAACTGGATGCGTTGGCTGCTCTACGTGAGGAGAGTTGAGCGAGTATCGTGTACCTTTTTCAATTTTTTTTTGTGTAATCGTTGTAACCCCCCTCTTTTTAATTAATGAAATTTCATTCTTCGTACTTCGTGATGAATTTGTTTGTGGGGGGTGTGATCCCCCAGCTTTTTAATTGCAATTTAAGCATATTATTTCTACGCTCGCTGCTTTTGATTTTTGATATTTGTTGATCTTTTCGATCAGTCTGCTTCAAGGATTTCCGGGCTGCCCTTTGGGCAGTTTTTGCTCTTTGAGCGGTCGGTCTTCGCCCGAGACCCTCCAGATTTACCGGGGGTTTGCCTTTGGCAATTTTCGGGTTGCCCTTTGGGCAGTTTTTGCTCTTTGAGCCGTCGGTCTTCGCCCGAGACCCTCCAGATTTACCGGGGGTTTGCCTTTGGCAATTTTCGGGTTGCCCTTTGGGCAGTTTTTGCTCTTTGAGCGGTCGGTCTTCGCCCGAGACCCTCCAGATTTACCGGGGGTTTGCCTTTGGCAATTTTCGGGTTGCCCTTTGGGCAATTTTTGCTCTTTGAGCAGTTGGTCTTCGCCCGAGACCCTCCAGATTTACCGGGGGTTTGCCTTTGGCAATTTTCGAGTTGCCCTTTGGGCAGTTTTTGCTCTTTGAGCAGTTGGTCTTCGCCCGAGACCCTCCAGATTTATCGGGGGTTTGGGCAATTTTCCGGTTGCCCTTTGGGCAGTTTTTGCTCTTTGAGCAGTTGGTCTTCGCCCGAGACCCTCCAGATTTACCGGGGGTTTGCCTTTGGCAATTTTTGGGTTGCCCTTTGGGCAGTTTTTGCTCTTTGAGCAGTTGGTCTTCGCCCGAGACCCTCCAGATTTACCGGGGTTTGCCTTTGGCAATTTTTGGGTTGCCCTTTGGGCAGTTTTTTGCTCTTTGAGCAGTTGGTCTTCGCCCGAGACCCTCCAGATTTACCGGGGGTTTGCCTTTGGCAATTTTCGGGTTGCCCTTTGGGCAATTTTTGCTCTTTGAGCAGTTGGTCTTCGCCCGAGACCCTCCAGATTTACCGGGGGTTTGCCTTTGGCAATTTTCGGGTTGCCCTTTGGGCAGTTTTTGCTCTTTGAGCAGTTGGTCTTCGCCCGAGACCCTCCAGATTTACCGGGGGTTTGCCTTTGGCAATTTTCGGGTTACCCTTTGGGCAGTGCATAAATCATTGAGTAGCGTATGAGATAAAAAGGCTATTTTATTGTATTGAGGTGGGGCCTTGTTAAAATCCCCCTTTTTTTTGGGGGGGGGGGAAGAGTGCCCGTTATTACAATTATCATACTGTTTTCAAAATTGGTGCCTTTTAAGGTGATGTATGTTCCAACTGTGCTCTATCTCCTTCCCTTCTTTTGTGAGCAGCTTGTAGGACCCTTTTCCGGATGCTCGTCCTACTTGGTATGGTCCTTCCCAGCTTTCGGCCAGTTTTCCATGGGTTTGATTTCTCGTGTTTTGGAACACCCTTCTGAGTACCCAATCGCCAGGTTGGAAGGCTCGTGCCTTGACTTTTTTGTTGTACTGCCTTGCTATCCCCATTTGGTATTCGGCTATTCTTCGCTGTGCGCTATTTCTTTTTTCATCCGAAGTATCTCTCTCGAAAGCTAGGACTTGCTCATTGGCCCTCCCATTTAGTCTTTCTTGTGGTGATAGGATTTCCGTTGGGAGTACTGCCTCTGTTCCGTATACCATCGAGAAAGGGGTTTGCAATGTTGAAGTTCTGTGGGTTGTTCTGAATGCCCAGAGGACTTCGGGAAGGGCTTCGGGCCACAATCCTTTGGCTCCTTCCAGTTTTTTCTTAAGTGAGTCTATTACCGCCTTGTTGGATGCTTCGGCTTGGCCGTTGGCTTGGGGGTACCTTGGGGTCGAGTATGAAAGTCTTATGTTTAGCTGGTTGCAGAACTCTTTCAGAGTCTGCGCTATGAATTGGGGGCCGTTATCAGTGATAATTTCCCTTGGTATGCCGAACCTGCAGACGATGTGTTTCCAGATGAATTTTTGTACTTCTTGCTCTCTGACTCTTTCTAGTGCTTCAGCCTCTATCCATTTTGTGAAGTAATCGGTTACCATCAGTATATATCTTTTTCGACCTTGTGTGGATATCGGGAAAGGCCCGATGATATCCATCCCCCATTTGTCGAATGGCCATGGGGAGGTGATGCTGTGTAAATTTCCGGCTGGAAGGTTGGAGTAGTTGGCGTGTCTTTGGCATTTGTCGCACTTTTTTACAAGTTCGGCCGCATCTGTCTTCATGGTTGGCCTTTAGTACCCGGCTCTGTGTGCTCTGAACGCTAGGCTTCTTCCTCCGGAATGATTTCCGGCTGGTCCTTCATGGAGTTCTTTTAACACTAGTTCGGCCTCAGGGAGGGAGATGCAATTTAGGAAGGGACCGCTTATGGATCTTTTAAAAAGTAACCCTCCGATGATGCAAAACCTGGCGGCCTGGGCTCGCAGCTTCCTAGCCTCTGCCCTGTCTTCAGGTACTTGACCGTGATTGATGTAGTTGATGATTGGGGTTCTCTAATCACTTCGTTCTACGGCCAAGGCTTCTTCGTATTCGGTGGCTGCTTTGGGAAGGAAGGCGTATACGATTGGTCCGGTCGGCTCGTCTTTATGCATTGAAGCTCCGAGATTTGCCATAGCGTCGGCCCTTTCGTTTTCTTCTCTTGGGACTTGTTTTATTATGTCCTTTTGGAAGCGTTTCATAAGTCCTTTGGCTATCTTCAAATACTTGGCCATCTTTTCATTTCGGGCCTGGTATGTACCGTTTATTTGATTTACCACCAGCTGGGAGTCGCATTTGATTGTCAGATTGTGCGCTCCACTTTCTTTCGCCACTCTTAACCCTGCGATAAGGGCTTCGTATTCGGCCTCATTGTTGGTGGCCGGGAATTCGCATCGAATTGCTTGAAGTATTGGGGGTAGATTTGGGGGTCTGAGGTATACGCCTAGACCGCTGCCGCTTTGTCTGCTGGCCCCGTCTACTTCTAGTATCCATTCGTCTGTTGAGGGTGTTGTCAGCTGGTTAATATCGACCGAGGCTGTTTCGGCCGGTGGATCTTCGAAGTCAGCCATGAAGTCTGCCAACGCTTGAGATTTAATCGCTTTCTTTCCTTCGAAGGATATGTCGTGCTTGCTAAGTTCTAAAGCCCATTTCATTAATCTTCCGGATCGGTCGGGGGAGTGAATTGCGCTTCGAAGGGGTAGTGCGGTTATGACCGCGATTGGATGCCCTTGAAAGTATGCCCGAAGTTTCCTCGCAGCGAAAATAAGACTTAGAACGGCTTTTTCCAGGGTAGGATATCTGGTTTCGGCCGATGTTAGAGTCTTGCTTGCGAAGTACACTGGTTGCTGCTTTCCCCCGACTTCTTTAACCAGAACAGCGCTTACTGCGATCTCTGAGTGTGCCAGGTATAAATAAAGTTTTTCGCCCTCTTCTGGTTTTGCCAAGAGCGGGGGGCTGGTCAAGAAATCCTTGATATCGACTAGGGCCTTGCTGCATTTTTCGGTCCATTCGAATTCTTTGGACTTTTTAAGAGCCTCGAAGAAAGGCTGGAATTTTTCTGAGGCCTTGGGGATGAAACGAGTTAGCGCGGCTAGCCTTCCCGTGAGTTTTTGTACATCCTTCTTGCTCCGGGGTTCTGCTATGTTCAGGATGGGTCTTATCTGATCCGGATTGGCCTCGATCCCTCTCTTCGTGACTAGATAGCCCAAGAATTTCCCTGCTCTTACTCCAAACTGACATTTTGTGGGGTTGAGCTTCATGTTATATTTTCTGAGCGTCTCAAAGGCCTGGCTTAAGTGGTGTACATGGTGAGCCGCATTCTCGGATTTGACCAGCATGTCTTCGATGTAGACTTCCATGGTTTTTCCCAGCTTATCAGCGAACATCTTGTTCATGAGCCTCTGGTATGTAGATCCTGCATTTTTTAGGCCGAAAGGCATTACTTTGTAACAGTAGATCCCCCTCTCCGTGATGAATGCAGTTTTTTCTTGATCGTTGGGATGCATCAGGATATGGTTGTAACCTGAGTAGGCATCCATGAAGCTCATCATCTCGTAGCCCGCAGTTACATCAATGGTGAGGTCGATGTGTGGCAACGGGAATGGATCTTTTGGGCACGACTTATTCAAGTCCGTAAAGTCGATGCAGACCCTCCATTTCCCATTCTTTTTCTTGACGACTACCACATTAGCGAGCCAGTCCGGGTATTGGACTTCTCTGATGGACCCGTTTGCGAGGAGTTTTTCGACCTCCTCGTTGATAATTTTGTTTCTTTCGGGGGCAAACCTTCTGCGTTTCTGCTTGACTGGTTTTGCGCCTGCTTTTAGGTTGAGCTCGTGGGTTATGATTGTTGGGTCGATCCCAGTCATATCTTCATGTGTCCAGGCAAAGCAGTCCTGGTTGGCTTTGAGGAAACCTATCAGGTTTTCCCGTTCCAAGCCTTCTAGTGCGGCTCCTATCTGCACTGTTTTCGCTCCCTCTTGGTCCAAGGGGACTTCATCGACTTCGCCTTCGGTCGGGCTTCGGGGTTTGTTCGGCCGAGCCGCTAATTGCTATTCTTCAACCCCCTTTTGCTTTAGGCAGTTGGCGTAGCATTCCTTTGAGGAGTTTTGTTCACCCTTTATCTGTTTTATCCCTCGCGGGGTTGGGAACTTGATAAGTTGGTGATATATAGATGGAATCGCCTTCATGTCGTGTATCCAAGGTCTTCCGAGGATTACGTTGTAAGCAGACATCGAGTTTATCACGAGAAAGGTTGTGTGCAGATTGATCCCTTCTGTGAACACTGGTAGTTCGATCTCCCCGATTGTCGAGGTGGCTTTGCCATCGAAGCCGATAAGGGAGACGGCCTTTCTGCGCATCATTCTCTCGTCAAGTTGCATATTCTTGAATGTTTCGATGAATAGTATGTTGGCCGAGCTTCCGTTATCTACCAATACTCTCTTTACAGTTAAGTTTGCTATCGAGATTTTGATTACTAATGCGTCGTGGTGCGGCGCATTGATCCCATTGGCCTCTTCTTCTGTGAAGGTGATAGGGTAGTTATTGGTCGTGGATCCGTTTCTAATGCTATTTATGCTGAGGGAGTTTCTCAATTTTCTCTTTGCTGCCGAGCTTGTTAACCCGCATATGTCGGATCCCCCAGCTATCATGTTGATCACCCTTTCTTCTAGTGTTCCTCTACCGGAGTCTTCAAAGTTGAGCTTGCGCTTTCGGAGGGGCGAGTATTTCCGGCTCGATTGCCGGGTTTTCTCTTTGGTGGACTTCCTTCTCGATTCTGCTTCTTTTTTCCACTGCTCCCTCTCTTCTTCAGCTTTCTTCAACATCTCAGTTAAGATCGCCAGTTGTTCCTCTGGCGTCTTTGGAACTTGATCTTCCACATTGATGGTATTAGGGTTCTCTGGAGCCATGTCTGAGAAAAGCAGGTGTGGACTGTAATTTGAATTTCGAATTTTCAACCTTAACCTTGTGTGTGAGGTTCGAGGCCCCACGGTGGGCGCCAAACTGTGGTGCCAAATAAACCACAGCCAAATATTAGGCTAAGATTGCTTGAAAAAATAGCTAAAAAGCTTTATAGAGATAATCTCATAGAGTTTAGTTTTAATGAATAAAAATTCGGATCTTTTTACAATCATCCCTACCCCCTATTTATAGGGGGTATTTGGGGGTCCTATTCCAATTTGGATTTAGACTCATAGTTTTCCTTGAATTCGGTCTCCTTTTATTTATCTGGCTTTAAGAACCCTTATTTCAATAGGGGTTGGTCTTCGTTTTTCTACTGGGCTTTGGAAATCCCTGGCCTGGTACGATTATTCTTCCTTCGTGGATTTGGCGTTGGAAATCCGTGTTTAGTTAGGTAATCATTTGGTGGGCTGGAGCGCTTAGGTTTGGATTTTACTTTACTCGGCCGAGTTTAACTTCATTGGGCCTTTTGACCATGTCGGTCGAGCTTGACTAGCACGTTTCTTGGGCCCTTGGCCCCTTGTGTTCGGTCGAAGATAGCCTTTTTGGGTACCCACTGTATTCGACCGAGCTTGGTTTTAGGGTACCCTTTCTGTCTTCGGCCGAGTATGGCTTTAGGCTTCGGATCCCTTTGCTTACTCTTACCTTCGACTATGACTCCTTATGGTCATTTTCCCACCACAATAATGTTATTTTAAATTTGGTAAATATAATTCTTATATATTGTTAATTAAATTTAAATATTAAAAAGTATTTAGAAAATTCTCCCAAATTTTATGTTGTCACAAGAAATTATGTTGCAAATAGCATTTTTTCTTTCTAAACCATCAAATGGTCGATATATGCACTTCTATGATATCAAAAAATTTATTCATGTTTTTAGTCGTTAAAATGTGTGGACTGTACCTTAAATCTAATAATATAATGCTGAAAAGTCTTTGCATAATACTCCGTCAAAATAAAAATTTTATTTTAATCTAAATAATATTTGTCTAGTTTAGTGCAATAATTTTATATTTTTCTTTATATATTTGTATAACTTAAAGATAGTGATTTAATTATATTTTTTTAAAAAATAAATATTATCAACTCACTTACCGACAATTTTATGATAAATATAAAATTTTATAAATTAATTAATTAATTTGTATAATATATATTTATAATATTATCATTTTATCTATATTTAAAAATTAAAATAGAATAAGATAACCCTCCTTAAAAACATTTAAATATATAATCAAAATTTAAAAATAATTATATTAATTCATCGATATTATTTTTTAAATTTTATAACTACTAAAAATGATTATCTTTAAAAAAACATTATATATCTTGAATAATTTAATTTGAAAATTTAACTACCTCACAAATTTAATTTTAAAATATAAATAGTTAATTACTTATTATTTCCACATTAATATTTAAATTTATTAATTTGAAGTATGTTTAAATTAAGAAAATAAATACTTAAATTCATATATTATAATAAAATTCTATTTCGTATAAATCTTGCGTCCTATATTTCATCCTATAGAATTGATTAAACTGAAAGATAAATGATAAATTTTATCTTCAAATTTATAATTATATTATTTAATTAACTAAAATTAATATAGATTTTTAATAAGATTATATTATCTTTTCAATAAATGGGTCAAAATAAGTTGATACAACTCGACATAATAATTAATATATTAGTGTCAGTTGAGCTAAACATGCCACAATGACACGATTTCCCAGCCCTAAATTTAATAATATTTTGTTTCTACTTTTTAAAATTTAAACAAATTTTTCTTTGCTATAATTTGTCAAATTTTTATCTAGTATATTATATTTACATATGTAATTGTAATTATAATTATAATGTGATAGTTTTATATTTAAATATTCATTATTAAATTTAATATGTGTATTGGGCCCAAGTACTATCTAGTAAATATAAAAATCATAATAATTGTAAGTATAATTATAACTATATTTAAATAAAAATAAATTTAAAAAAATGGATGAATAATAACAAAGAAAAAATTGTTTAGATCAAAAATAGAAATAAAAAGTATAAAATAAAAGAAAATCTGGTTGTATGAAATAGTAAATAAATTTTATATTTTTTTTTAAAAACACACACATCTACGAGTAGCAAATTTGATATGACTATGTTACGATTACATTTTTATTTGTTTCTAATAAGCTCAGGGGGACCCATTTTATTATTATTTTTTTTAAATAAATTAAAAAATGAGTAAGTAAAATTGGTTAAAGCTTAACTCCCAGATTTAAGTGATTTAAGTCATTTGGGGATGTGTGAAATTAATAAATCTCTATAACATATACATCAACGTCAACAAGGTCAGTAGCTTATTTTGAGTCCAACAGATTACCTGATATACTGTTATTGTTTGTTGCATGAGTCGTGTATGTATGTGTATGTATGATGTTATACCTATACTCAAAATTGCTTATGTGAGTACTATAACTTGAATTGTTAAGTAAACCGGTATGATAAGCGGTAAAACGGATTGGAACTTGGTGAACTGAATTGGGAATTAATAACTGGACTGAATGATTGCTCTTAGGATAGTTATTTGGTAGAACATATGGTATGCCTAGCGATAGAGAATTCCACACTAAAATAATCGTCTTGAAGTGCAAATACTGATATTGATACTACTCGGTTCAGCCATACTGATATTGTTACTGGACTTTGGTCATGCTATTACTCTACTTTTATGTCGTTTTCACCGATTAGCTACTTTGGGCAAAATTCTATTAAGCTGAGAAATAATAAACTATTAAGTCTGGAATTGTGTTGTTTTCAGTTTGAGCTATTGGTTGTTGTGTTTGATAATCTGGATTGTTAAAGGGTCGGCAATATGTTGCTTGTATATTGAATTGGATTTAATGAAGTGGACATATAACTTTGTGTCTTTTCTGCTATTGTTTTCACTTAAAAATTGCACAATCTAAGCTAAGATTCGAATAGGGTACAAATTTGAAAATTCTGAAAAATTGAATCAAAACTAATATGAGACCCTTCATTGAAAATTTTTCTTAGTGGCTGATGACGTAATCCTAGTGGTCAATAGGTTAGGTGATCTCTAAACCACAATTAGAACCTCTAGATAGTAACATGACGGAATCGGTAATAAGACATGAATTTGATTAATATGTGTGATTTAATCATGCATAATAAAAGAGACCCAAGGACTAGCCGAATTATGTACTGAGTTACATACCGAGTTGTAGTTTGGTATCTAGAGAAACATACTACATCAAGCCCCTGACCGAGCTATATAATGAGTTAGTTACTGAATTGTAACTCAGTAACCGAAGAGATAGCCCACACATGCCTCTAACCAAATTTCTCACCTAGCTAATTAACAAATTATAAATCAGTAACTCTCTAAAAAAATCACTCCAAAATGCTTAATTAGGAGGTGTCAAGTTCTTGCCAATTTACCACAAAATTCTAATTCAGCAAGACAAGTAAAATTCACTCTAAAATGTCAAATTTTGATGCATACTGAATTATAATTCCGCATCCAATAAATAAAAAGACTTCAAAATACCAAAATTTGAGGGCTATCGAATTGATACCGAATTATCAATTCGATACCCTAGAGAATTTATCATGTTTTAAGGCAACAAAATTTTAAAAATTTACCTAAACAACCCAAGTAACATTACAAGTGCAATGGTCATAAATAGTGGCATCAAATGATGTTTGAAACACCCAAAAATAATCTAACATTTACCAAATCTCAATAATGTTCAATTTTAACCAACTTTGGTACATTATTAGTTCAATTATAACATGTATACCACATTATCAAGTTATTAGCACTAAGGTGTCGTTTGTTTCTTTTAGCAAAAAGTCTTTTTATGTCTAATATCTATTTTTTGGACATTTCAATTTATTTGTTTTTTCGACTTTTGTCTAATGTCTACTTGAATATGACTTTTTTTAAAAGTTAAATTTAACCGCTTATTCTAAATAGATAAGTGATTTATCAATTCATTATATTTGTTGGACACTTTTACCCTTCTTACAAAATGAAATGTAGATTTTAAAATCAAACTATTTTTTCGATTTGATTTCATCACTCTTTTGAAAGTGACGTCAGAGATAAAATAAATATTTGTTGTCACATATTTCATTTTAGTTAAAAATATATATATATTTTTAAAAAAGTTTGGTTTAGACTTTAATATTTTGTGATCCTATAATTCACATTATAATTTTTTAAAAAAAATTATGGTAATTATGCCATAATTTATACTAATGACATATCTTGTAAATTGATTATATATATATATATATATAGTTTGATATTTGTGAAAGACATAATTTATATTGATTGCATATCTGGTAAATTGTGTATATATGAAATACATTAATTAGCAAGTTTAACTTATTTTGATTCATTTTAATTTATATATATATATATATATTATTTTAATAGATTAAATTTTTTATTTAAAATTTTAATTATTGTAAGAAATAATAATATATTTATAATTAACAAATATTATTATTAAAAAATAAAGGAATTTTTAAAATATAATTAATAAATATTTTTTTCCTTAAGAAAAATCTTTTATACTTTTGGAAATTGATAATATTTTAAATGAATTAAAAGAATTATCTTAAAATCAAATTAATTTATAACGTATTTCAAAATGGAATTGAATGAGAAGAATACATGGGGGTAAAATAGTAATACACCTATAAGTGTAGTAGATCTAGAATGCGGAAAAATGAAAAAACAAAAATCAAATAGAGTACAAAGACTAAAGTAAAAAAACTATCGAGAGTATATTTAGAAAAAAATGACTAAATAGATTCTAGATAAAAAAAAAAAAAAAAAAAAAAAAAAAAAAAAAAACTGGACCTTAGGCTTCAATTAGAACCTAGAGTTCAATCCAAATATCTATATAGACAAACAAGACTAACATGAATTCATTTTAGTGTTTACCACTTATTTTACTCCTTTAGGTCCACATTACACACGATCAATTATCAAGTGCCAATGTTTACAAGTTATGCATATAAATATAAAATAGCTTTAGAAAACGAGATCAAATGGACCAAAGTCCCGAGATAAGCAAGCCCGTAGTGAACCAAAGTTCCAAGAAGATCCTATCACCATAAGTGTGCATCAAAACTGTAGGTGAATCGTTATCCCAAAACGGGTAAACCAGTATAACAAGATAGAACTGTCACCCATAAGTAGATTATTTACGCCGATTAAACCATGATATATTCATGGGTCTAAGTGCTTCTATCCCTAGACATGATTTTCATTCTATAATCAATGACAAGTTTATGGAACATTTAAGTGTTTTTCAAGTATCATTGATATTAATAATCTTTCCACCAATTTACCATTCAATTCAAGACCCTTCAAGGGTAAAATTTTTTAAGTTAGCTTACATCTCATCCTAGCCCATTAGTCACATTAAGTATAATTTTTTTCAATTAGCCATAAGGCATCATCAAGTCTCAAATGCATCAAACATCATCCAATATCATCAAATATTCTCAACAATCATCATTGCATTCAATTCAAACAATATTCATCATATTTAATACAATCATTCCAATTTCATTAATTTAGTTACTTTCATCTATGTGTAGCAAACGTAACACCTTAATAGTGGTTTCTAATGCAAGTTTTCTATTCAAAAACATACATCAACTATCAAATAAGAATATAAGGGTTAAAACAAAATCATGAACCTTAATTAAAACTTTTTCAAGCTAAGATTTCAAGAACCACCTCATCTCATTGGTTTCCTATAACAATTCAAGAGTTGAAATCAAAATCAAAACGAACTCTAAACCATCTCAATATCATTACAATACCATTTTATGCAAATACAGGGCCAGTGTTGCAAATGAAACAACACAAAATCCATCAAATTGAGAGTCAATTTAGTATTTTATTTTGTTTACTCTTTTTTATCTTACTATAACTCTTTAAAAACTACCGTTTCTACTTTATTTTGTATTTTTAACTTTTGATATTCAATAATATTTTCAAATCTTAGTCTTTTATCTCTTGGATTAAGGTTTGAATCATCCCAACTAGATGAAATTGGCTACCAAAACTCTTGTTGAAATCTAAATAATCTTAGCAATTTTTGTTCTGCATCAATTTTTCTACTACCACACTTTTTTTCATCATACCATTCACATAACTATCTAAAAAAGGGAAATCTGAAAAAAAGCAAACCATCAAAACTTCCCATTAATTTAATGGACCTACAAAGTTTGATTTACATTTTTTAAACTCTTCAAAGTTGAAATTATATTAAATGAAGCATATTATCTACAATACCCTCCACTAGAATTTTTATTTACCAAAAGCATATTTATAATTAAAAAAAAAAAGAGAAATATAAAAAGACATAATTCCATCCTATTAAGTTTAACAAATCAAACCCTTCATCACAAGTTCACTGCTATTTTATCTCTTCTTTAAAAACTTACCACTGTCTATCTTAGCTTCATAATTTTTGTTATTTCTTCTTTACAAACTGACTGATCTCCATCAATGACCGTGACACTCAGTGGTTCTTAAAAAATTTATTAATCTTTCTCTATGACAATACTTAATAGTTTTGACCGATCTTCCCAAATATCGATATTCATAGGTTGAGAGATCTCTTCTTCATAAACAAACCTAGTCATGTGACACTCGGGTGGTTAAAGCCATTGATATTGATTGCTCTTGAATCGTAACTCATCACTATAGGCGTTCATGGACTAAAATGACACTTTATCGCTTTGGAATCGTCTCTGTCCGAGCTCAATACCAAATTACAATTCAGAAACACAAGAAAAATGAAAAATATGCTATATGTTCAAGCTAAGCACCGAACTACACACCGAGCTATAATTTGGTAACAACTCAAAAATGAGAGATACAAGGATGTTTCTTGAGCAAGAAGCAATCAATGAAATGAAAACATTACAAGGCTCTTATAGTACAAAAACTCTACTGTTTCCAATTACTTTTAAAGAAACTGTCGTCAAAATGATATTCGATTGCAAAATAACTTTTAGCATGGTCAAAAGTAGATAAATTCACTAGTGAGTAAATATACTCAAATGAATGGTTTCAAAAGTTTTAAAGACAATTCAATCCGTAGATTTTTAATTCAAGAATTTCAATTCCTAAAAATAGGATGTTTAGTATAATTAAAGAGGATTGAAATCCTTGCAATATCATTGATTTTATTTCTATAACTTCAGAATATATATTAAAAATAGAATATAATCACAAATTCATAGTAAGAAATGGGGCTCAATTCGAAGTTCAGATGTAAGACTTATGCAAGTTAAAAGTTTTTAAAAGTTGAAATTTACGAATACTTAGAGGAGATTTAAAACCTGAATATTCAAATGATTATATTTTTTAAATATAAAGAAATGGTTGAAAACAAGACATATTAATGGATCCAGAGCTGCAAATGGCACCTTAATCGGAGTTCGGGTGAAGGAGAATGAGGACCAACATATCAGAATTTTTGGTTATACCGAATTCTATACCAAACTGTCTGTCATACTGTAATTCGATATGAGACTCTACACAAAAATGGGTTCTCTGACCGAACTATATATCGAACTGCATACCATACTGTAATTCAATAAGGACTTTACACAAATCTGGGCTCTCTAACTGATCTGTATACCATACTGTAATTCGGTAAGTATGCAGATTCTGCCCAGGTCACCATCTAAGCGATTTGCTCAATTTCAAAATCCAACCAAACGACATCTAAATGCAGCCAAATTTTAAACACACCCTCTATGCATGTCAAATAACACGTACAAATAATCTATTTGTCAAGCGATCCAACCATTTTGCCTAACGAAACTGAACAAGTTACCTATTTGGTTAACTTGTTGCAACAACAACACAAGCCAATAATTTCTAATTTTTAAGTTCTTACCTATACTATCATTTGAATACCAATTCAAGTAAGACCAACACTTACCAATCAAGTTAATAGCAAGTTTATTATCAAACATTCAATATGATTCCCCAAATCATAATTTAGTCATTTAAGTAAAAAAATGACACATGTTTCATGACAAAAAGTTATCAAGATCACACCACTAGACAAGGGTGTTGGACTAAGGTTTGGCTCACTAAACAAACATTCCAAAATATCAAGATCATTCACAAGACATGCTATGATCTCTTCTTTGGTCAAGTTCATTAACCATCTTGATTATTTAGCATGTTCATATCAATTTCAAAATTCGTAACAATGTCATATTATTATGAATTTCATTAGGAAGTTTTTCCTACCACCTAACCAATTCCATCATCAAGTTCAAGAACAATTTCAAGTAAATTATCAAGACAATATCAACTCATCATCAAGATCATTCATCAATAACATTTCAAGTTCAAAACGATTCAAGTTCAAAATATTCCAAGTTCAAAACGATTCAAGTTCAAGCAATTCAAATTCCAAACCATTTAGTAAGATAAGTTTACACAATATGTGACCAATAAAATTTAAATACCCAATAAGCAAGTTCAATAGACACATTATTCCATTTTTAAGCAATCGCCCTTAATTCTAGCTTGATTAGTGAAAACGGGACATTAGGGCTGAAGCCATCATTTTAGAGTCAAGCTCTCGTTAGAGTCTGAAGACCAATAATCCGGATAGCCAATTTAGTCTTCCTCGAGTCGGTCATCTACCTTTGGATTCGTTCGTTGGGCCCAAAGGCTATGGTGATGTCACACCCGTTAGGATTCGTCACTCAATTCGTTTGTTAGGGTCGTTCCATGACCAAGTTCACATACATTATCTCGAGTTTCCCTATGACATGCCACTACATTTGCTAATTAGCTATAATAAGGGCAATTTATTCATTTTAGTGATTCAACCATAATCACACATTTATCCTTTCTTTTATAACTTTCCTTTGCACATTTGACCTCTTAGAAGTACTAAGACAACATTTTCAATTGAAATCATTTGGCCACAAGGCGAACACATATACACTTTCACATAGACATAAATGCAATATGTTCATAACCATCAATTTATGTATTCAACCAACATATATTTACCAAACACATTTCAACACAAATTCAAATAACCACAATCAAGAGTGGAAAGATAAGTCTCTAACTTATGCCCTTCAATATCCGCAAATAATATGGACTTAGTCCACTCGAAACTTCAATTCCCAAAGGCAGTGCCTAGCATGATTCTATATGCATTACATGTATGCTCTAACGCTCTAACATGGCAATTATGCTCATCACATCATGTCACGTCCGTAATCTGGGGCTATCCATCTACTTAATTTTGAAAATTTTCTTAATTTTTGTTTATTTTTGTTATAAGGATAAAATGGGCATTTTTGAAAAATGTTGACTTTTTCGGTTTGACCAAATGATTTGACTAAGTTGACTTGTAGGTTGGTTTTGAAAACAATTTGATATTTGAGTTAATTTTGTAAATATTTCTAAAATGGGGTTATTTTTAAAAACACATGAAACATATGGGTTGGTGGAGATATTTACCACCTATATATATGTGAAAAGAAGGGTTTTTGTTTCATTCTCACCAAAACCTAGAAACTTGATTATTACGTGTTCTTACTTTCTCTCAAATCAAGAAAATCACTCTATGAATTTCAAGCTTCAATTGTTGAGGATTTCACTTGGGATTTGCACCTATCTTGATTTATTCACATTCTAGGTATTTATTCCTTCTCTTTTTACTTTAAACCAACTTTTATTGATTTGGGGAGTTCAATTGTAATTAGGGTTTATCGATTTGGGCTTTTATTTTTGAAATTAATTTGGGATTCTTGTTCTTTATGATTTGGGTCTTGAAACCCTTGACAACAATTTCATGATTTGGGTTATATTGGGTCTCAATCGATTTTAATTACTTTTTGGGCATAAACCCTAACTTTTGTGAATTGGGGATTTATGATTTATTCTTGATTTGGTGTAGACCATGTTGGGAATCGTCAACCGGAGTAATTTCGGTGGATTTTGGATTAGCGAATAAGGTTAGTAGCCGTGTTTACGCCCTCACTATTGTTTGCCTTGTTTGTTTAATTGTTTGCAAATTGGTTAAATTAATATAAGTTGAAATCTGTGATTGAATACATAATTTGCTACATTTGATATATATATATTGCTTGGGTATATTGCTGCCATATTATCTGTTCATGATCGGACATGTGAAATTGTGTCCATATCTGTCTGCTATTTGAAATCTGAATTCTATAATCTGTTAAAGTCATGTCCTAAGGTTAATACGATAAGAGCAACATGCTGTTAGGGAAAACTAGATGTATACATCAATGCGCGAAAGCGTATATGGCCTTGATTGCCAACCACTTTCTAGATGCGACGGCATCATTTCTGGAGCTTGGCTCATTTCTGGGTGCGACGACATCATCTCTAGGATCTTTGATCCATCTTTGAGGGTTTAAACCTATCTGTCTGTTTTTGTTCCCGATTTTGTTATTAAACTAAGGACATGCCTGGTAAGTTAAACCCCTATATAATTGGGTAATCTGAATTCTGTGATAATGAATTGTTTCCGCTTCTGGTGATGTTTGTTTGCTATGTTTTGGTTGACTCTTGTTAATGCACGCTTTTATCTTTTGGGTTCTAACACTGGGTAGTGTTTATTGTGATTCATAACTGGTGTAAGTGTTAGGAATAGACCCATTTGGATAGCTAGACTTTGATTTGGCGAAAGACATAACTTGAAATAGGCTAAAATTGTGCCCAGGGTCCGTAACCGGACAGTTTACCGGATTAGATACCGGACTATCACTTAAAACTGGAAAACTGGACGTAGGATGGTCTCTGGATGAACTCCTTACCGAGCTGGTTACCGAAATACAATTCGGTCAAACTTGAGATCATTAGATTCACTCTCTGGACGAATTACTTACCGAATTAGTTACCGGACTGTAGTTCCGTATGAGTCTCAGAAGACTGTTCAATCTCTCTGACCGAGCTCTTCACTGAGCTAGGTACCGAATTACAATTCGGCATGTCTGAGAGACTTGAAACTCTCTGACCGAGCTTCATACCGATTAGGAACCGAATAGACACTTAGACTTTCCTTAGATTCGTATAATCATTCTCTGGATGAGCTATCTACCGGATTATTTACCAGAATACTATTCGGTATCTCTGTGATACTCTCTGACCCATCTACCTACCGGACTGTCTATCGAATTACAATTCGGTAAGTCTGATAGTGCTCTCTGACCGAATAACATGCCGGACTGCTTACAGAACTACTATCCGGTTACGGTCTTCATTCTGAAAATAATTTGACAATTGTAAAGCCTTTCTCATATGGTAAATGCAATAATCTATAATCACTTATCCTAGATCACCGAAAGGGGATTAATTTTGGGATAACTTGGTTTGTTAATTAACTTGTTTGCTTCTGATTGTAACCTTGGTTTGTTAACTAACCTACATTGTGCACGACATATTATTCTGATTAATAAGACGCATCTGTATGTGTTTGTTGGGCATTGGCTTACTAACCAGACATCGATAGTCTGGCCCTTCGTTGTTTTCATTTTTGTTTTCTATGTTTTGAACCCTTTTGGGGAATGGAATTGCTGAGTTCAGACAGTCAGGTGGGATAGCAGGATATCACTAGCATCTAGCATTTGCATGGCATCCTCTTCAGATTTGGATTGTAATTGGTTCCATTGTTGCTAGACTTATTTTGTATTTGAACCCGCTGCACTATATTTTGGATTTGTTTCAGTTTAAATAACTTTTGAACATCTAGGATTTATTCTCAAACTATTTGGTTTTGGATTTGTTTCGAACTATTTGAATTTGGATCTATAAGAACTGTCTTCAGATTTGAGTATGATTTGTATATGAATAACTGTTTATTTGTTATTTGTATGTTTGTATTTTGTCTCCGCATGTGGCATCCGGACTCTGCGTTCCCTTTCCGTTGGGGCGGGGATTCGGGTGTTACACATCAACTTTTGGACGGTTATCTTATTAACCAATTTCATGGAATAATTACAAGTAAACATATATTCAATGCATCAATCAATAACAAACAAGTGTGTAGGGATAAAAACAGAAATACGAATCTCGCATCTGTCGATCCACAAGTTAGAAAGCCGCTTTTGTGAGGGTTTCCACTTGTTCTAAGCCATCACCAAAACACAACTATCACACTACAACCATCCATACATACCATAATATCATTACATAGTTCCAACACACTTAAATTACCACACAACAATTCGATTAAGGGCATTAGCATAGTGATGAGATTATAGATATTCAAAATAGGTAAAAATTAACCCAACATTATTTAGTAACCACCTGAGATCATCACTTAACAATTTTCAATATTCAAGAGCACAAAATCCCAATTTATTCAAGTTAGGATTTTGACAAATTAGACATTAGAGCCAAAAACCATTTTCATTCAATTGGAAGCTAATAGCAATCTATTTAATCTCAAAATCATCTCAATATCCATCTATAGGTATCAATATCTAAAACCCATAAACCAATTCATAAAATAAAATTTTCACAACAATGAAAAATTAAGGATTTCAATCTCTAAACCTTATGGAAGCTAAAGACACATTACTATGACTTGAAATCAATCCAAAATCAATTCAAAAACATTTAATAACCATAATCAAACTACCATTTTCGGACATAGAGTAGTAGAGAGAGATGATAATTTTACCTTGCTTTAAAAACACTCTTGAACCATTAAATAGACTCCTTAGAGGTTAATAGAGATGGAAATGAGGTGATTTGGGTAATGTTATTGGTGGATTGTGAGGTGTGGTGGCTAGGGTTTGTGTGGAGAATAAAATACGTGAAAGGAGTGTAGAGAGAAATAAAAGTGTTTGGATGAAGAAGATGATGAATAGTAAAAAAAATGGGGTGTGTTTGGTGGGCTTGATAAGTGTGTCATGACACACATTTGAGTTTAAAAGTGGATTGGACCAATTTGGGCCAAATCCAATTTTGAACTTGTTTTTTCCACTTAACCACTTTTTCAAAACTTTTATTCACTTCTCAAATTTTATTTGAACATTTAACAATAAAAAAGCCACCGATTTTAAATTTTAGATTTTTCCGCTCAATAAGGATAAAATGGTAATTTTACAAAAAAAAATGATGTTTTTACCCAAAATCAATATTTTACTTAATGTTCAATTTAAATACGTTCTAAGATTCTAATTGAATCATGTTTTTCCCTTAAAGATTATTTTTCGGTTTCAAAGCCAAAATATAAATATTGAGATTTCGAATTAAATAAGATGTTTGATCCTAAGCTTTTTATCTCAAAATAATTTTTCCTAATCTCATCATTTCCCTTAGTATTATTTTCAATTTATTCCGTCATGGAATTTTCCAAAATAAAACATTCAAAAATTTTGAATTGGCCCTAACTTCTAGGCCCAATTAACGGATGTTACAAATTCGAAGAGAAGAATGCCATAATTAGGGCCACAAACTTGTAGCTAGGCAACAAGATCGATGACCTCACCACTAAAGACTCGAACAACTACAGAGGAAGTGGTCCTCACCCGAATAGAAGAAACGATACCAAAAAAAAAGGTATATTTGCTTAACTGTAGGAACTCAAAATGAGAGTACAGTAAGAAGCCGAGCAATTCAGACCTACACTCGAGACGACCCTCAGGGTTTTGACTCCTTATTAATGTTTCATCTAAAATCTCACATTTAGTCAACTTTTACGAATCATCTAGACTTTACTAGGGTTGTTCACGAACCAAATCCAAACGAATTAGTTCGGATTCGAATTTGGATTTGTTATATTTTATGATATTTGGATTTTGATTTGGATTTGAATTTGGATTCATTTACGAATCTAAAATCATATTTGATTTCAAATTTGTATAAGATTAATAGGATTCGGATTCAGATTTGTAAACAAAAAAATTAATTAAAAATAAATTTTCACCCTCATTAACTTTTGAATTATATATTTCACTCTAATTTTTTTGTTTTTGAATTTATAACTTAAATGTAAAAAATATATATATAAAATTTTGTAATAGGTTAAATTGAAAATATAATAACATATGTCAGATTTATGCAAACCTGATTTCTGATTAGGATTTGTTTTATTATTTTTATATAAGTATTACAATAGAACATATTATATTAATAGAATTTATAAATTAGCCCCAATTTTTTTAATAGAACACTCTTATATATATAAATACATATATTTTTAATACATACTTTTATATATATATATATATATATCTGAATCTCTAAACGAATCCGAATTCAAATATATAAAAATTGGATTAGATTTGTTTATTATCCGAATCCATTTTAGGATTTGAATTCGAAAAAAAAAATGAATCAAATTATATTATTCAAATCTGAATAATAAATCTCTCATTTAAGATTCGGTTCGTGGACAACCCTAGCCTTAACTAAAAATGTCTAACCAGAATAAACTGTCTATATGCAAAAGTCCCAAGGAGATTCTAATCCTTTAGAGCATGTGCTAGAGTATTATCAAGAGATGGTAATTGTCACTTCCATATGGTGGGGCTAAATTATTTTGCTATTTGGCAGATTTTTGTTACTTTTCTTCTGAGGGGAAAACGGTCATTTTAAAGACATCCAATTTCCGATTCAGTCCTTATGTTTTAAACATTCTTTTAATTTAGAGGATAATTTTGGAACCTTACAAGAATTTTCACTAATTTTGTAATTACTTTTAAATTGGGGTAAAATTTTAATTTAAAAAAAATCTGGTGGGTTTATTCAAAATTTTATATTAATTAGGGTTTAAAACAAAATTATAACCTTGAAATTTGCGTTCCAAGTAAGTTCTCCTCCATTTCAATGTTCCTTATTTTTAGCTGCCTATAGGGACTAATCAAGGGTGATAAAATCATTACCAAAACCATTCAAAACCAAACACAAAACTATTTCATAAATATTGGGCATACTCATCAATGAAGGAATTAGGGATTAATTATATAAAACCCATTTGAAGTTATGGTCACAAGTTTTAACTTCAAAACCCACTCAAAAAACCAGACAAAAATCACTAAAGACCAAAATCAAAGACCATTTCAGATTTATAAAAGTGTAGAGAGATATATATTTTCACCTTGTTAAATGGATTTTTAAAAACACCCTAAGAAAACTAAATAAACTTCTTGAAGATTTTTAGAATAATTAATGAGGTGGTTTATGATGATAAATGTTGAAGAATAATATTATGATTTAGTGGTGCGGAGAGAAAATGTGAAATAAGCGTGAGGATGGGGAATGTGAATATTGTTGGGGTTGATTTAGTGGGGGTGTCATGAAACCTTAAGGCTTGGGCTTGATTTGGGCTAAAATTGGATCTAATCCAATTTCAAGTCCAATTCCCATCGAAACTCAATCCTAACACTTCTTCCAAAAATTCATTTTCAAGTTTTCAATAAAAAAAAAAATCCACCATTTTTTTTTTCAAATTCTGAATTTTTTCGCTAAGAGGGGCAAAATGATCATTTTGACTAAAAATGACGTTTTATTTCAAAAATGATATTTACGATTTTAAAGATAATTTAGACTCTAACGTCCATTTGAGTCTAGTTATCGCTAAATCCGTATGTCCAAAATTTTAATCTTCCCTTATTTATTTATACATGAAATTCTATAATAGTAGAAATTAAATAAATTTACAAGGCACTTTTAAAATAATTAAAATAACAAATGAAAAATTTCAACCTATATTTCAGACATTACAGAGTATTTTTGTATTGTATTGATTTTTTTGCAATTCGTGCATTTGTTACTGTATTTCTAATGTCAATCATTGCACAAAACGTTTTGTGGTTGTCATTCTAGGTAAATATTTAGGAGACAAAAACTCCTCTGTTAGGTTCACCTATGGTTTAAAGGCTTGTGGTATGTGCTAAATGCCATTATGTAACCCACACTAGCGGTATTTCTATTTAGTTTTTACATTGATATTAAGTAAGCTTAGTTTTACATTTCATTGTCCTTATGCTTGCTCGAGGATGAGCAAGAGTTTAAGTAGGGAGTATTTTGATAATCGGTGATTACATCTACGTTGGAACATGTTTTCCTTCTATTTTTAGCTTAGTTATTGGCAAAATAATAGATTTAGTATTTGTTTTAGCAAAGTTCATGAATAGTTAGAGTAAAGACCTTGTTTTTAAGTCATTCTGACAAATGGAGTTATAAGGAGACTGAAAAGATGTTCATCAGAATAAGAACCTCTACATTTTCAATTAGCATTATCTTTAATCTAATATTTGCATTAGCTAAAATTGGTTGACGTAATTTTGAATTGATTAGTTTTAGTTATTTATACTTGATTGAATGAAATTAACTTAGGGAGTAACATAGGTCATCAATCCTCGAGGAAACAATATTTATTATACTATTTGAGTAGACCATGTGCACTTGCATGTAGGTAAAACACACATCAACATACCACACCATAATTTTCATAAAACATTTCTAACATCATAATTAACCATCTATTAAAGTTGTTCAACATTAATAAGATTATAGTTTTTCAAAAAGGGTTAGAGCCAACTTAGAAGTTCAGAATAACATTCTAGAATCATCAATCTACTAATTTCCTAACTTAAAAACATTACAATCGAAATTACTAGAATTAGAGTTCTAAAATACCTTTGATATTTGGAGAAATGAATGAGCCCTTTTAATCCCCAAATCATAGTCCTTGACTTCTTAAGACATGGAAGAGATAATTTCTGCAGTGGTTTTGTTAAAAGATTTGATGGAAGAAAGATAAGAGGTAGAGATGGTGAACATGACTAGAAAGGTTTCAGATTTGGCATGAAAAGGGGAAAAAAAAAACAAGAGAGAGGGAAGAGAAGTAGGATTGGTGAGTTGGTGTGAGCCCTACAATAGTGTTAGGCTTAGATTGTTATTTGGGCCTAATTGTTCTAATGGGGCCCAATTCTAGTTCTCATCACTTTCATCAATTCTCACTTACGTTCACTTTTGGTATGTCAAAATAGTTTAATTTTAATTAAAAAGCTATTTTCATCATTTAAAAAAATATGTTTCTTAGAATAAAATCCACTATTTATATTAGTCTAATTTCTACCCCTAAACTTACTTTTGAACATTAAAGTCACATTTTATTAGAAAACTAGTTTTTGGAATTTAAATCATCTCCTTAATGGGTAAAACAACTTTTAATAGTAAAATTCATTTTTTTTGGAATAAAATATTTATTTTCAATTTTTAAATCCCAATTTCGATTATAGACTTCCATTTTTAATTTAATATACCTAATATCATAATTTTCCGTAATAATATTTTTGGTTTATTTTGATTTGGAAATTTCAAAAATTAAATATCCAAGCCAAATTGCAAACATTTCAATGAAGATATATGTTGATTATTTGTAATTATTATTTATTTTTGAATTTTTTAGAGAGTAAATTTAGGGGAAAAAGTAAAAACTTTGCTTCACTCCTTTCCCACTTCCTCTTCGTTCACTTCTCAATTCTCAGGTATTAATTGGTTATTTTTTGTTCATATTTTATGAACTCTAAAATTTTATTGGGGTTTAATTTACTATTAGGATATCAATTTTGTTGTCTTCTTTGTCCTTATTTTTGGGTACTATTAGGATAAATTTAGGGGTTTAACTAGTTGTTGTGCTTATAATTTGGTGAACAGTGTGTTTTAATAATTTTAGTTTTTGACTATAGAATTTGTATTATTTGAATTCAAAAGAGTGAAGAACCATTACCATTGTTGTTTAAGAAGTAAAGTAATTATATGAGTTTAATTAGTTTTCATTAGTTATTGTATTGGATTAAGTTTTGTTATGTTGTTTGTAACTTGTTGAGCTTTATATTGTAAGGATCATGGTGTATTTGGATATGTTTTACATAAAACTTGATCATGTTATTACTATTATGTTGTAAGGATCATGGTTTTGCTTTATTGGTTTAACCTACTTATGGATTTCGTTAGTTACGGTTGGAAAGTTGTTTCAAATTTGTTGTTGATTATTTGTTTTTAAATATTTATGTTGGTTTATTTTTTTAAATATTTGTACATTGTTTATTTATAAGTAGTTATTTTATGTCATTTAACTGCTGTTATATGATGGATATTATGTACGTATTATGTTGAAGATTTTTATGAAGGAAAGTATTGAACCATTCTCTGTTGTGTTACTTAAAAGAAACAATAGTGGTGAGCTTTATAGATCTTAAAGGGATCTGTGAAGGAATTATCATTGGCTTGGCTACGTTTAACATCAAAGAGAAATGTAGGCAAGTAGAAGTAATTCTTCACCATTCACACCACCTATGTTTGATGGTGAGAATTATAAAGCGTGGGCTGTAAAGATGACAGCCTACATGGAAGGATATGATATGTGGGAAGCAGTAGAGTCAAATTATGAAGTGGATCCTCTTCCTGAAAATCCAACTCTGAATCAATTGAGGTTTTAAAAAGAGAAAATCACGAGAAAGGAGAAAGCAAGGTCATGTCTTTATGCAGCGGTATCTCCTACAATTTTCACAAGAATTACGAGGCTTGGTTCTGCTTTTGAAATTTGGAATTTTTTAAAGGCAGAATATAAAGGGAATGAGAGAGTTCGAGGCGTGAAGGTATTAAATTTGATGAGAGAATTTGAAAGGCAGCAGATGAAAGACAATGAGACTGTGAAGGAGTATGCGGATAAACTGATTGATTTGGCAAATAAGATTCGAATTCTTAGGTCAGAGATGAAGGATGAGAGACTGGTACACAAATTACTAGCTTCTTTACTAGAGAAATTTAAAGCCACGATTGCATCTCTTGAGAATGCAAAAGATATCTCAGAAATTAAATTGGCAAAATTGTTAAGCGCATTGTAGGCACAGGAGCAAAGGAGATTGATGAGGAAAGATGAGCCTATTGAAAGTGTTATGCAAGCCAAATCAAAGGGGTAAAAGGAAGAAACAATTTAATCAAGACAAACAACAAAGATCAAAGGGTGAATCATCAGGAAAAGAAGCAAGTTATGATGCAACTAATCATAACAGAAGGGGAAAGTAAGGGTCTTGGGAACCTTGTCACCATTGTGGTACGAATAATCATCCTCACTACAAGTGTTGGAGGAAACTAGATATGAAGTGCAGATTTTGTCACAAGTTAGGACATGCAGAGATCATCTGTAGAGAAAAGAAGGCACAACAAAAAACAAATGCATCACAAGCAGCACAGACTGAGGTAGAACAATTATTTGTTATTTCATGTTTTAATTTAGAAGTTGACAGTGGCAGTTGGCTAGTCGACAGTGTGTGTACACATCATATGACTAGTGATTTGAGTTTATTTTGTGACTTGGATAAAAGTTTCACATCTAGAGTGAAAATTAGAAGTGGAGATTTTATTACTGTAAAAGGGAAGGGTAATGTGATCATTAAGAGTTCCAAGAGATCTAAATTGATTACAGACGTGTTGTATGTGCCTGATGTTGATCAAATTTTATTAAGTGTTGTTAGTTGGTTCAAATAGGACTTAAGGTGATATTTGAAAATGGAGAATGTGTGATTTCTGATTGTACTAGTGAAGTTCTATTTAATATACCTATGAAATCAATGTGTTTCACATTTGATCCAAAAGAAGATGGTGCAAAGGCTTTAAAAGTGCAGTATGATGAATTTCAAGTTTGGCATAAGAGATTGAGACATTTTCATAGTAGAGGACTTGAATACATGTAGCATTTTGAGTTAGTTTCTGGAATGCCAGTGATGCAACAACAAAACTCAAATTGTAGAACTTATTTTTTAGGCAAGAAAACTAGATTGCCCCTCATGAGTTCCTCATGGAGAGCAACTGAACTGCAGCTTGTCTACACGAATGTTTGTGGTCCCATGTCAGAAAATTCATTAAGTGGAAACAGATATTTTATCTTATTTATTGATGACTGTAGCCGGATGTGTTGGGTGTATTTTTTGAAAGTAAAGTTTGAAGTTGCAGGAGTGTTTTTAAAATACAAAAAATTGGTTGAGACAGAATTTGGAAAAAGATTAAGAGCAATAAGATCAGATAATGAGACAGAGTATACCTCTGGGAGTTTTAAATCTATATGTGAAGAGTCGGGTGCTCAACATCAATTCACTATTCCATATTCTCCTCAACAAAATGGGGTGAGTGAGAGAAAGAAAATGAGTGTAATGGAGATGGCACGTTGTTTGTTGCGAGAAAAAAATATGCTGAAAAGATTTTAGGCAGAAGATGTGAATACTATAGTATTCTTATAAAATAGATTACCTACCAAAGCTGTTGATAAGAAAACTCCATATGAAGCATGGTATGGTTTTAAACCATCAGTGAAAGGCTTGAGAGTTTTTGGTTGTACATGTTATACACATGTACCTCAAGTGAAACGTGATAAATTGGATCAAAAGGATGAACCTGGTTATTTATTGGATACAGTCTGCAGTCTAAGGGATATAGGGTGTATCAACCACATTATACTAAAGTGATCATCTGTAGGGATGTGAAGTTTTTGGAAGATGAAGCGTGGAATTGGACATCTAATGACAAAGATAAACAAGTGGAGGATGTACAAGTTTAAACACAGGAGAGAAAAGAACTTACTGATATTATAGATGATATTCCGGTGAGAGGTACGCGATCACTTACTGACATATATTAGAGATGTCATGTCGCTATGTTTAAGCCTACAAATTATGGAGAAGCAAAAAGTGATGAGAGGTGGCAAAAGGCGATGATTGAGGAGTTGAATATGATTGAGAAAATTGCACTTGGGAGTTGGTTAATAAGTCGGATGACAGGAAGATTATTGGTGTGAAGTGGATCTTCAAAGTTAAATTAAATGCAGATGGATCAATCAACAAGTTTAAAACGCAATTGGTGGTGAAGGGTCATGCTCAGATATGGGGAGTTGATTATTCTGATACTTTTGCACCTGTAGCATGGTTGGATACTATTAAATTACTGCTAGCGATTGCGGTAGAGCGAAGTTGGACTATTTTTCAGCTGGATGTGAAATCAGCATTCTTGAATGGAGTGCTTGAAGAGGAAATATACGTAGAATAGCCTGAGGGATTTAGTTTTGCAGGGAATGAAGATAAAGTTTACCGGCTCAAAAAAGCGTTGTATGGCTTGAAGCAGACTCCCAGGGCATGATATAGCAAAATGGATAGTTATTTACAAGACTTGGGCTACAAAAGAAGTTAGAGTGAGTATACTTTGTATACCAAAAATGATGTAGGAAGTATTATGGTTATTTCTCTGTACATCGATGATATTTTAGTGACATGGAATGATTATAATCAGATCAATCAATTAAAGCAAGATTTGATGCAGATGTTTCAGATGACAGATTAGGGTGTTATGGCTTATTTTCTTGGTATGAAGGTTAAGCAAAGTCCAGGTCAGATTTTCATATGTCAAAAGAAATATTTAAAGGAAATTTTAAGGAAGTTTCAGATGGAAGAATGTAAAAGTGTGGGAACTCCTATGAATCAAAAGGAGAAGTTGCAAAAGGAAGATGGAGCAAAATTTGCAGACAATGCAATCTATAGGATTTTGGTGGGTTGTTTGATGTATTTGACAGCCACTAGACCGGATATTCAATATGTTGTGAGTGTATTATCTAGATTTTTGCATTGTGCAAGTGAGTTACATATGAAAGCTGCTAAAAGAGTGCTCAGGTTTTTCAAAGGAACTTCTTCTTATGGGATTAAATTCACCAAAAGTGAGAGGTTTGAATTGTATGGCTACTCAGACAGTGACTGGGAAGGTTCAGTAGAAGATATGAAGAGTACTACAAGTTATTGTTTTACTATGGGATCAACATGTTTTTCATGGTGCTCGAAGAAACAAGAGATTGTGGCTTTATCTACTGTTGAAGCAGAATTTATTGTAGCAACTACAGCTGCAAATCAAGCAGTTTGGTTGAGAAAGTTGTTGACTGATCTTGGTTTTGAGGTTGGAGAAACTGAATTAAATGTGGACAGTCAAGCTGCTTTGACAGTATCTCAAAATCCTTTATTTCATGGCAAAACTAAACATTTTAAGGTAAAGTTTTATAATCTGTGAGAAGTATAGAAATTTGGGGAGATAAAGCTGGTGTATTGCAGTATAGAAAATCAAGTGGTTGATATTTTTACCAAATCGTTTCATGTCGAAAGGTTTGAGTGGTTTAGGAAGCAGCTAGAAGTATGCAGCAACATTTGATCCAAGGAAGAGTGTTGGAAAGTTGTTTCAAAGTTGTCGTTGATTGTTTATTTTTAATTATTTGTGATGGTTTATTTTTTTTTTATATTTGTACATTGTTTATTTGTAAGCAGTTATTTTATGTCAGTTAACTGCGGTTATATGATGGATATTATATACATATTATGTTGAAGATTTTAATGAATGAATGTATTGAACCATTTTCTGTTTTATTATTTAAAAGAAACAACAGTTACTATTATATGATCATGTTGTTTATTTTGATCTATTTCATATAGAATTTGAATCATGGTGTAGTTGGGGTTTAATTTGCTATAAAGATAGTATTCTTGTTTGGGTAAGTTGTTTCATCTATTGGTTAGATTGATTTGATTTAATAAGTTAGATTATTTCCTTTTTGAGTTTATTTGATTTGATTCCTTTATACATGTTGTTTATTTTCTTTGTTAGATAGATTCAGTTTTAATTAGTTAGATTATTTCCTTTTTTTAGTTCAATTGATTTGATTTTTGTGATTTTTTTAGGTTGGAACAGGGCTGGATTCAAATGATTTGAAATTTGAGGTTACGGGACTTTTGATAAACATACAGAATTTTTAAGTCGAGGTCAAAATTTTTGACACATTCTCAAAAATGGTTAAAACAGTAGGTGAGGGTGCATGAACGTAAAATTTAGTGATTAGTTGGTTTTAGAATGTAGGATAGCAAAAAATGTGTTGTCTTTAATATCAATGTGACATAGTGTTGTTAGTTTATAATTTGCCTATACCCTAAACAATTTCGGGTGACACCATATACGGTTTTAGCAATCCTAAATAATAGAGCTTCCATTTTTTTAATTTGTTATAATGACCTCCTAGGAGGTATCAGATTGGAACATGACCCATGTTTTAAAAGGATTCGAAATTTGAGGTTATAGGCTTCTAATAAACATACGGATTTTTGAGTTGACTTTTCATAAATTACAGAAATCATACCCTGTGTTCTACAACAAATTCCAAATAGAGAGCCGACATTTCCTACCTAGTGGATCTGCCCAAGGATCAGTTTTGAAATGCCTTCATATTTATTGACAGCTTCTCAATTTCAATAAGCTCTTTCCCAACTCCGTAAGAACCGATTAAACTTGAATAAGACCACTGACCAACCCCAAAAAGGATTATTTTGTGTCAAATTCAAATGCAAAAAAAGTTACAAAAGCAAATGGTTCACCTATCTTGAGTTGACCAAGCGCTCCCTTCACCACCCAAACAATCTACTCTTACATTTAGGAATACTAATGTTAGCACACCAACTAATAATTACCCCTAATTGTTTTAGTAATTTCATAATGAAACCATCCTTTACGTGCTATAACAAATATCAAACACACAGCCGACCTTTTCTGCCCAAGGATTGGTTTTGAAATGTCTTCATATTTATTGACAACTTCTCAAATTCTAAGAGCTTTTTTCAAACTCCCTTAGAGCCGATTCAACTTGGTTAAGACCACTGATAACCCCTAAATAGGTTGTTTTGTATTGAATTCAAGTGCAAATAGTAGTTACAAAAGCAAATGGTTCATCCATTCTAAGTGAACCAAGTGTTTCCTTCACCATCCAAACAACCTACTCTTATATTTAGGAATACTCATGATAGTACACCAATTAGTTATAGCCCCTAATTTTTTTAGTAATTTCACAATTAAACCATCCCCTGTATGCTACAATAAACATCAAACACAGAGCCGACCTTTCTTGCCCAATGGATTTGACCAATGATCGATTTTGAATGTTTTTATATTTATTGACAACCTCTCAATTTCTATGAGCTCTTTTCAAACTCCCTTAGAATTACTTCAACTTGGCTAAGACCACTGACTAACTCCTAAAGGGGTTATTTTGTGTCGAATTCAAATGCAAACAGCAATTACAAAAGCAAATGGTTCACTCATCTTGAGTTGACCAAGCGCTTCCTTCACCACCCAAACAATTTACTCTTATATTTAGGAATACTCATGTTAGTACACCAACTAGGGGTTGCCCTTAATTTTTTTAGTAACTTCACAATGAAACCATCCTTTACATGCTACATTAAACATCAAACACAGATCCAACCTTTTATATGAACGGATCTGCCTAAATATTGATTTTGAAATGTCTTTATATTTATCGACATCTTCTCAATTTATATAAACTCTTTTCAAAATCCTTTAGAGCAAATTAAACTTGGTTAAGACCACTGATCAACCCTTAAATAGGTTGTTTTGTGTCAAATTCTAGTGCAAACAGCAGTTACAAAATCAAATGGTTCACCCATCTTAAGTGGAGAGAGTGTTTCCTTCACCATCCGAACAATGTACTCTTACATTTGGGAATACTCATCATAGTACACCAGTTAGTTATAATCCCTAAATTTTTAAATAATTTTACAACGAAACTATCCACTGTGTGTTACAACAACCATCTAACCCAGAGCCGGCCTTTCCTGCCCAATAGATTTGCTCAAGGATCGGTTTTGAAATGTCGTCATATTTATTAACAACTTCTCAATTTCTATGAGCTCTTTTCAAACTCCTTTAGAAAAGCTTCAACTTGACTAAGACCACTAACAAATCCCTAAATGGGTTATTTTGTGTCGAATTCAAATACAAACAGTGGTTACGAAAGCAGATGATTCATCCATCTTGAGTTGACCAAATGTTTCCTTCACCATCAAAATAATCTACTCTTACATTTGGGAATACTCATGTTAGTACACCAACTAGGGGTTGTCCTTAATTTCTTTTTAGTGATTTCACAATGAAATCATCCCCTGCAGGTTACAAAAAACATCAAACACAGAGCCAGCCTTTCTTGCCCAATGGATTTGCCCAAGGATCGGTTTTGAAATGTCTTTATATTTTTTGACAACTTCTCAATTTCTATAATCTCTTTTAAAACTCCCCTAGAGCTGATTCAACTTGGCCAAAACCACTGACCAATCCTTAAAGAAGTTGTTTTGTGCCGAATTCAAGTGCAAACAGCAATTACGAAAGCAAATGGTTAACCCATCTTGAGAGGACCGAGTGTTTCCTTCACCATTCAAACAATCTACTCTTACATTTAGGAATAATCATGATAGTACACCAATTAGTTATAGCCCCTAATATTTTTAGTAATTTCACAATGAAACCATCCCTTGTATGCTACAACAAACATCAAACATCAAACACAGAGCCGACCTTTCTTGCTCAATGGATTTTCCCATGGATCGGTTTTGAATGTTTTCATATTTATTGACAACTTCTCAATTTCTATGAGCTCTTTTCAAACTCCCTTAGAACAGTTTCAACTTGGCTAAGACCACTGACTAACTCCTAAAGGGGTTATTTTATGTCGAATTCAAATGTAAATAGTAGTTACAAAAGCAAATGGTTCATCCATCTTGAGTTGACCAAGCGCTTCCTTCACCACTCAAACAATCTACTCTTACATTTGGGAGTACTCATGTTAGCACACCAACTAGGGGTTACCCCTAATTCTTTTTAGTAATTTCATAATGAAATTATCCCCTGCATGCTATAGCAAACATAAAAAACAGAGCCGACCTTTATTGCCCAATGGATTTGTCCAATGATCGGTTTTGAAATGTATTTATATTTATTGACATCTTCTCAATTTCTATGAGCTATTTTCAAACTCCCTTAGAGCCGATTCAACTGGGCTAAGACCACTGACCAACCCCTAAAGAGATTGTTTTATGTTGAATTCAAGTGCAAACAGCAGTTACTAAAGCAAATGGTTCACCTATCTTGAGTGGACAAAGTGCTTATTTCACCATCTAAATATAATTCAAAGCATTTTCATTCTACGTTAGAACTTGGGTTCAAATGAGTTTGAAATTTGAGGTTACAGGATTTCTGATAAACATGCAAAAAATTTGAGTCGCGATCAGAATTTTTGACTCCTTCTCAGAAACAGTTAAAATGGTGCATATTGATATTAGAGCTACCTGTATAAGCAATTTAAAACATACTAAATATAATTCAAAGAATTTTCATTCTTTCTTCAAATAAATGTCTTGAAATACACACAATATATATTCCTCAAATTTTTCAATATAATACATAACACCTATAGTTGCCAACTAACAAATTATAAATCATCAAAACCAATATTCCCTTCCACTAGAAGCAAACTTCAAGTTATCATCATTCATAAGTTAAGACATAACCTGCAAAAACTAGAGTGGTCAAGATCCTTCTTAAATATTATAAGCCTATAAAAATTCATTCCATATTAGAAAATATAATAAAATCAATTAAAATAAAAAGGGGAAACAACCAAATCAATTAAGACCAAATCAATCTAATAAGAAAAAGGAAAGAACTCATATCACATAATCAAATCAAATACATTAATAAAGGAAATAACATAATTAATTAAAACCAAATCAATTTGACAAATAAAGGAAACAAATCATACAAGAAAATAATTAAAAAAAATTCTATATTAAGATCAAAATTGAAATAAGCAAAATAATTATAATATCGATTCAATATCAAAAGTAAGATTTAGGATTTAGTTCATATATATAATTTGAATAACAACAAACAAGAGTAAGAACAAGAATTCAAAAATATTATGTATAGATATCAAAAGTAAAACTCTGAAGTTCAAAATGGCAATTCAAAAATCTCAAGTTCAAAATGACAATTCAAATTATCTCAAGTTCAAAATGGCAACATCAATTCAATATTAGAAAGAAAAAAACATGATTTCTATCTTCATATTAAAAAGACCAATATTATTAACATTAAATAGTATTTCATAACTTGTTTTAGTTACAACATTAAACAAAAGTTTATCATTTCAATAACATATAACAATCCAATCTAATGAAAACATATCAGTAAAGATCAATGAAATTAATAAAAAAAAATAATAAAACAAAATCAATCAACATTTGACATTCATAACCTACAATATTATCACCTTATCAAAAAAAATTGAGAGATCAAAAGTAAATTTGCAAGCAGCATCAAACATCCATCAAATCAATTTAGCAGCAAATATACATGAACCAAAATAAATTCAATCTCAAAATTTAGCAGCATTCACATTCATCAAGTATCAAAGAAATCACTTTGACCTAAAATATTGAAATCAAAATAGGGAGCCACATACCATTAGAGATGATGAAAACTGGGCAAGAACGATAGGATTGAAACTCATACCCACAACTCTTTGGCAGCTTCAGCTTCTGGCAATTAAACCATGGATCCCCTATAGAAACGAAACTAAAACCATGAATCCCCTATAGAAAAGAAACTAAGTTCGTTACCTTTCATCAAGTAGTGCATAGAGCGCCATCTTCGCTCCTCCGAACTTACTGACTCGTGGTAACCTTCCGGCCGCCCAACGGCTGCAGCTCCTCCAGAACACTAAATCTGAAGAATCGGTAGAAGAATTGGTTGGAGTCGCAAGTTGTTGAAGGAGGAGAAAATCACAAGTTGCAAATTGTTGTTGTGTTGGAATCGGAATCGCGAGAATGAAACAAAAGTTGATGGAGTTGTCAACGGCGTCGTTGATGGATGTGTTGGACTGTAGTTGGAGCTGAAGAAGAAAAACTTTTTTTTTTATTTCTTAGACCTTGTTTGTTTCATGCGTTTGGGTTGTTTTATTTTGTTTCACACAACCGAAAAAACGTTTGTTTTGTCTGTTGGCATTTTATTATTTTGTTCATTAATGTTTTTAGTTGTTTTAAAATCCCTATTTTTTCTCATATTCTCAACACACCAAGTCGGTGTGTTCACGTTGTTTCATATTTTTCTTTTTCCAATTTATCCCTATTATATTATTTGTATCCCAATTTTACCATTTGTTAAAATCAATTTCTTATATATTTTTTTTCATTCGCACATACAAGACTTTTCGCAAGGACGAGCGCGACACGACATCACCAACGGACAACTTGACCTTCAACATCAACTTTTACAAACCAGAGGCGTAACAACAACAACGATCAAACGCTTGTCAATTGCAAGTCTGTTTTTAAATTTTTGTTGAATGAATCTATTATGCACTTTATCTAATCGATGAATTGTCTTGGTTACCATTTTTTTTATAATATAGGAGATTTGATGCATCTGTGCAAAAGATTTTAGTTTATGGTTTTTGTACTATGTAATAAGGATATTTGTTTCTAAAAACAATACATAGAAACAAAAATTAAACAATGCAAAAATTGAATTGGGATTAACTTGCACAAACAGATAATTCTCAAACATTGAACTAGGAATATAGTCAAGGGTACTTGGTCATTTAACAGTTTTGGAACATTATCATACAATCAATCAAAATACAAAAATATACAATACAATACAGTAATGTACAACTTATCCAAACATGATTTCAGTACAGTTCAATACATTACAAAACAAAATAATACATTAATGAAATAGCGCTACCAATCATCGAAACAAGGTTTTAGGGTTAAATCAGAATTAAATTTGCAAATGAATATTTTTAAAGTATTACATTTTTCTTTAATTTTTTTTTTAGTTTTATTTAGATTTTTTAATTTAATTTTAAATTAAAAAGAATAAAAAGTCAGTACAACCTATATATTGTAAACAAACTTTGCAAAATTCAAAATAATCTATATCTAGTATATATAAAAGTAGAAAAGTCTCAGGACAACTCTTAATCAGACAATAATTTTGTATTAATTAGATTAAGATTGTCTTTATTAAATAGAATTGTCTTTATTAAATATAATTGTCTTTCAATAATTTTATATTTATGTTTATAATTTATTTATTACTATAATTATGTAATTATATTTTTTTTAAAAAAATTAATATTATCAACCTATTCAACAACAACTCTATCACAAAAATAAAATTAATTAATCTATATAATATTTTTATACTAAAAATAATTTAATATTATCATATTTATCACTAATTAACTATGGATATAATTCTAAACTCACCCAACAACAATTTTATAATAATTATAAAATAAATAAATTCAAATAAAAAAAAATAAAAATAAATAGTAAAATCTTTTATATTCAAATGTGATAGAATTTGATTTTATATCAAACTTCACACCCCTATATATAATCATTATGATGCTGGAGGTATAACTTCTATATTTCCTACTATATTGTTGATGATAAAGTAAGGATCCATATAAATTGAAACTTTACTAAAAAAAAAAAAAAAAATAAAAAAAAAATATCAAGAAAAAATAAAATAACTGTAAAAAGGAATAATAAAATTATAAAATTGAATCTAATGAATTTACCCATTTAATTTAAAATTAAAATTGAATTGGATTTAAAAAATAATTTTACTTAAAAGGATCATATTTACAATAGTTTAAATCTTGACTTAGTAGAACGTTGTTGTTATAATTATAAGATTTTTGGAAAATAAAAAGATAAATATTATTAAAATAATAAATTTAAATTTATTTTTTATAAAATTTATATGATAATATAATTTAATAGTGATTTTTAGAAGATAAAGAATAAATTCATTTTTAATATTCAAATTATATAACAATTTTAAATTGTGTATATTTTTTTTTTCGAAACTATTAAAATAAGGATGACAATTTATTTTTACTTTTAAAAAATTTAATTTATAATTTAATTATATTTAAAATATGTAATTAAATTAAAAAAATAAAAAATAATTTATTTATAAAAATTAATGGTGCACGCTCACAAGAGGTACTATTGCGCATTATTTAGTATATTTTAAAACTCAAACTTTTGAAAGTCATTAAAATAAATTTTTGACAGAATTATCCAATTGTTTCGACAACCAAATTATACTGTTAACGTCACCTCTTCCAACTTTATTAAAATCAAAATTTTTTAACAATTTAATAATAAAATGAAAAAAATAAATTTGAGGTGACGATAAAAATCTGTCAAGATATTTACAGGAAGGAAGATGTGTCGATGTGCGAATGACCGAAAACCCATTACGGAAAAAACAGCAGCACTAAAAAGGACCTTTTCTCCGATTGGGAAAGTGAAAACTCCAAAGTGTAGATCATTGAATCAACGAACAGCCCGAGCCCATACCACAGCCTTTCGTTTCTGATCTCATTCACATCAATTGGCATATCCACGTGGGCTGGCGGGCCCGCACCGTCCTATCTGAGATCCAAATTGACGATGGAGGATTCTCGTGTTGGGACCCACCAATCCCACCACCCCTTTCTCTTGTACACGTAGCACTTGCAGTCCATTACGCACACTGACTCGTACATTCAAAAATCTCATCGATATATATTTTTTTTTTTATTTTTTATTTTTTACACTTCCATTCACGCTCTTCCCGGGGCTTCGTTTCCAGTGAATAGTCTCTAGATCCGTCTTTCACCAGTCAACCGTCCGCTCGCTCTCGTTCTCTGTCTCTGAAGATAGAAAGCCTATCAAATGGTTTATACGTCAGGTATTCGGTTTCCGTGTGTGCCTTCTTCACTCTACAACAAGTCGACTCACTCTGGCTTCAGCGGTGATCGCAGAATCACATCTCTCTCACTCTTCTCGAAGAAGGAATCATTTGCTCGTACTTTCGATTCTCTTCCTTCTTTTATTTAAATATTGTTAAAAGCGGAAACTGTGTTTCGGATTCTTTATATAAAAAGAAAGATTTGCAGTTAGTTCTATATTGATTTGTCGTAATGAATAATGTTGGAAGCAGTAGACACTATACGGTTACGGAATCTGAAAATGAAACTATGAGTGGGAAAAAGTTCAATCAACAATCGATTGAATGGTATGAAGGAAGTTGATTGATGCAGTGGAGTAGTTTAATCTTAGATAAACTGAATTAATGTTAGACTATGCCAAATTTTACTGTTAGTTATTTTTAGTTTCAATATTTGATTCTGGATTCGTGTTTTGTGTAGCAATAGCTGTAGTTCTTTTGGTTTGTTTGTGTTACAGGCTTTATGTGAAAGTCTTGATAATATGATCATGGGAATGGAACTGCTCCAAGTTAATGGGATAATTTTTTAATTTTTAATTATTTAATTATCATTATTTTTTAATTGGACGTTCTAGTACTCTGATGTCTGACCTATATGTGTAAATCTAACTTAATGCTTGTTTTTAGGGAAGATCTTTGCTGGATTGTCTTCGTATGACCATGATGCCTCCCATATGAAAGGTGCTGTTTCTGGGAAAGTTCTTATTCCTGGAACTGAGAACAATGCCTCATCGTCCTTGACAGAGACAGATCAAATGGAAACTCCAGAGACTGTATCGGAAGACAGTGAGGTATGCAATTTCATATACTAATCTAGTGCATCACAGAACTCATGTTTTGTGCTCTAAGAACAGTATCAAATGGGAATTCTTGGCCACATTGTTCTGTGTAGAGTCATATGCTTGAAATGAACACTTAAACTGAATTTTCAATATATTTGAAATACATTACTAGACTTCAACTTTTTAAATTTTTAAATAGTGAAATGCTGTATTCTTTATTTCTTACTTTTAAATTTAAGCACAATATTGAGAGGTTTTGTTTCATTACTTTTTGCTCTCAATATTTGATATTAGAAATTGTACTTCAGTAGCTTGCACCCATCTCATTCATGCTGTAGTAACAGCTCATTCTCGAAGCAATAAACTACTCTAAAATTTAGTATTTCTTTATCATGTTTTTTTCTAGTTGAATTTTTACTAGTGGATGTTATTTTGTATATGTGAAATAATAGGACCAATTAGATACAGAGAGATGTATGTGCACCAATTTATACATATGCTCAAAAATTTGCTAGTTAAATTGAATTTTTGTTGAAAATAAAGTGAATTTTTGTTGAATGAATTTTATTTTTCTTTGCAACTGCCAGTTTGTTACTTGTCTGCCCTCATTTCAGGTACTTCCTGATGCAGATGACCTTCAAATGGAAGACGATGAGAAAGTTGGCATTAAAGAACGAAACCTGGTTTCTTCTGCAGTCACAAAAGATGACAAGAATGATCAGAGTGAGGAGTCAGATGCCCCAGTACAGGGGAAAGTAAGTCGCACAAAGAGTAAAGTTAAAACAAACATTATATCTCGGACTGTTCCCCCACCTGGCACAGGGCAGAAAATATACAAAATAGATCCAACTTTAGCTGATCATCGACCACATCTTGACTATAGGTGATAATTCTCTTTTCTCAACTATTTTATGGATGTATTTTGTTAATATTTTGAGAGCCATTGCTATTATGTTGTTAATACATTTCCTTGATATCTGTAAGCTTGATGTAAATCACTTATTCATCCTACTGTACTATTCTCAATATTTCAGTTATTGTTGCTTCCATATGATATATAGTAATTATAAGCGTCTCATTTGCCATAAACATTTTATTCATATGAAATTTAACTGTCATCCTTATGCACTGATATGCCATCCATGTATGGTGTGGATGTATGTTATGTTAGCAAAAAAAAAAAGGTTGTATAGAAACATGTGATGATCTAGTTGTTTTGTTATGAGCCAATCAGTTAACAGATATTATGGATTGAATTTCCTGTCATACGTGTTTGTTTCCTTTCAAGAATATGAGTCCATTTTAAGTCTAATATTATTCTACTAATCTGACTGCAGATATGGACAGTACAAAAAATTGCGTGAGGAAATTGACAAATATGAAGGTAGTTTGGAGGCATTTTCTCGTGGATATGAAAAGTTAGGCTTCATACGCAGGTAATCACATTTCTTTTTATTTTCTTCTTGGTAATTTTTCATCCATTTTCATATGAACAGCATTGAGGTTTTACCTTACTAGGTTTGTGGACCGCGGTTTTATATGTAAATGTTGTTCTTCAAAATCTTATTTAGGGTAATTTCTAATGTCTGATGGGGAAGCCTTTATTATTAAAGAAGTCATTCGTATTAAGTTTTTCTTTTTCGTTTTCTTTTTAAAAAGATTTGGAAGCTCGAGACATTCCATCTAGGTTGGTACCCCTCAAGACAGATAAAAGTATGTATTAATCATAAAATTATAAAGAAGTTCAAAAACAAGGAAAAATAAAGGCCTTGAGCCACGCAGAGGACAATGGCCCAAACTAACAAAAGTAAACACATTAACTAGATATATATTAGTTAATATTGGGTTTGATACAAACTAAAACACCTTAAAACTTGGTGTTTGATATAATCCCAACCATAGTTACCTGGATCATTCACGATCTGGTATGTGGAAGGAATTCGGGATCATGAAACATCACTTCGCTGTGATGGATTGCTATGAAAGAGTATGCCATTGGTTAGGATTGTAATTCGATAATTTTTATTTCGATAACTTTTATAAAGCTAGACTTAATAAATATTCTATCCCAAAAAACAAAAAGTTTTCAATCTAAATATTATTCTAGATTAATTCTAGTCACTAAAAGACAAAATCTGCACATTCCTTTTATTTTTTTAATGGCAATAGATAGATTTTTAATTGCACTTTAGTCACTAGATAACAAAATTTACACATTTATTTATTTATTATTCATATAAGTTGTTTTCAGCTTTTCACAAATACTTTCCGTCGTTAGATTTGAATTTTTTGCCTTTCCCAATATTTTTAGTTTATCAAATTATATAATTCGATCGCTACATTCTACGAAATAGATTGCATTCCGAAACAAATTCGTTCGCAAACAACCCGTGTTTCGGAATGTGGAATCCAGAACAAGGATCAGGGGATGGGACTGAATTAGGCATCTAGGTCGCAGAGGCTTATTTATCACTGGTTAGTAAGAGATTATACCCCAACTACTAAGTAACTACATAAAATATAACAAATAAATATATAGAAGGTAAACAGATTACACAACAAATAGAGATAAACTCGCTTGTGATGCTAGAAGTGATTACAATGAATTCTGCACTAAGAAGTTAAGTAGGTTTTAGGAATATATATATATATATATAGAGGGTTTGTATCTAATGAGAAAATCATCTCTCAATGTGAAATGAGAAAGTTAATCTCAACCGTTAGATTTTCATCCAACGGTTGAGATTAATGCATTTTTCTCTCTCCTCATTAATTTACCTTTTTGACTTTTTGAATGGATGGTTCAAGAGAGAGAAAAATGCATAAATCTCAACCGTTGAATGAAAATCTAACGGTTGAGATTAACTTTCTCATCTCTCATCGAGAGATGATTTTCTCATTAGATACAAACTATATATATATATATAGTCCCACAAACGTTGCAACATTTGTCTTTTGCACATTTGTCGATGCGCAATTTCAACGGTAAATATCTTTAATTATATAGGACTAAAAATTATGGTAATTTTATATTTGAAAAATAGATATTAAAACGAATAAAACAAGATCTCACTTGACTATATTTTTTTTTATACATAAATCACAACATGTGAAACAAGAATAGTCAATGAATAGTGTACAAAACCCTAATGTCCCAACTAATATGGGACGGAGGGGGTAATAGTATTTTCATTTGGGTGATAAGATTATTCGCCAATATATGACAGTATAAAAGTACTGTATCCTCCTTTATTTATATGGAAAAAAGATAATGGATGTAGGATTCCGCATCTAATACATGTTAAACTATTATAAAACGGCACACCAAATAACAAAATGCTACTAGGAAAAAAAAACTTATAAACTCCTTATGGAAAGTGTACTATAAGAATTATTAATCTGTTAAACTAAATGATTGAGTTCAAGAAACTGCAGCCTACTCATAAAGAGTTTGATGTAGGGTCTGTAAAGGCCTTCACTTTGTCCCCTTACCTCTTGTGAGCTAGTCTTTTGGGTGGCTCCTCTGTAGCTACCTAATTTGCCTACATTTAGCGCTGAAGCATATAGAATTTGTAGTCAGAACAAGCAAATAACCAACAAATATATCAAGGGACAATAATGACGAGCAGTTTATATATATATATATATATATATATATATATATATATATATATATATGTGTATGTATATATATTACTGGAAAATATTTGGAAAGGTCATTGTAAGTTGAGGCCAAACCATTGATATTGATCATCAAGTCTAAACGAGACTTTGGTTTGATACATTGTTGTAGGCTAATAAGTTGAATGGGGGGCGGCATAGCAGATTTATTTATGAGGATTTGTACATCTGTTAGATTGCTGAATTTATACAGAACTGAAGACAATTGAGTTAATAACACCTACCATCAATCATAAAGTCTAAACTATAGGAACTGATAACATCTGATTGTAATCAACCAATCACAATAGTAATCAATCAAACATGAAAAGAAATTAACAATGATAACTACTAACAAATCTAATTTATGCTAATTTAACTTTTCAAAATACAGGTAACCAACATTAGGAATCTGGAACTAATTTGAATCCTTGGAACTAGAGTTACATGCCATTTGTATTTTATGAAACTATGTTTTTTCTTAATCTCCATTTGGTATAATTAGAACTAGGTGTTTCTTAATATCTTATTAACATTAATGATTGAGTTTAGTGAATAATTAAAAATTAGTAATTCTATTAAAAAAACATAGGAACATACTGATGTAGGTTAGTTTTGAGTGGGGTTCATAAAAGAATTGGACGAAGTCAAGTTGGTGAAGAAAATGACATAATCTTTGCATTAGGGTTTCTTTTCCTTTATTTGGAGTGTTAAATTCGTATATTTATTTATATTTTGTCATTATGATTTCTTTTTTTATTTTGATTAGGTGAATATTATTATTAGGTTTATATGATTAGGTTTCCTAATTAGTTTTTTCTATTATAAATAAGTTATTTTGGGACGTTAAAAGATAGATTATTCCAATTTATATTTTATTCTAATAAGAATATTTTGGCTTTGCCATTTTCTTTTTCCATGGACTAGGGTTTGAATCGTCCCAGCCAATATTTGGCTACCGAAAAACTCTTGACAAAGTCTAAATACCCTTAACAGAGACCCTTAACAGTTTCCATTCTTCGTCATATTCCATTCAAATAAATTGGAAACATTATCAATGGTATAGAAAGATAACAACTAAAGAATTATGAAAATGTAAGAAAATGTTGATACTGATTCAAAGCCCATGCCCAAGAAAAATGATTGCATATCTATGTATTCTTTCTTATTTGAATATATATTCGAGCTACATTCTAAGTAGATATTTTAGTCACTAATTATGTAATTGGCTTTTCAGTGATACAGGTATAACATATAGAGAGTGGGCGCCTGGAGCTAAGGTTTGTTTATATCATGTTCTAGACATGGATCTCCTTGTTACCACATGTCTGTTGTTTCTGCTATAATTTTTCTTTTTGTTTTTCAATCTACTAAAAGAAACTTTGGTTGAAAAGTTAAAGAATTTCTCATTGAGCAGTGCAAAATTGTGACAAACAAAAGTTAAATTGCTTATTGAGTTATGAATTTCACGATAAATTGGTAATACCATGTCGAAATTATCTCTGTTACAATAAATGGCTTGGTATGGCCGTATATGTGGAAAAATGGCCGTATCAGAGCCTCAAGTCGGCCATTTAAGGGTAGCCATTTTGCACTACCATTTTAGAATGGAAATACGGCTGTATATGGATCGATGGATATACTGCATAGATGTTAACTAGTTGTAGTTGAAGATGAAACAGAGGTAGGCGGTTGTATTTGAAGAAGTAGCAAATGTAGTTGTTGAAGAAGAAGCAACTAAGATATTTGCTAGATTGTAAAAATGAGAATGAAGTTGGGAGAAGTAAAGATGAAGGGGTGGCAAGCGGTGGTATTCGATTCTAACAAGTGTACTACACCTGCCATTAGCAAATCAGTCCTTATATTTTATAAAAAATGAAATATTACCAAAAATTTTGTGGAAACCCAAATTGCTATATAATTCTTTATGAAATCCTAAATGTTAATTCAAAACTATAATATAGTATTTCATAAAACCTCGGTTTTGAAGTACATGAATTCAGCAAAATCTTTAAAGCTAGGTTTTGAATTATTTGGCTTTTTTACTATTATATTTTTATGTGTTTTTCTATAATCATTGATTTACATGTTGGATACGTGGTTAGATTAATGAGGTCAAGACTACTGAATTCTGTGTATTTTATTATGTGATTGATTATGTAGCATAAATAGGAGAGTAGTGATAAAGTGAGGAACAAAGAGAAAATGCTTAAGAAATTTTATTGGGATAGTTTCACTTTTAGTCTTTTTAAAGTGTTAATTAAATTAATGATCCTCCAAAGTTTGAATTAAGTTTTTAAACCAAACAAAACTTTAGATTTTATGACTTTTTTACCCCTCTTCACATAAAAACTGTGTTGCACGGAAACACCAAACAACAAGCCGTCCCCGTTTCCGATTCACCACGGAAACTTGGAAACGTGGAATCACTTTGGATTCACCAAACCGCTAATTTTTGTTTTTAAAACTTAATTATATGTTTGTAGGATTATCTTTTAAAACTAGGTACATATACTACATATCTATGAATATATTAGCACACATGTCAATAACTTTCTTTTTAATTGTATTGTTTTCGGTTATTGTAAACTATTTAAAATATATATTTTATTATAGTACTAGCCGTCCTCGTATCCCCTATTTTTAAAAATTTTCGTTTCCCGTTTCCGTCCCCGTCTCCGGTCAGAGACACGTTTCCGTTTCCATGTAACATAGCATAAAAATAAAGGTTCGTCACAAAGGTCCTTCACACGTGTGAAGGACTTTTAATAATATGTGAAGGATGTGAAGGCTCATTTAATGAAATCAAAACTTTGAAGGCTCATTAACTTCAATAGATAGGTTGATTGGTTCAGTTTTTATATTTTTTCCAATTTTATTTATTTGTTTTGGCAAACAGATAGAAAAGAGGCTGCAGAGGAATAGTATTATTAAGAAATTTTATTTATGTGTTTTAGCATTTATATTTCTCATAAATGCACTGTTGTATATCAGGATTCAATATTAGTAACTTCTATTAATATATTAGAAGTTTAACAATAAGGTACCAAGTGGTATGATATGAACTTTATTATAAATGCATGCTTACATACATATATGAGACAGCTGTAGTGTGTTAAATCCCATACTATTCAATCAACAGAAACCGTGCACGAAAATTTTCTTATTTATTTAAATCAGAGTTAAAACTTAATTCCTTCTCAACTAATCCTAAATTAAGTGAATCCCCTAATAAATCCAAGTCCCTGAACCTTAATTAATTTCATTTCTCCATTCCCTATAGTTACACAAATTTTAGAATATTCAACATCATTACTTATATTATGAGATGGTGATATCTTACATTTGAATGATAAATATATATTCTTTTCTCGCTAAAAAATTGTGGTGCACACGTAATAGACTCTCAGTAAAATAATTTTGTTAGACTTGCAAAATTATTGTGAATGACTATATTCTTTATATTATATCGTGACTGTTTACTTTATGTTTCAGTCAGCATCAGTGATTGGAGATTTTAACAATTGGAATCCCAATGCAGATGTTATGACCCAGGTATGTTGTCTTTCTTTTAACTATGGTTTCTTGCTGCAGTTTCTCCTATAACTTGGATAGAAAACTGATTAAAAAATGCTTAATAAATGAAACACTTTGTGTAATTGGGGTTTTACATTGTTTCGTAGGGTTAAATTCCTATTCTTTCTGAAATCAATCAAAGATTGAATGATTAAAAAGACTCTCTGTATCATTACTGATATATCAGAATAACAGGACTATAACCAAGGATGCATTGATTTGCTTAAAGTTTTAAATAACTCGGATCTTGTTGTGAAAGTCCCTTTGCAAATGATGGGCCTACTAAAGATCTCTGTTCCGTTGTATTGTCTTGGTTTTAGCATTTTGTTTATCTTATTCATCCATCAATCCTTCTTCTTGTAAACTGTTGGGTTTACTGAATTACGACTTTAGGAATTGTCAGGTAGTTTGAGTTGCTACCTAAATGAGTTCTATTAAAGAATCAAAGGTTAGCTTTGTGGTCATTGACTCTCAGAATATCCCTGGGACTCTTTACTGTAACGCTGAGAGTGAAGATAGTTTAGGTATGAATTTCCCCTGGGAGACATCAAATTGCTCTGGAAAAGTTGCTGGCTTTATGGGCTCAAGTGTCATGCTTTTATGTAGTTTTAGTGTCATCTCAATCTGTTGGATTAATATCAGATATCTGTCATTTTTCTATGTATTATATCTTGTGTTGCTTCTAACGGAATAAAATTCATCTACAATGTGTGAACAGAATGAATTTGGGGTTTGGGAGATCTTTTTGCCAAATAATGCTGACGGGTCGTCCCCTATTCCCCATGGTTCTCGAGTGAAGGTAATACTGCTAGAAAGAAATGGCTTGGTTCTTATTGAACATTCATGAGGACATGCTCAGTTGTTGTAGAATAGTTCCCATTTCTACTGGTAAATTTTGATATATCTTGGTTTCGCAACAGAACTTCTGTTGTAAAAGGCTCTTTTCATTTCAGGTGGTTGTCTTTATTTCTTTTATTTTGAATGTATTCTATATTTGGTTTAGTAATAAATTCTCTTTAAATTTTAAAGTGGTCTGACAGTTGGAATAGATATAGCAATTGTGAGTGTAGTTATTCTTTGTTAGGTGGTTGATGTAGTCTGAGATTCTTATCATTCTTGTAGATTCGCATGGATACTCCATCTGGCATCAAAGACTCTATTCCTGCTTGGATAAAGTTTTCTGTACAAGCTCCTGGAGAAATCCCATATAATGGAATTTACTATGATCCACCAGAAGAGGTATGGTGCTGCAGATATCAATATCAATAGATTTTCCTGCAAACCTTTAGAAACTTGTGTTGTGTGGTTTGGATTGTCCTGTGTATGGACAAATTGGATGGTGTTACAGGAGCATCATAATGTTTTCTGGGATTTAAAGGGAAAAAAATATAAAAAATGAAAAATATTATGGTGCAGCCTAAAAATGTTCTCTGATACTAAGTTTTTTGTGACTTCCATATAGGATTAGTGATGAGAGTATTATTTCTCATCTACTTTTGCTTATTACAATTGTGATGTTTATTTATTTACAGGAAAAATATGTCTTTCAACATCCTCAGCCAAAGAAGCCGAAATCACTGAGAATATACGAGGCACATGTTGGAATGAGTAGCACGGTATGTATCTCTACTTCAATGATTCTGTGTGAAGACTGACAGTTGCTACTTATTTACGTTACCATTCAGTTACTACCACTGATGAAGGTTGTCCATATGCTGCTATATAGTTAACATGTGAGCTTAATCTAAATTACAAAGCTAGTTCCAGTGAATCCTGGGTATGTTAACTATGGAATTTATGTTCAAATAGTTGGTTTACTTCATGATTATATTTTATTGTTACATGGTAGAAGCAGACTAATCCTTAATCATAAGCTGACTAAGATTGTGGTTGATAATCTAATTCTGCTGTCATATTGCATTTGTTATATTCACTAAAAGTAAAATCTACATAAGGGCACTCTCAATGAGCTAGAAACACTGCACTTCCGGGTTTGGAGAAGGTGAGCTGTCTTTGTTGGGTTGTATGATTCCTTGATGCTGCATACTTAGGTTTTGTAGAGAACACCAATCAATTTTTCTTCAGCACCACCATCCCTGCACAAGTAGTGGTCCTGCTACATGATTGCATGGTACATACCTTCTTAGAATTCTTTTCTAGTTTCTGAATAATGTTAATCCTTGATGTTTTGTGCATGCATTGTAGGATTTACAGAGTTCATGGATGTAGTATCAACATGCTTCAATCTTTGCATTCTTGTTCACTTTAATGTCATATTTTTATTTATTCTCATGAATTTATTGATTACGTGTGATACAGGAGCCAATGATCAATACATATGCCAATTTTAGAGATGAGGTGCTTCCTCGCATTAAGAGACTGGGTTATAATGCCGTTCAGATAATGGCTATCCAGGAGCATTCATATTATGCAAGCTTTGGGTACTTTCCTTACAGGAGCCATTTTATATCATCACTGTCTATGTCTGTTGTATGGTGGTTCGCAATAAATATGCATCTACTTATTTTATACCTGCATACTTTATGTAGCGGATTGGCTGATTGAGACTGATGAATCTACAAGGTTCTTTCAATATGATGCAGGTACCACGTTACAAATTTCTTTGCTCCCAGCAGCCGTTGTGGAACTCCAGATGATCTCAAGTCACTTATTGATAGTGCTCATGAGTTAGGTCTGCTTGTTCTCATGGATATTGTTCACAGGTACTAATTTTAAATAAAATTTGTCATCATATATATATATATATGTCTTCTGGGTCACTGTGCTATTGCATTTTAATTATATTTTTTTATTGTCTTATGACAAATGAATCACTAATACATGTAAATGAATTATTTTTAGCCTTGGGATGTGCAAATATATGTTAGATACATACTGAATTCGTATACAAAATGATCAAAATTGCATACATTAAAATTTGTCATCATATATATATATATATGTCTTCTGGGTCACTGTGCTATTGCATTTTAATTATGTTTTTTTATTGTATTATGACAAATGAATCACTAATACATGTAAATGAATTATTTTTAGCCTTGGGATGTGCAAATATATGATAGATACATACTGAATTCGTATACAAAATGATCAAAATTGCATACATTCTTATTATTTGTCACTGGTTGCCACAGGTGGAGCTTAAGTCGGTTGTTAGATTTAATGTTGTTATTCTTATAAACAATTTTCAATTGACAAAAGTAATAGTTTGATTTTGTGAGCATAGAAATATGTGCATCATTCAGCAGCTGAGTTCAATATGTCAGTTTGTAGCTACTTTTATCAGATAGCTGACAACTACTTTTTGAATGATGTAGCCATGCATCCAATAATGTTTTGGATGGGCTCAACATGTTTGATGGGACAGATAGTCAATACTTTCATTCTGGATCACGGGGTTATCATTGGATGTGGGATTCTCGCCTTTTTAACTATGGAAATTGGGAAGTATGAGCTTTCTGCCAAAGTCTAGACAGCAGTTTGTGAATTACCCTGTATGTTATGGTTGGTGATCTAATATATTTAATTACTGATATAGGTACTCCGTTTTCTTCTCTCAAATGCTAGATGGTGGCTTGATGAGTATAAGTTTGATGGCTTCAGATTTGATGGAGTGACTTCAATGATGTATACTCACCATGGATTGGGGGTACTAGATTTATGCTTTCTAAAATGACCTTTATTGTCGAGTACTTCTCAATTTATGTGAATAATAATAACTGAAATACAAGTTGGCTTGCTTGCTTACATAATAGTTGTCTAAAAAGCTATTTTGGTTGGAAGTTCTGTCTATCAGTTCTTCAAGCTTACTTGGCATTATATTATTTTATTGATTCCTTTTTCTCATGCATTGTAGGTGGGATTTACTGGAAATTACAATGAGTACTTTGGTTTTGCAACTGATGTGGATGCTGTTGTGTACCTGATGCTGGTAAATGATATGATTCATGGGCTGTTCCCGGAGGCTGTTACTGTTGGTGAAGATGTATGTTATTTATTCCCTTGTGCTATGTCGACATCCTTTGAATTTAGTCTTTCATCTCTTTCTCATATTCTGGATGTCTGTTAAACTTATACGTATCAGCAAAAATTTCCTAGTCAACTATGTCTGTGTATAAACTTATTTTTCTTAGCTAAGGCCGGATGCATCTCTCTAAAATGGGTATATGTGTTTGTGCATTCCTTTCACTTATCTTTCTTTGCTGTGCCTCACTATGTCCTAATTGAATACATGTCTTATTTCGGGGAAAAAAGTGCTTGGTTCCAGGCACCTGAAAGCATGACCAGTTGAATTTTCCACAAGCGATCAAGTACTTCTAGTCATATTTGTTTATAATATTGGTATATATTTTGAGTGTTGAGCTTTTATTGAACCAAATTACCTCTGAAAGCTGCATTTACCTAGAAGTATCTAATTATCTCCAGAAATTAAGAGATGCCCCCTTAGCTGCAAAGAATTATTACATATAGTGGTCTATCAGGGCTTTCAAACAAGAAGTTAGGCATTTAATACCTTTGCTGAATATTTAAATCCTATGATTTTTATGGTTACAGATTTTAGGCTGAGTCATATGTACGAAAAGCTAGGTGCTAAGAAAATTAAATGATAAATACCTCATTTCCTATGTCCTAACTTGAATTTAATTAAAACTATTGTGCTCCATAACCAGCATGTTTTCACATACTGACCTCATTATTAAGAGAGACTATCTGATGGGTAGAAGTTTTAGCCAATCTCCAATAAATCTTAAGGAGACCTAAACCTATTTCCTTATTCTGTCTCAAATCTGGGGTATTCTGTTTGCTCACAACTGTACTGCTGAAAGCTCTTTCTTGAAGTATTTCCCTTGACCTTGAGAATGGGAAGGGAATGTCAGCTAAGTTAGCTTACAATTCTTTTAGAGCCAATTCTTTTAAATGAGCCTTGTAAAGTTTGATTTAAATTTATACGCCGGTTTTGAAAAATTATAAAAATAAACTTTGTTTCTAAAAATAGGTTAGGATTTCACATTTATGTGGTCGTGGATTATACGGGTATGATTGCAGATTATATAGGTGTGATCACGGATCACAAATATATGAATGGGTCTATTTTTGAAAAACGAAGATCTTGAAAGTTTATTTTTGAAACTTTATTCAAAACTGAGCCTGTTTATTTATATACATATATATATGTATATATATATATATATATTAAAATTGACCTATAAATTTGAATCAAACTTTATAAGGCTTAAAATAAAAAGAATCCATTCTTTTAACTTATCGCAAATACTGGCCCATAATTAGAAGACAACAATTGAATGCACTGAAATGTTTCAAAGCAAAGAAAGCTGATTTTTCTGTGTGCATTTTGAAATAAATGCTTACATATTTGTCTCTGACATGAATGATTTTCTCATATGCAGGTTAGTGGAATGCCAACTTTTTGTATTCCTGTCCAAGATGGTGGTGTAGGGTTTGATTACCGTCTTCACATGGCTGTTGCCGACAAATGGATAGAGCTCCTTAAGTAGGTCCTACTAGAATGAATTGTACTTGTGGCATTTAACATAGCTAGAGCTTGAATCTGTGCAATTTTTTGACTTATTCTTGTCTTGCTGCTCTTATAGGAAAAGGGATGAAGACTGGAAAATGGGTGATATCATACGCACACTTACCAACAGGAGGTGGTCAGAGAAGTGTGTAGTTTATGCTGAAAGTCATGACCAAGCCCTAGTTGGTGATAAAACAATTGCATTCTGGTTGATGGATAAGGCAAGTGTTTTCTTTCTTTACCTTGATGCCTTTATGCAGACAAGCATTTATTCTTAAATGTGAAATCTTTGTAATGTTCAGAATGATGCAGCATTATGATATAAAAAGACTCATACATGAACTGATGTTAACAGCAAGTAAAATGAAGTATGATGAGTAGGATGAAGTATTATCAAATGTCTGTTATGTACTTATCTTTTTAGTTTGAGTTATTAGTTAACTTTTTTACAGGCTGTCCCAGAATATAAGATAAACACCTCAAACTGAGGAATTTCAAGTTGTAACACTGCTGCTGAGGCTATATGCGAAGCATTAAGAGTGGAGAAAAATCAGTAGAACTTTCATGAGTTTCTACTTAAACATGTAACTCACTCTTCATGCATAAGACTAAAATAACACTCAAATCTAATTAAAATTAAATCAAAACCACGAGATTTAAACTTTCAAAAGTAAATCTAATCACAACAATATTTGAACTCTCCCTTACAAGCTGGTAAAGAAGCATTTCCATTTCCAGCTTTCTAATGAGTAAAGACTATTACATCTTTTGTTTATATATCTAGTAATTGGCTGTGTATAGGAAGAAAGTGAATGTTATTGTTCTTTTCTTCTCTCTCTCCTGGTCTTTTATTAGAAGTTATTGATAGTTTTATTTAAGCAATAAGCCATAAACCAAGTATTTTGTGGATTCTTAAGAACAATGCTAAGGTGATGGTGTTTGTGTCAAGTATCACAACAGTTTCTTGAATTAGTTCGTTTACTGAATTATTTTTATTGAAATCATGTTTCTCATATGTCCTAGGGTTAGATCAAAAGATAGTCTATACTATTAATAGGTAGTTGTATCAGTATTTATACTTTGTATTTGGTTCCATAAATTTGAAAAGTCTAGAATATGAAAGGGCATGTGAATCTTTAAATAGATAACAAGCATTTAGGTGGAGGAAGTTTTTTCGGAAAGTAGAAACATTCTTTGTCGATGGGAGCCAGGGCTGTGGGTGCAGGTTCCCTTAGACCTTTTTTTTTTTTTTTTTTTTTTTTTTAATTCTTTTTCTTTTAATTTAAAGTCTTATTATTTCTAAAGACTATATGATAAATCGTGGATATCTACGACCTTGTCTCATATTGTTGGAATCATTAGGTTTTGCACCTTTCTGCAGGATATGTACGAATTCATGGCTCTAGACAGACCATCAACTCCCCTTATAGATCGTGGAATAGCATTGCATAAAATGATCAGACTTGTTACGATGGGATTAGGTGGAGAAGGATATTTAAACTTCATGGGCAATGAATTTGGGCATCCTGGTAAACTCAACCAGTCATCAATAATCTCTAATTATAAGCTTGATTCATTTTGTGGAAGGATGTATCTGCCTTTCTTGGACATGGATATATGATTGTTATCATGGCATGCAGCTCTCACTCTATGTACTTCTTTGTGATATTTAGAGTGGATAGATTTTCCAAGGGGTGATCAACACCTTCCCAATGGCAGTGTCATTCCTGGGAACAATTTTAGTTTTGACAAATGCCGTCGAAGATTCGATCTGGTAAGTTCCTGACCGAAGGGAGTTTTGCATTGTTTGATTACCTTCATGTTTCTTGGTTTGCAGTGTGTCTGTTCATTCTTTCAAAGTCGTACTTACTAGTCGTAGTATGTAAAAGCGTTGAGAGAATTGAGAACCAAGCATATGTTTCATATGGACAGATCATTAGTTTGCAAGAAATTCATGACAGTGAATTCATGGTGCTGCTGCAGAAAATCACATGTAACTTTTGTTGAGTACAATATTTAGGGTTGGCTGTTATATTAAAGTATTCAGCATGAACTCCTTGTCAAGGTTGTAAAATGGGATGCGGAAAATTGTATGGCCATAAGTTAATACGTAATACGGATATATCTGTACGTCCAATAAGGATATAAGATAAGGTCTATTTTCAAGTAATACCTATCTTTTCTAACTATTATAAATTATAAGTAGCTGTCAAACCATTCATTCAATAAAGATTAATGGTATAATAGCATTAAAACAATTGAAAAACAAAATGGATAACACAAATATAAAATGTGAATAATAAACATATGTACTCTCTCAAGTTTTCTTTAAATTTAACTGTTCTATTGTTTATCCAAATTGATGTAGAATTTTTTCTTTAAATTTAACTATTCTATTGTTTTCTGAAATTGCTGTCGAATTTTTTCTTCTGAAATTGGAATTCAAGAATGTGTATGTTGATTCTTAGGATAAATCATAGTTACTTATTTTTTTCTTATAATTTTTCATCTTTTTTCTTTCTAAATTTTACTTAAAAGATGTATACATCGTATTGTATCAAATACGGTCCGTTTAAACGGTGATATGGTAGAAATGCCTTGTACATTTTTTGTCTAATATACGCGTCTCGGTACGTAACGTAGTTTACAACCATGCTCCTTGCTTTTGATGTTTGTTTGGCTTGGCCTGAAATTTCCATTGTGTCTAACCATCGAGTGTAATGCATCTCCTTTGATGGTTTACTTTACATGTGAATATTCAAGGGGATTTAAACTTGTCTTTCCGGTTTTTGTAAATTGTCGATTATACTACTAGGGAGATGCAGATTATCTAAGATATCGTGGAATGCAAGAATTTGATCAGGCAATGCAGCATCTTGAGGAGAAATATGAAGTAAGTGCTAATTTATCTAAAATAACTGCATTTACTGGGATTATTTATATATGCATTATCTCATTGAATTTTATGTTGATTTTTTATCATTTTATTCTGTAATGAGTGTACTTTCCATGATGAATATTTTGGGCAGACATTCAATTTTTATTTCGATGAGGGTATTAATCCAAAATAAGATGTTTGCTTATACTTGTTTCACTGACTTTGAATTTTAATGCAAGTTCAACTCATTTATCAATGCTTGTGAACCTTACTTCTACTGAAATGTAGTGTAGAAGATTTGATCCATTGTTTTGGCTTTTCTAATTACAAATTGTAACTTTCTTTTCCTGATTTGGTTTTTTATCCTTCAGATTTTAGAATGAACAATATACTGATTTACTGCTGATGCAGTTTATGACTTCAGAGCACCAGTATATATCACGTAAGGATGAAGGAGATAGGATGATTGTCTTTGAAAGAGGAAACCTGATTTTTGTATTTAACTTTCATTGGAGCAACAGCTATTTTGACTATCGAGTAGGCTGCTTGAAGCCAGGAAAGTATAAGGTACAAATCTTGTGCTTGCCAAGTTCCTCTTTTTAAGCATTGACCTGCTTGTATTAAATTAAATAAATACCTGTAATGCAACTAACACCAAAAAATAAAAAATAATAATAGTAAATAAATTCTATTAAATTAAATTAAAAAGCAAAAATGAAAGAAGAAAAAAAAAAAACACCGAAAAATAGTCGGTCATATAACTGCAAGTAGATAGTAGCTAATAAGTGCTAAGAATTCGGAGTTAGCTCGCTCCAGCTTAAGGCTCAATAAAACATGGTTAATTCTATGCAGATATAAATTAAGTAGGCACAATGAAATATTTTAATTCTGCTAGGACTTCCCTAGCTGAAGTCTACTAACTCCTAATAACTCTCCAACACCTAACACCTATGAGACAATAACTGGAAATACTAAATAAACATTAATAATAAAACTTCTAGAAGAAATACTAGTTTCAGGTGACTAAAAACAGACTCCTAATGAAAACTCCTATGTAAATTACCCCCTTCCAAGCCTTTCTCATGTATCTATAATTTATAGGTGGTTTAATTCCAGCTGTTTCAGTATGTTTATAGCTTTTGCTTTTAGTATGTTTGTATTAAATGGGAAAGTCATTTCTCGACAAGAGATGAGAAAGTTATTCTGGACCATCGGATCTGACAGTTGAGAATTCCAACTGTATCAGTATGTAGCTTTTGCTTTAGTATGTTTGTTTCAAGTGGGAAAGTCATATCTTGATAAGAGATTAAAAAGTTAATCTGGACCATTGAATCCGTCTGTTGAGATTTGTGTATTTGTCTATCTCATCAATCCATTCAAAAAGTTCCCAAACCAGTTGTGTTCGGCTGTGTATGAATCCCAAACCAGCTAGGACCAAGTAGATTTAGGTTTTCCTCGACCCCTCTTAGCCCTTCAACCAACAAATTTTCACATTTATGGAGTGCAGTATGAGGAGGTCTCCTTAACGTATGCCCAAATCATCTGAGTTTATCATCCCTAACTTTGTCACTAACCTCTACCATATGGACATTTTGTCTAATATGTTCATTTCTAATTTTGGCCAACCTTGTATGTCCAATCTTATATGTCCAAACATTCATCTTAACATTCTCATATTTGTCATATTCATTTTATGGAGATGTTGTCCTGTGAAACTTACCTTTTACCTTAAGTGGAGTGGTATTTTCTTGTGGCAGGAAACCTCTAATGCCCCTTCCAATTCATCCACCCAATTTGGATTTTGTGCACCACATCATTATCCAATCGTCCAATCGTCCGTCATTCTGGAACACAGAACCAAGATATACTTAAATTGTTTTTTCTTAGGAACTGAAATCCCCATCCAACTTTACCTCTTATTGTTGCTTCTTCCTTAGACTGAACTGACCGTGCATATATTCCATTTTACTCCTACGGAACATAAAACCCTTATTCCAGGAATGGTTTTGGCACAAAATGCCTGCTTAACTGACAATGCATATATCCCAACAGTGAATATATTCCTCAGATTGTTGTAGGCTTTGGAACCATGTTGGGAATTCTAAAAAGCATATATACTGCATTGTATGTCTATCTATTCCAATTATGTGGCATAATCTATCTGGAAGACAATGATTGTAACAGGAAATATCACTTTTGTCTAACTTCAGGTTGTCCTAGGATCCATAGATTCAAGTCTTTTAAGTGTATAAAATATATGTATATTAATACTCTAATCTATATTTATAATTTGGTTCACTCTGTTTGTGGAGCCTGTACTCCGACTAATTCATGTTAGAAAGCCTTTATTTTATTGATTGTCACTACTCTTGACAGTAGCTTCGAGTGTATTTGATGGAATCATGATTATGAAGTCAATGACTTTTACTCAAGTCTACTGGGTTTCTATTTTAAACTCGATTAGTAGTCTACTGGGTTTCTATCTTAAACTCGATTAGTTATTTCAGTATGATTAAAAGAAGCTATAACCTATTTTTTCCCTTAATTTTCTGAATTTTTTCTCTTTTTTCTCTACTTAATGTTTAATCAACCAGCATGAAGATATCTTTGTTGTATTCACATGGCATGAATTTAGACTACTTATGTGTTGGCACATGCTTTGCAGCAAAGTATTGATAATAAGTGTTGAAACTGTCTTTAAATTTCTTAATATTTTATTTTTACTTTTAAAAAAGAAATAAAAATAAAAAAATAAATTTTCAGTCTAGATTAGCTAAATTGTCCAAAATTTAACTAATGTTGATACATGTTGGCTACATAAAATCTCATTTTTCTTGTCCTATTTGGGAAATGCTTTTGTTTATTATACTACTATTGTAATATGTTGTGTGGGGGTTTTTTTTCTGGCAGATTGTCTTGGATTCAGATGATCCTTTATTCGGAGGCTTCAATAGGATTGACCATACTGCTGAATACTTCAGCGAGGTGAGAAAAAGTGACTCGACAAGTTTTAATTCTTTCTTCATGTTCTTAAAAGTCATTGGTGTTTGTGTAGGAAGGATGGTATGACGACAGACCCCGTTCATTCTTGATATACGCACCATCTCGTACAGCAGTTGTGTATGCTCTAGTAGAGGATGAGTTGGAACCTGCAGAGAGCTAAGTGGGGATATGATGAAAGCAACTCTAGTAACCATTAGATGGAAGAAGTGCAGTGCAAGTTAAGGTCTAATAATGTTTGGTCTGCTTGGCAGTTGTAGTACTGCAACTATGGATGAGGCAAACTCGAGCCAGCACATAGGTCAAGTACATGTGTGCAGTGGAGGATTCCCATCTTAGTATTTAAACATATGACATTTCTTTAATCATTCTGTAAATGATTTTTTTTTTTTTTTTTTAAATGTACGTGGACAAATAGAATTATGCATTTTATCCTAGTGCCTAGTGGATTCATCCTAGTGAATAGAGTTGGCACTCCTTAACAATCTTAGTAGTAGTTTTAAGTTTTTGCGGCGTCTTTGTTTTTATTTTTATTAGTAATAATAATATTATTATTTTTATTATATTGACATAAAATCTTGATTGATACGTAGGTATTGTCCTTATTTTAGGGTTAAAGTTTGGTGTTAATCGGGGACCCGTTCAATATTTTGTCTTTTAACATTCGATTTTAAAAATTTTAAAAAATAAAATAATATAAATAATAAACAGACAAATTTTATGAGAGCACAGTTAAAAGTAACTGCTGTAGTAAAACAGGTAAATTGAATTTCATCAAATACTTATAAATATCAGAAAAATCTGAAATCGGATCCATGGATGCTTACTTTAGAAGAAATTACGGTATGTGATTCCCGGAACTTGTTCGATCAAGTCAGATAAACAGGGAAACAAAAATAACCACAGAAATAAAACTTAGGTTTTTGTTTCTCTTCCAAAACCAAAATCGAGTGATGCTGAAGAATGTTGGGCGAGGAATTGAAAATTGGAATTTGAAGAGGGGCGCAGAGCCTCAGCAAGAGGTCCGCCCATAGAAGCGACCTGGTTGGAGGCGGTGGTCCATCCGGTGGCGTGATCTTCCTCTCCGATTCCGGTGGATAGCTTCAAGGACACATCGGAGGAGTTTCTAGTCATTGAAATAGATAAGGAGGCAGGAGCAGTGTTGGGTGAGTCATCAAAAAAATGCCTTAGAACATGAGCATCAGATTGACACCTAGTAGGGGAACTGCACAGGGAGCATAAGCATAAGGGAATCATATCTTTTAAAGATGTGGTTGGGGTGGTTTAGTACAAAGATGTGGCCGGCCCTACCCTACCTTTGATTGAAGTGAATGAGATCAATGGAAGGCGAAGAAGTGGTAGGGATTTCCACAGGCTTTCTTGAACGGTTGCGGCCACGGTGCATGTGGCGCTCGCAATACTTGTGACCAGTCACCACGTCTCTTGAACACCTCCATTTCTTCCCATCTGTCCTCCTGCATCTCCCTGGCTCTGGATCCATCGCCGCTCTCCCCCAGTACCCAACACCTACCCATACCCAAATCAGATCATATCATATCATAATATTTATGAGAATTATAAAAAGAGTAGTACTACTCACAAGCAGATGCAGAAGCAGAAGGGACAAAATAAGGGGAATAGTGGTGATGTTGGATGCTTCTCTTTATTAGTTGGAGGAGTTCTAAAGGAACAGCAGCACCAGCTAACATGTATCTATAGATCAAAGCTTGTAACTCAAGCTCTTGCCTTTGAGACAAGCTAAACAAACTTCCCATATCTGACAAACCCCAACAACATCAAATCAAATCGAACTCATCTTAGTCAATTAAAAAAAAAAAAATTAAAAATGAAAATCTTACTGCTTGCAAGTCTGGTGGTTGAGTCTGACAGTTTGGTGATGGGTACAAACAAAGGGAGGGCAGTCTCAGTCTCAGATGGATGTGGTTCAAGGAAGAGTTTTGGTATCTTTGCAGAGGTTAGCTGCTCTGACTCATGATGATGTTGGTCTCTCCATTGCTTCAGATGCAATTCCATGGAGAGAGAGAGAGAAACAAGTCTGGTTGCTTTTGGTTTGGTTTGGTTTATGCTTGCTTTGCTTATGTTAAATACAAAGCTTTATTTTGCAGGACAACAACTTCTTCTTTTTAATATAATGCTGCCTGCACTGCACTGCACACATATGCCCAAAGAAAGAGAAAATTCTGACATGAAGGCTCTGCAAAGTTTGTTTATGGCCAGTGGAGTAGCCTTGGGTACTTGAGAAAAAGACACTCAGACAAGACAGTTAGATAGATAGATATAAATAAATAAAATAGTAAGCAGTCTAAAATACCATTATTATATTCAATTTCACATCTAGATGGAGGGAGAGAGAGAGATGCAATTCTTCTGTCCACCTCTGCTTTTTCTTGGTATCCTCCCTTCTCATTCATTTACAAATCCATAACCATTAATAAATTGGGTGGGATACTGACCACACATGCATATGAGTCAAACAAATACAAAACTGATCAGATGCACACACAGACAGAACCAGACTCTGACTACTATTTATCTTATCAAAATCCACACAGATTCATCATCAGTGTTTTAATTTTAAGTTGGACTATCTATGTATACATGTCTATTTTTTTTTGACAAAAGTTTATCATCTTTCATGTTTAAATCACACAAATATCCCCTTCACCTCCACCTCATCTCAATGTTTTGATGGTAAGTTTGAGTAAACAGACAGGAATAAATTCTGATGGCCAGTACATCATGTAGGTTAAAATAATACTAGTAAGTTTAAATTAATCATCAAAGGAGAAAATGTATATAACGCACCTCCGCGTGCCGGTACAACTTGAACAGTTTACAATATTACATTTATTTCAACATGTGACATTCTCTCCGGGCTGTTTTTGCCGAGTTGTTTCAGGATTTAAGTTGGCGCATAGGGTAGGAACTTTAGATCCAAAAAGAATGACCGGTCGCGGGATGAAGGAAGGACAGGTCTGTTGGTTAACCTAGAAGTTGTCATGGTCCATCGGTCTTTTTGTGGTTGATAGTCCAAAACTTCCATTTAGATTGATCGCCCATCTATACCCAAACGGTAATTGGGCCCAGTCTGAAATAAGTCCCAATAAAGGAATCTATTAGGTGATGTTAAACAAAAAAATAAAAGATGAGGAGTTAAATTACTAACGGAATCAGTTATATTTAACGAAAGGTTAAATAGGACATCAAGGGAGTAAATCAGGAAAAGACCATTTTAGGGAGCCCTATAAATAGACAAAACACAGAAACCTAGACAGTTTTTACATAAAAAAATTACAATATTCTCTACTTTCTAGGAAATCATTCTCTTCAATCACTATTTCATTAACTCCAAGTCAGAACCCACAACAAATTGGTCGTATATGGGGAGAGAGTGATTTTGGTGACCGGACATACTGAAAATTCCACAAAACACATTATGGCTTAAGACCATCTTTAAACACCTCCAGCATCGTCGACGGAGGAGCGGTTAGCCACCCTCACAGCTGAGCTGATAAAATAGAGTGAGCAAATCACTCACCTGCTTGTTGAAAATAATGCCTAACAGGAAAGGGAGTCATCATCAGAGAGTCGATGACCGGAAAGCGAAAAGAGCTTGAAGAAGGTGAACGATCACCCTTGTACCGACGAAACATCGGTCTTGAACTTGAAGATGACTGTATAGCGATTCTACTTACCAGCCCAGCCGTAAGCGCCAGCTCGAAGACCGAATGAACTAGTTAGATGACACTAAAGGTAAACTTGAAAAACACTATGAAGAAAAGTACAAGGAGCTCAAAGGCATGATCGACGAACTTAAGAGCAAACGCAGCCACCAGATCCGGGAATCGACGACGAGATATTCAGACAACGCTTTCGTGTCTTGGATATCCGAGACCTCGATGCCTAAACGCTTCACCATGCCGCGTTGCAAACAATTCGAGGGGTCAACTAACCGGAAGCACCATGTCGCCAATTTCAAGCACCAAATAAGTACATGTAATAACCCAAATGAGGATTACAAAGTTGTGCTATTTGAATGCTTTGGTTCCAGCCTCTCAAGCACAACCCAACGTCGGTATGCAGCCTTGTCTCCCAATAACATCCAATCTTTTGCTGAACTGGTGCGAAAACTGGTGCACAACTTCTCATACAATAGGAGAAAGGAGAAGGATGAATCTAGTCTGTATAACCTAGCACAAGGAAAACATAAACCCTTACGCCAGTATATACGAAAATTTACGGATCTGAAATCGGCCATACCTGACTGTAGGGAGAAAGCAGCGATAGCTGCGTTCATCAAGAGATTATTCCCGAGATCAACCGCCTACATGAACCTTGCAACCCAAAAGCCTAAAACATTTGATGAATTACTGGATAAGGCCGAGGCCCAGGCCGAATACGAGGAGGACCTATCAAGGCAGATGGGTAGTGATAACAAATAGGAGGCAATTTTAGCCAAAACAGGCGGTCGGGTCAGGAGAACCCTTACAGAAGGGACGACAGGCCCGATGGTCGTTTTGGGCAGACTACAACATTAAGGATACATTATGACCTCAAAATACCAATGAGTGAAGTGGTAGCCGTTATGAAGGAAATGGGGGAAAAGGTGCAATGGCCGCCAAAAATGAGACAATCTAGGGAGAAAGACATGACAAGATATTGTGACTTCCACAAGGACTTCGGTTATACGACTGATAACTGCTTCAGCCTACAAAAAGAAGTAGCTGAATTACTTAAAAGGAGATTTTTGAAAGAGTACCTATCCGATAAAGCAATGAAGACGGTAGAGATGGCGGATGAGAGACAACAAGAAAATGAAAATAAATAACCCCCACTGCCCAAGATCGACAGGACCATACATACGATAGCTGAAGGGTCTGAGGCATGTGGTTACACTAGATCCATGGTAAAAAGGAAACTCGGAGAAGTAATGGGAGTATATATTATTGCCCAAGACGCAAAAGGAGAAAATGACTACGAGATCACCTTCACGAGTAACGAAGCAGACGACTTGCACGACCCTCATCATGACGCCCTTGTCATTGCACCACCTTGGCCAACTTCATGGTAAGAAGATTACTGGTAGATAATGGGAGTTCGGCGGACATACTATTTATGGAGGCGTTCCGAATGATGCAATTGGATGAAAATTCAGTCAAGCAAAAATCAGCCAATCTAGTAGGGTTCAGTGACGAGTCCAAAAGCACAATGGGGGAAGTGGACTTGCAGATATTCATCGAGGGGGTGAATCTCACAACTACATTTCTACTCGTTAACTCGGACTCAGCTTACAATGCCATATTAGAAAGACCACGGATACATGACATGAAGGCCATACACTCAACGTACCACCAGAAGGTAAAATTTTCAATGCCCCAGGGAATCAGGGAGATAAAAAGAAAGTAGAAGTAGTCTAGGGAGTGTTACTATAGCTCCCTACGACAAAAGGAATTGGAAGCATAGCAATTACAGAGCAGTTGTTTGGGCCGAAAGCAAAGTCCCATGGACGACCAGGTCGACAAAGTTGAGGTCGATAAAAAGGACAAAACAAAGAAGGTGTTGGCAGGGGCAACATTAGACCCAACCGACCGGAAATAATTGATTAACTTTCTAAGGAATCATTGAAATTGCTTTGTGTGGACTCATACTAACATGACTAGGATTGACGCCTCGATCATCACCCATAAACTCAACATAAAAGAAGGTGCAAAGCTGGTAAAGCATAGACGAAAGAGATTTGCCCCAAAGAGGAACAATGTGATAAATGAGGAAGTGGAAAAACTGTTAGCAAATGGGTCTATAAGGGAAGTTCACCATCCCGACTGGCTGGCTAACTTCGAGGTGGTAAAAAAGAAGAATGGAAAATGGAGAGTGTGCATTGATTTCAAAGATTTGAACAAGGCTTTCCCAAACGACCCATTCCTCTTACCCTATGTAAACTTAATGGTGGATGCCACAACTGGGCATGAGATCATGATTTTCATGGAGGCGTATTCGGGGTACAATCAAATCTTAATGCACCCAGATGACCAGGAGAAAACCTCATTCGTAACAGAAAGAGGTATATACTGCTATAAAGTGATGCCATTTGGCCTTAAGAACGCCGAGTCAACCTACCAAAGGCTAATAAACAAAATTTTTACAGACAAATTGGGCAAAACTATAAAAGTATACATCAATGTCATTGTGGTTAAATCCGTCTTAGTTGAAGAACACGTACAACACCTTAGCGACACATTCAAAACCCTGAGAATGTACAATATGAAGCTAAACCTGGCAAAATGAAATTTTGGGGTAAAAGCAGGAAAAATCTGGGATACATGATTACAAAGAGAGGGATAGTGTAACGTCCCGATTTTGGTCTAAAAGATTTCTATATTTTCAAACCGATTTTGAGTTTCAATGTTACGAAAATTTTTCAGAGATTGTTGAACAATTGAGAGTAATTGAATGATATATTGCTTATGTGATGATTTTAAGATTGTTTATCAATGTTATCTTAGTTGTACGTCAAATTGGTAATGAAAATGAAGTCAAATGAAGGAGGAAACGAAGGTGCACAACACTGGTTATGCTGGCGACATAAGCTTTATGTCCCCAGGCATGTTGCCAGCGAGTGATTTCTGCAACTTTAAGAGTGTTCTTCTCGGGTCACTCTGGCAACATTATGTCGCCAAACACCGAATCGAGATTTTTAAACTTAATTTGGTCGAGTCTCTTTCATTCTCTTCACCTCTCTCGAATCCTTTCATTGTGCGATCGTCTTCTCTCTCGAATCCTCTCATCGTGCGATCGTACTCTCTCTCGAATCTCTCGTTTTTCCCTCATCGACGCAACTCCAGTAAGCAATCTCTCAACCCTCACTTGATGTTAGAAAGGTTGCTGGCGTGTTTGGGGTCTTATTGTTAATGATTTGGGGGATTTCTTGGTTATTGATTGGTTAGGGTTTGGTTGAGTAGAAACCCTAGATGGTTATTGGATTGGAATGATGGAATTGAATTGGGGCTTTATGTAGTTTCGTTATCGTCATCGTTTATCGTTTGTTTGATCGTCATTTTCTTGTGATTAAAATAAGTTTCGCTTTTCACGCGTCACGTGTTCGGTCGGTTATTTAAATCAATTATCATTCTTTGTTATTGTTAGACGAAGCGGACGGTGCCAACGATCGTATTGACAACGCTTAGCTTAGATTATCTACGAAAGAAAGGTTAGCAACGTCGTTTTGTACTCTATATCGGTTGTTGTGTGTTTTTATGATTGTGCATTAATCTGGTTAACAATATAATCACATGAATTGTAAATTGGTTATATTAGATAGTAAATGATAGAATGGAATAATGATTGCTGCTATGTTTGGTTTATTGCTGATATAGATATACTCATAAGTTTATTGCATGTTAGACTTAGGCTTTGGTTAGTTAGAGGTGGAAATAAATGGATAAGGCACTAGTAAAGTACCTGACAGATATTGATTGAAAGCCAATGGATTGATATAAATTGTAATATGCAATGTTAAATTGACTTATATGTTTTGATTCACCTAATTAAATACAAAATGATTGTCCTACTTGTGGTTGAAATAGTGATGGAATGACATGTCATTAGGGGTACCAAAGATATCTCAACCTATTGAAAATATAGGATTTTTGGTTTAGCTAACCACCATTGAAAACTAAGTGACGACTCATATTGGGTGTGACGGCACCACTGCCTGAGGGCCTATTGTTATTGTGGTCTTCGGACATAATCGATGGAATCCTAATGTAGTTGCCTATCTCGAGGGGGAATAAACAGCTCTACAGATTTCGGTCTTCGGTCCTATTGTGTGGCTTCAGCCTAATTGGTGGCTTCGACCTAATTGATCTCGTTTCACTATTGATATTAGATTAAAGGCAGTCTTAATAAATTAAACCTTAACGTGAATGTTATCATGTGATGGTTGATTAGAGTATAATTGATTGTTCAAGGATTTAAATGAATATATATAAAAACTAAATGGACACTTAATAATGTCACTTGTACACAATAAATGTAATTGGATCTAGATGAGAAACTCACCTTATTGAACTTGTAAATCACGTTGTATTTGGGTGGGATTGTATTCTCTTATGCTTGATTGTTAGTCCTAGGCGCATTGCGTGTGCTAAATCATCATTGAATGCTAAATAGACGCATATGTGTGTGTTTGTTGGAGTGTGACTTGCTAACCAAATATTGATAGTTTGACGTTGTATTTTCTTCAATTTTCTTGTCTCTCTTATTGGGAAATGTGAAACAGGTGATTGAGCAGATTGAAGGTTCAATATTTCATATTTCATGATTTCAGAAGAACATTATAAATTGTTATATTAATGTTTTGTAAGATTTTGGGAAGGATATGTAAACAATTGAAAGTATTTTGGTTCTTATATTTTGGACATGTTATTTTGAGATTTGTAAACCATTGATTTATATGAACTGCGAGCAGGTTTAGATTTTCAAATGAATTATCTTGATTATGTTATAGTTTTTTGAAACAGGTTCAAGATAATTATTCCATAAGCGACCGTTTTTTATATTAATATTTATTTTCCGCATTTATTGTATCAAATGATTGATTGTAGTGTGGCGTTTCGGTCTCCGTTGCGGCTCCGCCGTGGCTGGGGGTTGGGCATTACATTTGTTGGTATCAAAGCACCAATTCTCGGTTGCTTCTTGTTTGTGTGCTTGTATGCATTAGTGTATAGGAATTGTCTTGTAAAATATTTTCGAAAACTCATGAAATTGCATTCATCTCATAAAGTTTAATGCTCGATCACTTGCGACTATTTTAGATAGTAGAAATAATCTCGGATTATGGTCAGAACACGCCGTAACCCTAACGACAACCCTTATGTAACTAGAGCTCATGGAAGCGATAGAACACTCGATAACGAGGAGCCATTGGATGCTAACATGGCTCAAGCGTGAGCATTTGAGCATATCACCCATTTCATGGAAGCGTTTCGAGGTGGGCAATTGGGTGGACCAGCAAGGCAAAAGCGTCCAGAGTGGAAAGGTTGCCCAAGAAGAAGATTGAACTCTTCAAGGGTACTAGTGCAGAAATCTCTAATATGGCAGGGGCTGGTTAGAAGATATGGTTAGGGTCTGTGATGAGATCCACTGCACTAATGAAGAGAAGCTAGAATGCTTGATATCTCTGCTGAGAAGTGATGCTACCGGGTGGTGACAGTCTGTTGTTCTCACTAAGCCTGAGGAGGAAAGAACCTATGAATTCTTTCACACTAAATTTTGGAAGAATTATGTGGGTCATGTGTATCTTGATAAGAGAAGGATGGATTTCATTCACTTAAAGCAGAGGGATAAATCAGTGATGGACTACAAATTGAAGTTTGTGAAGCTTAGTCGATATTGCCTAGAATTGGTACCAAATCCCAAAGAATATTGTCGTAAGTTTGAGGAAGGGTTGAATATTGAACTCTAGCGGGATTTACTCACTTTTCGGACTGAGAACTTCAATGATTTGGTAAATGCTGCATTGAGGGCAGAGCAGATTCACAAGAGAGTTAAGGGCATCGGATGGAAAGCTAGTGAGACTAAGAGTGCAGGGCCTTCGATTAGAGGTAATCCAAGTAAGGAGGCGAAGACTTGGAGTCATGGTGGTTTTGGTTGTGGCGATTCTAGTTTGCCACAAAACTATAATAATGGAAAGGGAAAGCAACTTACTCCATTTGTTGCTAGTGTTCCTTCTCGTGGAGGTTCTAACATGGATGCTCAATTGTGTAACTACTATGGCAAGATGCATAGGGGTGAGTGCATGAAAGCTTCTAGTGTTTTCTTTCTGTGTGGTGAATAGGGTCACTTTGTGAGGGATTGTCCCTAGAATACCAGAGCACCACCGAAAGCAACTCTATCTGAGGTAGTGTCAGTTCAGAAGAATGCCAGATCCGCTCCTACTATTGCTCAGAGTGGTCATCGTGGTAGAGCATAATCTGGGAATGCAAGTAGAGTTGTAGGATGTGCGCCTGCACGTACTTATGCATTGAGGGGACGTGGTGATGTGAATACTCCTGTTGTGATCACCGGTACATTTTCTATCCTTAATACTCCTGTTTTCAGTTTAATTGATCCTGGTTCAACGCTGTCCTACATGTGTAGTAATGTATTGGCTGATAATAGTTGGGAAAATCTTAAGATAGCTTTCGACATAATTGTTACAAATCCTTTGGGGAATAGTATATTTGTAAACATGGAGTATAGGGATATGCCTTTAGTGATTAAGGGTAAGGTTTTCAATGGTCATCTGTTGGAAATGATGAGTCCGGAATTTGATGTGAAATTGGGAATAAATTGGTTATCGTGTCATGGGGTAATATTGGATTCTAGAGCTAAACGGTTTACATTACAGTGTCCGGAAGGAACTATAATGGTATTGGGAGATCGTAGTGGAACGGTTAAAGGAGTTATCTCTGTGGCGTCAAATCCCACCCGGTACACAACCGATACAATATACACAATACTAGTAGGGCGGTGCGGCGCCACAACTGGTTTGACCAATACAATTACCAATAACCATTACTAATTATAATATCCATTTAACAAAATTGGTGAGCTAACATTCAAGTTCCTTATTCTAACTAATTAATTTCTACATAACATCAATTTTTATTTATATTCACTGGACCATATTTACACTGGTAAAAAGATATGGCCAATTCTATATGCACATTTCAAAAGCTATTGACCATGTCCATATCTTTATATATATATATATATATATATATATATATATATAGGCGTGGCCTACACAGGTATATTTACACTACAAAATACTCCTGGACACCACTATTTACATGACAAAATGTAATTAACTATATAATGTTCACATACTCAGCACCCCCTAATATCTAGTCATCCTCAGTGATGACGATGACATTGACATCCCGGCTACCCGTGTATATCACCATGATATCAACGACTACATCGAACTCGTCGATGTAGATAAAAATGACCATGATAATATGCACGTAATAACCTCAGTGACTTCCTCGACCTCTTCCCTAGATTATTTTATATAAGATAAAAGAAAAGGAAAACAAAAGAAAAGGGTCAGGCGTCTCGCCTAGTTTGTACCCCGTAGCTAGAGTACATAAACATAAGCTAACCAACATAACATAATAAAGTAAACCATTCACGGTTCAAACATAGCTCGTCGGAGCAAGTGATTATTGATAAGACATATTTATTACCAATTGATTTTCGAATAGGGCTTTATGTGAACTTAATATGACATTATTGTGATCATATTAAGTTACATTTTCCAATTTTGAAGGCCATTAAGGTAGTGTAGTCGAAAAATCGCATGTTAAGCACTCTATACTACTTTTTCCATCTTAAAGAATTCCATTTTATGAAAGGAATTTTTATGGAATTACTTCATGAAAATGTAGTATAGACATCCAATTTCATGTTTGCAAGGTTAATTTGATGATTGCTATCAACATCTGGCGTATAAAATTTATTTACGATTAGGCGTAAAATAGTCATAGGAAATTCTAGGCAAGTTATTTCTAAATTTAATTGCACATTATTGCAATTATATGGTTGCCCCATCATGCCATATAAACTTGTGGATTAATTTTATATTTTGTTGGAGTTTGATACAGAGTTTGCAAACAGAGAACTCAAAACATGAAGGGAAGATTCAATCTTTTTCATTAACTCAAAAGATAGCTTTTAACACATAGAAAGCTTCTTAGATAAGCTAAAAGTAGAAACTTCTTAGATAAGTTAGTTTAAAAATAAAAGAGAACAATTAAGAAATAATAGCTAATTGTTTGGTTTCCAAGAAACGAACTCATATCTCTAACATCTTTGAATTAGTTATCAATTTGTTTTAATCCAATAGAGTATAGTAGAAATGACTCGACAAGTTTCTACTGATTCTCCTACTCGACAAGTACGTGCTGAAATTTTGTTGCTCAACAAGTGCATGATATGCTTATCCTTTCTCTTTCGCCAGATGGTTTATGTTTTTATAGCGATTTTAATTTTCTATCAAACAATGTGGATGATATCAGTTGAATCACTAGATTTAGTATTATTTTTTTGGTGGTTTTTATAGTTATCGGCTGGAAGCTTTGGATATGGCTATTAAGAGGAATACTATTGTATTTTTGGAGACTGCATTTGGAGAGACTCATTTTTAATAAACCTCAACAAATAAATGATTGACATTTGGAAAGGTGAGATGAGAGAGAGAGAGAAGCCTGACATATTTAACTTTTTTTTTTTTTTAAAAAAAATTGTTTCATTTCGTCTTTTTTGTTTTATTTTTTTAATAGTTTTATTATGCATAACGGTTGGAAAAAATATTCGAAATCTAGCACGGGTGAGAATTAAAAATGCAAAAGTAGCACTAGTGCTAAGTGGCAAAGACAGATCAACAAAATCATTTGTAAACTTCCCTAATTTACAGAATTTTCTGGGTTGGCGAGTAAGTTGGCTCGACATCACCTCGGCGTTTAGCTCGCAATTTCACCCAATTTCCATCATCAACTAATGACGCACATGTTGCCTTGCCATTTGGAATACTAACCTCATCAAAGTGTCAGGTATGCAGCATCTCACAATTTCACCCAATTTTTATTATCAACTAATGACGCACATGTTGCCTCGCCATTCGGAATATAACCTTGTCAAAGTGTTAGGTATGCAGTATCGACAACTTCCTTCGCTAATACTTCGGTTGAAGTTCAAGAAATATTGTCAAGAGCCACATGTCGTCATTTATCTATCTTCTATTCTCCATGTGGTTCTGTGTTTTTGGGAAAGCACAGAAACATGTTGTCGAGATAACAAGCAGTTGACGCTTGTCAACTTTAAAATCATTTTGACAGAATTGAACTTGTATATTTTTCTTTTCTGTTTTCTTTGTTGTGGAGCGAAATAAGCTCAACTGAAAATTTCACTTCACGTTCCGGCGGTAAACCCGACAATTTTTCTGGAAATACATCTAGGAAATCTGACACCATTGGTATAAACTTCCCATCCGAACGTTTCTTACTACCATCAATTATATGAGCTAAATAATCCTCACATCCCTGCCTCATCATTCTATCTGCTAAAGCTGCATAGATAACCCCTTTAGCCATTCCACTACGATCTTCCAACACCGTTATAGTTCCTTCCGGAGACTGTAACGTAAACTGTTTAGCTCTACAATCAAATGCAACCCCATGACAGGATAATCAATCCATTCCCAATATAACATCAAATTTCAGACTCTTCATTTCCAACCAATGACCCTTGAAAACCTTACCCTGAATCACTAAAGGCACATCCCTATACTCTCTGTTAACAACTAGACTGCTCCCTAAAGAATTGGTAACAACTATGTCGAAAACTATCTTAGAAGTTTCGCAACCCTTTGTCAGCCAATACATTACTACACCTGTAGGATAGCGTTGAACCAAGATCAATTAAAGTGAAAACAGGAGTATCAAGGATAGAAAATGTACCAGTGATCACATCAAGAGTATCCACATCATCGTGTCCCCTTAATGCAAAAGTACGCGCAGGTGCACGTCCTATAACTCTACTTGCATTCCCAGATGGTGCTCCACCACGATGACCACTCTGAGCATCTGTAGGAGCTGATCTAACATTCTTCTGAACTGACTCTGCCTCAGATGGAGTTACTTTTGGTGGTGCTCTAGTATTCTAGGGACAATCCCTCACAAAATGACCCTATTCACCACACAGAAGGTAAGCACCAGAAGCTTTCCTACACTCACCCCTATACACCTTGCCGCAGTAGTTACACAATGGAGCATCCATATTAGAACCACCACGAGAAGGAACACTAGCAACAGATGAAGTAGGTTGCTTTCCCGGTCCCTTATTATTGTTGTGTGGCTAACTAGAACCGCCACCACCATAACTCTAATTCTTCGTCTTCTTACTCGGATTACTCCTAAGCGAAGGCCTTGCACTCTTAGTCTCACCAGGTTTCCGACTGATGCCCTTAACTGTCTTGTGAAACTGCTCTGCCCTCAATGCAGTATCTACCAAATCATTGAAGTTCTCAGTCCAAAGAGTGAGTAAATCTCGCTGGAGTTCAAGATTCAACTCATCCTCAAACTTACGACACCATTCTTTGGGATTCGGTACCGATTCTGGGCAATAGCGACTGAGCTTCACAAACTCCAATTTGTAGTCCATCACCGATTTGTCCCTCTGTTTCAAGTGAATGAAATCCATGCTTCTCTTATCCAGATACACCTAACCCACATAATTCTTCCGAAATTTAGTGCGAAAGAATTCATATGTCCTTTATTCCTCAGACTTAGTGAGAACAACATACTCCTACCACCTGGTAGCATCACTTCTCAGCAGAGATACCAAGCATTCCAGTTTCTCTTCATCAGTGCAGTGGATCTCATCATATACCTTAACCATATCCTCCAACCAGTTCTCTCCCATCTTAGAGCTTTTTGTACTAGTACCCTTGAAGAGTTCAATATTCTTCTTGGGCAACCTTTCCACAGTTGGATGTTCTTGCCTTGCCGGTCCACCCAACTGACCACCTCGAAATGCTTCCATAATGTAGATGATATGCTCAAAAGCCCGCACTTAAGCCATGTAAGCATCTAATGGCTTCTCATTACCGACTATTCTATCACTTCCAAGAGCTCTAGAACCAGAAGGGTCGTCGTTAGGGTTACGGCGTGTTCAGCCACAATCCTCAATTGTTTCTACTATCTGAAACAATCATAAGTGATCGAGTATTAGACTTTATGAGATGAATGCAATGTCATAAGTTTTCAAAAATATTTTGCAAATGTCTCCTACACACGAATGCACATAAGTATACAGATAAGAAGTACCCGAGAACCGGTGGTTTGATACCAACAAATGTAACGCCCAACCGCCGACCACGATGGAGCCGCGAATGGAGACCGGAATGCCACATTACAATTAATCGTTTGATACAAAGAATATGAAAATCTAAACTTGTTTGCAATTTATATAAATCGTCTAATCAATGGCTTACAAATCCTAAAATAACATGTCCAAAATATAAGAACCAAAATACTTTAAATTGTTTACATATCCTTTCCAAAATCTAACAAAATATTGAATAACAATTTATAATGTCCTTCCAAAATAATGAAATATGCAATGTTGAACCTTCAATATGCTTGATCACCTGTTTCACATTTCCCAATAGGAGAGACAAAAAAAAGAAAGAAAATACAACTTCAGACTATCGATGTCTGGTTAGCAAGTCACACTCCAACAAACACAAACATATGCATCTATTTTACATTAATGATGATTTAACACACACAATGCGCCTAGGACTAACAATAAAGCATAAGAGAATACAATCCCACCCAAATATAACGTGATTAACAAGTTTTATAAGGTGAGTTTCTCATCTAGATCCAATTACGTTCATTGTACAAGTGACATTATTAAGTGTCCATTTAGTTTATATATTGTAACGTCCACAAACCCGGCCTAAAAGTTGAATCGTTTCGAAATCAGCTATTAAATTATTTGCATTTGACCTTATATGGTATTGAAACTAAAACTATCATTTTTAGAGCCCTTTGAATTTTTGAATTTTTTTTGAGGGAAAACCGAAAGTCTTAATTGACTTAAAATGATTACTTTTGAAAATTATTCTCGGGGTAAAATGATAATTTCAAAAGTGATAATAAGCAAAATTAGACTTTTTCAACTTTTTTATTTTAGTTTTAGATCAACCCTAAATTTTTTACACTTTTAAACTTTTTTATAAAAAAATTGCAAAACTAAACTTTAAAAAAAAAATTTGCAGAAAATGAGCTTCGCGGTATTACTACCGGGAAGCAAGCAAATTTCAATCAGCTTCCCGGTGTGTAATACAGGGAAGCAAAATTTTGCTTCCCTGTATTACACACCGGGAAGCTGGCTTGATTTTTGCCTGCTTCCCTGTGTGTAATACAGGGAAGCAAAATTTTGCTTCCCTGTATTACACACAAGGAAGCTGGCAAAATTCAAGCCAGCTTCCCGGTGTGTAGTACCGGGAAGCGAAAATTCGCTTCCCGGTACTACACACCGGGAAGCTGGTTTGAATTTTGCTCGCTTTCCGGTACTACACACCGGGAAGCTACTGGATATGTATTTTCTCGGTATTGAAGGGTAAAATTGTCATTTTGGTCTATTTTTTGCAAAAAAAATTCAAAAAGTTTAGTTTTGTCAAAAATTTAATGTTGGTCTAAAAATATAATTTTTTTAATAAAAAAGTTTAAAAGTGCAAATTACCCATTTCAAAATCCAAATTTAGAAGTCTTAAATTTAAATGGTCCATCAGAACTTGTTTGAACTAATTTTTATTTAAAATAGGTTTAATTTGGAAATCATGAAATTTTGTTTTAAACTAGTGGTTTTTAATTTAAACTATTTTTTTGGTGATTTTAGAAATAATTAAAGTTTTCCTAAAGAAACCCCGCTCCAGTAGCCAACATGTATATAAGTTTTGTTTTCATACTCCAATGAGAATTTTCATCTCTTGCGTTACACATTCAAAAACCCTAAATTCCTTTCTCTGAAAAACCCTAACTTTTTGTCTGCGCTATCAACTCTCAAATTGCCGTTGCTTTTTTCGTAGACGTCCGATTGACGTGATTTCAAAGGTTATAAAATCCTATTTAATCCCTCTACAAACCCATGCAACTTTTGAATCTAAAAACTTGCTAAAATCTATCTTGATTGTCAAAAATCAGCCATGTCTGTTCAAAGGTATGTCAGTTCTGGAATCGAACTTCAGATGGTCATAACTTTCTCTTCTAATCTTGGAATGACTTGATTCTAATTTTTTTCTTCTTCTTTCAATATGCTACAACTTTGAAGAAGACTTCATCCTCATATTCTTGCATCTTCGTGGTCTAATGTAGCCAAAACTGAAATGTCAGTCTGCAGGATCGCTCAAACAATGAACCATATTCATCCGATCATATATTCTTCATCTGATCTCGAAGCAATGTCAATCTAGTAAGGTGTTATTACTTGTCCTTTCTTCTATAAATGTTATGAAGACTCTATCTACAAATTTTTGAAATCTTATAGTCGAAAACGGTAAATTCTAAAACTGGACGAAACTGTTTTTATTCTGTGTTATTTATCTTAGGTTATTCTAGTCAATTATATTATGTTATTTGAACATAATATGTGATATTTGGATAGTGTATAGGTCCTAATACCAATATAAGGTTATATTCAAATTCTCTTATGCAATTGCAAGCTTGTGATCAACAATTAAAGGTTCGTATCCCGTTTTTCACCCTTCAGAACCTATGTTATTGTTTGCATAGTTATAGGAGTATGTATAGGATTGTATGAGACATGTAAAGACTAAAATAGACTAACCGAGAGATGGGTAATCGTAGACTAAGATATTGTGTAGCATGATTGTGCCTCACCCCTTTTAACAGATCAATAAACGGATTATAATTATTTGGACTATGGACTTGTTGTATGTTGCGAATATTTGTGACATTATAAGAATTAATGGATGTCGTATGTTTGCAATTCCTTAAGCTCTATAGATTGTGTTTAATGATTATTTGTTACATTGACTGTAGGTTGCATGAGAGGTCTTTTATAGAACTCATAGTGGCGATGGGTATTAGTGGACGTGATGTTAAGTTTTATTCGTTATGGTGTTATGGCTTAAAACCTAATTCGATAAGTTAACATATGAACTGATATGCTATACAAAATAATTGAAATAATATGATATTTCCCTTCGGACAACCTATAGAAGAATCCATGGCATGCCTAGGGATAGAAGTACCTCGTATGAACTAAATTACTCGGTTTGAAGTGCCAAAATTTTATATGATCGGTTTCGGCCATACAACGCTTCGACCATACAAGGGCTTCGGCCAATACATGTTAATATGTTCTCCCATTTTCTCTATAGCTACTTTGGGCAATAATTATGTGAATTGGAACTCAATTGAATTGAATGTGTGGAGTCATGGTTGCTTGGTTGATGAAATATTGACTTAAAATGCATATTAAAATATTAAATTGTTTGGTTCCGTGAAATTGATTAGTATGAAGTGGACATATTATCGTGTTTGTTGTACTTATTTGGTTAGAGATATTAAAGGTTCAAATCAAGTCATAAACGGTATATAAAGTGTTGGAAAGATAAAGGAACTTAATCAAGATATACTTTTGTTGGCTAAAGAAACTTCCCTTCATAATTGGCTGATTGATAGGAGTTGACTGAACTTGGATTGTGGTTGTGATAAGAGAGCCTTAGGAGACTCAATAACACTTGCATTATGTACTCTCATGCTACAGCCTGAGTCTAGGTTTATCGCATGTGATTGTTCATAACTCAAATTGTAATTGTTGTGTACTTTCTATATAGTTGTTTAATGTTATACTCGACTCCTAATCATTATATATGATTGAAGTGTTGATAAATGATTGAACTACACTAAAAGCATGTCCTCTAATAATGTGACTTGATTGTTAGAGTTATACGTATGCTAGTTGGGTGTAGTTGAACCTTGGGAGGTTTAATATTAAGGAATTATGATCACTTAAATGAAAAATAAAATCCCGAATAAAGAGTAGAGACCAATAATGATAACTAAATCATGATCACGAAATCGAGCCATAACCAACCTTTAAATAACTATACTTAGGAACTAAGTAACATCCATAATTGTCATGATTAGACGCTTTACGACTATAGTAGGTTGTGAAATGAATAATAAGATGTATTTAACCTATTCTTATATAAATGATAGAACATTTAGGATTCAACCGATGATATGCACATAGTTAAATCTTATATACGTTTGGGTTATTGAAATTGTATTAGATAACTACTTTATAGATTTAAGAGTAACATAAATGGAATGGCTTAATGTAGTAACTCTAAAATGAGCTTTGATGAATAATGCATATTACGATCATATGTATATTACTTATTTTGGATACTTGTGATGAAAAGATATATTAATATGTTGTTATGCTAGATGTAATTGATGTTAGGTCAATTGTGAGCGAATGTGTGCTTAATTGGTTTGATAGGACATGTATGTTTATGAATTTTCTGAAAAGGAGTGGATTTAGATATCCATAATAGAATTGCATCGTATGATCGCATTGCACTATAGAAGCTATATGTTAGGGAAAAGCACACGTGTGTGATTATTTTGGGACATGGGTGCGAACCAGACGTAAGTCTGACCTTTCTTTATTTCCTTTATTTACCTTTCCCTACATGTGTGAATGCACATGTAGATTGACAGGTACGATCGAGCAGAGCACGGAGGTCTTCTCATAGTGTCGACACATCTTCATGATCATGCCATCTTTAATTTTAACTGTGTTTCTATTGAACTTTGAAACCATGTAAAAATTTTATATTGAATTTTTGTTGTTTATTGATGGGCCATTTTCATTGTATTATTAATTTACAGAAAGTCATTTACGCTTCCGAATATATATAGTCGCATAGTATTTGAATTACGTATTGGAAATTTATTTCATTAACAAAAATTTTGAAGTGCCCCTAATAAATTGGTTTCATTATTTATTTTATCGATATTGTATTTGATCGTATTGAATGTATATTGTTAATATAGTGCTCCAACCAACGTTTTGTGTCTCCGTTATGGGGGGGTAGGGCGTTATATATATATATATATGTATATATATATACATATATATATATTCATTAAAATCCCCAAACAATCAATTATACTCTAATCAACCATCATACAATAACATTCACGTTAAGGTTCAAATTTAATAAGACTGCCCGTAATCTAATATTGATAGTTAAATGGGATCAATTAGACCGAAGCAACCAATTAGGCCGAAGGCATACAATAGGGTCCGAAGACCGAAATCCGTAGAGCCGTTTATTCCCCCCGGGATGGGCAACTACCTTAGGAATCCATCAATTAGGTCCGAAGACCACAATAACAATAGGCCCGCAGGCGGTGGTGCTGTCACACCTAATAGGAGTCGTCACTCATTTTTTTAATAGTGGTTAGCTAAACCAATGGTCCTATATTTTAATATGTTGAGATATCTCGGGTACCCCTAATGACATGTTATTCCTTCACTATGTTCAACCATGACTAGGGCAATCATTATTTGATTATTAAAGTGATCAAAGCACACCAATCAATTTAACACTCAACAATTACATTATATCAATCTATTAGCTTTCAATCAATATCTATCAGGTACTTTACTAGTGCCTTATCCATTTATTTCCAGCTCTAACTAATCAAAACCTAAGTTTAACATGCATTAGACTTATCAGCATATCTATATCATCAATATATCAAACATTAGCAGAATCGTTACTCCATTCTATCATTTACTATCTAATATTACAAATTTACAATTCATGTGGTTATGTTGTTAACCAGATTAATGCACAATCATAAAAACACACCACAATTGATATAGGGTATAAAATGAAGTTGCTAACCTTTTTTCCGTAGACAAGTTACGCTAAGCATCGCCGATACGATCCTCGGCACTGTCCGTTTTGCCTAAAAATAAATAAGAACAATATTTGATTTAGAAAATTGATCGAATACGTGGCGTGCATAAAAGTGAAACCTATTCTAATCGCAAGGAAACAACGATCGAATGACTAAAAAGCGAAAACACCAACGATTCCTACACGAAACTGAATTCAATCCATTATTCAATCTTCCAATCCAATTTCCCCCAAAATTTAGGGTTTCTTACAAAGCCCTAACTAAACCAATAACCATTCAACCCTAAAACAAGATCAATCACTTCCAATAATCTTAACAATCATGCTTGTATTACAAGGGAAAGAGATTGGGGTTGATCGGACTTACCAGAGACACACACAAGCAGCGATAGCGAATGAATCGAGAGAGAAATCACCCTAGCGATTAGAGAATTTGAGTGGGATGGAAAGGATGAGAGAAACTCGGCCAAATTGGGTTCAAAACCCTCAATTATGGTGTCTGGCGACAAGGCTTCCAGAAGCAATAACATCTCACCCATCTGCCTCGTCTGAAATCGGTCGTTGGGGACATGGCTAATGATATAAAGCCCATGTTGCCAACACCTACAGTGTTTTGTCCTTCGATAGCTTGGAGGTTTTGCTTGCTGGCGACAAGGGACTATGTCGCCAGTGCTACCAGATCATACGTACGATCAAAGGAAACACTAATGAACATTTATAATAATGCAATTCAATTATCAAAAATACCATTTCAATTATAAAAACGGTCCAAGAATTATAAGGAAAGTTCAATAACTAAACGATCAAATTAATTCAAGAAAGTATGAATTCGTTTAGCCCCAAAATCGGAACATTACACATGCAAACCATACAATCAAAGAAGCGAGAACATATGATGAAACTTATCTAATTTTCAATATATTAGAGGAGTTACCAAGATATTACCGAGTTATTCGCTGATTTAAAGTTGGCAACTCAAGAAGAAAATTGGGAACGATAAACTTACCGAGATACATGTCGAGGTATCTACCTAGCTAAGAGCTCGACAATTTTCCAAATTCAAGTTTTCAAAAGCACTTGTCGAGGTACTTACCAAAACACTTGCCAAGATAGAAGCTCAGCGGCTCATTTAAAATGTTTGGCAGAAGCACTTACCAAAGTACTTGTCAAGACCCATACCAAGCTAAGAGCTCGATAACTTCTTTTAAAAGCAATCTAGTAGCTACTTGTCGAGTAGTAGTTCGGTAACTTAATTAAAAATGACTATAGTAGCTCCTGCCTAGCTATTTGCCAAATCTTAATCGATAACGAAATTAAATTTACTCTAAAAGTAGTTACCAATCTTGTGCTTAGGTACTTACTAAGAAAGTAGCTCGGTAACTCTTTAAAAAATCAACTCCAGTAGTCCTTGTCGAGCTACTTACTGAGTCGTAGCTTAGTAACTCTAAAAGAAAACACAAACATAAGCATTTACCAATCTTCTAATGAGATATTTGTCGTGTTCGGAGCTTGGCAACTTATGAAAAAGCCCTGTTTTTTAGCTGCCCGACATCCAAAACTGACCAAAACCCAACAATTAAAGTCTCATTCATTTAAGTCCATTTCATGGCATCAAGTAAGGTAACAAATCATGCACATAGGTTCATATTCCTACCTACCTTTATTAACCATCATTTCTTTGCCAATTTATCCAATTCAATCAACAATTACACCAATGTATCATTCATCAAATTATTGTCAATTTTATTAATAATGTCTATAAACAAAAAATATATTCGAAAATATTGAAGATACACAAAAGTCCCAAGACAGACAAGCCCGTAGTGAACCGAAGTACCAAGATGGTCTTATCACCACTAGGGTGCGTCAGAATCGTAGGTGGATCATCATCCTAAGACAGATAAATCTATAAAAACAAAACGGAGTCGTCACCCCATAAAAGGACTATTCATGCCCATAAGGTTAAAAGTCAATCACGATATTCTCATGGGTCAAAGTACTTATAATCCTTAGGCATACCATACATTCTACATTCTAAAACAATTCCACGAGCATTTGGTTCATTACCAATCTTCATCACTTAACATCACTTTTCACCATCATTTCCATTCATTTCAAGACCTAACCAAGCGTAATATCATCATTTCACCATTTTACTCATTAGAGGTCATTATGAGCCCATTTATCCAATTTCTCATATCATCGTCAAATATGTATTTGAGCAAGTGTTTTCCAAGTTCTAAGGCATCAATTTACATAAAATAAAAACATTAACATCCAAGTCAAAATTTTTTAACACTTTTACTACAAACATACCATTTTCATCTATGAGTGAAATTCAATTAAGTGAGGGAATCATAGAACCTTAGATAAGGATTCTAATGCAAATTTATTTATTCTAAAACTGTAACACCCGAACCCCCATCCTGATAGAAAGATACTCATTATTGAAAGTGTATCAAATCTGAAATTTAAATACAAATCCATCATAATAAATCCAAAGCCAAAATATTCGAAACCGACTAATCAAAAACCAAATCCAAAGTAATGCAATGGTACAAGTTCCGAAAACATAAACTCAATAAATATCTGGAACCAAATCCAATGTTAAAAAAAACATAATAAATCAAGCTGAAAAATAGATGCCAGATGATGTCTAATGCTATCATGCATGTACATATCCTCGCTATTCCACCTGACTGTCTGAACTCAACAATTCCATACCAAAAAGGGTTCAAAACATACAAAATAAAAAGTAAAAGCCACAAGGGTAAGACTATCGATGTCTGGTTAGTAAGCCAATGCCTAACATACACACACAGGATCCGTCTTATATTAACAGTTCAAAATGACATATAATGCAAGCTACTTGGCTAACAAACAGGGTTCCCAAAATATGGGCAAACAAGTTGATTATTAATCCAAATTATCCTTATTTTAATCCCATTAAAGTGATCTAGGAGAAGTGATTATAGTTAAAGGCAATTACAATCCGAAATTAACTTTAAAAGTTGTCAAATTATTTCGAGGGAATGACTGTCACCAAACTGTGAATTTAGTATGGATCTCGGTACACAATACAAAAAGCACTTTAAGTCGTACTGAATTGGAATTTGGCAGTGAGCTCGGCAGTGAACTTGGACATATTAGTTATCATTGATTCCTCTAGTTATACCTAATTAGAATTCGGTATCTAATTCGGTTACTAATTCGAACAGAAAGCTATTTTTGGTCTCAAGGTCTCACCGAACTGTAATTCAGTATGTAACTTGGTGAAGAGTTCATACAAAGAGCCATATCTAGATCCTAAGTTATACCGAACTCTAATTCGGTAGCTAACCCGGTACCTAATTAGGACAGAGAGCCAAGTTTATATGCTAGAGTTTCTATCAAACTGTAATTCGGTAGGTAGCTCGATAATCAATTCGGATAGAGAGTATTACTATTGGTCTCGAGGCTCACCGAATTATACTTCGGTATCTAGCTTGGTAAGGAGCTCAGCTAGCGACTAATTTACCCGATTCCAGCTTATTCCAGTTATACTTTTCGCTAATTAAACCTTTAAGCATCTAGTTGGGTCTATTCCTAACATATATGGCCAGTTAGTAGTCAAAATCCATACTACCCATAGGTTAAAACCTAGTCGTCAAAGCAATTCATAACAAACATACAAAAATAATGTAAGAATCAATCCTTAACTTTAACAGAATTCAGATTATCATATTAAGATCAAGTTTTTAACTTACTAGGCCTGTCATTAGCTTAATAACCAAAATCAGGAAAAGAAAAAAGAAATTGGGTAAACCCTCAGAGTTGGATCAAAGATCCCAAAATGATGTCGTTGCATCCAGAATGAGCAAAGCTCCAGATCAGAGATCACAAAATGATGTCATCGCATCCAAAAATAAGTCGGTTTGGTTTTGTGCATCGATGTATACATCTTAGTTCCCTACAGCATGCTTGTCTTATCGTATTAATCTAGGACATGACTTTAATACAGATTACAGAATTTGTATTTCCATTTTAATAAAATAGATATGAATCACAATTCATATAACCACCTTATAGCAACATAGTGAACAAATAATCATAGAATTTAACAGAATCATACGGACAGATTTACAAATATAGCTCAGCGAATATATATCAAGTAAATCATACTAAAATGTAGCGTAATATTATAATTCAATGGCAGAATTTCATACATTCAGATTATATTAAATTTAGTAAATCAAACACAGAGAACAAAGAGAGGCATATAATCGTGGGAGCTTAAACATAGCTACTAACCTTTCGACGCAAATTCCAAAAGCGAATCACTCCAGTTGACGATCCCTAATTTGATCTAAACCAAATAAAGAATAAAATAAATAAAAACCTAATTCTGAAGTTGGGATTTTAATTTAAGCAACGAAAAGAATTCTAAATCAACCCAATTAAACCCATAAAAAATAATTTAAATCTCAAGGGTTTCAAAACCAAAATTAGTTGAAATCAAAACCCCAATTTTGAAAACTCTAATTTACTCTTGAAATCCCAAAATAAAATTAAAGCGATTTAAATCAAAAAGAGAATCAAAAATCATTTTCGGAAACAAGAAAACCAACGAAAATCAAGTTTCCAATCTCTTAAAGATGAAATTTAGAAATCTGCGACTAGGGTTTCAGTTGAGAGAAAAAGAGGGAACAAAATTCATGACTTTTCTAAATTGGATAAAAGTGATTTCTAAACCTATTATTTAACTTATATACTTATGGCAAATATCTCCATAAACCAATAGATTTCCTTTAAATTCTAATTTGGCCCAAACTGAAAAATAATTACAAAATATATCAAAACTCCCTTTTTATTTTTCAAAATTGTCCTAAAAGTCAAATCGGTCAAAACATTTGGTCAGACCGGAAAATCAATACTTTCAAGTGACCCTTTTACCCTTGAACAAAAAAAAGATAAGAATAACAAAAAATAAAATTTTAAAATATGAAAACAAATAGCCCCAACTTACGGATGTGACAACTCTGCCCTACTTAAGAAATTTCGTCCCAAATTTTACCTAAACTGAATAGATACGGATACTGACGTCGCATAGCCTCTTCTAGCTCCCCCGACGCTTCCTCAACCACGTGGTTACACCAGAGTACCTTAACTAGGGGCATAATTTTGTTCCTTAAAACTTTCACCTCCCTAGCTAAAATCTGAACCGGTTCTTCCTCATAACTCAAATCCAGTCGAATCTCAACAGTCTTACGCGTAAAGATGTGAGAAGGATCATAGTGATACCTTCTTAACATCGATACATGAAAGACATCATGTATATTCTCCAATTCAGGTGGCAAAGCAAGTCGATAAGCAACCGGACCTATCCTTTCTAAGATCTCATACGACCAAATAAAACGTGGTGCCAAGTTATCTTTCCTACCGAACCGAAGAACTTTCTTCCATGGAGAGACTTTCAAAAACACCTTATCTCCAACATGATACTCAATATCCTTCCTCTTAAGGTCACAATAGGACTTCTGCCTATCCAATGCTTTCTTAAGCTTCTCCTTAATCAGTTAACTTTCTCTTTAGCTTCCAAAATCAAATCTGGTCCCACTATCTGAGACTCACTTATAAACAAGTCCAGCAGTTCACATTTAAACAACTCAACGGAGATACATACATCAAAACTAATAAAATTTAAATAAACGTCCATATTTCAGCAACATTAAAACATATTATAGAATACAAATTCAAATTGATTATATTTCAGTTTAAGTCCTGATTAATGTAGCACAAATTAGAAAATAACATACATAAGTTAGGGTTTAAGCATGACTACTAATAGTAAATCGCTAATCCATGCCGTAAGACTATTCTGACTGGCAATCATTCACTCCGTCGCCTAAACAAATGGACAGAGTACAAATTAAAGTAGATTCGAAAAAAGAAAAATTTTAAAATAAATAAATTTAATTTTGTAAAGAAAAACATAAATAAAATTAAAATTTAATATTTTAATAATAAATTAACTTCGATATTTATATTAAAAATTTATAATATAACATATACTTAAAATTATTTATAATTATTAAATAATTATAGAGAGATAAATTATCCATTAAATTCAATTTTCATCTTAAATTGCAAACTCACATATCTTAGTAAATTTAGGATGAATTGTAAATAGAATTGATATTTTAATAAAAAGCAATCCTAGAGATACACATGGACCACCATCTCAACATATTAATAAGCATATATGAATTTAATTAAAAAAAATAAAAACAAAAACTTCTTCTCACATGGATTACACCCATTTTACTGACATTAATGTCAGAAAGTTGCTGAGTCTGAGCTGCTTTGCTCACATCACCTCTGTTCTTTTTTCCTTATTTTAAAACAGTAACATTGTTCATGACACGCCACCTCCGTCACTGTCACGTGTTTTCACGTGACTAAGAACTTCAACTATATGGCTCGGCCTCGGGCATTAATGTCCAGTCTCAGGTGTTTCAACTATACAGAGTCCAAGTTCCACATTCATTTGGACCGGGCCGGCCTCAATTACTTCTATGTTCAGCTTGAAAATTAGGAGTTTAGTGGCCCATCCCAAAATTTGTGTTTTAGAATCACTTTTGATTTTTTTTTTTTTAATTAAAAAAGATTAATATATAATTATTAGCTGTTTTGAAAAGTTAACAAAATTAAACTTTAGATTTTACTCTATTACTCAGACTCAAATTAAGATGTATTTTGGGAAATTCGACCGACAGAGTGGAAACCAAATTTTTAAAAGTATAATTTTGTATATTTTTAAAAACAGATTTATAATTATATTTTGAATTTTTAAAAATTCATTTAAATTTTTTTACTATTTTATTATTTAATAGTAATAATTTGTACTATAAAAATAAACTAAAAGTAGAAACTAAAATTTAACCCAATACTTTACATAACTAGATTAATTGAAAATAAAAACCTAATTTATCCAAAATTACAAATTTAAATTTTTAATAAAAGTGTTTGCAATTTTATACTAAAATGACTTTATGAAAATTTTTTTAGAAATATGTATGTTATTTTTTTTATGATTTTAGGCCATGTGAGAGTAGATTTAGAATTTTTATTCTAATGCGATTTTTTAATGTCTCAATTTGTTTCTGAACAAATATATTTTGTTGGCAAATACACAAATTTCGAATTTCCTTCACAGTGGTACCAGAAAGAAAAATTATGATTCTTTAATTAAATATCTGCAAGGACATTTAAGTTTTAGCTGCTTTCTAGAATATAATCAAGAAGCTACTAGACATGGTAATATATATATATATATATATATATAAATATATATTTATAATTTATATTAATTAGAGGAGTGTAATATGGCCATTTAGGTTTATTAGTTGGAAAAACTTTTGAATTATAGAAAACTATAATCTTGACATATTTTTATTTTAAATTGAAAATCCAAAAACTCAAATAGCTCTAAAATTATTGCAAAAATAAACTTTTATTAAAAGTTTTTCACTTTTAAACTAAAATGTCCTTATTATTAAAAAATAATAATAATAAATTGTCTTTTTTTCCTAGTTATTTTAGGTTGTCTAAGAGTAAATTTAGGATTTTTTCCTAGTTATTTTTAAATTTGCTTCCTGATATGTACTACTATGAAGCAAGTAAAATTTAAATATGCTTCTTGATATGTAACACACCAAAAGCAAATTCAAAATTTGCATGCTTCTTGGTATGTACTACCAGAAAGAAAAATTTACTTCCATGTGTTACATATCGGAAAACAAACTCAAAATTTATCTGCTTCCTACTATATAATAGTATTGGAAAGATACTGGACATTTTTTTTATATCGCAAACCTGACATGCTTAACTTTGGAGTTCTTAATATATGTGATTCATTTGCCAATAAATTTTAAGAGTTTTGTGATGAATCATGAGTAATATTGTTGAAACTAATGGGTTTTATGGAGTGTTTTAGAATCATATAGGAAATATCATCTTTGGGCAAATGCAAATATTGAGCTGAATTAGAGCTGGTAAACGGGTCATTAGCCCGCGGGCTGGCCCGTTTAACCCGCATGTGGGTCGGGTTAGGGTCAATGGAATTTTAGCCCGCCATGAAAATGAACCCGCTTAACCCAGCCCATTTAACTCACGGGTTTATACGGGTTGACCCGCATAACCCGCGGGTTGGCCCGCTAACCCGCCATATTAAAAAAATAATTTTATTTTATATATTTAACTATATAATATTAAAAATAGTGAAAATTCTAAGAAATGGTCTTTTTAAAGTTTAAAATACAATTATAGACCTGTTTTGAAAAACATACAAAAACAGGTTTTTTAAAGTTTAGTTTTCACTCCATAGGCCAAGTTTCCCAAAATACCCCTGAAACTTTACAATTCACAGATGCTGTGAATTATGCTCACAGTCTGTGAATTACGCTCATAGCTGTGAATGGCCTATGGAGTGAAAATCAAAATTTAGTTTTGCAAACTTTTCAAAAGTGGCCTATAATTGTATAGTAAACTTTTTATGGCCTAGAAATCTAATGGACTCTTAAAAATATCTTTACATATATAAATTTTTATTAAACAATCTTTTAACAAAATAATTTATATCGTTTAAAAAATTAAACTTTAAGGTTTTAATTTAATAATAAATCACTATAATAATAAAAATAAATTATTAAACTCTAATTTAATAGTTAAATGAATTGAAATAGTATTATTATGAAATTATTTATTATATAATATGTATTAATTTTAATTTTTTAATTTTTTTAAAAAAAAGTTAGTGGTTCGCGGGCCAGCCCGTTTAACCCGCAACCCGTGCGGGCCGGGTTAGGGTTAATAAAAAATCAGCCCGTATAGTAAAACAACCCGCGCGAACTAACCCGTTTAACCCGCAACCCGTTGTGAGCCGGGCTGGGCCGGGCCGGGTTGGCCCGTTTACCAGCTCTAAGCTGAATTATGGACTTTGAACGGTATTGAAGCCAAATCAAAGCCAATGGGTGAAAAAAAAAAAGAAATTCCACAGCAGCTAGCCAGGCAACTAGAGATAAGGAGACAATATAAATAAAGGAAAAAATATGAAGATAAGGAGGCAAGTTCGAGGGACAAAGAAATCAGAGTTTAAGGAAGCATATTGAAGACCGAAGTCAATATCAATTCTACCGAGAGGTTCAAGATAGTTCTAATGGTTTTCTACTTTGTATATGTTTTTTTACATTAATCATGAGGATCTAGGTTAGTATCTAGGCTTACAATGTAGTATCTCCGTGACTTTAAATTTAATTTATATTCTAATCCATGAATGACAATTGCATTCTAATTACTTGCTCTTTATATTATCTTTTGGTTTGGTAACCTAATTGGTATTTTATCGATTTAGTCTAAACTTGAGAGAGTTAGATTAAATTAGAACTAGTGTAATTACACATTAAGAAATTAGTGAAAGTGATTTCTTATCTGAACTAATACTGTCTATGATGGTATATTTCAAGATATTGGTTAGTTAATTGAGAGAGAGATCTCCTTTTAGGTTAATCAATTAGACTTCGTGGTTTTTGAGAGAAACATGAACTAATTCAGATTGCTTGAGATAGATAATAATGTAATTAGGCATGAACAATTCTATGATTAGGAAAGGAGATGGTGAAATTGTAGTTTTAGGTTATTTCTCGTATTGAATTCAACTCTTAGATTTTAAGTTTCATTAATTTAGATTAATTATAATTCCTTTTCAATTTATATTTTTGTACTTAATTTTGGTAGTATAGGAATTATTAATATTAATTAGAATACAGTCCTCGTGGGATAGATATTATTATACTTTTTAGGTCAAATTTCCTCATTTTTTCTAGTGATTTTTACCTCTAATCATTAATTCCTTCTAGTTTTGCAGGGAATTGTTTCAGTTGGAGAAAGAATGAAAAAAAAAAAAGAAAAGTAGAAAGGAAGTAAAAAGAGAATAGAAAAGGAGTAAAAAATAGCATGAGGAAGCAGGAAAAAGTTAGACTACGCTTATGATCAATTCGACTACGTACTGACATGCCATGCCACGCACTGATCAGTACGCAGAACACCAGTTGGAAGATATGAAACTTATCTTTGAAGCATTTGAGCTTAACTTCCTTCCCTTTATATTATCTAACACCGGGCCTACCTTTACTCGAGTTCTCCAGTAATAGTGGGACGCTTCGATGGCTAAGAAGTTCAAAAGGCAAGTAAGGACATCGGTACTAAGCTATGATATGCTTCTCGAAAGAAAAAACATTTTTCCTATCGCTTCGCTCTAATGACTACATACCTTTAGGTGGAGGAAAGAAAAGGAGTGGTCCATTTTGTAATATGATAGACTACTAGTAGAGGATTGCTCTAATTTATGAAGCAGGGAAAAAGTTATTTCACTAGGAGCATGGGATGAAATTTTCAAACTACGACGTAAAGAGCAAGTAATTTAACTCTATAAATACACCCTTTGTAACAAATAGAATATAGCTTTTGATCTATGAAAATTTTCTTTAAAAATAAATTTGAATTCCATCTCGATCATGAGTGGATAAATTTCTCAGAGTGTTTGGGAGGTTTTTGGCACATCGTTTCTAGCTCTTAATCATCTAAATTGCTTTGTATCTTAAATATCCTATCATTTGAATTTCATTTTCCTGGATGATTCCTTGAGAAATTATCATAGATGGCTTGTAACATTGAATTTTCAGGCCTAGAAATTTCTCTTTAATTTTGTGCCAAATTTTCACTATTGATTGAAGATTAAATTGTTGAAATTCCATATAGGAATAAGCCGAAAATTTACTATAGGGGCAAAATGATAATTAGAGACTATAGAATGGAAGCATAATGTCAAATTGATTTCAATATGAATGTTATCAAAATTATTTTCATAAATTGGGCTTTTAATCAAAATTTGAGAATTTTGGACAAAAATGAAATTTTGGGACTTAATTGTATTTCTAAATTTTAATTGAGTTTCCAAGTATGTGTTGACAAGTGTCGAGTCTGTCAATGTTAAGCTATCTTGTAGACGACAGATAAATTATAGTAAATAGGGTTGGCCAATAGAGAACGATTAGCAATTCCAAATTGTATATTAACCAGATTAGGTAAAATTATGGTTTAAGGATGAAATTAAATTGAATACTAAAAAGGTAAAATACTAACCACCATTAAAGTACCCAACTAACCAATCATTTAATTGATATTTTGATCATTGGACCTAAAAATAACTATATCAATTTAATAACCACAGTTATAGTTGTTGACAATGTGCCTAGCAACTTAATCTTTTTCTTAGTTTTAGACTGATTGAGTACAAAATTCGAATCACTCACTAATATAATGTAGATTTCATTATGAACTAGAAAAGACCCATGATCATAATTAATGAATCAGTACGACTATTCTTAAACTATGATTATAAAACCTCAACACTACTTAGGTCAAATTAATTACAAATTATTTGACGTGCAGTATATTAGCCTATTTAATTAACCAATTGCGTGCTTAATTAATTAATTAATTAAAACTAAAATGACATTAACTATGGGCATAGAGCATGACCTTAACTATGAGCACAAAAGTCACAAAAATATTAAAAAGATAAAGCATAACCTTCACTCACTTGTTTTCCCAAGTTATGAGTGTTAGTTGCTAACTGTTTAACTATATCAACAAGAGAATTATTTTATTCTTCGGTGTTAGTTTTAATAGTGTGATTGCGTTTGTGTACTATTTCCCTATCTATATCTCAAATTAGGATGATCTCTTTATCCTTCATTATAGGTGTTAGTGTAATGATAAGTCTCTGACTTATATGAATTTCTCCTGTAAATTCTTAAGCATTTGTGATGAATCCAGAGCATTATCTGGTTATTTGATGATTTTGTTGAGATATTTCAGGTAATTGAGTTGAACAAGTAAAAGAGCGATAAGTAAGATTATATGGTCGGAAAGCCGAAGTTCTGATAAACGAGGTCGAGCGAAGGCAGAAGCGGGAGAGCAACATGTTTAAGCGTCTGGCGACATGGCCTTTATGTTGCCAGACTTGTCGCCAACAAACGAATCACAAACCTGAGGAATACGATATTGCGGTGACTGGCGACAAGGACCTTATGTCGTCAGCCTTGTCGCCAGTGAACGAAATCAAGCAACTCCAGAGTGCAAGGTGCGGTGCTGTTTGGCGACAAGAGACTTATGTCGCTAGCCTTGTCACCAGAGACCGTCTAGGGCGAATTCCACCTGCTGTTCAAGGGCGTTTTGGTCATTTCTCAGATGAGTCTATAAGTATGAAGTTTTGAGATGTTAAAAGGGCTTTTTGGCTGGATTCAGAACAAAAGACTACTGCGAGAAGCAATACGGAAGTTCAAGATCAACATTCGGAAGGCGAGATCAAGAGCGGAAAATCGGTGAACTCTTTCTCACTTTTAGGAATGATTATGCTAGGAAGAGTAAACATGATTGCTATGTGTAACTAAACTCCCAGTTTAGGGCTACGAAGTAGCCGAACCATGTAACCCTAATTTGGTTATTACTTTTATGAATGAGACAGTTTTTATTCCTTCTCTTGCTTGTGCTTAATGCTTGCTTTGCTTGATCACCAATTGCATGATTTAGTAATTTAATGAATGCTTGGAAGAGATTTATTGGATTAGATTAGGGCAAGAGAATGTGTTTATTTATGTTTCTAGGAATAGAATATAAAGTTCACATATTCAAGGACAGGTGTTTCTTAATGCGTCTGCCTAAGCTATTCACATAGGAATATGGAATGAGAATAGGTAGATAGTCTCAGGAGTGTTCGGAAAAAATCTTGGGAATAGTAAACCTTGAGAATAAGAATAAAAGCTTGTTGACATATTAGACACAATGGGTTACTGGTGAGGTGAATTCGTAGACCTAGAACTTAATCTCCATATTGAATCCTTACCTTAAGAAATTAGTTTTGTTTGATTTTTCATAATATTTGCTCTCACAAATTTTATGCTTAATTATAGGGAATTTTATAGAATTGATCTGAGATTAGCTTTAGTCCCTGTGGGTTCGACATCCTGAATTTAATTCACTTTACTACTTGATCACGTGCACTTGCGTGTAGAGAATCTTAGTAATTGCATTACTTTATATTATTAGGATTTTTGACATCAAGTTTTTGGCGCCGTTGCCGGGGACTACGGCTATTTCCTTAGTATTAATTCTTTTAATCTCTATATTTTAGGCTTTTGAATTATTTTATTTTTGTATTTGCAGAGTTTGTTTTTATGCGTAGAACTCGGAGTTCAAACATTGACCTCATCGATCCTTTTCCGGAACTAGAGAGAATTCTACGTGATAGACTGCGACAACAGCGAATGGCGGAACAAGGTAGAGAAGAAGCTCAGCAGCGCCTCACCTTGAGGGAATTTATAGCATCATCTCTAAATGGGATTCATCAGAGCATTATTCCTCCGCCAGTGGAAGCGGCTTCCTTTGAAATCAAGACTTCCACAATCAGCCTGCTCCAGCATTCCTGTCAATTCCATGGGCTCTCAAATGAAGACCCCAATCAACATCTAAAAAAATTTCTTGCAATCTGTGGAACTTTTAAGACAAACAGAGTTTCAGAAGAAGCGGTACTTTGAGGTTGTTCCCATTCACTTTGCAAGATAAGGCATGGAGTTGGCTGGAATCGCTTCCCAACGGGTCAATTACCACTTGGGACCAGTTAGTGCAACAGTTTTTGGCCAAATACTTTCCACCAGCCAAAACTGCACGCCTCAGACATGAGATAACTACCTTCCGTCAGGGAGATGGAGAAACACTGTATGAGGCTTGGGAGCGTATAAAGGAGTTGGTAAGAAAATGTCCACACCATGGTTTAGCTGATGAAATTATTATGCAGATTTTCTATTCAGGTTTGCATATCACTACTCGTTCGGTGTTGGATGCGGCTGCTGGTGGATCACTTGCCAATATGACGTATGAATATGCTTACCAGAGAATTGAAGATATGGCAATGAGTGTCCAGTGGGAATTAGAACGCAACCCGCAAAAGAGAGCAGTCGGAGTTCATGAAGTGAGTCATTATGACAAATTAGCTGCTCAGTTGGAGGCATTGACTAAGAAAGTGGATTCACTAAGCGTCTCAGATGTCAATGCAGTCGAAGAATGCAATGTGGAGAATTGCAGCTGCAAACAAGAAACTGAGGGTTCTGCGGAAGAGGTAAATTTTGTATCTAATAAATCTTCTTTCAATAACCCCTACTCGTAGGCTTATAACCCAGGTTGGAAAAGTCACCCAAATTTTGGGTGGAAGCAAGATTCTAACAAAGTTCATCAACCAATGGGAAAAGCACCTCAAGGCACTTTTGCAAAGCAGCACACACCGCCAGGTTTTTCTCCTCAAGCTCCGGTAGAGAAAAAGACTACCACATATGACCTGCTTGCTCAACTGGTCAAGTCACAACAACAGTTGATGCAGACTCAGACTCAATTCATGCAAGCTCAACAAGTGGAAAATAACAATACCAAGGCTTCCATCCGGAATCTGGAGGTTCAGGTGGGTCAATTGGCTCAAGCAATGCAAGATCGTCAAGCTGGGGCTTTATCCAGTAATACCCAGAATAATCCCAAGGATCAGAAAGAGTCTGTGAAAGCGGTCACCTTGAGAAATGGGAGAGTTCTGAATGCCATAGAGCCAAAAGAAAAAACCACAGAAAAGAGAGGGGGTACACCCTCCGATGAAAAAGGAGAGGGGAGCCATGAGGAGATTGATTTGGGGGTCACTAGAGAGACTCAAGATCCAAAAGTCAGGGCACCCCAAAAGGTTAAATTGGCTGACATAGTACCACCACCTCCTTTCCCCAATCAGCTGAAGAAAAAGAAGTTGGATCAGCAATTCAAGAGATTCCTAGATGTCTTCAAGAAATTGGAGATAAATATTCCTTAATCTGAAGCCTTAGAACAGATGCCCAGCTATGTGAAGTTCATGAAAGACATTCTGTCCAAGAAGAGAAAGCTGGGTGATTATGAGACTGTAACTCTCACAGGGGAATGTAGCGCCATACTCCAGAGAAACCTCCCCTAGAAATTAAAAGATCCTGGGAGCTTTGTCATACCATGCACCATTGGAGCAATTTTCAGGAAAAGCTCTCTGTGATTTGGGGGCCAGCATTAATTTGATGCCCTTTTCAGTCTTTCAAAAATTGGGTCTGGGAAATTGCAAGCCTACATCGGTGACACTGCAGTTAGCTGATAGATCTCTGAAGAAGCCAAAGGGTGTCATAGAAGATATTTTGGTTAAGGTGGGAAAATTTATTTATCCTGCAGATTTTATTGTTCTAGACATGGAGGCTGATTTAGAGGTACCACTTATCCTGGGACGGCCATTTTTGGCCACTGGTAGAGCTGTCATAGATGTTCAAAAAGGTGAGCTGGTGATGAGGGTGGAAAATGAGGAGATAAAATTTAATGTTTTCAAGGCCCTCAAGTACCCCACAGAAGACCCAGAGTGTATGAGGATTTCTATGGTTCAGGAAGATCCACAGGAATTGACTGTATAAGATTGCTTGTTTATGGATGCATTGGAGGCTGCTTTAATTAATATGATAGAAGAAAGAGAGGAAGCAGCTGCAGTGGCTTTGGAATTAGACCAAAGTCCCTACCAAGAGACAATGCAGTGTGAGGTGGCGTTAACCTCAAATCAACCAAAGCCATCCATAGAAGAACCACCAGTGTTGGAGCTGAAACAACTCCCAGAGCACTTAAGGTACGCATTTTTGGGTGATTCTTCCACTTTACCTGTCATTATATCTGCCAAACTAACCCATGAGCAGGAAGAAAAATTGCTTGAGGTTCTTAAGCAATACAAGAAAGCAATAGGTTGGAAAATTACAGATATCAGGGGGATTAGCCCCTCTCTGTGTATGCATAAGATTCTGATGGAGGGGAACCACAAACCCTCAATTGAAGCACAGAGGAGATTAAATCCCAACATGCAAGAGGTGGTGAAAAAGGAGGTTCTCAAGCTACTGGATGCAGGTATTATCTATCCTATTTCTGATTCAGCATGGGTGAGTCCTGTCCAATGTGTGCCTAAAAAGGGTGGTATGACTGTAGTAGCTAATGAGAAAAATGAGTTGATTCCTCAGAGAGTAGTTACTGGGTGGCGTGTCTGTATAGATTATAAGAAGCTAAATAAAGCCACTAGGAAAGATCACTTCCCATTACCTTTTATAGATCAAATGTTGGATAGTTTGGGGGGCCATTCCTTTTATTGCTTTCTAGATGGGTATTCAGGATATAATCAGATAGTCATAGCTCCAGAAGATCACGAAAAGACCACTTTCACTTGCCTTTATGACACTTTTGCTTATAGGAGAATGCCTTTCGGTTTATTTAATGCTCCTGCCACTTTTCAGAGATGCATGATGGCCATTTTTTCTGACATGATTGAAAACTATATGGAAATATTTATGGATGATTTTTCAGTCTTTGGGACATCTTTTGATCATTGTCTAGAAAATCTAGGTTTTGTTTTAAAGCGATGTGAAGAGACTAATTTAGTCTTAAACTGGGAAAAGTGTCACTTTATGGTCACAGAGGGGATAGTGTTAGGGCATAAGGTGTCTGCCAAAGGTCTAGAAGTGGATAGAGCAAAAATTGAGGTAATAGAAAAACTTCCTCCCCCGTCTTCTGTTAAGGCTGTTAGAAGTTTCTTGGGTCACGCAGGATTTTATAAAAGATTTATTCGTGATTTTTCCAAAATTTCTAAACCTCTGAGTATGTTGTTAGAAAAAGAAAATTCTTTTCAGTTTGATGATAATTGTTTGCAGGCTTTCAATGCTTTGAAAAATAAATTGGTCTCTGCTCCGGTGATTATTTCACCCAACTGGGACCTTCCTTTTGAACTAATGTGCGATGCAAGTGATTTTGCAGTTGGAGCTATTTTAGGTCAAAGATGCGATCGTGTATTCCACACCATCTACTATGCCAGTCGTACATTGAATGATGCTCAATGGAACTACACCACTACTGAGAAGGAATTATTAGCTGTGGTCTTTGCAGTTGATAAATTTAGATCTTATCTGATAGGGTCTAAAGTTGTTATTTTTACTGACCATGCAACTATCAGGTATTTGGTAGAAAAGAAAGATAGTAAGCCGAGACTAATTCGCTGGGTGTTATTGCTGTAGGAATTTGATTTGGAAATTAAAGATCGTAAAGGAACTGAAAATCAAGTTGCAGATCATTTGTCTAGGTTGGAACATCTTCCTCTAGAGACTACTGTGGACATCAATGAGAGCTTCCTAGATGAACGGCTCTATTCCTTACACGCAGCACAGGCTCCATGGTATGCGGATTATGTCAACTACATAGTTTCGAAGGTGGTTCTAGATGACCTCTCCCCACATCAGAGGAAGAAATTCTTTCATGAATCTTTGAGGTATGTGTGGGATGAACCTTTTCTTTTCCGTAGGTGTGCTGACAATATTTTGCGTAGATGTGTTCCTTGTGAAGAAGTTGAGCAGGTTATACACCGCTGTCATTCATCGGAATATGGGGGACATTTTTCTACAAACAGAACAGCTGCGAAAATTCTTCAATCGGGTTTCTATTGGCCTACCATGTTCAAGGACACACGTGTATTCATCGAGAGATGTGATCGTTGTCAACGCACAGGAAATATTTCCAAGAAGTGGGAGATGCCTCTGAAAGGTATTCTTGAGGTAGAGTTATTTGATGTTTGGGGCATTGACTTCATGGGACCCTTTCCCCCATCCAACAAGAATGAGTACATTTTGGTCGTTGTTGATTATGTCTCCAAGTGGGTTGAAGCCATTGCAACCCCAACAAATGATGGGAAGGTGGTACAAAAGTTTCTCAAGAGTCATATTTTTGTACGGTTTGAGACTCCAAGAGCAATAATCAGTGATGGAGGCACACACTTTTGCAACCATCTCATTGACCGGCTATTGGCACAATATAGGGTAAAACATAAGATCACCACTCCTTATCATCCCCAAGCTAGTGGTCAAGTAGAGATCTCTAATCGAGAGCTTAAGAGCATTCTTGAGAAGACGGTGAGTCGTGCACGAAAAGATTGGAGTTCAAAGTTAGATGACGCTCTTTGGGCGTATCGCACAGCATTCAAGACACCAATTGGAATGTCTCAATTCCGATTAGTCTATGGAAAGAATTTTCATCTACCTGTGGAATTGGAACATAAAGCTTTTTGGGCAATCCAATACCTGAATTTTGACCTCAAGCCAGCTGGAGAGAAAAGGCTCTTGCAACTAGAGGAACTGGATGCATTCAGACTTGAAGCCTACGAGAACTCTCGGCTCTATAAAGAAAGAACAAAGAAGTGGCATGATCGGCACATTATGCGTCGTGAATTCACTCCAGGTCAGCAAGTTCTACTTTATAACTCTCGTTTAAAACTGTTTCTAGGAAAACTCAAGTCTCGGTGGTCTGGACCTTTTCGAGTTCATCATGTACTTGAAAATGGTGCCATAGAAGTGGAAGATGAGAATGACGGCCACAAATTCACGGTCAATGGTCAGAGGTTGAAATTTTATTATGGAGGTGATAGGGATATTCCAGTTGCTACCGTACAATACTTGGATGAGAAATAGAGCACAGCAAGGTCGGGCCCATGACGTTAAACAAGGCGCTAATTGGGAGGCAACCCAATATTTAAAAAAAAAAGTGCAGGGTGTGCAGGTTTGAACGCTTCTGGCGACAAGCCTTCATGTCGCCGTGCTTGTCGCCAGCACACGACACAAAGAGCTCAAACAGACAAGTCTCGGTTCGGTCTGGCGACATAGCCTTCATGTCGCCAGACTTGTCGCCAATGATCGACAATGCACTCGTATACCTCTCAGAGCTGGCGACAAGCCTTCATGTCGCCAGCCTTGTCGCCAGATCTCGATAAATTGCGCATAAATTCATCAACGCTAACGACATAAACGCCTTGTCGCCAGCCTTGTCGCCAGAGAGCAACAACAAGATTATATTAGAGTGGCAGCAACTAGGCGCGCGCAGGTAAGGGCATTTCTTCTCTTCTCTCACCAATTCTCTCCTAACTCACACACAACACACTCACCTCACCTCACCAGCAACTAAACACACACTGCACACACCCACTGCCGAACCTCCTCCACCAACTGCCAGTAGCTAACCGGCTCTTCCTCCTTCCTCCATTCTCTTCTTCTTCCTCTCTCTGCTACAATGAGGTAAGTCCACTTACTCTTCTCTTCTTCTCTCTTCTTCAATATATGAATGTAGGTTAGGGTTTAGGTACAATTTTGTTAGAATTTGATGGTAGAGACTTCAATTTCGCGCTTTAAGATGTTAGACTTCTTCTCCATTCATGTCCGTTGGGTGCATTCATCATGCCAATTGTGTGTTTAAATCTCATTTTGCATAATGCCCATGACATGTTCGATGAAATGTCTCAATAAGATTGTTGGTTATTTTCCTATTGGTTTGCTGTAGGAATGCATTGTGGGTTCCGTTTTGTTGTGAATTGCTCTATTTTAGGTGTGCCCACCACATGTTCGATTAAATGCACCAATGAAGAACGGATGTGTTTTGATCTTAATTTCAGTCTACAATGATTTTTGGGGTTTATTTGTGTAATGCAGGGCAGTGTGTGAATTGTTTTGACAATTATTCCTTTTGGTTTTCTATGTTGATTTTACATGGGATAATTGGTTTATTCTTGAAATGATTATTGGAGCTTGTTTCTCACAACTTTTAATCAGCATCATGAACTCTCCTTTTCACTTTGCAATTGCCTTTCCATTGATTTTGAATTTTTGGTAGACATCTCTTTAGGCAATCTTTCATTCCATGACTTGTTTTTGTTTCACTTTTGCAGTCGTCGTAATTCCAGATTTTTTCGCCGTACTGCTGCGGAAGAAGAACGTGCTGATCAAAACAGAAGAGATGAGGAAGCAAGGATGGAGGAGCAGCATCGTAAATGGGTCGAAGACAGGAGGAGGGCTGTTGAGAACTCTCAAATTGTTGAAGAAAAAGGCATCGATGAGGACCTCCTGCAGCAATTGGGATGGAGAGATGTTCTTGCTCAGAGGGGTTGGCTACAGTTAGCTGCTGCACGACCACCATCCAACATTGCCGTAGTCAAAGAATTTTACATCAATACTGATGGTTTAAGCATTAGGAGGAATGGTTGGGCTAAAGTTAGAGGGATAACGGCTGCGTTCACTGAAGAGGACATCAATGAATATTATGGGATTCCTCGGACTGAGTGTCCCAACTACAATTTTAGGTGGTCGGATGAGATTCAACGAATGCCTGAGAGGATGCTTTTACAGGACCTCTGTGGTCCAGACCACACAGCGGATGCCCGCCACACTGGGACAGAGGATTTATGCTATGAAGCTCAAGTCTGGAACATCTTCTGCTCTTATTCCATCACTCCAGTGGGCAGACGGGGTTTGACTCTTGATAGGGTCCGAGTGCTTTATTGTTTGAAGAATGGGCATGCTATCAACTTAGGGCGCCTCATCTCACTTCAGCTCTCTCAGCAGCTTGATGGTAAGCTCGGTCACCAATCTATTATTTTTCCTTCCCTTATCACTGGTTTCTATAGGGAGGCAGGATTAGATGTTGATGGTGCCGGTGATCACATGATCACTCATTCCGTGATCTCCTTCAAGACTGTCAACTATGTCCACGGAAAGAGAGTCATGCCTCCTCTTCTGAATGCGAAAGAGCGTGCTCGTCAGGAAAAGAGATCTCGGGGGTCTAGTTCCTCCTCTGCATCTTCCAGCTAGCCAGGTTCCACCAGTTCTCTTCACACTTCTGCTCATACACCTTTAGAGACTCTGATTCAGCAGACTGTAGCTACCCAGCAGGAGTTGGTTCGCTCTCAAGCAGCTATGTTAGAAACTATGGCAAAGAACCGTGAGGAAGACAAGGAAGAGATTGCTCAGTTCAAGGCGAGACAGACAACCTTGGAAGCTAAGATTGAGGCATTGCAGGCCCAGATCAATGCTCGATTTGCAGATTGAGCGCAGTTGACTATCTCTTTTCTATATTCTATTTATCTTATGTTATTTTTATGTTTGCCTGACTCTGTAGATTACTTGTGTTTGGCTGACGATAGTGTGTTGGATGTTATTTGCTCGCAGATTTGGTACTTTCTATACATTTATCTCATTCTATATGTTTTGTGGTACATCAGGGACGATGTACGATTTTAGTTGGGGGTGAGATATTATGTTATAAATCGAGCATTATGTATTACTTGATTCAGGTACTGGAGCGGTTTGGATATTCAGTTTTTTTTTTCAGGTTTTATATTGAGTATGTTGAGCTGATCAATAGACAGTTATTTGGAATAGCTTTATCTTTTATTCACCTGAAACTAATAATGCACCAACTTTAGGAATTCTAATGATCTGTTTGAGTAGGCAATTGGGAACATGTAGTGGAGATACCCTAGTGAGATTTTGAACCTTGATATGTTTATTTTTTTTTTGAGAGAATTCATTTTATTCTTTACTTTCCATACACTCTTCTAATAATTTTTGTGCATTAGAATCCCTCGATAGGGTTGTTGGTTTTGGCAGGTGTTCCTCAAGTGCATGGGGCATTGATTGGGTACGCTGGGCAGCAAGGCAAAATGTGGGGAATGATGTGGGCATCGTGAGTAAGAGCGAACCACAAAACAGTCCAGGCTTAAAGCATATCCTAAAATCATGTCTGAGTGAAATCCTGAGCCAAGTTGAAGCCAAACACTATGAAGCTATTTCTTGGTCCCTATCCAGTCCGAGCCAAGAATTCGAGGTCGAAATTCGGAGAAATTAGAAGCCGAAACTCGAGTTCTAAACACTTACCTACCTGGAAACTCGTGAAAGGCACTCAAGTAAATAAGTTGGGGGTACAGAAAGAGATAGTGTGCAGCTGGAATTTTTGAAAGATTAGAGAATTAATTTCCGGAAGGTTAGAAAATTATTGAAGAATTATGCACTTTCTTTTATTCTTTCTTAAAAAAAAAAAACAGAAGTGCATGGTATTTTTTTGCTGCTCAGAGAAAAGTGATGGAAAATTTTGAACGAGAAAAATATTTTGATCAGAAGATGAAAGAGTTCAAGTTGAGAGTGAAGTCATTCACGAGTTCAATTTTGTATCTCCCCAATAATCCATTCTTTTTCAAAGCCAAGCCTAACCTCGCAGAACCTTGAAAAGACCCACTGACTCACACGGAGCCAAGTTAATCTAGCACCTTGAGATCTCTAAGTGCCATGCAGCATCTTACCAATTCTATTGGTCACGAGGGTAAAGTTCACTATTCTTTGTCTCCTTACACTAAATTTGAATCTAAGTAGTTCACGGCATTATGTTAACATTCATACTACTTAGTATTGTTGAGAGTCCCTAGGATCAGAGAGAAAATACTTGAGTGAAATCCGAGAAGAGTAGATCAAAGCAAACTAGATTCCTAGGCTTGCGCGAATAGGGAGTTAGACTTTCCGAAAAGCTGGTTAAAAGAAAAAATATCCTAGTAGGGTGAATAAGGTTTGAAGCTGGTGCTGATTGTGTTCTATAGTTCTTTTCATACAGAAATTATAAACCTGATGATTTGGTTATGCTCTGGTCCTGAATTATTGTGATGCAATATGTTTGTGGGTGTCGTACTAGTTAAACCCTCAGGAGACTATAACTCCTCCTCTAGGGCCACTTAGAGGTTTAAAGGCTTGTGGCATATGCTAAATGTCATCATGTGTCCTACGAAAGTGGCTAGATTATTTTAGGTTTAATACTGGGATGTTTTCTGTTTGTTAAAGATTGTTCTGCTTGTACTTTATTGCATGCTCGAGGACGAGCAAGGGTTTAAGTTGGGGGTTATGATAAGTCTCTGACTTATATGAATTTCTCCTGTAAATTCTTAAGCGTTTGTGATGAATCCAGAGCATTATCTGGTTATTTGATGATTTTGTTGAGATATTTCAGGTAATTGAGTTGAACAAGTAAAAGAGCGATAAGTAAGATTATATGGTCGGAAAGCCAAAGTTCTGATAAACGAGGTCGAGCGAAGGCAGAAGCGGGAGAGCAACACGTTTAAGCGTCTGGCGACATGGCCTTTATGTCGCCAGACTTGTCGCCAACAAACGAATCACAAACCTGAGGAATACGACATTACGGTGACTAGCGACAAGGACCTTATATCGCCAGCCTTGTCGCCAGCGAACGAAATCAAGCAACTCCAGAGTGCAAGGTGCGGTGCTGTTTGGCGACAAGAGACTTATGTCGCTAGCCTTGTCGCCAGAGACCGTCTAGGGTGAATTCTACCTGCTGTTCAAGGGTGTTTTGGTCATTTCTCAGATGAGTCTATAAGTATGAAGTTTTGAGATGTTGAAAGGGCTTTTTGGCTAGATTTAGAACAAGATACTACTGTGAGAAGCAACACGGGAGTTAAAGATCAACATCCGGAAGGCGAGATCAAGAGCGGAAAATCGGTGAACTTTTTCTCACTTTTAGGAATGATTATGCTAGAAAGAGTAAACATGATTGCTATGTGTAACTAAACTCCCAGTCTATGGCTACGAAGTAGCCGAACCATGTAACCCTAATTTGGTTATTACTTTTATGAATGAGACAGTTTTTATTCCTTCTCTTGCTTGTGCTTAATGCTTGCTTTGCTTGATCACCAATTGCATGATTTAGTAATTTAATGAATGCTTGGAAGAGATTTATTGGATTAGATTAGGGCAAGAGAATGTGTTTATTTATGTTGCTAGGAATAGAATATAAAGTTCACATATTCAAGGACAGGTGTTTCTTAATGCGTCTGCCTAAGCTATTCACATAGGAATATGGAATGCGAATAGGTAGATAGTCTCAGGAGTGTTCGGAAGAAATCTTGGGAATAGTAAACCTTGAGAATAAGAATAAAAGCTTGTTGACATATTAGACACAATGGGTTACTGGTGAGGTGAATTCGTAGACCTAGAACTTAATCTCCATATTGAATCCTTACCTTAAGAAATTAGTTTTGTTTGATTTTTCATAATATTTGCTCTCATAAATTTTATGCTTAATTATAGGGAATTTTATAGAATTGATCTGAGATTAGCTTTAGTCCCTGTGGGTTCGACATCCTGAATTTAATTCACTTTACTACTTGATCACGTGCACTTGCGTGTAGAGAATCTTAGTAATTGCATTACTTTATATTATTAGGATTTTTGACATCATGTAACGTCTGCAAATTGGGCCCAAAATTTTGGGCCAATTTGAAATTTTTGCATGTTTGATTTTCAAAAATTCCACGATGGAATAACTCGAAAGTAATATTAAGGGAAATGATGAGATTAGAAAAAAATTGGTTTGAGACAAAAAGCCTAGTATCGAAAATCTTTATTTAGTTTGAAAATTAAATATTAAAATTTGCTTTGAAATCGAAAATTGATCTTTAAGGGTAAAACATGATTCAATTGTAAGTTAAGAATTTATTGAAATTGAAAATTGAGAAAAGTATTGATTTTGAGTTAAAACATCCATTTTTGGTAAAATTACCATTTTACCCCTAGTGAGCGGAAATTTTCCATTTTTGAAGTCGTAGAATTGATTTTTTAAAGATGAATAGAAGTGTCAAAAATGGATTTTTGTGGGAAACGGACTCGGAATTGGATTGGGCCCAATTTTGGCCCAATTTTGGCCCAATCCAACCCCAAGTCCAACATTTATTCATGAAACCCCACTAAACCCTTTCATGATACTATTTACTTTCTTCCTCAACACCCTCATTCTCTCTTTTATGTTTTCTCTCTACACCACCGAGAAACCCTAACCACCACACCTAACAATTCACCACTAACATTACTCAAATCACCACACTCTCATCTCTATCAAACTCTAAGGAGTCTATTTCATTGTTCAAGAGTTTTTTTTGGAGCTAGGTAAAATGCTCTCTCTTTACTTATTCTTAAATTCGAAAATGGCATATGGCTTTTGTTGTAGGATGCTTTAAGATTATTTTTGAGTTTATTTTGAGAATGAAACTTAGTTAATTAGCTTCCAATTGAGTTTAGATAATTTTGCTCTAATGTCTTTACATTGGTGATTCTGGTTTTGATATACATGGTTCTAATGAATTATGTTTTTACATTTCAATGGTGTCAATTAATGTCTTTAAATTGGTAGATTTGATCAATAATGTCTCTAATGCCTGTTTTGTCAAAATCCCTAACTTGAATAAGTGGGTTTTGTGTTCTTAAATATTTAAAATGGTTAATTGATGATCCTAGGTGGTTACTAAATAATTTTGGGTTAATTCTAACTTATCTTAAAGATCTCTAATCTCATTAGTACTAATGCCCTTAATAGAGTTTTTTTTTTGGTAAATGAGTTGTGTTGGAACACTTGGGATGATGATTATATTGGCATTATTGAATGTAGTATGTTTAAAATGTCTTGGTGTTGACTATCACAAGTGGAATCCCTCAAGGGAGAAACGTTTTAGCTTGTGGATCGACGGATGCAAGGTTTGTATTTCCGTTTTTAGCCCTATACAATTGTATGCTATTGAATGATGCATTGAATGTATGCCTACTTGTAATTATGCCATGAAATTGGTTAAATAAGATAACCACCCAAGAATTGAGTGTATTGATCATTATTGCCATGACTAGGGCGCTAGAGCATGTATGGTTGCATGTAGAATCATGCTAGGCGCTGCCCTTAGGAATTGAAGTTTGGGTGAACTAAGTCCATATTGTTTCTGATGTGATGGAGATAGGCTAGAGACTTATATTTCCACCTTGCATCCTTACTTGAATGATATGATTGTGCCTATTATGATGAATATTGTCTTGATTGGTTGCTATTGATTATTTTTTATGTAAATTGGTGATATTGAGACTTAAAAGTGCATAATTGTTAATTGGGAAATAATTGGATTAATTGTTACATAATGGCCTATAATGACATATTGAGCATAAAATGTGTCATTGATTGATGGAAAGATAATAATGAAACCAAATGCCCTTAGACTTACTCTAGAAGATAGAAGGAAGGCATGCCTAGGGATTAGAAGTACTTCGGCATGAATATATCGTGGTTCTTAGCTTGGAAGTCATATTGGGACTTCGGTCCATATTATATTGAAACATTGGTTCATAGATGACTTCAGTCCATATCGGGACTTCGGTCCACAGAGGACTACTTTTGTCCATATTGAATAGGAACTTCGGTTCATATTAGGACAATGGTCCATATTGTATCCTGTTTTCTATTCTATGGTTTGTTTTTGAGCATTGGCTAATAAATTTGAATATTGTGATTGATAAAGTATTGTAAATTATTCTTGAAATGAGAATGGATAATGTTCTTGATGTGGACATTAACATTGACATTGATATTGATATTGATATTGTTATTGTTATTGAAATTGATATTGAGATTAACATATTAAACATTGAAAAATGATTGATAATCTTAGTGAGATACCATGGGTAAATATGTGAATTTGTATAAACTTAGTGTGTATCTCACTACCCCTAATTGCTCATAATTGGATTAGTGCAATTCATGTAAAAATAATGTTAATATGACCTAATTGTAAGATAACTAATTCATATCTATAAGTCATATTTGAATTATATGGCTAATGTGAATGACTTGACTTAGCTTGAAGAATAAGTGAATGCATAGAAACTGTGCTAACTAAGAGCCTATGTGTGTTATGTGCATGATCATGATGTATTAGACGTGTAATTGATTAGCCAACCCTTAGTCCAACCCCTTTGATGAGTTATTTTTATGGCATGTTGTTGTCTTATAAAATGGATTAAAACCCTTATTGTTGGATAAATGTGTACTTGGAGTGTCCCTAACGTGGTTATGTAAATTTTTGGTTTCCAAATTGGTTTTGGTTTCCAAATTTTTACAAACCTTAACTATGAGCTTTGAAAGTAAATGGAAAAAGTTTTGGTTTATTGAAGTTCTATATGAGATGTTTTGGAACTAAATGAATCATGAAACAAAGATGTTTTAATGCATTGATTCTAGGGTGTTTCTAGGTGTTTAAGATGTCTATCAAGTTCATAAACTGTTTTTGGAATGATTCATAAACTCAAATGAAGGTTTGGTTTGGTAAAAGTTGGAAGAAACAATGATTTTTGAGTTTTTAAAACATTGGGCGCCCTGGTCCTGTGCCAGAAGGCAAACCAGGACACTAAAAGTGGGACCATAGTTGTTTTTACACATAGGGCGCCCTAGTTCGCGCACTGGTCCGCGCCCTGGTCAGGCTAACCTGGACATCCATGTCTGAATATCAAACTTTTGGGCTTCTGTTCTCCTTTGTTCGGACTTCGAATTGGGTGTCGTTTGCAACTATGGATTTGTATTTGAGTCTAGTTTTCAACCATATATTTTTATTTAAAAATAATATAATTTGTATATTACGATTTTGAAAATACTCCAATACTATTAAAAAATTCAGCTTTTAGGTAAAATGCAATTTTCTTTCCTATTGATTTAAAAATGCTTTAGTTTACCTTTTTTTTTTTTTTTTTACAATAAATGAATATTTATATGTACCATAATGTTATTATGGGCTATTGTAAGGCTTAATGGATGGGAATCAATTTGTGAACGTTATTTTTTTAATGCAAGTGACTTTTATAAGACCATGTCAAGTATAAATGACATGATAGTGAATTGTTTTGGGTTGTATGAGTTGTAAATGATTAGTTATTTTTATAAGTTTGAAAAGACGTCATTAACATCTTGTGATTTCCAAAATCCTTATAGTTTAAAAACATTTCAAAATTATATTATCTAAGTTTTGTAAGCTTAGAGGTTTTTTTTTTTTTTTTCTAGATGTGTGGTCTCATATATGAATTGTATGATTGATAATTACCTTTATAAATGTTAAAAATTGCATAAGATGAATTATTTGGCTTACTTAATTGATTGTAAGGGTTGATTGATGGGTTGACTCGATTGACTAAGGAGCTTTAGTAAGTTCACTAGTTGCATTGCTTGCAATTTAATTACATATATTGGCGTGTTTGAAAATCATTATTTCAAATTGTATTGGAACCAAAGGTGAATTTTGGATTTTTAACCATTCATTCAAATTGTCTTCCGACCAATTTATTTTGGCTATTCTAAAACTTTAATTGATAATGAACATTGTATTGATAAAAACAATTTGAACATATTTGATTTTTGTAAATTTAGAACCCTTGTAATGTTTTTCTATTGATTTAATGTCCTTATAAGAAGATTTTCTTTTTTATTTTTCTATAAAAATTGGAAGTATTACATTAGTCAAAGGTCATTTTAGAGTCGGGTTGTTGGTCTTTATAAGAAGATTTTCTTGTTTATTTTCCTATAAATCATTGTTCGGTTGATTAATCGATTGTATTATCATATGATTGTCTCTGATTGATTGATTGATCGTTTGATTGTTTATTGATTGGTTGATTGATTGCTTGATTGTTCTTGATTGATTGATCGATCGCTTGATCATTTCGGATTGATCGATTGATTGATTGTCTCTTGATTGATTGATAGATAAATGGAATGCTCGATTGAATGTTGACGTATTGTACGGCAAGGTAATCCTTTACCTTGCATATAATTGCTAAGAAACATGAATAAGTGATTAATCTTAATGAATGATAATTCATGCGTTGAACATGAATATATGACATGTTCATCATTGATACGCTAGCATGAGTGGATGTTAGGAATTGTATATGGTTGCTTTCTATGTAATAAGGTGAGCTTAGAGATGCTCACAATAGAAATGCATGATGTGTGTATACATTGCATATCGATGGAAAGGTAAGAACATTTGCGTGTGCTTGTTTGGGATATGGAATGTGAACCTGACGTGTGCCGAACCTTTCTTCTTTTTTTTTTTGCCCCCCATAAATTGTGTTTTCATGTTTGATCGAGTAAGTCATGTGGTATTTGAGCTCTCATGGTGAAGTCCATTAATATTGTAACCACGCATACATGTATTTTAGAGTTTATCATGTTTGTAAATAAGCTCACATGTATTTCAATTACGATTATAAAAGATGTTTTATCCATTTGGAATTTCTAAATATTGTTTATATAAGATTTAAATAAAGTATTTTATGTTTAAGAAAGTAACGTCTTTATTCGTCTTTCGCAAAAATATCGTATAAAAATATTGACTTTTGAAATTGTTCCTAAATTCTAAATTGCAATTGCATTGTTAATGTGGCGGTCTGGGTCACTCTTTGCGGTCTCGGCCGGGGCGGGGGTTCGACGCTACAGTTAGAGTACGAGTCATATCTTTTTTGTCCTCCATAAACCTTGCAACATTCAATTATTCAATACTATCATCTTGCAAAGTTGGACATATATCACTTATGTGTCTTAATGCAGCACATATTCCATCATTCTTTGAGTTTGAGCGGAATTATTGCAAATTTTTTTACAGTCCAACGATAAATAAAAATAGTTAGTTCTTTAATTTGACTAGAAAAAGTACCAAAACTTACCTCATTTATAACCCTACTAGATTTTGGATGAGGTCCATGTTGCTTAGAATTCGCAGCCTTGGTAGATGTTAGGCCTCTGGCTTGCTATGGTGTCTTGTTTTCCATCAAACTATCGTTAGCTGCATCAGTAATTTGTCTTTCCATTGGTAACAATCCATCATAAAAGTATAGAATTAACGATTGCTCAGAGATTCCACGTCGCTTGAAGGTCTTAGTAATCGTGGAGACTCTTTGTATCCTTTTGCCTATTCTTTATAGATTTCTCTTCGAAGTGTTGCAACTTAGGAAGTAGGAAAGAATTTGTCAAGGAAAACTCTGACCATCATATACCATGAAGTGATTGACCCTAGAGATAGGTAGAATAACCATTCTTTAATCGCATCAGCTAAAGAGAAAGGGAATGTCGCAGTTTAATTTGTTCTTCTGTAACCCGTAATAGCTTCATTGTTGAGCAGGTTACATAGAAAGCCTTCAAATGCTTGTGAATGTCCTCATTGTCTAGCCTATAAAAGGGGTAGAAGATGGATTAGTCTTTTCTTGAGCTCGAAATTTCCATCTGTATCAGGATATGTGATACATAGAGGAGTTTGATTGGCTTGCGACCACCCAAGCTCTCTGAGTGTTTGATTTCCATTCACTTCCATTTCTCTAGTTGTGGGCATAACTAAAGTCGGATCAAAATTATTGCAAAAGCTTTTCAGAATACGTAAGAGTATAGAATTTAGAGACTCTGCTTTCTGCTTCTTGTTTCTTTCCGCAATCTTTTTGCAGTTCTCTCAATTTTAGGATCATATAAGGGTTTTTCTGTACGATCAAACTTGGTCATTTAAAAAAACAAATTAAAAAAGGGGGTTTAATCATGAATTTAACTTGAATACTAAAAACCTAAAAGATAAACAATCTATTCTTGAAATAATATGTTGATCATTGAACCCAAAGATATCTATATCAATTTAATAACTATGATAATAGTTATTGGGAACATGCCTAACAAACTAATATTTTCCTTTATTTTATATTGACTGAGTACGACCCTTCGAATCACCCACTAATCTAACGTAGATTGCCTTATGAACTAAAAAAAAAAAAGTGATCATAATTAATGAATTAGTATGACAGTTCTTAAATTATGATTGTGAAACCTCAACACTACTAAGTCAAATTAATTATGAATTATTTGACGTACATTTTATTAGTCATTTAATTAACCAATCGGGCACTTAATTGATTAAATAAAATTATCATGATCTTAACCATGGGCATAATGCATGACCTTAACTACGTTAGATTAGTGGGTGATTAATAGATCTCACAACACGTATTAACTAAATTAATCACTTAGCTGGATAGACTAGTTTAGAACCCATAATTAACATCATCGTTTTTTAATAATTATTAATCGTATGATAGAGAATTCCGATTTTTTTATTAATGTAAAACCAAAACTGTCTTCAATTACTATATGTTCTTGATATAAACTCTGAGAAGAAATCTGAAAAGAGAATAGTATTCCTAAACTCTCTCTGAAAACTTTATATTGAAAACTTAAAAATCATACATACTTTTATTTGCTTGCGAAATTAAGTTTTCATATTGTTGGCTTTGACTTCACTTTGGCAATTTTTGTCATCAATCCTAAAAAATCTTCATATTTGTACAATTGCCTTCAATCTATCCATAATTATAAAAATAAGTAAATTACTAGAAAATATTCAATAAAGTCCTCATAAAATAAATAAATTAGTTTTAAAATAATGCACTAGAATCATCCACCTTTGGCCCATCTTTTTCCTTCATAGGCGAATTGAGTAATTCTTCTCTGATTATACACCAAGTTATAACTCCTTTATTCTCCTCGATAGGAGAATCAAACACTCCAATCTTATCTTTACATGTCGAAGCCCTAACTGTCTTCTTATCTTTATAGGGTGAACCTAAAAACTTTTCTTCATTATCCAATGTCAAGTCTTTCGCTTGGTTATCAATAATTCCCTCTATTGTCTTTGATGGAGATAGAGGTAATTAAAGTTCAAACGGAGCTTTATTATGAGTGGATGGGGAATCATTCTCTTTTTTATTTTGATTAATCCCTGAACCAACTGGCTCCCCACCAACCACATTATACACTTTCTTTTTTCCCTTTCCTTTATTTCTCTCTCTATTATTCATTATCATCCATATTGTACCTCTCTCTCTCTCCTTTGTAATGTAGAAAGCATAGAGTTACCATGATGTAGAATGAAAACATGTTAAGACTATCTAGACTCCGTCAAGATTTTTTGGTAGCAAATTTCATTTGAGTGGGATGATGAAAACCCTAATCCAACGGATAAACGACAAAAGCCAAAAGATAATATCGAGTATTAAGATGAAAAATAGTAAAAAAAAGTTAAACAACTATTTTCAAAATATTCAGTAAAACCCTAAAAACGCAAATAAGATAAAAATACTAATTTGATCCTTAGTTTGATGGATTTTGGGCCGTTTAGATTGTAACACGGGTCATTGGCCCTTGTCACACTTTTTAGAGTTTTTCAGCTTGCGATTCCCTTTCCCGAAAGCTCTTGCCCTAAATAGAGAATAAATGAGTAATTTAAGACTTTATCATGTTAGGTTTTATGCGGTCCAAACCCTCTAGGTAGTCCATTGCAATATGTTCCGTATTATTTTCTTCCACTTAAAAAGAGCTTGACCTCGAGTCACTATTTGAAAGGGTAATAAGGAAAAATGTCTGCCACGTTGAAAGTTCTGCAAATCTTCATGTGAACATGTAGGTTAAGAACATATGCATTCTCATTAATCTTCTGGATAATGTAGAATGAACCGATTTTCTTTGGGTCCAACTTGTCTTATCCTCATTCACATTCATTGAATATATATATACCAACACTTGATTGCCAATATTAAGTGATTTCGACCGACTGTGCTCGTCAATTACTGATTTGTACTTTGATTTTACTTCCGCAATGTTTTAATAAACCTAGTTAAGCATATCAATATGTTGTGAAGTAAGATTGTTCGTAACAATACTCTTGATAGAATAAGCTAGAAGTGCAATAAGATTTACGGTATATGCCGACATCTTCCTATATACAATCGCAAAATGAGAAATCTACGTAAAACCATGACTAGAACTGCTATAAGCAAATTTAGCTTGAGCTGTAGTGAGATCCCAAACTGTCTCCTTGTCACTGTAGATGCAGCAAAGCAAATTCCTCTTTGTATGATTCAGTACCTCCGTTTGTCCATCTGTCTATGGGTGAGTAGAACTGCTATAACAAAGTTCTGTCCCCAAAAGCTTCCACAATACAATCTAAAAATGAGCTAGAAATTTCACATCTTTGTCTGATGTAATGGTTTTCGGTATCCTATGGAGCTATACAATTTCTTAAGAAAGAGTTTGGCAGTGTGAGAGGATCACTAGTCATTTTGCATGGTATAAAATGTGTCATCTTTGGGAACCTGTCAACCACAACAAAAGTAGAGTCGGAGCCATGTTGTGTATGTGGTAGTCCAAAGACGAAGTCGATAGATAAATCTTCTCATGGTTGTTTTAGAATAGGTTGAGCATTGTGTTCTGGGGGTGACCCTTTTGAACCTGACAGATTAGACACTTCTACACCATTATACTAGTATGCCTTTTCAACTTAGGCCTGTAAAATTGTTCCTCCAAACCAGTAATAGTTTTGTCTCATTCTCACTTGTCCACCTAGTCTGCCATTATGGACTTCTCTGATTAGTTTCTCCCAAAGAGAGGATTGAGGAATACAGAGCATTTTTCTCCTTGAATAGATACCTCTCATGCATTAGAAACCCATATGCTAGTTTATTATTCTTAACATCCCATACAAGCAAAATCTTCATCTTCCTTATAAAGGTCCTTCAAGAACTTAAAAACCATGATCTCCTAATTATTAGTAACTAGTAATGCAGCTCTCCTACTCAATGCATCTACTACTATATTACTACTACTAGCTTTATATTTAATCACATAATTAAAAACTCCGGAATAAGCAACGCATAGTGCATGTATCTTACTCAGATTTCTTTGAGTCTTAAAATGTATTAAGACTTGGTAATTAGTTAGAATATAAATTCTCGGCCTTAAAAGATCTAAAAAATGGATACAAATCTTGTTCATAAGTAGACCACTTCTGTCTAACATCATTTAATCTAACTCAAATATGTTATGGGTCTACCAGCTTGAGATACTATATCCCTAATCCTAAGACCACAGGTATCACAATCTATCTCAAATAATTTATTAAAATCATGCAAAACAAGTATAGGAGTAGAAGTAAACTTGTCTTTAATTTCATAGAAAATTTTAGCAGCAGCTTCTATCCAAATGAATTCCTAAACCCTCTTAATCTTCAAATAATCTGTGATGTGTGCAACTATGCTACTAAAATTCATGATAGACGTTGGTAGAAGGTAAGCTACAGACTTTGGTGATTGAAGTATTAGTTGGCTAATTTTCAATTGCTTCTATTTTCTTCTCATTAATATGAGTACCTTCCGCAGTAATGATAAAGCCCAAAAATAGTTGGTGGTTTATGTGTTTCTTTTCACCATGGCTAAAAATTAAAATATTTTCAAAGTAAACCACACTAAATTTGCACAAGAAGAGACACAAAACCTGAGTCGTTAGACGCGTGAATGTGTTGAATGTGTTGGTCAATCCAAATGGCATGACTAGTCACTCATACAAACCCTATTTCGTTTTAAAAGTAGTCTTCCATTCATCTCCCTCCTTGATTCAGACCCGATGATATTCGTTTTAAAGGTCGATCTTGAAAAAAACTTTTGAACTCGACAACTGATCCAATATGTCTTCCAAGCATGCAATAAAAAAATGATACTAAATGGTAATTTTGTTAATAGCTCAACTATCAATACATATCCTCCAAGACCCATCTTTCTTTGGAACAAAGCAGAACAACTATTTTTAAAGTGTTTCAGTAAAATTCTAAAAACACAAATTAGATAAAAATACTAATTTGACCCTCAGTTTGATGGTTCACTATTTTGACTATGTCTCTATCTGCTGACCCTTGTCATATTTTTTAAAGTTGTTAAGTTCGAGATTTTCTTTTGAAAAAGCTCTTACAAGACCCAAACGGACAATAATTGAGTAATTTGCAATTATTTATTTTTCTACTTAGTGGTCCAGACCCTTTGGTAGTCCAATGCAAACTATTCTGCATCATAAAATCAAGAGCTTTTCTTTTCTTCTTGTTAAATGAAGATCTAATTTCTTGTTATGGTTAGTTTTGTTTATGCTGACTTGTCTAACGCAAACTGTGTTTAGATTTTTGTGTTACATTTCACGCTTATTTTTCTTTTTCTTCCATTTTCTACGCCAGTATTGCAACCCATGCTTATTCTTTTTCAGTTCAGCCGCCCTATTGTCCATAGCTTCAAAAGTTTTTTCCTTCTCTCTCTTCTTCTCCCTAGTCCTAATCACAAAATTCTTCAAATTCATTTTAGAGCCACACTGTGATAAAACACTCAATATTCAAAACCACTCATATACCAAGAATTATGCTTTGCCTCTACGGCACTAAGATACGGTGACTTGCTTCCTGCACATTGAAAAATGAATTAATTGCAAAAATGTGATGACTGATAACAAATATCTAATCTCATATTACAAATTCTGAAGTAACATCACAATAATGTGAATGTCTTTTAAATATAAATAGTTTTCTTACCCTCAAAATCATGTGAAACTTTTTACTCGAATACACTTCACACATATGGGATATAGATTTTCATCATTTGTGTTTTTTTTAGCAAAGTGACTCTAGAAGCTACTCGCACGTCCGTAAAAGCCTCAACCATCCACAAATCCATAAACACACAAAAGTTGAGAAATTGAAGCATAAAATTACAGAAAAAAAATTTAAAAAAAAATGGAACGTAGATATATAAATACCATAATCTTAAAAAACAAGAATGCTAAACTAAAGCCCTTCAAATGAACCCCACGTGTGGATTTATTGAAAAATGAATCACCAAGCTTCTTGTTTAACTTTTTCACTATCTTGGCATATACATATAAACCACAAGGAAAGGATTTAAACATATGCCATAAAAATGACCTCACAACCTTGGTCATTGAATTCCTCAATAGAAAATTATATACAACTACAACATATATAAGCTTATCAACATATTAATCATCTAGTCTCCTCAACTAAGTAAACAATACATGTTCTATCTGATTGCCATTAACCTTCATGTTCCTTGTATTAGAAAAAAGCCTACCAACCAATCCTTTATTAATGGTTCATTCTCTAGTTCTGTAATATTTATGTTAATTAGCTAAAATTCAACCCTAACACATATGTATAATACTACTTACCGAATGGGTGGAGAACCCCACCGACTATAAACCATATCTTATCATCATTTGCATTTTCAACTATAACCTTCGCTGCAAGAATTTTAAGCAATCAATCTCTAGGAAAGCTAAAAGTTTTGAAATTCATCCTCCTAGTGCATTCGTAAAACTCCTTGAATAGCCCAGTTTGTATTGAATGCTTCAAGATTTTACAATGTCGTCCAACATCGTGTATACCATGCCAAAATGATATATCAATAAGTTTATTGATGGGATCTTTTTATTTTGGGTCTTAAAAAGTTTGATTTAAATTTATATGCTCGTTTTTAAAAATTTACAAAAATAGACTAATTTTAAAAAAGTTCCAAAAATAAATTTTTACATACTTTATTTTTTAAAAATAGGTCAATCATAAATTTGTGATCCTATATCACAAGTTTGTGATATGTGACCACGTAAAATTGATTTGAAAGTCTAGTCTATGTTCGTAAAATAAAACTTGTGAAAATATATTTTTATAACTTTTGTAAAACTAGTCTATAAATTAAAATAAGGTTCATTTTAAAAATTAGCTCTTTATTGACTCTCTACTGCTTAATTTTCCTAAGTGCACTTATTTCTGAATTACCTGCCAATTAATTCATGAAATTGGGATAACATATTACAAATTTAACATATATAGTCATATATATGTGAACACAAATCACAGCAATATAACACCCTATATCTAACTCTTCAACTAAGATAATACACTAAATAATATGCTGACAGACTGTAACCCTACAAAACAATAAAAATATGGCAAAAAAATCTCATATACTTATGCAGATCAACATATATTGAAACTAAATCAATTACTAACTTAAAACTCCACGACAGAAAAAAGAACCAAATTTGACTCACCCCAAATCAGTTATGCCTTCTTTATTAACTTAATAATGATTTGGTCAATTTAAAGGTAAGCATAGTACCTGAAGCATCGTTGAGCACTCTAACAAACTCATTCGCACTTTTGAAATAAAAAATCTAGAAACTGAAAAAATAACTCTCATCCGACAATTCATCAACAACGACCACGAATTTCAAAGACCCTAAACAGATAAAACAAAAAGCATGCTCACAATGAACTTACCTCGATAGACCAGAACTTGAACAATCTACGATGGTTGATAGGGAATGGAGAGAATGTAAGATGATGAAGAGGAAAAATTGAAGAAAGATGTGGAATCTCTACACTTATTGAGAAGGAAACAAAGAATCCTAAAGCGAGTTTTAGCCAAATGGTGCTCTGATAAGAAAACAAATAGCAAATGGTACTCTGAGGTTTTGAATTTGAATGAGGTATTGCTGAGTGAGAAAAGTATAAAAGGGATAGTTAAAATTGAATGGGAATTTGAAACTTAACCAAATATTTAATTAAGGTTAGTTTAGTAAAAACACAATATTAATATATCATTTTTATTTTATGAGTTATTTTCACTTTTGGGCTTTTTATTGAAAATTTATGTTTTTGACTAATATTAAAATTTTTACAAAACTGGACTTTTAAAAAAATTATTTACAAAAAATAGATCAAAATGACCATCTTACCCTTCAATATTAAGGAAAAATATATCTAGCAGCTTACTGGTATTACATACCAAGATGCATGCAAAATTCAAGCCTGCTTCCCAGTGTATAATACCGGGAAGCAAAAATTTTACTTCCCGGTACTACACACCAGGAAGCAGGCTTGAATTTTGTCTGCTTCCTAGTGTGTACGTAGTACCGAGAAGTAAATTTTGACTTTCTGGTATTACACACTTTGAAGCAGATTCAGTTTTTGTGTGTTTTCTGTTAGCACATACCGGGAAGTTTATTTTTAAATTATTTTTTTTCAAAAAGTGTAAACAATTTAAGGTTAGTCTAAAATGAAGAACTTTTTTTTCAGTTAGATATAATTTTACATATTTTCACTTACTATTTTAATATTAGTTTTAAAATTAAAATTACAAATCTATATTTATATAAAACTGTTCCATATTTGATGAGGTAACATATTTAGAATTGCTTGGTTCTATTTATATATTTTACTTTAAGTTTTATACTATTCACACAATTGCCATTATAAATATAAATAAAAGAAATATTAAGCATATATATATATATAATAATCGTTGTTTTTCCCGCCTAATTTTTGTGGTCCAATGAAACATCAACAAATGTCGAATTTTTACACTGCCACGTGGCTTTAAGTTTTTAATAAAAATCTATGAACTTAATATATTTGTAATATTATTTCCTTAACAAGTATAACATGTTTATAATAGTTTAAAAAATTTATATTTGACTACCTACATTAAATCTTTTATACCATAATTTATATGTAATAATTTATAAAAATATTTTAACCTATATAAATTATGGTATATCAGATTAATTAAAAATATGAGTTAATTCAAATAAATTATGTTATATCAGATTAATTAATTACGTTTAAATTATAATGTGACAAAATTAGTCAAAAATAAATAAATAAAATTATAATGTGGTAAAATTAAAGAAATAAAATAAATTATAATTGATTTAATTTTTAAATTTATCAAATTAATCAAAAAATAAATAAATAAAACCATAAGGCAAAATCAAAGAAATAAATTAAATCATGAAAAATAATAGTTAGTATGACACGTGACTTAATTTATTTCATTAATTAAAATTTATTTCTATTCACGCATTTCAATAGACTAAAGACAATTTATAAATACAACAGATTAGTATTTTATATATTTTAATAATTAAAATCCTTTAAATGTGACTATCCACATTAAATACTACATTTATTTCAATTTTAATAAATTAAAAAAATAAATTGAACCATAATTTGATTTAATTTTTTAATTGATCAAATTAGTCAAAATAAATAAATTATATATTTTAATAATTAAAATCCTTTATACGTGACTATCCACATTGAATACTACATTTATTTCAATTTTAATAAATTAAAAAAATAAATTGAACCATAATTTGATTTAATTTTTTAATTTATTAAATTAGTCAAAATAAATAAATAAATAAAACCATAATATGGCAAAATTAAATAAAACCATAATGGGGCAGTTTTTGGGGTTGACACATGAAAATATATATTTAGTAAATTAATAATATTTACTTTCTTTTATATTTTATTATTATATATTTTTCAATATATAAAATATAAATTTACAATATTTGTTTCCCATTTTAAAATATTACAATATTTATGTGTATAAATTTTTATTTTTTAGTATTTACAGTATCTTTATTTAAAGAGAACAAATTTTCATTCTATTGGTATATTTTTTTTAGCTAAATTAGTTCTCATTTGACTATGTAATTTTTGTTTTGTTACAATAATTCTACATTAGCTTTTGATTTCTGATGTGTTATTTTTGTTTCGTGTTTTAGGTAGTGCGGATTATCACTTAAAGTCTTCATCTTTCTTTCTTCCTCACATGTTTATCATGGTAAGTACTAGTTATATATTAAAAATAGAGATAAAATTAATGTATAAATAAATAATATTTAAATGTGAAAAGTCTCACTCTTCCACTTCCTATATAACTATTTTGACTAATATCTCTATATAAATATCTCATTTTTCAACTATATTCCCCCATTACACAATTAAACTTTTACATTTCTTTTGTTTGTTAGTATTTTTATCCTTCGTCTCTTTTTCTCTTATCATTTGTATTTTGGTAGTGGTAATGGAAGATCATGTATGCGAGTGATTGAGAAGTTTGAGAAGTCATGCTGTTTTTGGATTCTTCTCTAACATATTTAATTTTTTATTATTTTTTTATTTTAAAGAAATATATGTATGGTAGATGTTTCAATTTTGAATTCGTATGATAGATGTTTATGGTAGATGTTTCAATTTTGAATTCGTATGATAGATGTTTCAATTTTTGTTTTCTATCTAAATTCAACTGATTGTATTCCCTTTTATTTTTGGTATATATTGTATTTAATTTTTTTTCCTCATGTGTTCAACAAATCATCATATTTTCCCTCTAATATTTGATCATAATCGCTCAATAAAATGATATAATTGACTAATTGAAGTTTGAAGGTATAATGTAAGATTCCTTCAAATATTAAAAAGAAAAAAGAAAGGTGTAGAGTTTAGTACAAATATGGTATTTATTAATGAATGGTGCCGAAATATGATAAAATTCTACAATTTTTTTTTGTAGATTAAATATCTTGGATATGCATATAATTTCATAATAAATTAAGTTTTCATAATTTATTCAAATAAAAAGAAAAAATATATATATGCATTATAGTCTAACAATTTCTCATTACCACCGTATTTGATCATTATTGCTAATGTATTTTTAAAATTATTATTTAAAAAGTATTTGAGTAAAAAATTATCAGTTTCCAGTTACAATAAATAAAATAATTTAAAAATTACTAATCAATATCCATAGTACTTATAATAATCAAAATAATATTGAAAGGAAACTAAAAAGATAATATATATATATATTTTGACATTAGTAGGTTATCAGATACATAATGAATATCTTAAAGTCATGTAAAAAAATTAACTAATGAATATATAAATACAATAAAATTCAAACTAATATTAGTATTATTAAATAACTAATTATAATAAATTATTATTCATAATAAATAAATAAAATTTAAAATTATCAAATAATTAATTAATATTAATTAATAATATAAAAAAATTGAATAGATAAAACCTATTCACATCCCTTATCAATTAACAGAATCATTCTATATATATATACTAGGAAATAGCACCGCGGTGCACGGATTGGCAGTTTTTTATATTACTCTATTATATAGTAATAAATAATTCTTAATGTATCATTTAAAATTACAGAAAAATAAAAATTATAACATTTAATTTTGTTTTATTTAGAGAAAAATATCCTTCATTTTATTTATATAGCATTATCTATTAGAAAATTATTTAAGTTTATAGCTTATAATAATTTTAAGATTAAAATCAATGTGATAATTTACAACTATTCAATTTAATGTTTGATATGCAGCACAACGGTCTCAAGCAATTGAGTAATAAACAATTGTCTTGCTAAAATTGATCATCATCAAATGATGAATCACCAGTATTACTATTCTTATGTAATAATAATGCTCAATCATCTTATTGATTAGTCAAAATTACAGTATGAAAAATCATTAGAAAATCTCTAAATGAGCTCAGTCAAACTTATTAGAAAGAAATAAAAATAACATGCATTAACGAATTTCGAACTTATAACCCCTAAAATCTCAAAATTTTACCCATATAAAAAAATTGAAAAGGTGCTTTAAGTTTGAATCGGTAAATTCCGCCTTAAGAATGGTGCTCTAAAGTTAAATTGTAATATTACTTAAGTAATTTATTTGTTAATAGATTTTTATTTTAAAATATAGTCATAATCAAGCATAATTAGCATGATCATTGATAATGAAAAAATTGTAAATATAATTTTTTTATTGATGTTTCATTTATAAGTGATTTTTTAATACTTAAAGTTGTGATGGATACTATTGTAATTGAATAATGTGACAAATTAATTTTAATATTTAAAATAATGATATAAATAAAAATGAAAAAATTATAAATATAATTTATTATTAATGTTTCATTTATAAGTGACTTTTTTAATACTTAAAGTTGTATAAACAATATTATAAATAATAGTAAAGGACAGTGTTGGAATTGAATGAATTTAAATATTGATAAAAAGACAATGAATATGATAAATTAATTTTAATATTTAAAATAAAATTAAAAGTAAAAATAAAAATAATAATACAAAGAGATGTTAAAATGATGGTGATATTTATTATTCATTTATATTAGAATATGAAAAAAGAGAGTAATGATAAATCATTATTTTTTATAATCGATAGCGGTTAATCGAATTTAATAGTAGTGATTATATATTCAATAAAGTAAATTTTACATTTAATTGAAATAATATTTATAAAATATTGATTATATTTTTTTTATATAATTGAACTTCACATTTAGTAAAAAATGATTTTTTTATTTAAAAATTCAAATAAAAGTTAAAAGAATATGATTTTTTTTACATCGTTTTAATTTTTATTGTATTTTAATATGTTTAATAAAACTTTAATGGCTTTGAACCTTTTTTTTAATCTATTTGATATATTCTTTTTAGATTTGGAGAAAAAATAAATATTAAGAAAAAGACATCATCCTAAAATTTCACTAATTTGTCATCCTAATGTTAGTTTTCAATAAATATACATATTAGAGAGATAAATTAATAAATTCTTTACTTTAATTCAATATATTATTATAATGTATTTGAACTTTTTATTTTTTTATGGTCTAAAATCCTCTTATTTATTAAAATGTTAAATATAATATTCGTTCTTCCAATTTACTTATTAGGGAATGTGAGTAGGTTTTATCCTTTATATTTTTCTTATATTATTATTTTGATCATTATAAATATGAATTGATATGAAATATTTCGATATTATTAAAATTAGTTTTGTTTATTGTTGATACTATTAACATTGGTTTGAAGATATTGAGTGTTATTAAAGTTATTCTTGATTATTTTTTTTTACTTTCCTGTTATGTATTTATTATATTAAAACAGTTAAATATGCATAGAAAATAAAAAGACTAATCATTATTCGACATAATAAATTTATTATTATTATTTAATTTTTCTAACTATAATTTTTATTGATTTTCACATATAGCTTTTTTTTTCTTGCATTTATTTTCAATGTATTTTATTTACCTCATATTTTAAATTTATATTGTACAGTGATAATTGTGTAAGTAATATAAAATTGATACTAAATCTATAATGAGAATTAAAAAAATTTAAACATGTCACATCATCAATAATAATAATATATATATATATTTCCAACCATGTATACATTCTTTAAAATATATAGAATAAACTATTGTACTAATATTATTATTAATATTTTTTTTATTGAAGTGAATGAAACAAAAATATGTCAGAAATATTCTTCGTGTAACTAATAGAAACATAAAAATAATAATAATTGAAATAAAAATTATATATAGTATTATATATATATAATTTTCTTCCGTTATTATTATTATTTTTTTACATTATGTTATGGTCACGGGAGTAATGAAAATAATAATTGAGTACATTTTAATTTTCAATTTTTTGATTGTTGTAATTAAAATTATAATATTAAACTCACTCATTTCTATTTATATCTAATTGTGATGCAATTAATATCAAATTATATTCAATTAAAATTAAATAATATTATACTCCCTCCTTTCTATTTCTATAGAAAATTTTCCTTTTGAATGGTTTATTTATATAAGAATTTTACTTTAAAAAATATTAAACTTAAAACATCTAATATGCCCTTTATTTGATTTTATTTAGAATTGATTTTTTGATATTACACAAATATATATTTCATTCTATTAATGATGGATTAAAAAGAGATAATATTGGAAACTAACTGTTAATTTCCGTCCAAAGTTAGTTTTCTTTATATAAATATAACGGAGGGAGTAAATAAAAAAAAAAAAAAAGAAGAAAAGAAAAAAAGAATACCAACTTAAACGGGTTGGTGGGTTCATGTAGTGTCGGCACAACACATTTAAGCTCAACCAAAACTCGCAATAAACCAGTTCGTGTCATGTCTTAACTCAAAGTCACCCGGAATAATACTATATTTTTAATTTTTTTATTTGATTTGGAATAAATTAATAATCTTGAAGACCGAAAATTAATAAAGACTTAAAATAAATTAATGGTACATTATTGAATTCGAACATGTTAACTTTAGATAGTATTATTGTGTACATATAGCGTTGTCAATATGTTAATTTTAGATAGTATTATTGAAGGTCTATTTTGACAGTTGACTCTAAAGTTCAATCCATGCGGAGTCCGGGTCCACAGACTAATATATTTTTTTTCTATATATATATAAAATACATTTTTTTATCATTTTTTATTTATATTAAATTTATATTTTTACTAACTTTAACTTTTAAAGTATTATTAACATAATTCTAAGATAAAATAATAGTTACTTTTTTATTATATGATTTATTCAATCTAATAATTTGTTTATTAATATATAATAAGTATTATATATTTTATTTATTTTATTTTTTATTCCAAGCGGATTGTCCGTGGTCATGTTCAACTATGTCTTTTTTAATGGATTACGAGTTTAAACCGCAATGTTTTAAAAATCAGACTGACATTTAACGGTCCTTCTAAACGAGTCACAGTTTTATGGTTGGACTGATTTTTTTTAACTTTTAAAAATAATTATTTATATATATATATTCATAATTTAAAAAATAATAAAATTATCTCATTTAAAAATAATTTTATTACAATTCTAATAAACATCGACTAACATTTATTAATATATTTTAAAATATATTATAAAATATATATATACATTATAACCACTATTGAAGAACACATTATTGAAACTGAGATGAAGTAAAAAATCTAACATTAAAAATCTCAAAAATTGGATAAAACTAGTTCGATGATTCACTGGTTTAACCTGATTCAACTGGGTACAAGTCATTTCAAAGCGGATTTTGAGGTTGAACCAAGCCGGATTAGTTCCCAGTTAACTGGATTCGACCGGGCGGTTTGGTCCGGTTTGCACAGTTTGGATAAAATTAATCCTGTATTAATTTTAGTGTTCATATTAGTTTAAATATAGTGAATTCGGATTATCTTCTTAAAAAAAAAATCTAATTTGTTAACACTAAATTTTTATTATATATGTATATATGTATATATAATATTTTATATTTATTTATTATTTTTATTTAAAAATAGTGATTGTGCGTCTCCAACAGATTTATTCACTAGTATAAAAAATCAGTGAATTAAAGTATTACTTTCATATATTTAATGTTTTCCTAAATATTTGATATGTTTTAACAAAAGAATTGAAATAAAAAATTATATATAGTATTATATAATAAAACATAACATATGATTTATTTTTAACTCTAATAAACTCAAATTTATTAGTATTTTTGAGTTAAAGAAAGATGACTAAAATAAAAGAATGTATAAAGAATATTTCAAAAATAGATACAATTTGAAAAATGACTAAAATCTAAAGTTTAATTTTCTTAGGTGTGAATGGTATTTTTCATCTCATGAATATTTAAAAAATATACTCATTAAAGCTCCATTAATTATATTGTCCTTTTCACTTTGTAACTATTTTTGATATTTTTATTGATGTATCTTATTCTATCTTATTTCTCCACTCATCTCTCTTCTTCTTGGTGTTTTTTTTTTCTTCACATAAATGTTTGTTCATATTATGACGATTCCTCTCTACGAAATGAGCATTAACTATAGCATAGATTTGATAATTATTTTTTAAATCTCTACTCGCTCCAAAATCTGTTTATTATATTTTATTTACTTATTATTGAGATGAAAAATACACACTATTAAAATAAAAATGATAAATACAAAATAATAATTTACTAAATAAGAAAACCAAAAATAAAAAAGAATAATCAAAATATCAAACATATAATCAATTTTTTATTAAAAAAATTAAAATAAAAATAGAAATTTTGAACATCATAACAATCAATAATAAATACAATAATAATTATTTTTCTACTCAATTTGACTTTATTATATTTCTAGAAAAAAAATTGAAAGTCATAGTAAAAACTGAATGATGCAAATAATATTTGAATTGATATACATTTTTTAAAGGTGATTTCAATTATAATAAATATATAATTAATCATCCTAAATATTATTGCATTTATATGTAAACTTAATATATAATAAACTTTAACTTTAATCTCTCTTTATATTTTCATTTTTAAAGTTTATTTATAATTTTATTTCAAATATTTAAAATTAATATTCATATTTATTATCTTTTTATCAAAATTTGAATTAATTATTTCACAAATTTATCTTTTAAGATTTTTTGCCAAAATTTTAATATAAAATTAAACAAACTATTAATAATAAATTATATTTATATTTTATTTTGAATTTGTGAGGTTGCCAGTTTAAATTATTAATTTTTTTTTTAGCGTATGTAATTGTTAACTGTGAATTGGAAGTGAGATTTTGTGTTGATTTCTCAATTTGTAATTTGACAATTAATCAAAGACATACTTCATATAAAAATATGATTGAGCATTATTTTCAAACCTAAAAAGACGGACAATGTTACTAACTGACCTATCATATGCTGATGATCTATTGTATTCAATTCGTCAATTTATCGACAAAGTACTATATATCATATATGAAATTGTACAATTATGAATTATCACATCTATTTTGATCTTAAAATTATATTAAGTAATAAACTTTAATAAAACTATGATGTTTAAATATTAATAAAATGAATGATAATATTTTGAATCAAGTAAAACAAAATTGAATATTGCAATTTTTTATTATTGAGATTTTAAATGATATTTATAGAATTATCTATTATCCAAAATATTCTCTATCCTCTAATATTTTAAAATAATTTAATAATTTAAATAAAATATAAAATAAATAATATATAAAAAAATTACTTGCAACGTGCGATCCTATTACCTAGTTAAAAGTAAAATAGAAAAAAACTTATAAAATAAAATTTTTTTAAATTAAATAGATTAGTTTGATAATCTTTTACACAGGCATATAAACAAAATTCAAAATACATAAAGCTGATTTCATATAAAATTTAAAACAAAATAATAATAATAATAATAATAATAATAATAATAATAATAATAATAATGCATAGAATTGTTGATCAAATATTAGAAATAATAATAGATGTGTTGGGAACAAAACTCGAAATTCTGGTCAACCAGTGGATAGTTCAAATGATGTCCTGATGGAAGTTTCATTTAGGAATATATTTGTCTCAAAGTGACATGATGCCTAACTGGAAAACAATGTTTCTAGTTAAACAACACACCAAATCATATAAGAAGGGTGACCATCTCACAACTGCCAACCTAACATAAGATTCTCTATAGTGATTTTTCCAGACCAATATTACTGTAAAAATATATACATATGCAGGAGTGGGCCATAGCTGGCACCAAAAATCATTGGAGTTGAAGAACATAACTCTCTTTCTTTGAATATCAAATGCATGCTTGTGCTGGCATTAGGTAAAAGCTCATGCCTTTTCTGTCTCTGAATTATTTATCATCATCATCATCATCCATCACTAACTTAATGATAAATAAATGAAGCTTTGAATAATAAATAATCAGATATTCGAAATTTAATAGTTTTAGTTTTAGTTTTGCGTAGATGATAGATGACAAATTTGGTGTTGAATTTGTCCCGGTGGTGAAATGGTCCCCAGGTCAAGAAAAAGTAGAAATTAATTAACAAGTGATTATACCATTTTAGAATAATCTAAGCACGCCCTTTGACTTAATCATGCCGGTTTATAAATAAGGAAAAGTTATTCTAAGAATTATATTTATTTATTTATTTGAAAATTAAAAGTAAAACTATGACAATAAAAAAATTATATTGAATAAGTGTTTTCAAAGTTAATAAATTAATTAAATTATATTTAAAAATTTTAAATCTTTGGAAGTTAAAATTTAAAAATAAAAAATAAAAATATCAATATAACTATCACGTAACAAATTTATGAATTTTTTTAAAAATATTTATGAAGATCCGTAGAAAGATTCCTAAAGCTACGAAAGAGAAGTTTGTTGGTTGTTTTCGTTCATTTATTAAAATTTGATAAATTTAAAATATTGGATGGTATATTAGTTTTATTTAAAAATAATATTTCAATATTTTTTTTTTTTGAAAAGACATGACTGGTAGGATGAAGAGTTACAATTGTTGGCGAAATCGTGTCTTTATATGAAAATACATAAATATTCAAAACATTGAAACTGTTCGGAACAGATGTCATTTGCCTATAAATAGGTGAAGTTTTTCATAATTAAATTATAAAAAATATTATAAAAATCACTTAGTTCTTGCCGTAAGTGTGCACAGAGAGATTCACATCACTTTAATTCGTTGTTCCTGAGAATTTGAAGTGTTACTATTCTCGGAAGGAAGTGGCTGTAATTGGGAGACATTCGCCAAAAGAGAATATCTGTTTAGCACTGTATCGAGGCGAAAGTTGTCTTAAGGCCAAATAATCAAATTGTTATCTCCACTCAAATTACTAGTTTTTCTTCCATCCCTAACTTAATATTTGAGTTTATATTTGATTAACAATTAAATATTATTGATTTTATTGTTAAATTAATTATGTGATTATATTTTATAAAGTAGAAAATAACCACATTTTTCTAACAAATACCCTTTTTACATATTTTGAAATTTAATTACTAAAGTTTAACTCATATTTATTGTATTTTGTTTAATGAAAAATTATAAAATTACGATTAAAAAAATGTATATTAGTATATTTTAAAAAATAGCATTTTTAATGTAATGGCAATACCATACCACAAGTGGATTTAGATAACAGTTATTTTACCGACTAAATAACTATTTCAACGAATACTAGGTGGTTAAGGATGATAATGGGTCGGGTTTGGGTGGATCATGGAAAATCCAAACCCGAATTCATTAAGAAATACTTAACCTAAAACCTACCCAAATCCACAATGGGTCAAGCGGGTTCAGGTCGAGTTACGACCCACGGGTATAGGCAAACCCATGGGTTGATCCATGAAGAAATCTCTTATTATTTTTAATTTTTTCCTTATTATATAATCCACCTTTTGCAGTTAATAATTAGCCAAGTTTATCTCCGATCAATTAAAACAAGATAAATTACATTTTCAAACTTAGTTAATTAAAGTCCGTAATAATTTGCAATAATAAAATTTGGGAAAATTACATAAAATGAACCAAACAAAGTTTGAAAATTCAAAACTAAACCAATCGAACTTTATTTCTATTTTTGAGCTACCCAAACTTTAATTTTAAAAAATAGATCATCACACCTTCACAAATTCTCTTCATAGACCACCTTCATAGACCACATTCACAGATTAGTGTAAAAGGTCTTCACAGAAGGGTAAAATGGTCAATTTGGTTCATTTTTGAAAAGTGAAAGTTTAAAAGATTATTTTTGTAAAATTTTTAAAATTGGACTATATAATGCAAATAAAAGTTATAAAATAACAAAAATGAAAATAACTCTAAAAATTTCTTAAAAAATATACAATTCAAACGCTATTATCTTAATTCAACTACATTGTAGTAATAATTTAAAATGATAACAACCCTCACTAAAATTTATTTTAATAAAGTGATAAAAAATAATAATATATAACTTTACCTCAATAGGTGCAATTTAAATAAAAATAAAAAATAAAAAATTTAAAATATTATATAATTTAAGTTATAATTTAATTTTTAAATTAATATTTTTAAAAGTATATATTTAGCATGTTCGAGTATATGACATGATCCAAACCCATCAAGGGTCTTTAACCCTAACCCAAACCCGACCCCTTTTATCCATGAACCCAAACTCATCATGGGTTCGCGGGTCGGATACCCACGGGTTCCTGTGCTCATTAGTCAAATTGTCATCCCTACAGATGGTGGAGTTGTAAAAAAGGTGTTACGTGGTGTTAAGTGCTTATTCAATAGGATGGGAAGCTTTGATGGTTTATACGGTGATAATTATATTTTATTTATTATATTATTTTGCATTTGTAGAAAATTTTTTATATGATTATAATTTTATATTCATATGAAATGATACAAAATGAATTCATATAAATAAATATTAAAGTAACGTAATTAAATGATTGAATTTAAATTAAAATAACCTTAAAATTAGGAGGTCGATTAAACTAAAACAAACTTTTAGAAATTCAGTTTATTTGTTCGAAACTAAATTTTTTTTTCATAAGTTATTTTTTCAAATTTATTAATGCTTTGAAACCTAAAATGAGAAAGCACTTAAAGGAAAAAAAAAAAAAGTATTGTTGATCGGCCTAGATTGCCTAGATTTGTTTGACCTGTGTAGGCTACCTAAAGAAGCAAGAGATCACGGATCTTAAACTTCAAAATGCTTATTTCGATCACCTATAATATTTTTAAGGCGTCCAAACACCGTCTAGCTGTAGGTTGCGATGTCCTACCCCTATCCCAATCGAGACAAAGGTGAGTACCTAATGTCGTAATCCACCTGACGCCTACACTTGGATGTACCTACTTAAATATACTATATATGTATACCTTTACAAACACTTATACTTGTACATAAGATGGAAAAATTAATCAAAACAACTAACATGACAACTTATAAACTTACATGCCATGAGCCATATATAATTACCGCAAAATATTTACACATATCATAATATGCTTATATAAGTACATCCTTTTATACATACATATATATATATATGCCAAAATGATGACCAATGCATCTGAGAAAAATGCTTCAAGTCGACTTCTCAAGCACACCTAAAAACTGCTCGATCATCTGCTCACATTTATTTAACGAAACGGAAAACAAAAATGAGGAAAAACAATGGGTAAGCTACAAAGCTCAGTTAGTAAACCAAGTCTCAAAACAGAGACACACAAATACACTTGTTTATCTCTACTATGAAGGCTCATATATAAATTCTATAAGGTATCGCTAATACCTCTTAGCTCACAAAAGTCAAACAATCAATCACCCCTATTCCAACATTTAAATTTATGCCTATCGAATTCATTCTATTATGCTTTAGATTCCTCTAGTTCATTAATTCATTAGGTAGTATGAAAGTACGCTTACTAGGAGATTACTTAATCCACACGTAATCGCACCAAAATCTTTTTGTAAATCGAAATTAGAGAATTTATTCTCGATAAGGCTCATAAATGACTAACAAGGGTAAAATGGACATCCTACAATGCCCCAAAACCAAATAGACTTGATAAGTTAAAAGATTTTCAATACTTAAAATTTTAGTGGCGACTTGTTAAGTCGCGAGAATAGGGCGTGCGATCTTAACTATCCCAAATTAAAATCTGGCGACATGGTTCGCGACTTCACAAGTTGCAAAGACTTGTCGCGAACTTTTAACTATTCAATCTATTATAGTGATAAACTACTTGGTTAGCGACTTGGCAGACTTTTTAAGTTGATCAAATTTAAAACAGACATCATTGTTCGCGACTTCACAAGTCGCGAAATATGTCGCAAAGGCCATTCACTGGTTTTAAAACACAGAACATCCATAGTATAACCCTTGTTGTGACAAATTAGGCTATGTGCCCCAACAAGACATCCAAAACCTGCCTAACACAAACTCCACTTTAAAATTCCTAAGGTCTATTTAATTATCATACTTATTAATCAATATGTTCAACTAAATCTACTTAAAGTCTTTAGTTTCCACTAATGCTTGCATTACACAATCACCTTTAAAAGTTATTTTACGACATTTTATTTGTCTTTATAGTTTTAAAAGTCACTCATTGTCTAGTTAACCAATTAGCATACAACATTTCCTATCAAAATCTTATTAAAACTACCACTTGACTCTAAGTAATCTTTTTAATTCCCTTTAAAAGATGAAAAAGACCAACTTAGTTTCCCAATTCATTACTTAACTAATTGACTTAAAGTAGAAGTAGCAGTCCACCAACATGTAACAAATTTCCATTTTCTGAGTTACAATTTACAACTTGAACACCCACAACTTAAGATGTCCTAAGCAGAATCAGACAGACTCTTCAATCACCTTTCTGGTGACTACTTGACCAAATTAAGCAAACAACGAGCATAACAAGTACCCACAAAAGGTCAATAAGTTCATTCTTAGCAACAATACAAACAACTATATAACTTCAGGATCTCAATACAACAAGGCATATTTTTGCCAAAATATAAGCATATATTAAGTATTTTCGTGATTAACTTAATTAACATTCAATATGCCAGCTAAAGCTTACTCCTAATGGTGAAACGAGATATCAACTAGTGGACTGAAGTCCAGACTAATGGATCGAAGTCCCAACTGATGGCTTTTGCCGAATCTTTCCTCATCAATTTTTTGCATCCAAAGGTAATTTTTGAAGTACTTCTAATCCCTAAAGGCACCTCTACATCACCAAGTAGTTCTAAGCAAAAAAGGGCAGCATTAAGTTTCACTTGTCCATTAATCAGATTTTGTTCACTCTAAGATCAAATCATTACAATGCCATAGTCAGCACTTAACAGTGTAACCAAATCCAATACCATAAATCATAGCTTATAATTGCACTAACAACTAGAATATCCAAAAATAATGCAAATAGATTTATTGACATCATTTTAATGATATAATACATCTCTATATCCTAAGCCAATCATTAACATTAAGTCATCACATTCAGCAACCAAAATAAAAAATAACAGACATAATGTAAAGGGCGAAAACCGGTTTACTAACCTCGAAATGCTCATTCCAAATTCGTCACTATTACCCGTCGGTTTGCTGTCCACTAGCAACCGAATCGCCTAGTATATAAATCAAATCTAAAAATAACTTTTAAAGCATTCAAATGGTATGTACTTTGACTCGATAAAAATAGGGCAACGGTGACCATCTTATAGTAGAACCAAATGAAAGTTTCAAATTAACATTGAATTTGTCGGCTTCAATTAAAACAACATGAGAACAACTTAATAATGCCTAAAACTTATCTTAACAATTCTAATGGAAATAGTAGTGAAGGTGAGGAAACAATTGGCAACCCCAAAATTTACAACTTGAAGTACAAGAAATCTGGAGATAATTTGAAAACAAAATGGAATCAATTTCCCAAAATCTACTAAACTCAACCATGGAGTCATCAATTATATCACTACTAAAATCTGTGAACTCAACAACTAAATTTCAAACCTCACAAAGATAGAGACCCTACAGTAACTTCTTAAAGGCTGGAATTTAATTAGGAAGATCCTAATTGTCAAGAAACTAGCTCAAATGAGAAAATCTCTTAAATTATAAAACTCATGGTTGAAACTGAACTTATCGATGGAGAGGCATCACGCTGCTGGAAATGAAAATCCTTCTTAGATTAGAGACAAATATTGATTATGAGGTGGTGATATCAGCTGGAATTGAAGTGAGTTGATAGATCTATGAGAATGTTTCATGCCAACAGCGGTGAGGTCACAAATGATCGATGAAGAGAATGAGAGAATATGTGAGTGTGGTGGGAGAGAAGTTGAGTGGACTTGAATATTTGTAGGCTGGATCAATTAATGGGCCTAATGTTGACAATAAACTAGAATACATTTTTGAATATGAGCATTCATTTTGGAATATGTTTTAAATAAGACAAAATCGTCAACGAAAATGTTGGGATGCTTACGAAAATTTTGAATACCGACTACGATACCTTCCACTAAGAGTAAGGTTCACTAATAGTCATCTACTGCCAAAAAAATCACTTCGATTTTCCCCTAATTGGAATTTTCTAAGAGATGTATTTAAGAAATTGAACAAACAAGTCAAGTGAGCTTTTAGCTAATTCCATTTATTATCAATTACTTCTAAAAATTTAAAAGTTAACTCAACAATCATCAGCAAATTTAAGAGATAAAAGTTAAGTTACAAATAATATTCACTTGCTAATTTCAATAAGCAACACAATAGGAGAATATATTAACTAGAATGTCACTTGCCTAGGACCATTTTTTTTTTATATCAAGAGCATTCACAAGGAAATATGCTCTAAATCTTGTTAGATTATCTCAATTCCTATCCGTGGTTCTTTCAAATTAACTCAACACTTATATATTTATAGTGTGAAGAATTAAAGACAAATTTTAAATATCCATAATAAATTCCGTCAAATATCATGTCTAGTATAAATTCAACCATCAATTTCTTGATCTATCATCTGTTTAAGTTATGTATAACTTAAAAAAAAATCAAATTATGTATTCAATTATTTATCACTAATTTATTTTATTCATTAAATGTGAAAATGTAATGTCCAAATCAATTAACAACGAATCATGCCATTCTACTCTTGAATGCAGAAGATCAACGTAGATCCACAAAACTTTGATCAATTTGTAAATCAACACAAATCATCACATAATTCATCTTTAAGTAAGAAATAAAGAAGAAGCGGCATATCATTAGTTAATGAGTATACACATTCAAGTTCTCATATAGATTGCTTTAGATATATGTAGAAAATCTTTACAAATTATTCCTAGAATTCATTGAGAAATATAAAATTCTCTCAATTCTTTCGAGTGTTCTTTCTATTCAAAGCAAATTAATTTGTTTAATTCACAAGTCAAGCCCTTTCTTAGAGGAAAAATTTAGTATTTACATTACAAATCAATGAAATGTCTAAATTACCCCTAAATAATGTCAAAATAGAGTAAAAAAATATATGCCCAAAACGGATTAGAACCGGACTTCAAAGTGCACTACAGTACATTTTATTGATACTCTAAGAAAATTCCCTAGAATGTTGGACTAGAGATCGGACTTTAGAGCCCTAAAATCACTTCGTACTATGAGGCTTTTTGACTAATTTTGGGTGATTTGTTGACTAGAATCCGGACTGCAATACACTGTACTTCGCATTTAGGGTTACAAGAGTGATTTTCTTCTATTTTTATTTCTTATCCTAACTATAGTGCTGTACTTCGCATTTTAGGGTTACAAAAGTGATTTTCTTCTTGATTCGGATCCTAACTCTAGTGCTACTTGGTTTATATTTAGAGACTACTAAAGTGATTTGTATTAATTTACACAAATACTTGTCATCTTTTATTTAAATATATATATAAATTTAAAGAAGTGATAAAATTTTTTCTTCAAAAATGTGATTAATCCTCTGATGAACATAATGATACGTATTATGAACTCAAATATGCACATCTAAATTATTTTTTAGTTCATGATAATGTTTGAGTAATGATTGAGAGTTTACCCATTTATACTACTTTTTTTCAATTGACCTTATACAATATAAGAGTTGATTAGATAGAAAAATTAATGCATTTATAATTATGAAATTTCTGAACACTTATGTATGGTAAAATAAGGCATCTCCCATGTTAGGTGTGGAGTCTGTCTGTTTATTATTTTATTTTTCTCTTTTATATTGGGCTCAGATTGTGTCGGGCCAGTTAGAATATAAAAAGATATCTTGTAATTGTAAACCTGATGTACTCAGAAAAGATAGTAGAAACCCTAATACTAGTGCGACGTGGAGTAGGCAGTTTTGGCCAAACCACAGAAAAATCCGTGTGTTCTTTACTCTTCAGAATCTATAACTTTCTATCTTGCCTACTTTATTTCCTAACAAGTGGTATCAGAGCCAGGTTCGAAGCAATGGCAGAAGATGGGAAAGTTAAGATTGATAAGTTTGATGGAACAGATTACGGATTTTGGAAGATGCAAATCAAAGATTATTTGTATCAGAAAAAGTTACATCAACCTCTAAAGAAAGTTAAGCCAGAAGGTATGTCAGACGCAGACTGGAAACTTCTGGATCGGCAAGCCCTATGCGTGGTCAGATTGACGTTGGCGAGGAATGTTGCGTACAATATTGTCAACAAGGAGACTACTTACGGACTGATCGAGGCGTTATCAAATATGTATGAGAAACCTTCTGCTTCTAATAAGGTATATTTGATTCGTCAGTTGGTGAATACCAGGATGAAAGAAGGAGGGTCGGTCACTAATCATGTGAACGAATTTAATTCTATTATATTGAGATTGGATTCGGTAAAGATTAAATTTGATGATGAAGTTCAGGCGCTACTCCTATTGTCATCCTTGCCAGATAGTTGGGCAGCAACGGTTACAGCAATAAATAGTTCATTAGGAACAAACACTCTCAATTTCAAAGGCATTCGGGATTTGATTCTCAGTGAAGATACACGGAAGCGTAATGTTGCAGAGTCATCGGGATCGGGTTCTGCGTTGTATACTGAAAGTAGAGGCAGAAAGTCTCAGGGAGGTCAGAACCAAAAAGGTAGACCTAAATCGAAAAAGAGAAGTGACTCGACAAGTGGTAAGGAAGGGCGTAAAGATATTGTATGCTGGAATTGCAACAAGACTGGTCACTTCAGAAATCAGTGTAGAAACCCGAAAAACAGAAGAGAGAATGATTCGGTGAACGCAGCGACAGAAGATTCTGATGCACTTGCTTGTTGTGTAGAATGTTCAATAGAATCTTGGATTATAGATTCGGGTGCGTCGTTTCACTCAACTCCGTGTAAGGAATTACTGCACAACTTTGTTCCGGGAAGGCTTGGAAAAGTTGATCTTGCTGATGATGAACCTTTACTCATCGAAGGGAAAGGTGATGTGAACTTGAAGACTCCTAAAGGGATGGTATGGAAACTAACAGATGTTAGGTTTATTTCTGGACTCAAGAGAAATTTGATTTTTGTAGGCCAGTTGGATGCAGATGGTTATCAGACAGCTTTTGCAAATGGGCAATGGATGGTCTCAAGAGGTAATCTGATTCTAGCAGGAGGACAGAAGGTTGGAACCTTGTATGTTGCAGAAAAATCGGATTCTTTAAATACCGTCAACAATGGTGTCAGTCCTTCAAATTTGTGGCATCATAGACTTGGACACATAAGCGAGAAGGGCATGAAGCAGTTAGCAACAAATGGCAAGATTCCTGAGTTGAAGACAGTTGATCTCAGTTTCTGCGAACCATGTGTATTGGGAAAGCAAAAGAGAGTGACTTTCACAAAGGTTGCCAAGACACCAAAGGCTAGAAAACTTGAACTAGTACATACAGATGTGTGTGGTCCTAAATCCGTGGAGTCAATTGGAGGAGCTCGTTATTATGTCACCTTTATCGATGACGCGACAAGAAAGGTATGGGTTTATTTTCTGAAAAATAAATCTGATGTGTTTTCTACTTTCAAAAGATGGAAAACTGAGGTTGAGAACCGGATTGATTTGAAAATCAAATGTTTAAAATCTGATAATGGTGGAGAGTATAATAGTCGCGAGTTCAAAGAGTATTGCGCAGAGAATGGTATTAGAATGATCAAAACTATTCCGGAGACACCGCAGCAGAATGGTGTAGCAGAGAGGATGAACAGAACTCTTAATGAGAGAGCGAGAAGTATGAGACTACATGCAGGGTTGCCAAAGAAATTTTGGGCAGAAGCCGTTAATACAGCAGCATATCTCATAAATCGGGGACCTTCAGTTTCATTAGAGTTCAAGATTCCTAAAGAGGTTTGGTCAGGAAAAGAGGTAAATCTTTCACACTTGAGAACTTTTGGTTGCGTTTCTTATGTGCGAGTTACAGATTCTGACAGAGATAAACTTGACTCAAAATCGAAAAAGTGTTATTTTATCGGCTACAGTTTTGATGACATGGGTTATCGCTTCTGGGATGATGATAGCATAAGGGTTTTCAGAAGTAGAGTTATTATTTTTCATGAGGACTTCTTATACAAAGACAAGTTTATGGCAGATTCTGAGGCTACAATGACACGGACTGAGACAAGAGAAGAAGCAGTGTTGGAAGATATTACTGAAGATGATATTGGTGCAAACGAAGATACACCAATAAATCCGCCTACACCTACAGCTGTATTGAGGAGGTTTGGTAGAGAGCGAAAGCAAGTGGATAGGTATTCTCCATCCAAGTTTTATTTGCTTTTGACAGAACATGGTGAACCAGAATGTTACTCAGAGGCAATACAGACGGATGATTCTAAGCAGTGGGAGGATGCCATGAAAGAAGAGATGTATTCTCTTGAAAAGAACAAGACTTGGTCATTGACTAAATTACTGGTAGGAAAGAAGGCGCTTGAGACTAAATGGGTATACAGAGTCAAGGAAGAACCTAATGGAAGCAAGCGATACAAAGAAAGATTAGTAGTAAAAGGTTTTCAGCAAAAGAAGGGTATTGACTACAACGAGATTTTCTCTCCTGTAGTAAAAATGACTACTATTAGATTGGTTTTGGGGCTTGTAGCAGCAGATGATTTACATCTAGAGTAGTTAGATGTAAAGACTGCATTCTTACATAGAGATCTTGACGAGGATATCTATATGAAGCAGCCAGAGGGTTTTCAGATTACTGGTAGAGAAGACATGGTTTGCAAGTTGCAGAAAAGCTTGTATGGTTTAAAACAAGCTCCTAGACAATGGTACTTGAAATTTGATGGATTTATGACTAACAATGGTTACAAGAGATGTGAGATGGATCATTGTTGTTATATCAAGTCTTTTGCAAACTCCTACATAATTTTGTTGCTTTATGTTGATGACATGCTAGTTGCAGGATCTAACATGATAGAAATCAACAAGTTAAAGTATCAATTATTTGATGTTTTTGAGATGAAAGATTTAGGTCCTACACAGCAGATTCTTGGGATGAGGATTACCAGAAATCAATCAGAAGGTACTTTGAAGCTGTCCCAAACAAAGTATGTTCAAAAGATAATTGACAGGTTTAATCTTCGGGATGCTACAGTTCGGACCACCCCTTTGGGAAGTCACTTTAAACTTTCAAATGAGCTATCACCAAAAACAGATGAAGATAGAGATTACATGAGCAGAGTTCCTTATGCATCGGCAGTTGGTAGCTTGATGTATGCGATGGTATGTACGAGACCAGATATTGCTCATGAAGTGGGAGTTGTGAGTCGGTTTATGTCAAATCCAGGAAAAGAGCATTGGGAAGCAGTAAAGTGGCTTTTCCGTTACTTGAAAGGCACTGCAGATAGAGGACTTTGTTTCAGGCGAACAAATACTATCATAGAAGACTTTACTGATCCAGATTTAGGAGGCGACTTGGATGGGAGAAAAAGTACTACAGGGTATATTTTTACTCTAGGTGGTACAGCTGTTAGCTGGATGTCTCGGCTTCAGAAAAGTGTTGCGCTCTCAACAACAGAAGCTGAGTACATGGCTATTTCAGAAGCTAGCAAGGAGATGATTTGGTTGAAAAACTTTATGGCAGAATTAGGTAAGGAGCAGATTCAAAGTGTACTCTACAGTGATAGTCAGAGTGCAATCAATCTTGCAGAGAATCCAATGTTTCATGCCAGGACAAAGCATATTCAACTAAGATATCATTTTATCCGTGAGCTGATTGTTGATGAGCTGTTAACCTTGGTAAAGATAGCAGGTGATGACAACCCGGCAGATATGTTTACTAAGGTGGTTACCAAAGAGAAGCTGAAGCATTGCATAGCTTCAGCTGGCCTTCAGAACTGATCGCAGAAAAGGCTATTGCACTAGTGAAGGAAAAGAAGGGTCTACTAGATTTACAAGAGTGAGAAAAATAGTAATGTCAGCCTCCAAGTGGGAGATTGTTAAGTGTGGAGTCTGTCTATTTATTATTTTATTTTTCTCTTTTATATTGGGCTCAGATTATGTCGGGCCAGTTAGAATATAAATAGATATCTTGTAATTGTAAACCTGATGTACTCAGAAAAGAGAGTAGAAACCCTAATACTAGTGCGACGTGGAGTAGGCAGTTTTGGCCAAACCACGGAAAAATCCGTGTGTTCTTTACTCTTCAGAATCTATAGCTTTCTATCTTGCCTATTTTATTTCCTAACACTCCCATAGAGGACAAGTGAGGTTCTATCAGTGCAAAATCTTGACAAATTACTTTTTGAGTGTTTATTTTTTATTTTATTTTATTTTTCTTTGTTCCACAAATGAGGAAAGAGACAAATCAGCTATAAAATGTTGCCATTTGTTGATTGTGTTATGAAAAAAATGTAATAGTTATAATGAATATATATATTTTCAATTATTTTTGTTGGAAAAACTCGACTAACTCTTATGCCATTTGTTAAAGAAGTCGGTGATCTATCGTAGTGGAGACAAGTATGGATAACTACAAAGTAAAATTAACATACACAAAAGGTAAGAAAATAGAGATAAGAAAATAAGACACGAGATTTTACATGGAAATCCAAAGCGGAAAAAAAAAATAACCATAGCTGTCAAAAAGATGAGAGTCCAATTCACTAACATTGTATCAGTAATTACGATCAGAATATCACTCTCTCACTCCTCAACCCAATTACATTAGTCATAGTCTCAAACACAAGTTCTCCCTATATGACTCTCACGGGATAACAGGACTCGATCCTAAAACTCAATAGTTTCATGATTTTCATATCCCTATCGGGCACCTCCCAAACCTAACCAACCAAATATATATTTTTCTGTCAGGATATCTGATAATAGATACAAGCATAATATTTTATAACACTAGATTACTTAGTCACAAAGTAATTCTAAATCATTAAGAAAACCTTTTTTCTATTTAGGATTCTCAAGGATGTATTTCCTAGTTGGAATCCATGTTAAAGAAACAACATTCCTAATCAATTATGATACTTTTAAAATAGATCTCGAGTCCTTTCTGAACTACCAACCTCGTCTGAATCCCAGATCTTTCCGAAATCACACACATCACGAATTTTCATACCTTATCGTCAACAAAACTTACAGGAGGAGGTGTGAATGCGTCCGGTCTCTGATCACCACGAACTATATGTTGTTGGATTCTTCTCGAAAAGCTTTCCAATTATAAATGACTTGTCCAAATCAGAGTTTGTTTACCCCTTAAAAAAAAAGTCAAATTAATTCTGAAATTCTGAATTTATCCGAATTCTTATCACAATTCAAATAACTTTATACATAAAGTTATACAAAATTTATTTAGTTTTAATTAGTAAATTTTTAAAAAAATAAAATTATAAATTTATTTATTAAATATTTTTCTAACAACTTATGAATGGGATTAAAAGTAACTTGAGCCATTTATGATTTTGTAAGATAAATAATAAATTGACACAGCTTCGTAAACTACATGCAATATTCTATAAATATAAAAAAGTTTTCGTAAATTTTGTTAACAAAAATATATTATCATTTCCCCAGCCATGCCTTTTATATGTTCAATTGGTACTCAGTATGCTTCCGCTTGGTCCTTAGGCTATGTTTGGATTATGGTTTGGTATGGTATGGTTTAGGTTATTAATAATCTATACTATGTTTGGATTATAGGTTAAGTTGGTGTGGTTTAGTTTAGTTTAGTTATGTATGAGTTGATTTGGATAAAATTTATAACCCACCAATTTGGGGTGTTAGCATGGGTTATATTTTTTGTTTTCCAAAATTGTCCTTCTAATATTAGGAAAAGTATAAAAATATAATGGTGTAATTGCAATAGATGAATTTTCACTATCTTGACTTTTATTTTTTATTTTTACTTTGGGAGTGGTTAATTTTATTTAGTTAATATATTTTTTTTATTTAATTTGGTTATTCCATATAGCGTTTTGATCGTTCATTTGATTTTACTAATTTTTTTTTTATTTGGTTATTTGAGATAGTTGTAGTCTATCTTCAAATATGGTTTAATTTTATTCTATTTTTCAATCTAGTTATATGATTCTCAATAAAATATTAAAATTAATCTAATTAATTAAAATATTAATATTTAGTTAGGTTCCATTATTTTCAGTAATATGTAATTGGACCTAATTTGTAAATTTTAAATATTAAATTTTTTCTATAAGTGTTTTTTTACATTATAATATAAGTAAGTATTTTTTTACATTCTAGTAAAATAATTTATTTTTATTACTATTTTACCCTTTAATAATTTTTTTTTAATAATCCATTTAATTTTAAAAGTAAAAATAAATTGAATTTGTAAATTTAATGTTCACAAAATTGGCTGAAATTATTTTATTATTAGTTTAATACTTTTATTAAAAATCAAAATAAATTTTAATATATTTTTTTCAATATTATTTTGTTAAAATGGATTAATATGGAAATACAATGAGTAGTATTTAAATATATCTAATCTATTAGAATAATTGATTTTTTTTATTTTTTAAAAATATCTTTATAGCACTTAAATTGAGATAGAAGTATTAAAAAAATCAAAATTACTTAAATATAGATAAAAATATTAAAAAGAAAAATAATTGGCACCTTAATTTTTTACTTTATTAAATTAGTATAAAAAAATAAAAATACCATAATGTGGTAATACTAAAAAAATAAATTAAATCATTTTAAAAGAATAATTAGTGTTGTAGTCAATTTACATCTTTTTAATCCATACCATACCATCAATCCAAACAAAAAATTGACTTTACTATACAGAATTGCACCATCCATTCAAATAAGATTTTAGTACTTTACGAAACAATACTGAATTAAACTGTACTGAACGAAACAGTAGTGGAAACCATCCAAACAAAGCCTTAATGTGGTAGATCATGGGTTTGAGTGCTGGGGAGACGAAAGAAACCAGTCGTGACCACAGACTGAAATAGCTTAACTAGCTAGTAGTAGAAAGCAGAGTTAACACACGGACCGGATCAGCTGGCTAGTAGGGAGGTTACGGCTTTAACAACGATGGGATGGTGAAATATTGGAAACTAACATGATGAGCGTATGGTGAAGATTGATGAGCGTTTTTATTTATTTATTTATTATTTATGTAAAATATTTGCAGTTTCTGCCTCCCATATATGTTATTGTAACAGCAAGTAAGAAGCATATAAAGTAACAAAAAAAAATGGGAAAAGAAATTATTACTTAAAGAAACGAAAAAGAAGGAAAAGAATAAAGAGAAGGCTAGGGATTCGATTCTGAGATTTTTTAAATTAAAAAAAGAAAAAGAGTCGATATTTTTCAAAAGGTTAGATGAGCTGCTGCCGCAACCTCCCTTGGCTTGCCTCTTAAGACTCTGACTCTGACTCCCTATCTCTACCCCACCCCCACGCACACTCACCCAACAATTTATCTCCTCAATTTCACTACACTCCTGAAATAAATGTATAAAATTCTTGCACGAATAGGTAAGCTGCTCTCAATTTGATAAACCTACGGCGCTGTTAAAGTTTATTATTGTCCTGTGTTATTACACCAAAACAAATAGCAAATACTTTAAAAAATAATAATAATAATTAGAGAATAAATAATATTTGACTATTTATTTTTAAATTTTTAATTAAAATAATAAAATGGTAGTTTAGCTTTAAAATTCGAAAAATTCAATATTTTCATACAGTCAGCAAATACCTGTCGAAAAATTTTCAGAAATTCAAAAAAAAATAAAAAATTCAATACATATATTATACATACTTTTGCCCCTTTTTATTACATGTCACACTATCCAATATTTATATTTAATGGTAAATATATTTAATTATATACAATTAAAACGTATAATAATTTAATATTTAAAAATAAATATTAAAATAAATAAACTAAAATCTCACTTAACTATCCTGTACTTATAGGAATAATATATAAAACAAATTGATTAATAAATAGTGTACACTATCGTAATATTCCATCTATTAAAAAATAAAAAATGGAGGTGGTACAATTTTTATCTATGTAATATAATATATATTTGTATAATATATGCACAATATGTTATGTTATAAAGTCTATTATCACTACCTCCTATAATATATATATATATATATATATATATGATATTATAGAGTATCAAATCTTAATGCATATGTAATTTAATGATAAACAATTTTGGATCATAGTTGTTAATTGATTTTTTTATTGTCATCTTCAGATTTATATATGGTTGAAATTTGATGTCTGTATATTCATTATATCGGGAAATTTTGATGATAGAATTATTTATATTATATATTTTAATGTATAACTAATATATAATATACATAATAAATATTAAAATTAAAAAAAATACATTTTCTCGTATCTACTTATGGTTATATGGACTGATATGAACATAAATGTAATGGCAAATTCCCATTCTGATAGGGATGGGAATGCAGATCCAGTCGCTACATAAAATATAGCATATAACATGTAATATTACAAGACTTGTGCAGCTAGTTACAGGTGGGCAATAATCGGTCCAACTCGGTTTTGTTTAATACTGAACTGGAATCGGAAAGACTGGTTTTGTAAAATTTGAAACCGAACTAGACCAATTTGTATATGGAAACCGACCGGTTTGATTTTTGTCCATATGGGTCGGTTTGAGCCAATTTGGACCGGTTTTGGGCTTTAATTTGTGAATTTTTAGTGCTTTTGATCCAAATTATTTTACAGAAAGTAATAAACCAACCAAAATTTTAAAAATTAGTAAATCTCATAAGACTTGTTTTCATTCATCAAATATCTCTCTGTTTGTAAACCTCATAAGACTTATTTTCATTCATCAAATATCTCTCTGTTTGTTTCTCTCACTCTCTCGTTCTCTACTTGTCTTTGTTTCTCTCTCTCAATCGCTTTTGCAGCGTCTAATAATTTCAAAGTGGTGGCCAGGTTCGTCATGAACAACACCAACTAAAACCATTAAGAACCAAAATTGTCACCGCAATCGCGAGAAGTCTCTAGAAAGCCACCTACAACCTTCACTTTCTCAATCAATAGGACTTTTTCCGCTTACAAGTGTCGTATTACCAAACTTTTTTTCAAACTGATCAAAACATCACTGATTACCATAATTGAAAGGAGCTCTGTATTGGTTCTTTAATTTCGGGCCGATTTTTAAAATCGAAACCAGACCGGAACTGAATTTACCGGTTTAATAAAATTTAAAACCGAATCGACCCAAAAATTGTTATAAAATCGGTGATTCCGATTTGGGTCGGTTCTGTTTTTACCGGTCCGGATCGGTCCGAGTTAATTTGTCCACCCTTACAGCTAGTATTAACCATATAAAAATTCAAAATCCAGGAGCTCATTATTAATAGTTCAAGAGAATAAAGTAAAATGTTTTAAAATTCTTTAAATGAAAGTACAATCCTTAATGTAAAAGGATGTTCCAACTTATTTATTTATAGTCAACTAAAGAAACACAACTTAAAGTCTTAGAATGTAGACACCAGCAAGGAAGAATGAAATGATAACAATGTCGATGAATTATCGTGCTCTAATGAAGTATTCATCCTAACCGATCGTGATAGTTGTACCCATCCGATATTTTTTCACATAACAGAAACAATAAAAGAAAAAAAAAAACAATAGAGTTAGACTTTCATTTAGCCTAGTCGACATCCCCACATTCCAACATATACACACATATGATCCTATGCTGGGCTCTAACATGGGAGCACATAATACGACTTATATGAATCTTCTAAGACTCCTTATAAAATCCATAAACCATTTTCACAACTAGCAAATTATGTTATTTTTTTCATTAAGCCAACAAGTAATCTTTATCATTCAATTTACTAGTGGTCGATTTATTCATGCTTGTTGAAGCTAGTATAGTATATAAAAATCATCTAACAGTCTATCTAAAATTCTAGTTAACCAATAACACCTTTCTACTGTAAAGTCGGCGGATAGGGTTGAAGAAGGCCGCCCTCACAAGGATTCTGGGGCACTGCCTAAGAAACAAGATTTTTTGGTGTACAAGTTCGTCAAGTCTCACAATTTGGTCCAAAACCTCAAATGATGAAGGCATGTTCTTGACATTTCCTTGTCATTTGCTTGCCAACCTTCTATCAAAAAGGTTTTTGAAATGGAGAAGGAGACATCTCGATAATGGCTCGCCATTTTGCTCACCAACCTTTCTGTTGATTTGATTCTTTTAGGGTTAATGAAGGAAACCTCTCGAAAATTATTTGCCATTATACTTCACCAACATTTTTGTCACTTAAGTTCTTAAGGTTGACAAATGACGAAGCTCGTCATGTGCTCCTCATTTGTTCACCTTACATTTCGCCAATTAAGTTTTTAAAGTTGGCGAGGAAGTCTCTCGACAACCATTCATCATTATACCTCGCCAACGTTTTTGTCAAGTTGATTTTTGAGATTGATGAGCACCTTCTCTAGACATGTACTCGCCAATATCTCGTCATTTTACTTATTACGTGAATTTTTCAATTATGAAATATACAAGTCTGATTTCAGTTTTAAATTGATAGTTCACCTGTTTCTAGTTATATATTAATTCATGAGGCTAAAACAACATAAGAGATCAATCAATTTAGGTGATCACTTCATTTACAACCAGTTCAACAATCGAAACAATATATTTATGCACCAAAAATTTAATCAATTCCATTTTTTTGCAGACCCTAATCAATCATGATACAACCAACAAATTTGCAAATTCAATTGTATAAGCTAATTATTAACAGTGGTTCCAATTCCTAATTAACATCATTGCCTAAAGTAACTATTAGGAAAAATGGGATCACACCACTGTGTCAAAATCAAATTTTACGAAATGGACGAAGCCCAGAATGCAGTAACCTGCGATAATATTTGACACTTTTAGCCATAAATTTCAATTTCTAGTATAAGGTACCTATAGCCCTAGTATAACATAGTTCAGCTAATGTTATTATCCTAAGGACAGTAATTTGTCTCCAGGTTATTTATAGGGTTTGTCAATTACTTGACAACTCATTTAATTAGATTATGTCATTCTAGGTTTCACTTTACAATAATTATAAGTGTAGTATCATTCCAATTTTATGTTACACACCGTTAATACAATTTATGCTAGTAACTAAGCATACAAATACAAAACATATAACAAACAAATTATAGAACATAAAATGAGAATGCCAATCTCACTTCCTAAGTCCTCAAGCAAGCCGACTAATCTTCTGGTTGATTCACCTTCACAGATTGGTCTCTTATGGAACACATAGAGCACAAAAAAATCAATAACAAGTTGTCAACACCTGAAATTTCCGAATTCTAGGGGTTAGGATTTGACGACCACAACCCCATCAGTATAACATCTAATGATCGGATCATTCTAAGACACCAGTACGGATAAATCACGAGATTAAAATCATTTATGAATTCCATTTAACCCCATTTGATTATAACCCCTAACAAACCAGAAGAAACTAGATTGCTTCCCAGAAAAACTTAAATTCAAAAGGAACGGTAATAAGCCAGATTCATGGCTTCAACTCTATAATTTTTGCGACTGTTGTCACGATGATTCAAAGAAAATAACGTCTTTAGAAAAGCTGCTCTAGTTTGTTGCTTTAAGAATGATAAGATTTAGGATGAAAACTAGGGTTTATATATGTAGGTAAAATTTTGAATACCCCATGTGATTTAGTAAAAATACTGTTTTAAGAAAATTTTCAGATTTCTTCACTAGGTGTATTAAATTGATCTGACCTTAGCCATCTATCTACTAAACCCAATTTCCAATATTACAATAAAGAAAATGCTTTTTTCTCCCCTAAGTGATCACATTACACAAGCAAATCATTCTTTCCGTAAAATTTCAAATAAGTAAACTACAATTGTTTGAAAAAAATTAATAATATGTTATATGAACGTATTTTGTATCATCACCATCACTGGTGAAGGGATAGTATGATATATTTCATTTTGATTTTTTTAAAGAAGTAACGTCATTGAATCAATCTTAGTTCAAATATGATTTATGGAATCATATCCATCAACGAATAGGGTTAAGATTTGAACAAAGAAACTTTGTAGAATAATTTACTGAAAGTCAATTATTACTCAACTTCTAAAATATTTACTACAATTTTGAAAATCACGATCATTGAAGATGCGCGATAAATACTATTATGATAAGGCCGTTAGATTTTTTCAATACATAGATTTGTTGGTCAATATAAATGTATTTGTGGGAAATCATTATAGTGTACATAACACTAATTTTTTTCATAAAGGGTCATCAAATATGAAAACAAATTAGCATTTATGGATTTAATGTAGATTAAGATCATTGTAGCAACAAACATGTTAGTTCGATATCATACCATAAAGTGGATAATGAGATGTATATTAGTTTTAAGTGACATGATACTGTTAACAACGTCATATAAAAGAATGTTAATAATGATGCGTTAAATCCTATATTAGTTTCCTTCTTGTTTTTCAATGTTTTATTATTTTTCTAAAAAAAGTATAAATAAAAATTTTCATTATTTGTGTAGATCTAGCTAAGGAATCAAACAAAATTAATTGCCTCGGTGGTTTTTGGCTATATAGTATTTTATTATTTGTACAATAATTGATTTGGAGGTTAATTCAGTTTTCTCTCATGACGAAACTACGTGTGATCAGACAAAGTATTATATGAGCGTATTCTAGACTTTTTCTATTACTTAAATGTTTTTTATTCTTCATACCAATTATCTAGGTGGATAAAACTCATTTATTTGGAAGGTATCAAAGGTATTCTTTTTATGGTTGTGACTCAAGATAGAAACAACAATGTTTTAATGCTACATTTTGTCATTGTTGATGAGAATGAAAGTAGTTCGATGTTTTTCTTGAAGAATGTTCAACAACATGTTTAAATACTAGAACATTTATGAACTGAACAACATGTGTCATGGACAGAAATCGGGCTTAGTCATTTAGGGGTCAATCTGAGATATTTTACCTAGTTGTGTCAATTTATTAGAATTTGTAAACTTATAGGGAGCTTTAGGAATTAGTTGTGGGTATATAAACTCGGCTGAAACCCTAAACCATCAGATTTTCTATTGTGTGAGTTTGAGAAGGTTTCTGAGAGAGAGTGATTTTTGTGAGTGCGAGACATTCGGTGGGCGATCAAGAATGGTTTATTCGTTGCGAAAGTATAGTAACTGGTCCTATTCCCGTGTCTGTCTAAGTAAGTTGATCTGATTTTTAGGATTCATGGCTTTAGGGTTTTCTGAATTGTATTCGTTCATCGTTATTGCGTTGGATTTTCGGAATTCGTACTAACCCACGACTTGTTCTTTTTGATTTGTAATGGAAGGCGTAACAGAAGTCGCAAACCAGGAAGAGGAGTGAGCATTGCAATGTATTGGTTGCTCATTAGAGGATAGGTTAGTACCTCGATTTGTGTCCTACAAATTGTTGGTGTTATTTGTTGGTTGTTTTTCTACATATGTTCTATTTTGCTGATTGTATGTCGTGTTTGATTGGAACCCTAGTTTTACTGGTTAGGAGGATTCTTGTATTGATTGCCCCGAGACTTGTATTCTGCTATAATAGTGTTTAAACTATAAACTGGGATTAATATGACAGACTGCTGCAATTCGCTAAACTGAACATGAATTCTGAGAAAAGCTAAAAACTGTTTAAAGTAATAATCCATGACAGATTGCCCTTAGGACAGCCTATAGTAGAATCCATGGCAGGCCTAGGGATGAAGGTACCTCACAATAATAGATTCATCAGCTTAAAGTAACATTATATAGTTGATCGGCTTCAGCCATACAAGGGCTTTGGCCATACAGAGCTTCGGTCATATATGTGTTATCTGGACTATTTCCCGCTTTCTCTATTTAGCTACTTTGGGCATTATTCGATAATTAAACTAAATTGGAATGTTTGTATATTGCTTGATCATTTTGTGCTAGCTTTCTGTTATCTTGACATATGTAAAGGCGGGTTGAACAATTAATTGTTGAATAAAGTGGTTTTAACAAAGTGGACACGTAATTGTCTATGTTATCTATCGTTGTTTGTGCTTATAAATAACACAAAAAATCTAGGACCCGAACAGACCCCTAATCTGGTAATCCAGGAAATTTTTAAACTGAAACTGAAACATAATTTTGGATCCCCTGAGGGCGGCTCCCCTCGACCCCGTTCGCTAACTGGCTAGCGGAACCGCCAATAATGTAATTTTAGTGGTCGATAATTAGCTAGGTTTCAAATCGATGACAATTAAAATCTCCGTATAAATTGACAATAGTGCCCTCTCCTATTAAAAAATAAATTAAAATAATTTAATAAACTCCTAAGAAGTGTGTAAAGTCTCATATGTCCTTATATTTAAATATTTGAATTTAAATAAAATATTTACCAAAAGACCCATCAAATTATAAAAAAAAAGGTCCCCACCAAAGTAAACAATTAAAAAATAAAATAATTCCCAAATTGAAAAAACCCTAATTTTGCATGAAACTAAAAAACAAACAAACCGTGAATTCCTTCCACCAAATTGAATAAATCCTAATCATTAGGAGTGGGCGCGGTCCGAGTCGGTCCGGTTTTAAGTAAAACCGAACCAAAACCGAATGGCTTGGTTTTGCCATGTTTAGGATCGGACCGACCCAAATAGAGATTAAAACTATTTGATTTGGTTTTTGTTTGGTCGGTCCGGGTTGGTCCGTTTTTACTTGGTTTTGACTTTTTTTTTTATTGGATATGATATTTTGTAATTTAATTTTAAATAATAATATTTTAATAAATTCAAACTAAATTGAAATACATATATAAAATCAAATAACCATTCAAATCTAATTTAATTGTAAACAAATAACTAATGACAATTTTTTTCAAAAAGAATAATATAACAACAAAATTACACAATATCCGAGGCATTACATTATTCTACCATATGAAATTCCTCGAGATTTCTCGAGATTTGAGATATAAATGAATCTATGATATCAACAGATGACTTTATATATATATACACACACACACATTAAAATTCTCCTAAAATTTAGTAATGAACACTAACTTTTCAATTGTACTACTACTAGTAATATAATTAAATAATTAGAATAAGTTCATTTGAACTTTAATTTGGTATTCCCTAATCAAAAGTGGTCAAGTAAGATTAGATGTATTGGGTGAGAACAAATTATAGCTTTGAACTTTTGTGACACATATTTAGAATTTTGTAGCAGTTACATTTCTTAATAGATATAAATTCTATAAAACAATTTTTGTTACCTTAAATTAATACAGCTATTGATAAGAAATCAATGGACTTTTGCAACAAAGATGTTTGTTACCTCATATTAATATAGTTAGTGACAAGTAATTCATGTGATCACTTACCGTATGTTGAGTATTACAATATCTTAAGATGATGTTTTTCTTTTTTGTGTAGCTGTATGTTTGTTTGAAACTAAATTAGGATTAGGTTTTGTTATGTTTAGTACTTATTTTAATTTTTTTTAGTTAAAACGATTTTTTGGGTCAGTTCGGTTTTTGAAGAATGAAACCGAACCGAAACCAAATGGCTCGGTTTTGTCCAATTGAAACCGGACCGATCCAAATAAGACCAAAAATCGACTAATTTAGTCCAGGTCGGTCTGGGTCAGTCCGGTTCGATTAAAAACCGAAAACCATGCTCACCCCTACTAATCATAATTGCATGATTTACTGCTAATAACTCAGAAATCTTCTTTAATTACTCTTAAAAGGTATGTTTCTTAAGTTATTAAGGTTTTGGGCATGGTAGAGATTGTATTGTGTTATGTAGGCACATTTAATTATTTACTATATGCATGATTTTTATTAGTTTAGGATCCCTATGTATTAATTGGTTGTTATTTGGAACCAATTTTTTGATATATAGGGTGTGATTTCTTGAATTTTTTATTAGGGATTTTTATTTTGTTTTCCTAGGATCTTCATAGTCTTGACATTAGGAAGCAGTTCAAAAACTATTCTGTTCCCCGGTCCACGACATCGGGAAGCATATATAATGCTTCATGGGTTCCATATCAGGAAGCAGACTAGTTTTCGTACTGCTTCTCGGTGTAGTGACGGGGAAACCTCTGACCAGTCTTTTGCTTCCCGGCTGCCAAGACCAAGATTGCTTGTTTCCAGTGCTTTTAACAGGGAAGCAAAATGCTTTTCATGCTTCCCAATTATATGTCTAGGAAACAAATCCAAATTATTACTGCTTCCTGGTCTTTGAGACCGGGAAGCTAGCTTTTTTTTTTTTTAATTTAGTTTATATTATATTGAATACTTTTAACGTTTATTTCATTTATCCAGGCATGCCAATGAAAAAGACCTAGTGAAGTTCAAGGCAGAATGGGTTGATGGTGAATATAAGGGTGGTGAAATGTTCGTTTTGCTACTTGATACGAATATTTCTTATTCCCAATTAGTAGAGAAACTATATGCAAAATTTAAGATACTATCTACTTTGGATTTGTCCATACATATGATGTTAATAGATTCTACGCGACAGTGGTATCAAGTTGCAGATGATGAATATTTTAATTTTGTGAAGGTGGATCATGGAGATCACATGTATTTATTTGTTGATACTATCATGAAAGGTAAGGAACATAATATACAAATCAATGGGAGCATTGATTACATAGATGGTGGCACACATAATATGGATATTATCATTACTACAACGAAAAATTATTGTTCTTTTTTTTTTTATCTTAATGAACCCACTACAAGTGAAGTATTTATAGAGTTTGAAAATACTGAGGGTGGTGCAGTGGAGGACAGACCGAACCAATGCAAGTTGATGATTTGGATGATTTAGAAGAGTGTCTGGATGTTAGCTCGCAAAGTGATGAAGAAGAACCGGGTAGAATCGCTATGCCAGATGATCCGACTTGGGTAATACCCGGTTATAGTTGTTATTCATTCACACAAGATGTCATATATGCACTTTCTGATCCAATTCGAAGAAATCCACTTGAAAAATGTGAGAGATTTAAAAAGAAGAAGGAAATAAAGATTGCAGTTGGGAAGTATGCTCTGGAAAATAAGTTTACGACCAAAATTATTGAGTCTAACAAAATTCATTTTGAAGTGGAATACTCAGAAGAAACATGCTCTTTTGCATTCCAGGCCAGACGAGGGTCAGGTTCTTCAATGTTACACGTTACAAAGTTTAATTCAAAATATTCATGCATACCAGACACACACACTTCATACTATCGCCTGGTGAAGTTCGATCTTCTTGGTAATTTATACTCAACACGGGTCATCGTGGCCGACTATTGTACTAAACATATTCAAAATGAGGTAGATGATCGTTATCAAATCAAGATTGAAGTACAACAAGGCATGGAGATCCATTCAACATTCTCTAAGGTTTGCTTATGGTGATGGGATCGAGCCTTATCAAATCCTTCCTACTTATTTCAAACAGCTAAGAGCTTCTAACCCAGACACCATTACTTTGATAGACACTAGATCTGACTACAATTTCTTATACTCATTCTTTGCTCTCAATTCATCGATCCATGGATTCCTATCATATGTTCATCCTACAGTCGTCGTCGATGCAACATATATAAAAGAAGAGTATAAAGGAATAATTATTACTGCACTTGCCAGGATGGTAAATGTGACATATACTCTATTGCTTTTGGGTTTACAGATGTTGAGGATAATGCTTCACAGTGTTGGTTCTTCACAAAGCTGACAAAAGAAATTGGATACCCTGGTAACTAGGGGTGTAAACGAGTCAAGTCGAGCTCGAGTATACCCACTCGACTCAACTCATGAAAATTTATGTCAAGCTCGAACTCGTCGAGCTATCAAAAATCAAGCTTGAGCTTGAATGATAATCAAGCTACTCGAACTCGACTCGCTAAAGCTCATTAATTTTTTATTTATAATTTTTTGATTTCATATAATTATTCTTGACTCGACTTGGATGTACTCGAACTCAGCTTGACTCGTTGGCCTTATTATAGTAAAGCTCTATAAGGCTCGTGAGCCTTACGAGTCGAGTAATATAGAGCTCAACTCATTTCAGGAAAAAAATTGACTCAAGTTCGACTTGAGCTTGTGAACAATGAGCCGATTTTGAGTATTTCTCAAGTAGATCTCGAATAGCTTGCTAGTAGCTCAAGTCACTTACACCCCTACCGGTAACCTAGTCATTATTTCTAATAGACATAAAAGTATAATTGTTGCCTCAAGATAAGCCTATCCAGGTGTTCTGCATATTATGTTACTACCATTTGGCAAATAACATGATGTCATTTGGCAGTAAGCGTGGAAATGCAGGACGTCTAATGAAGGTTGCTTGTTATGCTCACACGATAGAAGAATGTGATTTGATATCGGACGATATACGTGTTGTCAGTCCAAAAATGCATGTTGAGTTAATAAATACTGACTTATAATATTGCAAAATCAATGAACATAGCCATGAAGAAAGCTCGATAACTACCCATAATAACTGCAAACGAGTTTCTAAGAGCATTGGTGTAACGTTGATTTTGTGATAGGCACAAAGTGGCACAAAAGTTGGCTACATCAGTAACGCTCGGGGATGTACCACACATCAATGAACTTGAAAAACATGTCATTGGTAGCACTGCAGTTCCTATTCTTGAAGGTAGGCGCTACCAAGTGATATATCGAGAGGATGTCAACGTGGTTGATTTTGAATCAAATGAATGTACTTGCAAGGCTTGGCAACTTGATCGTCTTCCTTTCTTACATGTTGTTACTGCAGCTAGGTATTTTACTATGCATTTCTTATTTTATTGATTCATATAATTTCTCTTATATCTGATTTTTGGGAACTTGAAATAGGTTGATGAGGGTTAACACACATACATTATGCCATGATATCACAACAAAGAGTTGTAGAGAGCATCATATGAACATCCAATCAATCTCATTCCTCATAAAGAACATGGCTGGGGTCTAGAAGATCAGTTCTATCGCCTATAGAGAAATGACAACCGGACTGTCCAAAGGATAAAAGGATTCCCATCAGAGAAAAATACGTTAGAACTAAAACATACAAGAGATATGGTTAAAAATGTCACACAAGACTCACGTGTAAGAATCTTATTAGGCGTAAAAGTGGCAATAATGCCATGATTGTGTTAGTTGTAGAAGGTGCTATGGATGCGTCAATTGTAGAAGATGCTACATCACCTAATAAACATCGTTGACTAGTACATTGTGGATTTTATAAGGAAAAAGGTCATACCATTCATAAGTATCCTAACTAAGTTGTGCAGGAGCATGATTTTGAGCATGCAAAAAATGGCATCGGGATAAGCCCAGACATGACACAATGAGAGGATCACACTTATGACTCTTCGTCTGATGAAGTACCCTCAGGTTTAGAAGCGCTATTCGAGGCTTCAGACCAATTCTAAAGACGTACATTAATTAGTTGATTTATTTTGTTTCATGAATCTCATTTACGCTAAAATTAATAGAAATATTGTATTAACGAAATAGTGTTGCAAATATTCTAAACAAATGGGTTATTCTTTTACAGGATTTGGGGTTGTTGAAATAAAAGAATATTGGTAATGCTTCCCGGTTACATACAATAGGAAGTAGATGGATTTTTTGTCTGCTTCCCAGTGTAAAAGACCAGGAAGTAGACTAACCAGCTTCCTTATTTTTAACACCAGGAAGCAGAGAAACAATTTGTCTGCTTCCGATTTATGTAACCATGAAGCAATAAATATGATTGCGGGTCCTAAATCAATTTCTAAACCATCAACTTAATGTAGGGTCACTAAATACTTATTTTATGATTTTCAAAAATCATTTTGTAATTTTAACAACACAAAAACATGCTTCTAGGTCATGGACACCTAGAAGTAGGAGACCTTTTTTGCCTGTTTCTTGGTGTTCTAGACCTAGAAGGTAAGCAAAGTAGCTTTCAGGTCTAGCACACCTAAAAACATGCAAAAAACATATACTTCCAAGTGTCCATGATCTAGAAGCTTGTTTTTGTGGTTGTTTATTCAATCATTAATATTGTAAACATTGGGGAATAATTAATGGGGTCTAATAAATGTTATTGGGAAGATTTTCCACTCCGTTTGAACAATTGAACTGTCCACTATATGTGTTTGTCTAAAAATGTGCTCTGATCAAAGGATGGGGGTCGACTCTTGGTTGTTAAAATCATCAATTTAACATGCTTGCAACATTAGGAACAATAATAGATAACATTTTCATCGCATATTGAAAATCGATTAACATGATGTTCCCTAGGCCTACGTAGGATATAATGTCTAGGATAAGTAACCAACTCATTTCCAACAGTCTCTCAAAACTTACTTATGGAAACTAATTGATTACAGGGTCACTAAATACTTATTTTATACTTTTTCAAAATGAAATTGCAATTTTGAACAAGATAAAACCATGCTTCCAGGTCATGCACACTTGGAAGTAAGAAGCCCTTTTTGCCTGTTTCCAGGTGTTCTAGACCCGGAAGCTACTTTGCATACCTTTCAGGTCTGGTACACCTAGAAACAGGCAAAAAGCGCATCTTACTTCCAAGTGTTCATGACCTGGAAGCATATTTTTGTGGTTGTTATGTAATGATCCCAACATATATCACATATCTATCAATCAGTATTAGTATGTGAAACTAGACTTCAATATATAATAAAAATATTTACATTAACATAAGGTTATAATTAACAAAAATTTTAACAATACTACGCTAATCAGAATCTGGATCGCCCTCGAAATTTGTGTGTAATTTTCTATGTCTTTTAGTTGCAATAGTGTGTTTCCAAAGGTCCATGCAAGTGACATAGTCGAAAGATCATAAATATACATGTATACATAAATACCACAACAAGTTCTGCAAAAAAAAACCTAAAAAAAATTACAACCATAAAAATCCATGGGGTACAACCATAAAATTGTATCAAAGTGACTTAAGAAGCATTCCACTAACCCATCAGGCTAAATCGGCACACCTACATATGCTCCAGGCACCAACACCTTCCATTCACCTTCAAGTGTATGCAAAGTCACTTCTGCGCTTAGTTTCTTCAACATCCTATCTAATAAAGTGACAAAATCTCTCAAGTAACGCAGTATTGTATTGGTCATAGAAATGAGAGAGTCAAAAATCAATATCTCTTTACGTTTAATGGATGCTACCTAAAGAATCCAATGGTTTCCATGAACATGACATGAGAATATCAATTGCACATTTTCTGATGCAATCAGATAAATAGGAAAAAAATATAAAAATAACAAAAATGGTGTAGTTAACTTTCCATATGAACTTACATGATCAACCTCACTCCAGGCAACATTCAGCTCGCTCTTATCTACTCCTTTAGTAATGTCCATAAAGAACGGTCATATGTATTCTTCCTCTCCGTTATTTTGTTCAGCAGTCATATAAGTCTGAAGTTAATCAAATAAGTTATCAATTAGTGAACCGTTGAACCATACATATATAAGGTGGTAATGAAAAGAAACTAAAAACTTACAAATAAGCTGGATCTTATTACTGTAACGCCATTCCTATTTCCCGGTAGGTGTTCGTACATGTAACTTATCCACGAATTGATTTCACTTGTACTGAACCAACTATCCAGATGTATGATCGTGTTAAGAGACGCCGGCCACATAGCTCCTCATTCTGGAATCATTTCTCTTCTGAAGAAAATTCAAATTAGAAAAAAAAAATTAACCATTCTGCTTCCAGGTCCTTCACACCGAGAAATTGATATAATTTGCATCATTCCCAGTTTTTAAAACCTGAAAGCAAACCTGTAAGCCTGCTTCTAGGTGTTATAGACCTGGAAATAGTTCAATAATTTCGTTACTTCCCGGTGTTAAGAATCGGGAAGCACTAACAATATAAAAAACACTGCATAATGCAAATAATTTTACAAATTAATGCAAACCCTTACGTCCTTTTGGAATCAGGCGCACTAAATTCATCAAAATCATCTGGAGCCTCGAGGATATTGGATACATCGTGAAAACCCTCAGCTGGAAGGTGTTTGTATATGTAACTTATCCACTGATTGATTTCACTTGTACTAAACCAACTATCTAGATCTATTATCGTGTTAAGAGACGTCAGCCACACAGTTCCTTCTTCTGGAATCATTTCTCTCCTAAGAAAATTCAAATTAAAAAAAAAAAATAAATTAACCATTCTGCTTCCAGGTCCTTCACACCGGGAAATTGATATAATTTGCATCATTCCCAGTTTTTAAAACCCGAAAGCAAACCTGTAAGCGTGCTTCCAGGTGTTATAGACCTGGAAATAGTTCAATAATTTCATTACTTCCCGGTGTTAAAAATCAGGAAGCACTAATAAAATAATAAACACTACATAATGCAAATAATTTTACAAATTAATGCAAACCCTTACGTCCTTTTGAAATCAGGCACACTAAATTCGTCAAAACCATATGAAGCCTCACGGATAGTAGGTACGCCGTGAAAACCCTCAGCCGGAAGGATATTACCTATTACAATGTGATCCTTTAGTAGTGAACTTGACTTCGATGGAACTGGCTTCCTAGACTTCTTTAACTTCTTTGCATTCTTAGTTCCATTATCGTCCACTAATATTTGTACCTCTTCTTGCACCCTCTTCTCTTTCCTCTAAAACACACTAGAAATACAATAACAATAAATAATGTTAGAATATTTTTGTAAAAGTAACATGTATATAGTATTAGAGAAAACTTATCTTTCTAATGGGACTGAATGTTGTGACTGAATTGGTGGAATACGATGGTATTTCATGGGATTTTGTTGTAGCAACAATGAATTTTACAAGAGCATTCAACCTTACTTCCTTCTTTTTCCTTTTCTTCTTTTTTTTTTATCCTTCTCCACTTCATGTATTCCTAAATTATCATTCACCTCTTCAATAAATTGAAGCTTCTCCATCTCCTTCTCCTTTTGCACCTCTTCCTTATTGTCCTCATCTTTCTGTTCCTTATTCTTCTTCTTCTTCATTATTCCCCCCTTTTCATCTCCTTCCATATTAACTTGTTTCTCCTATTCCTGCTTATTTTCCTTATCCTATACTTCTTTGTCCTCATTCTCTTCATATTCTTCATTCCTCTCCTTATCTTCTCCATTTTTCTCCTCCTCTACATCTTCTTCATTCTTATCCTTATCTACTTCATCTTCTTTCTTGTCTTCTTACTCTTCTTATTCTTTTCATCATCTTGCTCTTTTTCCTTCTCCTCATCTTTTTCTTTTTTCTTATCTTTACCTTTCTCTGCCTGTTCTTCCTTCTCTTTATCTTCAGTCTCCATATTTTCTAATTGAATATCAGCATTATGCTAAATCTTAGGAAGCTGACTGAGAATGAATCTATCCCCTCATTTCACTCATTTATCATCTTCTGTATCTTCATCATCATCCATCTCGTCTTCATTATCTCCTTCTTCTTCTTGATCATCATCTTCAGTATCTTCTGCATTTGCAATTGGCTCATTTCTTGACTTCCTTCTTATCTCCCTCTCCTGCTATTCACTTTCACTATCGTCTTTATCATATTGAATTCACATACCTATGTTAGCATATCAATAATAAGAATAACATAAACAATTTTTTAAATGTGTTTTTTTAACAGGTGCTTCCCGGTGTGAATTACTAGAAAACCATTGAAAATGCCTCATACTTCCCAATCTTCAGGACCAGAAAGCATCTGTTTTATTCTACTTCCAGGTGTGCTACACCGGGAAGCAGTTAGAAATATCCCCTGCTTCTCGGTGTGCACTAACCAGGAAGCATATCTGATCATACCGGGAAGCACCTGTTTAAAAAAAATTAAAAAACAATCTTAAAACTTACCAAATCATTCAAATGTCAAGCAAGTAACAAACTTCAACTATATACAATCCAAATCAATACCTCAGGTAATTATTAACCATCTAATATTCTAATATGCATAATATAAATGCAAGAATGATTAATACATTTATCATTGTGAAGCGTTTTCTTCATCATCACCTCTAATCTTTCAATTCTTGCACTACTGTTCTTGACTTTTATAAGGATTTTCTTTAGTAAGCTAATAAAATTTTGATTGGCATCCGCATCTTGCTCATCTGTTTAACATCATGATTATGGACAATATCTACTGTCGAATCTTCCTTAACTTCCTGCACATTGAAAATGTTGCCGTTTATAAACAATAAATAAAAATCTACCTCCTAATTGAACACTAAACCCGGCAAATACTGACCACATCTTCAGTGTTAAGATGTCTGGGAAATTGGTCATCATTAATTTTCTAATCTTCAACTCTTAATGTAGCAGAATCAACTAAATTAGCTCTCAATTCAGTTTGAACTGTTGAAATGTAATATTATCTCTTCTTCTCTTCAAGTGTGAGATCTAGTTTTACCATCTCAAGGTCAATTACCTACATCATTAGGAACACGAATACGATTACATAAATATATACCAAAGGTATTTTAAACTAAAATAATCTTACAACATTATTGAAGAAATGATTCGATTTTTTGCTTGAATAATCATTGATTCTCCACTTGAGACATCTAGGACTCTTTGAGATTTTTTTTAATCAACTTGAGCTTTCAAGAAATCCTTCATATTTGGTGATATCTCCAACAGCCACCACTACATATTAATATCAATTCAAGTTATATTATATTTTACCAAAAATCATCACATAAAAAACAGAAATGCTTACCGCTACTATCCAAAAACAACCATAAAAGTTTAAGGTCTTCACGCATTGTGCCTTATCTTAAAGATAATTTCTAAGGTCGTGAATAGTGTAGGAATACGCGAATGTCCCCCATGAAAACTGGTAAAACCATTCCAGATCCTCCACCATATGCCACAATAGTTTCTTCATAGGTCATTTCCCTTCCAGACCCATAAAGAACTTCTCCATGAAGATTGCATAGCATATCGTCAATGCATCCACTCAATTCATATCTTCGGCAGTTTGGATCCTAAACTAGGACATTATCTCTATTACGTGTTGATTTGGCTGGCGATGAATAAACCGATTGTAAACTAAATTCAAGTCTTCAGGTCCTATATTTTCTTTCATTAACCTTTCCGATATTTGCCCAAAATTTAATCTAGTAATCAAAGTGAAATCTTCTTGGCCGAACCGGACTGCCTTATAATGTATAAAAAACCATACCTCTTTAGGTTTGCAATTACCCCCTCCATCTCCTTGAAAATAACTCGAATGATGAAATTACCGGGATAAGCACCCTTTCTCTGATGAATATCAAGGAACAGATTGAATGTTCTTTTTTTTTCCACTCATCAACTATGTCGAATTCCTCCAACTTTGATTTGATAAGGTTCATTAACATAGGCTGATCGTAGTGTTGAGCTTAGCCTCTGAGAAGTCCATAATTGGATACTTAAAGTACCTTCCGTCTTTGAAATGAACTTTTTTATGAGCTTCCTGAAATAAAAAAAAATTAACAAAATCTTTAAAAGTAAAATAAATATATAAAAATGTCCATATAAAAACTATAAAATTTCCATATAACACAACTTGAAAATACATTTTCCGGTGTATGACACCAAGAAACTATTTAAAATCGATACATACTTCCCATTGTTGTACATGAGGAAGCTTAATTTTCAGTATGTTTCCCAATTTTAACACATGGAAGCCACTAAAATTGGAACATGCTTCCCTGTAATTGACACGGGAAAGCATTAACAGTTGTTTCCTAGTTTAGGAGACTGGGAAACATGCTCCAATTTCAATGGCTTCCTGGTGTATAACACTGGAAGCATGCATCAATTTTAAACAGTTCCCAGTGTATGATACCGAAAAATACAAAATAAATAATCCTTAATAAACGAACAAGCAAACAAACCAGCTTATCCATCAAAACTTAAAGAAATAATCATCTCAACTAAGAAAAAAAAAACAGCAGGATAATATTCCAAAATAAGAATAACATAATCACACCTGAAAGCTTCTACATACTTAGAAATTTAAAAAAAATCCCAACTACTTATCACTATTCATCACAAAATCAAACTAATAACATCAAATTCCCAACGTTTAGCAAACTGATACAACAATTTGTAACCCTAAAACGAATTCGATCAAAAACTCAACTTTAAAAAAAAATGAACCTTTGTGTTTTTCCTTTTTCGTCGCCACTGCCCTTTTTGTACTGCTACCCACTGGATTCGACTTTAAGGCCGCGTTAGATATCTCGGCGGCACTAGTTGCCATTGAATTTTTTGGTATCGACTTCTTTCTCATTTCGACTTCGTCAAACTTAGAATCGAGATGTGGATGAGTTGCAACGAAATCGTGAGAAAAAGAAGAAGAAGAAGAAGAAGAAGAAGAAGAGGAGGAGCAGGAGCAGGAGGAGGAGCAGGAGGAGGAGCAGGAGAAGAAGAAGAAGAAGAGGACGAAGAAGAAGAGGAAGAAGAAGAGGAAGAAGAAGAAGAAGAAGAAGATGAAGAAGAAGAGGAAGAAGAGGAAGAAGAAGAGGAAGAAGAGGAAGAAGGAGGAGGAGGAGGAAGAGGAAGAAGAAGAAGAGGAGGAAGAAGAAGGAGAAGAAACAATTTGAATGATTGGAGAAAAAGAAGAAGAGTAGTTGGAATTCAATTCTTTAGAAGTGAAAATGATTCAGTTCGCTAGTGTTGTTACGTTGTTTGATTCAAACGGTCGATAGTGAAATAGGTGTATTTCGGATATTTAATAAAATTTATAGTATTAATTTTTTTTAATTACTTTATATATTTTTTAAAATAGTTTGGATAGTAAAGTCATTTTGGTCTATTGGGTGTAAAAAGTTTTACCAATTGTTTATTTTTGTAATAAATTTAATATAGGGCTAAAAGTAATCTTTTGATTTTAATTTGGCCCAAAATTGAGAATTATAAATTTTCCTTCTTTATCTTCTTCACCTATTTAGTGACATTGTCATAACAACATTGGGCTAATAGAATACATGGCACCAAGGTAGATTTCACAAGGAACTCGACCTCTACCACATCTAATCGATCAAACATAGCTAGCAAAGCATACATTAACTTCTGGTCAATGCATCTGCTACCACAGTTGCCTTTTTCAATGTCTCAAATTCAACTCCTTTTGAGTATGAAGATATTGAAGGCTCTTGTGGTTTGTATAGATTAACATTTTTCTCTATACAAGTAATGCCTCCAAATTTTCAAAGGGAAACAATAGCCGTCAACTTTAGATCGTGAGTTGGATAGTCGCACTCATGCGGCTTAAGTTATGGTGAAGCATATGCCACCATATTGCCATTTTACATGTAAACAAATCCCAACACATGCAAAGATGAATCACTATAGATCATATAGTCTAACTCTTCTACCGGTTGAACTAGAGTTTAATCAGGCATGCTAATACTAAAAGCATCTCCAACGGCGTCCCAATTGTCGTCATTGTTTTATTTTTTCCCCTTAAAATCTATACCCCACCATTGTGGGAGACATGCAACTGGAACACGTCTCAACTATTTTTTAATTTAACTATTAAATTATTATTATTTTAACTTAAAATTATAATAATTTAATATATTATCAGTTTTTCTTATTAATAATATATCAGAATAATTTTATATTTATATTTATATAAATATAATTCAACATATTTATTTTATTTCATAATTTTATTATTGCGATTTAAAACTTTTTTTCTTCATATTTTTCACTTGATAAAAAATATAGTAGATTCATGTGAAACAAATTTGTTACCAATTCTATAAATTTTTAAAAACTTCAGATGAGCTAATACCAGCTATATATTACAAACTAAATTAATTGTTTCCTTAATTATTATCCATTAGACGTTACTAAAAGAACATATTTTAAATTTTAATTTAATAAAATTATAACTAAAGTTTAGTTGTATTTATTATTAATTATTTATTAACTATTTAAATTATAATAAGATGACAAAATAACTTATTAAATTTTTATTTTTAATATAAAAATTAATACAACCATGGTGGGAGCCACAACTGGGACAGAATTGAGAATTCAAAAATGCTCCTCGCCTTGTGGATGCTCTAATTACCTTTTAGATCCACATAAAAGGCACATTCTCAAGTTAATAGCTACATCTTCTAATCATGCTTAAATTCTTGTTGTGCATGAAACTAATTGAGAATGTACATAACTTAGATCTTGGATCAAGCATATAGGAGTTCATTTGATATTCTCAAATAATGAATGAGCATATAATCATATAGAAGGGAAATGTAGCATGTATCACTCAAGTTAGATCAGGGTAAAAAAAAAAAAAAAAAAAAAAGATTGTAAGAAGTATATCTCTTTAACTTTTCTACATCCATAAAATCCAAAAATCCAAATAAAATGATGAAAAAACATTTCATCTTTAACTGATTTGTCAATAAAACGTTTACCAATTTTAACTTTTAAAAAATTTAATTTATATGATCGAAATAAAAACTCTCAAGTTAAATAATTGATTATATATACTTATAAGAGGAATTATCACTTCTAAAATTAGAATTTACTCATTTTCTCCTCCATTTAATATGCACATAGGTTTTTCAACTAAATTTTTTATTAAATAAAACTTTTAATTAGATCCAAAAAAAATAAAAAATAAAAAATGTTATAAAGTCGGTAGAAGAATGCGGATCTCCACCATATTACAAAGATGGAATTTGCTATCTAATTTTGTTCATTTTATTATGTGCTAACTATCCTATAAATAAACATAAACGTTATTAATATCACTGCTCACTTTGTTTTAAATGAAGTTGGCGTTCTCCTTTATTTATTTTATTTATTATAATATTATTATTTTTAATATTAAATATATTGCTAGACTTGTCTTGTGGAAATGTGTTCCATAAAAATTGATGGCAACCGCCAACGTTGAAGAAACCCGTCAACGTCAAGAAGAAGACTTCGAAAAATACATTGTACAATATACATACATACATACATACATACATGTGTCAACCCATTTCGTCTAAGACACTCCTCTGCCCTGTCACATTTGAATCTTTATTAAAAATGTATATTAATTAACCATATTCAATTAAATAAAATAATCTGGTGTATACAAATATATAGTAATTTATGCCTAGGACGAGTCAGGTCAAGTGGATCCGCCACCTATAACGTTTGTGACCTCAACTAACCTCCAACAATTTAAACTTTTATTTTCATTATTATTTTTTTCCTGGAAATAATAATTTACTGTAAGTGAAATTTTTGAAATGGAGGAGGTGTTTGTTCACACTTTATAAAGTGGGGTATAAGAATTATTGAGTACTTAGTTTTTTAAATTGTCAAATTATAATAAAGTTGGGTCATTTCAGCCTCCTACTGCTTTTTGTAATTTTCTTTTTCATTTCATATTTTTGGGCTCATAATAAAGGTAGATAAACAAGATTTGGCCGTTGTTATCAAAATAATAATTAATTTTGAAAAAAATAATAAATTGATAAAGCTACAGGCTTGTTTATAAGCGCTGGCTAGTGGGTAGTGGAGCAAAGGAATAGGAGAGAGAGAGAGACAGTTCATCATTTCTCAAAGCAAAAGCAAAAGAAAGAGAGAGAGAGAGAGAGAGGGATTTTGAAGGTAGAAGAAGGGTTTGTTGATTTTGAAGATGTCTATAGAGAGTCAACACCAGAGCCAGAACTTGAATCAGTTAATGGTGCAGCAGAACTCAGGTAGTCTTAGCTTTAACAGCAATTTGTCAAAGGAAGATGAGGAGATGTCGAAATCTGCTCTCTCTACCTTTAGAGCCAAGGAAGAAGAAATTGAAAAGAAAAAACTTGAGGTCAGAGAGAAAGTTCAGCTCCAGTTAGGTCGTGTTGAAGAGGAATCCAAGAGATTGGCCTTAATTCGTGAGGTATAATCTCCTCTTCCCCCCTTTAATTTAATTTTAAAGCCGCAAAATCTACAGAAGAAGCCTCGTAGAGTAACCTTAGCTCTTGATCTGTAACCGACGCTTCAAATTTTAACCTAGTTTATTAAATCTAAATAAATTATTTTTTTATTATTATTCAGGAAAACCGTAGCACTTATGTTCTCTCTACTTTGTCCGTTATGATTTATATTTAAAATTTTCTGTTAACCTTATGTTTAATTTTATAGTTGCAACAATAGATTATTTGATTAATTGATTTAAAGTCCCATGTTAGAAGAAATTGAAGTGCGAATTGTAAATCAAGATGAAATTTTGAATTTTCATTGTTACATGTTTTGGGATTAGGGTTAATTTCGTTGTTAATGAGTAAATCTTGTTCATGTATCAGGAACTTGAAGCGCTTGCAGATCCCATGAGGAAAGAAGTTGCTGTTGTTCGAAAGAAGATTGATACGGTTAACAAAGAATTAAAGCCCCTAGGTCACACTTGCCAGAAAAAGGTCTACTAAATTTCTGATTTGTATTAACATATGGTTTTTAGTAAAAAGGTTTGGCTAAATTGGGGTTTTGCCCTGTTCCAGGAACGCGAATACAAGGAAGCACTTGAAGCGTTTAATGAGAAGAACAAGGAAAAAGTACAGCTTATCACCAAATTAATGGAGGTTGGTTTTGATTTGATGATAATGATACCTGGGTTGGTTTTGTTTCTTCTAGTATTTGTGTCTAACTCTGTTAATGTTTATGAACAGCTGGTGAGCGAAAGCGAGAAGTTGAGGATGAAGAAGCTGGAGGAGCTGAGTAAGAACATAGATTCCCTACAACATTGATATGATGATATAGCCTGTCTAGTGCTGATAACTCTGATTAGGTTTGAGCGTTGATGTATCTAAGTTGACTTTAATATTTATATATGGGTGTCTCACGTTTGGGTGTATTCTATGGTGTCTGTCTTTGTTGAATCAGTAGCTGATTTAGGAAAGGAATTACCTTATAAAAACAGGTTTGTAACTAAATGCATCTTGATGATCAACTCTGCTTTTTTCGTTCTTTTTCACTCATCTTCAGCTTTGTAATGTCTAGTCTCTATTTACAGTTGTGTAATCTGGGTTTGATGATCTGATGGAGATTTATTCAATTATTTTTTCTTTTTTTGTTTGTAAACTACTTGACTATTATGATAACCTCATACATAGTATTGTGCCACTGCTTTGCTATCTTTCATTATTTTGTTATCTTCCTTGATCTTGTTTGTTTCAAAGGAATTGACTGTTTTTGTTTGAGTATGTATATATATGTATGGTGGATAATTGTGTCATTTTGGATGATGGGCAAATACTATCTTATCTATGGAAACAAGTGGCTTGTGTTGTGTGGTGGATGTGAGAGTATATGAGTGAGTTAGTACAAATGTTTCCGTTGGTTATTTATGCCATCTTAGATTTGAAGTTGCTTTCACAACCGTTTCCAACGGTACTCTTCTTCTTCAACTGTTTCTTGTCAATCTGAATTTTGACTTTAAAATTTTAGATAATTAATGTCCCTATAGTAAGTAGCCCTAGCCTAGTTGGGAATTGGTGAGCTGTGCACATGGACACCATTAGATCTGAGGGTGGGTTGATGGTTAGATTGTGTCCTCCTAAAAGCAGCACCATTTATGTATGGACCATTCATGAGTGTGTTCTGGACCAGGTTTTGCTGGCTCTTCTCTTTCATTTGTTGATGTATTTGATCAACTTTCAACATGGTGCTTTTCAGACAGATGTAAAATGAATATTTTATCTCACTGAGATCTGTTTCTCTTGCTGCTAAGTGACGACAGACAGGAGGCCAACTGTTTTTTCTACCAACTAAACTAACCTGCCTTTGTTGTGGTGTTCTCAAAGTTGGTGTTGTTTTACAGATAAGTTGTGGTATTAGGTCAGATGGTTCTGTTATTATAAAATTGAGACAGAACAGGCGTCCAGTGGTACATATATAGTCCACATTCAAATTCCAAGGTCTTCAACCGTATGATTAGTGTAATTATCATGTTTAAACATAATAATGAGTCGGGACACGTTTTCTTGTAATTTCAATAATTTTACATTTACGTGAAGAGTCATGCTTATGCATGCCTCATACTTATGGAGTTGCTAATTCATTTGAACAAACATCCCCCTCTAAGCAAAGTTGTAAAGACTTCTCATGGGGTTAATAAGTTGGTATATCTGATTCCAATGGCAAGAATGGAGGTCTTCTGATTCCACTGGCCATATTGTTATTCGGATTCACGAAAATTCAGGTTTTCCAGGGCGATTATCTTTGTATCTATGATCTATGTATTCAAGGCGGTGTTAACGGAAACAATAGCAATAAAAGGATTAGGGATGACTATGGGCGGATATAATAGTATTTATATATCTTTAGTTTAGTTTTAAATTTTTTTTTTATTTATATCATTTTCATATCTTTTTAATTTAATTGGGAAAGGTTGCGGGTATTTATCCGTAGATATAAATTTATCCATGGTATACCCATATCCTAATAATAACTTTTAAAAATAATTGATATGATCAAAATTAATTCAAATTATAAACACGAAATTAATTCAAATTCAATTACGAAATTAATCCAAATTATAAACAAAATAAATTTAAAATAAAACAACAATCCTAACACTCTTTTAACTAAAATTTCAAATAAGATAGTCGGAAATATAAGTTTTATTAATGTTTAAAGTTTTTACCACAAGTTATCATAAAAAAAAAATTAGCACAAATATTATATTCAAATCATGAATAATTTCTTCTGTTAATTTCCAAGAATTTATCATAGTCACAAAAATTAATATATAAAATAAAATAATTAAAAATATATATTTATATGAAAATTTGAGTTACTTTAAAATAATATGATTTCAACAAAATAATTTTTTTAATTTATATTTTATTTTATTTTCACTTTTATTTTGCGGGTAAAGGATATGAGTAATGATATAGTACCCATATCTTTATTCTTGATGGGTACAAATTTTTTATCCATATCCGCCCACCAATTTTAATGAGTATATCCATATCCGCCCATAGCGGGCAGATATCCACGGGTAATCCGCTAAGGTAAAGTGTGATTGACATTCACTTCATCAGATTTTATCCTGATATGACACAAACAAAAATCTCTATCCACAAACCATTATATGAAATTTATTAATGGTTCAGATTTATTTTATCATAAGGGATGAATTTCTCATTAGATATGAATTGTGAAAGTAGTTGGATTAATTAAAATAGTAGCTATAATTTTAGCTAATCCACAATTCCTATATATATTCAAATAGATTCATAAAAAAACCACCGTATATTTAGTCTATTAGTAAAAAAAAAATCTATTCTGTTTCGTTTTTAGTAAAAAAAAAAAATCTAAATTTGTATTTTTTTCCATTCAAGTTATTGTTCCTCCGTTAGTGATGAATAGTAACCGAGAGATATTTTTATAATTTTATTTTTTTATTTAAAAATAATAATAATTTTCTTTTTCATGTTTTCCTTCTTTTTCATTTTTTACTTCTAATTTTTCTTTCTTTTTATTTCTTCAATTTTTTAAATTTAAAAATTTAAAAATTAAAGATTTAAAAAAATAATTCATTTTTTTTTTTTTTCTTTTTTACCCTTCGTTTTTTTTTTTTCTGTATAAATATCCTTTTTCTCCCCCTTTTTTTCTCATTCCGTTTTTTTTCCATTGTAAAAAATTTAAAAATAAAAAATTTAATTTATAAAAAAAAAAAAATTTATCTTCTTTTCCTTTTTTTCCTTATACTTTTTTCCTTTAAAAAAAATATATTTAAAAAAGAAGGAAAAAAAATATCAATTTTTTATTCTTAAATTTTTTTTTAAATTAAAAATTATAAAAATACCCTCGGTTACTGTTCATCACTAATTGAATGAACACTAATTTAGATGGAAAAACACAAGTTTAGGTGTTTTTTGGTTAAAAACGAAACGAATGAGATTTTTTGACTAATAGGCCAAACTTGCGGTGGTTTATTGGGAATCTCCCTATTTCATACTTTAAAAAAAAATTAAAAATCTAAAATAGATGCAAAATTAGACTGTGTACATTTTTTTTTTCCTTTTAGTATTAGACCAACACAAAATTTTTATTACTTTTAGATTTTTTTTTTAATAAAAAAATGTAAAAATATATTTTTTTTTCAAAAGTAAGTTCCCACACACCGGGAAGCACCAGACCGAGAATTAGATAAAAATATAATTGTTTTTCGATGTCTTACTTACGAATCTAGGAAGTTGATGTATTTTGCATGCTTTCAGTACATTTTTGCTTCCGACTGAGTTACTCGGGAAGCAAATTGAGACCGAAAAGCATGACAATATAATTATTTTGGTCTATTTTTATAAAAACTTTTGAAAAAATTTTGTTTTGTAGAAAACTTTTAAGGGAAAATTATATAAAATAAACCAAATAAAGTTTAAAAATTCAAAACTAAACCAATAGAAGTTTATTTCTATTTTTGAGCTACTCAAATTTTAATTTTCAAAAATAAACCAATCACATATGAAGGTCCTCTTCACAGACCACCTTCACGCCTTTACAATTTAGTGTAAAAGATCTTCACAGAAGGATAAAATGGTCGATTTGGTTCATTTTTGAAAAGTGAAAGTTTGAAAGATTATTTTTGTAAAATTTTTAAAGTTGGGCTATATGATGTAAATAAAAGTTATAAAATAACACAAATGAAAATAACCCAAATTTTAATTTTGATCTAAAAATATAAAAATTTTAAATTGAAAGCCCAAAAGTGCAAATGACTCTTTAATAAATGATTTTGCATTTAAAAAGGCACTAAAAATAAATTTTTATTATCTTGACTTCACTTATGCTATCCAAGGTTGTAAGGAAAATGATGGAACAAAGAGGACACGAGAGATATTTATTGTCAATGAATCTATGAATTAAGTAATTTTTCATAAAATGGACATGTAACATTATATTTTATTAGGAGTGGAAATAGGTCAGGTCAAGTCAGACTTTTGGTTAAACAAATCTGACCTAGATTCTAATATTGCGGCCTAAGTCTGACCTATAATCCTATAACAGGCTTCAATTATAGGTCTGACCTGGCATTTTCAAAGTCTGTCTAGCCCAAAAGCTAGTTTAAAAATCTATCAATAACTATTTATATTTATAAATAAATTATTGGGCTTTAAATATATAAACAATATATGAATAGATTTAATAAATAAGAAATATATATATATATATAATTTACAGGCCAGTTTGATAGGCTTCAAAGGCTTTTACCATAACTTAAGTTTGACCTATTTTATGGCGTCTAACCCCGCCCTGGTCGAGACAACAAGCGATTGAACCACCTCCAAGACAAATTACCAATATCTCAATTTGATTTAATAAACAAAACAATATACTCTATTCAAATCCAATTTTCATTTCAATTTCAATTCCACAAGTCTATTTCATTGGTCTAAATATCAATACTTGACAATATAGCATTATCTCAGACATAGTCAAAAAAGTTCAAGAGTTAAAAATATCTCAATAGTGTAAATATCTCACATTATTACAAACAAAAAATTTAAGTTGGCCACATGGCTAAACAATGCCTTAGGTTTACGTCCACTACTCAAATGAAATAGAGATAATGAATATATAGGGTTAACAAAATTAACTAAGATAAAAAAAATATATATATGATAGTTTTCGAAGACATGAAATTCATGAGAAAAGAAATAAGTATTAAAGAGAATTCATGTCCTATTTTTGTTTACTAGATTACCTGGGGGTTACCATTCAGGCACAAATCAAAAGAAAAGAAACGTAAATAAAAATAAATGAGGGTTAGACTATCGATGTCTAGTTCATAAAATCATACCTTAATAAAGACAAGAAAGCATACATCTAACTTAAAAGGTAAGTAATGAGCATAGAATGCAAATTTCGATACTCTTTAAAGTCCACCAAGTCATAGAAGGCATACAAGAACGCAAACCTACCGATCAATCTCAAGTGAACAAGATTAAAACATACATTATACTCATATCAATCAATACTTACAATCATAAACATTCAATCAATAGGTTTATATCAATCCACAATATCATATTGTAATATTATGAGCATTATATCCATATTTTGAAAGCATATATAAACAGAGGACTTAAATACAAATTCGTAGCCATAAACATGATTGAAATCAGAATTTAAATGAAAGACATATGAAAGTTGTACACCCATTTTCAAAACCTGATATTTACGTACACTTAAAGAAGATTTTGAAATTGCGATATTTAAATGATCAGATTTTTTAATTCTAAAGATATGGTTGATGTTAGGATTGCCTTGAATCACAAGGATTTTCTTTTAGGAAGGTTTTCCTATTTAAAGTTTAGATCTATTTCCTAATTGTTTGATTCATTGTTTTGAAAAATTTGGTTTTCCTAATTTGATCGATTGTATTCCTTAGTTGGAAAGGAAACAAATTAGGAAAGTATGTTTGATGATCACCATAAATACATATGTCTCATAAAGAAGAAAATATATTGTCCTTATAGGGTGGTGATCATTAGATTTGGCTATACCTAGTGCTGGTGATTATTATTGGGGTTGAGGTCTCGCCATTAAGAAGATTTTGAGTATTGAGGTTGGGGTCTCGCCATAAGGAGATTTCGAATTGAGGTTGCCCCCCATTAAAGATATTTCGAATTGGGTTGTATCATAAGTAAGGAGATTTTGATTTGAGGTTTTCTCGCCATTAAGAAGATTTTGAGTTTGGGTTGTCTCGCCATGGTGGAGTTGTTCGCCTCCAAGAGACTTTAAGAAAGCAAGAAATTTTGTGTGGAGAGAAAGAGCTGTTGGAATTTATTTTGTAACCTTTTTCTCTATAGTAAAGTTGTGATCTTTTCGTGGACTAGGCAATTTGGCTAACCATGTTAATTATTATGTTTGTTTTTAATCTGATTATTTTGGTTTAATCGAACTTGGAACTAGAAAGGATAAGGGATAAAACCAAAATTCGTAACAAATTGGTATCAGAGCTTTAGTGGAGGTTTGTTTGAACATCAAGTTTGAAGTGGACACCTCGATTTGAATTAGTATCCATGATATAGACCAGTGAGACCAATTTACTGAAATATTTTGATCAATAGAATTTTCCGGACATCTTGGAAGAATTGAAAAATTCTCCTTAACTGACCGTTAGATGATGCACAAATTTGATTCGAATCTTCTACACATATAGTTATAACCTTTGACTGTTCATATTGTAGATTAAAGATTCGAGTGAAGAGATATGACATCAACATTTGGGTTCATGGGTTTCGTAGATCTGTCTTGTGCAATTAGATTGAACAAGGATATCTCTCTTATGAACCATTGGATCAGGCTAAATTTTGGATATGTTATAGAAGACAAATGGAGGTTAAATTTGGATGGTGGAGATTTCTAAAATGAGTGATATTGAACAAAATATGACTATTGCGTATTGGAAGCCTGGTAAAGTATGAGATTGAGATCAAGAACTAAAAATATTTGGATTTGGAATTTTGGATTTGGTAGTTTCTCATTCGAGGTGGAGAAATATTTTGGATTTGATAGAGAATGAATTGAATGATGGAGACAGAATTAGATTGGTAGCGATCAAAGAAAAATGATTCAAAAATTTGAGGTGATTCAAATCAAGGTGGAGATTTGTTAGGATTTCCTTGAATTACAAGGATTTTCTTTGAGGAAGGTTTTCCTATTTTAAGTTTGGATCTATTTCCTAATTGTTTGATTCCTTGTTTGGAAAGATTTGGTTTTCCTAATTTGATTGATTGTATTCCTTAGTTGGAAAAGAAACAAATTAGGAAAGTATGTTTGTTGATCATTATAAATAGAGTTGTCTATAAAGAATAAAGTATCTCGTGCCTATGGGACGGTGATTATTATATTTGGGTCATACCTAATGGGGGTGATGATCATTGGGGTTGGGGTCTCACAATTAAGGATATTTCGAGTATTGAGGTTGGGGTCTCACCATAAGGAGATTTTGAGTTGAGGTTGAGGTCTTGCCATTAAGGAGATTTCGAATTGAGGTTGTCTCACCATTAAGGAGATTTTGATTTGGGGTTGTCTCGCCATGGTTAAGTTATTCGCGTAAAAGAGATTTTCAGAAAGAAAGCAATTTTGTACTGAGAGAAAGTTGTTGGAATTTATTTTGTAGTATTTTTCTCTAAATTAAAGTTGTTATCTTTCCGTGGATTAGAGAATTTTTCGAACCACATTAAATATTAAGTTTATTTTTTGTCTGATTATTTTGGTTTAATCGAACTTGGAACTAGGAAGGAAGAGGGATTAAACTTAAAATTCTTAACAGTTGAAAAATAGACTCAAAGATGAATCTATAGCTGTAAAAGACACCTATATTGGAGTCCAAATGAAGGAGAATGAGGGCTGAGTTCCAACCGTGTTCTAATCAAATTCTACTAAATTCTAACTCAGTGATAAGGTAGAAAACATGTTCCAAGAGTTTTTATAGAGGAGTAACCAAATTCTAACTCGGTAACCCAAAAAAATGTCCTAATTCAGTTTTGTTTCACTTGACAGCTTCCACGCTATCCATCTGAGCAATTTGCTCAGTTTTGTATCATAATCAAACAACATTGGAATACAACCAAAATTAAAACATAGTAACTAAGTACGTTAAATAACATGTATAATTCAATTAATTGCCAAAAGGTCAATATGGTTGGGCACAGCACACTAAACAAAAGGTCTACTTAGGTAACTACTCGCAGCAACAAGACTTTTAAGACGATTTCTAGACCAAAACCAATATGTTCCAACATCAAGTAACATGATACGAAACAAAACTAGAGGTGTTCGTTCGGGAAGGCCCGTACCGTACTGTACCGAAATTTCGGTACTTTCAGTATTCGAGACGGAATTTTAGAGATCCAGCCGTATTATAAAATTTCAGTACGGAACGTACCGAAATAATTCGGTACGGTACGAGATATGTACCATATTACTAAATTTTAAAAAAATAATAATAATAATAAAGACAAATAAAATATTCTATTGTATTGCATCGCACAAAACAAACCCTTGCCTTAGACTTTTAGACAATCATCGCTTCCAAAACCAAAAATCCAAAAACAAAACTTTTCTCTCTTCATCGATATCAATTCGTCTCAAATAATCACCAAACAACCTAATCGTTCCCTTGTCATCTCAATCGCAAACAAGTTCGTGAAATTTGAGATTTGGAGATCGTTCATCAAATTTGGGATTTGGAGATCCAAGATTCTGTTTGGAATTATTCCATTCTTCTTCAGCAGTGAGTTGCTTCATCTACCTCATTTTTCATTATTTAAACTTGCAATTTTCGTTTCTGTGTCTTCTAATTTGTATTTAATTTCAAAATTTTCTTTGTTAACACAAAATAGAGTATAGTATACTCTGATTTAGTATCCCACTGTAATTTAGAAAGTTATTTTTAATCCTTGTTTGTTCATAAATAACCACTGTAAGTGATAATTTATAGTTTAGGCTGAAGAAATCTGGGCAATGTCAGTTGAGAACTTGAGAGTGATTTTTTTGGTCATTTTTTAACCTGATTCCTTGTGTTTGTGCTTTAAGATGATTTAACATTTTGTTAGGTTTGGTAGCTCAGAAAATTTGGGGAAAAATATTTCCAAGTGAACTATGAGTGATTGAAAATGTCTTTAGCTACAGGTTACATATGTATTATTGTTATTAATTTATAAAGCTTAGTTTGTAATGGTTATTAATCATATATGTTGCTTTGAGATAATTGTCGTAGACCTGTTTCTAACCATATTAAACTGTTTAAAAAATCTGGAATTGAATCTATTGCCCTATCTATATATATATATATATATATATATATATATATATATATATATATATATATATATTTTGCTTGAGATCATTCATACAAAATTGTTATAAAGCTGTGTATTTTACTTTGCATAATTTTACTAATGAGAATGTATTTGTAATTTAATTGTGATGTGGTATGAGTCAATCTCAAGATGCTCGAGATGTGAACTACAATAGCAAACTGCCCATGCCTAACCAACCTTCTGATAAATATGCTCAAACTCAATCCTCTACTCAAGATGCACAACCCTCTGCTCCTCGTCCAAAACGAAAAGCTATGGAAAAAAGATCAAAAGTTTGGGATCATTTTACCACGTATAAAGATGGATCGGGTAATGAAAGATCAAGCATGACTGCCACGAAAAGTGTAAATATTGTCCTTCTTTTTATGCTTGTAATAGCTCTAGAAATGGCATTAGTGGCCAAGGTTGTCAAAATCGCTTTTTTACCTGAAATCGCTAGAGGCCACACAAAATCGTATCGTAAAATCGTAACGTAAAATCGTAAGATTTTACATATAGTTAAACTATAGTATATTATATATATATATATATATATAATTTAAAATCATGTAATATTTTATTTAATTAAATCTACCTTAGTCACAATTCAAACACACTAATAAAAATAATTCAACATAAAATTCCGACTTAATAATCCATGATGTTTCAAATATAAAGACAACTAGACAATAAATAAGTTCACAAACTTAACATAAGCCAATAAAAAAAAATACTTGTCAAAGCAATCTAAAGAAAATCATTAGCACTTTTCTCCAAACTACAACCCTCTAAATCATCATCTTCATCATCCTTTTCATTATCATTAAAACCATCACTACCACCAATTTCAACTTCACCAATTAGATCATGGACTTGAACATCACCACTAGCACTTTCTCCATCAATTTCATGATTTGATCCTTCCAAATCTTGAATATTGAAGTTGCTTTCAATTGCATTATCTTCAGCATCATCAATTTCATTTTCAACATCATTAATTTCATTTTCCTCCGTAATCCACTCATTATCGGAGTGTAGCTCTTCAAAGCGTTCAACATCTTCTTGAACTCTTGATTTTCTATCCTTCAATCTTAAATTATACATAACGAAAACCAAATCATTCATCTTTTTTTGATGCAAACAATTCCTTTTTTTTTATATGAACCTGAAAAGATTATAAAATAACATATTAAATATAACTAAGTATTCTTACTTTAATTAGGAAATGAAAGGCAATAATTAAATATTAGTATCTTACCATTTCAAATGCACTCCAATTCCTCTCGCATCCAGAAGAGCTACAAGTTAAACTTAATATTCGGATGGCAAACTTTTGCAATTCTGGACATTGGTCACCATAAGAATCCCACCACTTGGCTGGAGGTTTCTTATCCCTTGTCATCTTTGCCGCTTCAATACCAAATAAACCTTTTGCATCTTTGAAAGCCTCTAGTTGCATATCTATCTTATACCTTTCCATAGGATCAGGCACCATTCTTTCAATGCAACTATATAATCCTATTTTCACTTCTGCATCAACCTTGAAATTAGCACTATAATGATAATGAGGATTCAAATAGTATGCTGCAGCATGCAAGGGACGATGTAATTGAAGCTCCCATCTCTCATCAATAATTTTCCAAATAGGCTCATAGCTACAAAAATATTTATCACATTAAAAGTAAAGAATGAATGAATTAAATTAACAATATTGAGAAAAATAAATAAATTACCTCTTCTTCACATTTCCAATTATTTTGGATTTTCTCTTTTGCTTGATCCATCTCATCATATATAAAACCCATGGCTGGCTTTTCATCAGAATCCACCATTCGAAGCACTTTGATTAAAGGATATGCAGCTTTGAGACATGTCACAATATTTTTCCAAAACCTGCTATCCCAAACTATATATTGAATTTGCTTCCCTTCTTGAGTACTCACAAATTTACTGCTCTTCCAAGTTTTTGAAGTAAACATGGTCATCAAAACACCCTTCATATCATTAAGGCATCCTAGAGTCAAATAGGCTGTGGCAAACCGAGTCAAGGCCGGTCTTATCAAATCTCTCCCCTTACTAAAATGCCTTAGCATTGCAATAAGCAAAGGCCTCTGATATATGTAACTTGTAATCCTTCTAGCTTTTGCTATTGTCACTTCATGCACCTTTATCTTCTTCTCAAAATCCTCCAAAATTAAATCAATACAATGTGCTGCACAAGGAGTCCAATACAACCTCTTCCTTTTATTCATCAACATCTCTCCGGCTGCTTTGTAGTTTGGATGCATTATCTGTAATAACTTGCACCATTTTCCTCTCCAACTTTCTCAACAATCTCATCTAACATTTCAAATACCTTTTCAGCAGTTTTTGAAATGTCGGATGCATCAACAGAAGATAAAAAGATCGTACCTTTCGGGCTATTCACCAAGAAGATACAAATTGTACGCCTTTTCTTATCTGTCCATCCATCAGACATAATTGAACAACCTGTTTTCACCCATTCCGCTTTATATTCTTCAAGCATATCCATGGTGCTTTCAACTTCTTTCTTCAAATATTTTTCTCTAATTTCATGATATGAAGGAGGCTTGAATCCAATACCATACCTTGCAACCAAATCAAAGATTTTTATGAATTCTGGATTTTTTACACAATGAAAAGGAATGGCACTCGTGTAAAAAAATCTAGCAATTTGTTGGCAAGCTGCTTCCCTCAAATCTTTTTTCATCATTTGATTGATAGTAGATTGGGTGCTCCCGGTCCCACTACTTGCGCCTTTTTCCTTAGTAGAAGACCCTAATTCCATCACTCTTGATTGTCCTTCCACCTCATTCATACTAACATCATCCAGAAAACTCTTTCTTTTCTTATGAGAAATTTCCATTATTTTGCCAAGAACCACCAACATCTCTTTTCTAACATCATCAGGTACAGTCAAACATGGCTCAACATCTTTACGAGTACCAGCCAAATGATGCTTAAATCTATAAATCCCTCCAGTAAATATTTTATTACAATACTTGCACTTGACTTTTTTGGAATTATTTTCAACATCAATACCATGCTGCCAACCTAAATCAGTTCTACTTCCCGATGCATTTTTTCTTCTACCTCGAGTAGCAGCAACTTCAGATGTAGACATTGCTTCAAAACACTGAAAAAATAAAATAAAAAAATAAGTAAAAAAAAATTAAGTGCACCTAAAGCAGCAACAAAACAAAATATTAAGTGGACCATATCAACAAAACAAAACCCAACTAATTTGTCATTTCAATAATAAATGGACTTATGAATGTGATCATTTAGTTTCACATTTCCTCTCCCAAAAATTCAAACCAATCGTTTACACCGGCAATATTTAAATTGAAATTTAGATATCATTTGATCATAAATTATATTTAAACAAATTTCAAAATATTATTCAATATCCAATTGTACTATTGAAGTTTATTTTGTTCAATTTGTTTTATTTATCATTATACTTTCAAAACCAAAAATTTAGAATGGAGAAAATTAAACAAGTAAATTGAGCAGTATTTCTTGGGTAGTTGAACTAAATACAAAGATTACCTCATACACAATACTATACTACTATTAATGTAAATGTGGGAAAAACTTTCAGTGCAGTTGGACTTGATTATGCAGGATAATATAAATCCCAAACAAACAACTTTTATACTTTGACTAGCAGTAGTTAACACAGAAGAGGAAAATAATATAAGCATCAGAAACAGAACAATTTTCAAACTTCTTATACTAATTGTTGACTTAAGAGAACAAAACAGAACATCTCCTGCTTTCAATTTTCGTACTTACAGAATCCAAACTTACAGAATTTATACTTACACAATTCACCCAATTTTAGAAGCAGAACATGCTATTGATTTTGAGGAACAAAACACAAGCTACTTACAATTTACAAGATGTTGGCGAGAGACGGGTTCAGAGTAGATGGTCATAGACTGAGTACCAAAGACACTACCAGCTGTGTAAATGTGTCTTCACTCTTCATCAGCCATACAACTGCAGGCTCTGGACGAGAGGAGAGCGGGATGCCGAGGAGAGGAGAACGTGACGCGGTGACAGTAGATCGTGACGCCGGCGAGAGAAAAATCGTGACAGTGGCGAGAGGAGAGGGAGAGTGTGTCGATCGTGATCCTCTCACCGGCGAGAGAAAATCGTGACAGCGGCGAGAGGAGAGGGAGAGGTGTGTGTGTCGGTCGTGATTTGGGGAGAGCAGAGAAGACAGTGGCTATTGATTTTGGTGAAAAAACCCTACCTTACCTTTTAAATGTCTATTCTCAGTCAACGCGTAAAATCGAGTTTTTTTGCACGATTTCACCGATTTGAACGATTCCACCCCGATTTCGCTACGATTTCACCCACTTTCGATTTCATACACGATTCAACACGTTTTTGTCTGCTGGAAACGTAAACGCGTACGTTTTTACGTCTTAAAACGCGATTTTGACAACAGTGTTAGTGGCATGAGAAGACATTTAGAAAAATGCAAAAATAATCCCAGTAATTCAATAGTGGCTGAAAATCATACTATTGATGAATATTGCCAAAGTAGTATAGGTGAAACTAGGGAAACATCTTCTGAAGTTAAGTTTGATTATGATGCCCCGAGAAAATCCTTACTTGAAATGATTATTATAGATGAGCTGCCTTTTAAATTTGTTGAGAATGAAGGTTTTAGGAGATTTATGCATGTTGTATGTCCTCAGTTTCATGTTCCCTCTAGAACTACTATAACTAGAGATTGTTTGAAGCTGTACATGGATGAGAAATCTAAGTTAGTGAATTATTTTGCTCAAACTGGTCAGAGGTTGTCATTAACTACTGATCTGTAGACTTCTAATCAAAGAATCTCATACTTGTGTTTGACTGGGCATTATATTGATGAAGAGTGGAAATTACATAAGTGCATCTTGAATTTTATTCCATCTCCAAGTCATAAGGGTGAAGAAGTTGGTGTTTTGATAGAAAAGTGTTTAAATTCATGGGGTATTACTAAAGTTTTCTCAATAACAGTTGATAACGCTTCTTCTAATGATAACACTGTGTGTTATTTGAGAAGAAGATTTGTGAATTGGCAAACTGCTATTTGTGGGGGGAAATATGTTCATATGCGATGTGTTGCTCATATCATCAACTTAGTTGTAAGAGATGATTTAAAAGAAATGAATGAATCCATTGAGAGAGTAAGAGCAATGGTGAGGTATGTAAGACAATCACCAATGAGGATAAAAAAATTTGAGGAGTTTGCTTTGGAAGAAAAGATTGAGTCTAAAAAATCATTATGTCTTGATGTTCCAACAAGATGGAATTCGGTGTATACTATGTTAGAAACTGCTCTTATTTACCAAGCTATTTTTCCATAGATATGAGGATTGTGATGCTAATTTTAGGGCTGATTTTATGAGTGATGGACCTTATGGGAAAGTTGGTTTGCCCACAAGAAATGATTCAGAAGTTGTGGGCAGATTGTTGAAGGTTTTAGAGCACTTTTATGAACTAACGGTTCGAATTTCTGGTTCTTTATATGTTATGTCCAATACATTTTTGGATGAAATTTCAGATGTTGATGAAGCTATGCAAAGATGGCTTTCAAGTCATGATGATGCATTGGTTGATATGGCTTTGAGGATGCAAGCTAAGTTTGACAAGTATTGGGGGGATATTGAGAAAATGAATATGATGTATGTGGCAGTCATGCTTGATCCTCGTAGTAAATTTGTTTATGTTTCCCACACTCTTAAGAATATGTATGAGGAAAAAGGTGAAAGAATGAGTGCAATGGTAAAACAAGCTGCTGAAGCTATTTTTGATGAGTATAAGAAGATGTATCAAGCTGCTAAGGAACCGACAACTTCCTCGACTAGCGGTGACAATTTACTTAGTAGTTGTAGTGAAAGTGGTAGTAAAGCAATTGGTGAGAGGGAAAGGGTAGCCATTAGGCAAGTAGGAAGAAAAGAAAAAAGCAAATGGCATTTGAAGTTGGAGATATCCAAGAATCTGAGTTAGAGATGTATTTGCTTGAGCGAATGGAAAAGGAAGATGATGATTTTGATATATTAGATTGGTGGAGAAAGCATTCCCCTCGAATTCCAGTTTTGTCAAGGATGGCAAGAGATATCCTTGCAATGCTAATATCAACTGTTGCTTCGGAATCAACTTTTAGCACGAGAGGAAGGGTTATTGATGATTTTAGAGCGTCATTAACTCCTAAAATGACACAAGCTTTAATTTGCTCCCAAGATTGGTTGTGATGCACACCAATTAAGTGCTATGAGGAGAATTTTGAAGTCATCCGAGGTAATTTTTTTAAAGATATTCAAAACAGGTACTTAAATACATAATATTATTAACTTGATATTTCATTACTTTATGTGTTTCTATATGCAGAAGTTTATGCAAGCCCAAGCTCACAACTTAATGGCATTGAGCTCGAAGCTGCAAACATCATTGGATAATCATACTCATAAGGTACTTAATACATTTATATAATCATAATTTTTATTTTTTAAAAGTTGCTTGTATTGTGCTATCTACTAGTCTAGAGCTATCTGCAATGCATTTTGTGTAATTGTAACAATTTTGAATATATGTTTAGGTGTATCTAGGGATGGATGGAAGTTCTGTGGTTCATTTATACGTTTGGATTGGGGATTGGAGTGCTCAAGTTAAGCTTTTATTGGATGTAGAGTTGATAGCCCTGCTTGTGAACCAAATCAATTTTCATTTAAATCTTGTTGATGTGTTTTTTAGTTTTTTCGAAGCAGAATCGATAGTCCTGTATTGTCTTATTAGTTTCCCTTTTTATTTGTTAATTTTGGATTTGATTTGGATAATTGACATGTTTTGGAAAGTGGCTGTGGACAACTGTTGTTTCTAAGTTTGGATTTGTGTTTATTTTTTTTTTATATGTGAGTCGTTGTTATTTATTTGATAATTTTTATGTTTGGTATTAGTATGTGAAGCAGCTAGAGTTTCTTGAAAAATAATCTTTAGCATGTGCTGTTGTGTCTCCTAACATCTATCTATGTAGATTGTCATCCTGTTCAGCTTCTCTGTCTTCGTCGATCATCTCGAGACTCGAAGCTCTCTATAGCCAAGTAATTGCTTCTATCTATTTTTTATTTAATTCATATTGTTTGGCTAAATTATTCATCTTTTGTGTCTCATTTTGATTAATTGTAATTATGAGTTGAAATTGGAATGAAACTGCTAGATGATGATGTTTGTTTGTTTTTAAGCTCTAGATTCATATTATAGTGGAGAGCCTTCAATAGTTGATGAGAGAATATCTTGATATCTTCGGAAAATGCAGAGAAAAGCTTTTTAATGTAAGATCACATTGACCAAGGCCGCATTTAGATGACCAGGTACTTGAGAAAGTTCGAATACTAGATCAGTTATCTTATGTTCAATTAATTGGATTTTGCTAATTACTATTCTCTTTATATTTGGCACTTATCTTTCTTCTTACTGGCTTTGCACAATTTCACTTATCAGGCCTATCATTATAGGTAATTGTATCTTGGAATGGACTCGCCATTTCTTATTTTGCAAGAGTTTCAAATATTCTCAAGCATGAGGCTGAGAGAACTACGTTTGACTTCCCTGTTGTTGGTTATGATGTAAGAATATTTTCATCTCTATGTATTCTGGATGATTTAAATTGGCTTTTGTGATTTATATTATGATCAGTAGTGTTCTAATAGATTAATACAACTTGATTTAGGAAGTGCAGTACTTTGTTCATTATCAATTATATTTTCATGGTTAAAGATAAAAGTATATTGAAGTGGTTACGAGTGATGGCGATTTGAACATGAAAATTATGTACAACCATAGTGGAGGCCTATGATTTTAACCTTACCTCCATCAAAGTAACCTTGGCTATGATTGAATTTTTTTTCCTTTTGCATTGTTAGACTTATTAGGCTCAGTTTCTCTGTTGAAGGGTGTTACAAGCAGCTTATATATGTTTAATTGATGTTTAATTGAATCTGTCATACAATTTCTTATATTGATGTTTCTAATGGATGGTGCAGATATCTGCTGGTTATAGGAGTCTTGTTGAAACCTTTTTGTTCAATCCTAGTTGGGGATCTATTTTTCATGTTTTCAGTGATATTTCTATCTTGGATCAGAGCTTCTATGGAAACAACATCTTTGGTAGGAAACAAGAGCTGGATAGTTAGGAGTGTTAGTTGGATTCAGAATCTATTGTTGAAAAATTTGCTGATGTCTTCAAGAGGCAGTGTTCTGGATTGTCCATTTCAAAAGACAATGTTCTGTCTTTTCTTTCTTCATACAATCAACTTATTAAATTGTTTATGAATTGCCTCCTGCATTGAAAAAGTGCATACATGGGAAGAAGTGGTTGTGTAGTAGTAATAGTGAATGCTTATTTATGTTTCTAATGAATGGTAGAGTGATTAATTTTAAGAATATTTTTGTTTTTTTTAGAGATGAATGCTTTTCTATTTCTCAAACATGATAATGAATTGATATGAGTTAATCTCAATTAATTTGAATGACAGGTACCAAATTCAATACTGTATATTTTAAATTCGGTATAATTTCGGTACTGTCCCGTACCATACTGTATACCAAACAGAAATTTTTTCGGTACCGAATACCGTACCATATTAGAAAAATATGGGTCCGGGACGTCCCGAAAATTCGGTATTCGGTTCGGTATTCGGGATGTCCCGTACCGTGCACACCCCTAAACAAAACTATATCAGACAAGTTATCATCAATTTCTCATTCAATTACATAGGAATCAAGGTCCACCATCGATAGATAATGCAAGTATTCGGTTAACCAAAATCAAAATTGAACCAAACTTTTGGTTTTTGGTAAGGTGACATCAAAATATTTAAACCGATAATCGAACCGACTTTAAATCAGTTAACCAAAAATTAAAATAAAAATTTTTGGATAACCAAAATAATTAATCGAAAATTTCTCCATCTCTTCAAAACAACTAAATGTTTCCAATATATTTTAAGATAAAAACCCCAAAAATATCTAATGGCATGCGAACTATCCTTATAGATAGAAATCTCTAATAAATGCGATATTAATAGATAGAAATCTCTAATAAATGCGATATTAATAATGTGAGGAAAAATTCACAAATCAATCAACTAAATCAGATTTCAAATTTTACCTGGCTTAAAATATGTCAAAATCACAAATCATCCATTTATTCGGCCACGGAACATCTACATACTCATTATTTTCCCTAAGCCAATAAACAATTTAAATATCAACATATTTCAATTGCAACTAATTTTCTATCATATAAGTAAAAATGAGCTATCCGATCGGGCGTAATACACCTTAATGCGTAATGACCCAAATTAGGAAATCAAGTTTTACGATTCCTTCATTGGTTGTCCATGTTCAAGTTATTATAGTGGTCATATTAAAAATAGACTACAAGCATTTGAGCCCGAATTCTGAAAATAAGCCCAACAAAATTTTCCTAGAGATTAGGAGTCCAAACTGGGTACAATTATTCAATAATAATCTGGTTATTAATAGTTAAATGGTAATAAAATATGATTTATTCATTATTACCTAATAATTAAAAAACTAAATCTAATAAAATTGGAAAGATAAACATAAAAGGTAACAAATAATTATAATTCGACTAGAATATCAGTTAAAAGGAGATATTATCTCTCCTAAAACCATATAAATAAAAACTCGCACAAAAGGAAAAATGCATTCAGAAAACATCTACTAAAACGTTGTTGAAATCTTCTCTAAAACTGGTTTTCGAAGTCTTACAAAATAAAGGAGTCTAATTCTTTGTAACTTCCTCACCACCACAGTCATGATTTAAAACATTTATATAACTTCCAAAAAATATCTTCTCTAATGGATGAACAGTCTTCATCCATTAGTTGAATTTTAACTATTCATTTTTGGAAGGATATTTTTTTTCTTTTCACTATTTATTTTATTTTTTAAAAAATATTAAATAAAATTTTGAAAAAATTATTTTATAAAAAATCAAAATTTTCCTTTTTCCTTTTTCTTCTTTTAATTCATCCTCCCTCCCTCTCCTCCTTTCTTTCTCTTGTCTCCCTCCTCTTCTTTTTCTCTCAAACCACACCGAACCATTGTCTCTTAACCTCTATCTGCATATTTGTTTTTGATGTGGTATGGTTTGATAGAAAAAGAAGAAAAGAGGAGGAGAAGACGAAGAGGAGAGGGTGGGATGAAGAAGAGGAGGAATCTGCATAAGAAGTAAGAAGAAAAAAAAAAAAAAGAAAATATTTGAGTTTTTTTTTTTCATTTTTTCAAAATATTTTTTAAAATAAAATGAACAACATAATGACCGAAATACCCCTAAAATAATTAGAGGGAAAAATTCAACTTCATGTGTGAACACTAACAATAATGTTGACTAATAGAAAAGTGGAAAAATGAAAATTCTGAAAATATAGAAATTTTTTTAAAATTTTTCGAAATTCTTAAAGATTTTTTTTTTTGAAATTAACCTTATAATATATATATATATAATATAATTAATAACTTAAAATTATTTTGAACCATATTTATAATATCTTCTATTTAGGCTTAAATGGAATAATTTCAAATCGAATTTGGATGGAATTGATCCCAATGCTATTTAGCTTTGAGAGAAATACTTGATGGTTTTGGAATGACAATTTAATGACTTCTAATTGGAGTTTCATTTGTAATCCATGGTTGGTTTGGTTGTTATTGCTGGTGATGTTTTTAGGGGAGAAAGTAGGATCTAAACCACCTCTATAGTCATTTTCAGTAACTGCAATATCATTTGTATGTTTGATGCATATAGGAAGTAGATTTTGGCAGTTTGAAATGTTGTTATGGAACATGTGATGTTATGGGGTGTTTACTTTTGTATATTGCTGCTGAAAAATTTCAGCTTTTAACATGTTTTCCAGACACTGTTTTACCAATTTGGAGGCAAATTTTGGAATGCTATTTTAACATTATTTAATAAGAGTTTTATACCATGTTGAAGCCCTCATATTAAAATACAACTATATGGTTTAGTTCCCCCAAAAAGAATTTGAAAAGATGCCAAACTTCAATGAGTTTTCCAGCAAATTATGTCAGGTTTTATACTTGGTAAAAATAGACTTTTAACCTTCAGTTTCGGTAGAATACTGCAGTGTATTTCATCCCTAAATCATCACATTTTGAAGCTTAAATTTTCTCAGATTTATTTTCTGATATATGACCTTTAAAAGCATATAAATTTCATTGATTTCGGAGATCGTTTGAGGGTTGAACTCTCGCTCAAAGATAGACATTTGAAACCTGCAAAACTGGACTGGTTTATAGGCTGAATGTTGGACACTGTTTGTCAAATGTTAAAACCTTTTTAGAAACAATATTTTTAGTCCAAAATTTTTTTATTTCAATATTGTTATATGGGTAAAACAAGGCCTACTTAGTTATCACTTTTTGATATCTGTTAAAGGGTCAAAATGAGCTCCCGAAATGACTGTTTGGATAAGGTAAAGCCCTGAAAATTTTCTAAATAAAACTGTGTTTTGTGGAGCTTCATTTGCTAATACTTTTCAGCCATCAATTTCCAAATAATGTGCCTTTTATGGCTACAGAATGATAGTAGAGATGTAATTGATCGTTTTATGTTAATTTTATTAAATTTGGATAGCTTTTCAGACCTTTGAGCTAGTGTTCGAAATGGGAAAAAACTTATGTTTTATTGACATAGAGAAATGGTTGAAATTTTATGGTTATTGTTTATTGGATGTGATTCGTTTGTAATGCCTTAGATTAGTGACTTTTTTTTTTTTTTCTTCAGTTGTGGGATTGAATAAATTAGTATGATAGCTAGGGTCAAATCAGTTCGTAAGTTATCCAGGATCTTATGATCATTCATTATGATAATTAGTGCTATGGGTGAACTTCCCACCAATTATCCATGAATTTTATTTGAATCCATGTTGGCTATGAATAGATTTCCCTACCCCAATTCAAGATTTATGTCTAGTTAGCTATAGGTGGACTCCCTCACTAGATCTACCGTTATTCAATTTGAATTTTATAAGAATGTTTAGGGTCATTAGGGAAAGGCTATATTATATTATAATTTATCGTGATCATATTCTACTTTTGATAAATGATCTAGTTGAATGAAATGATTGTCGTTTTCAAATTATGAATTTATGATTCTTGTTCCCTTGTGAAATTCACGAAACTATATAAGTATACATTCATATTCAGTTATGTGATTGCATATGTGCCGGTGTTTAAGTTTTAAAATTTATTGTATATTATCAATTATTATGGAATGTCTAGTCTGGTTATATGCTCAGCATGACAATTTACATGTGATTGTGAGCGTACCATTAAATTAACTTTAGATTGTGTCTCATTTACTACGTTATATACTAACACTGTTCTCTCACCTTTTAAGGGATATCATTTTGCAAATACAGTGTAGATACCTTGTACATGCATAGGAGTCCTGATCCAGAGATACATCAATAAAGGCCATAAGGTAGTTCCATGTCTATAATGTCTTATTTAGAAGGATATGCATTTTCATATGGTTCTATTTTGTAATTTTATGTAAATGTTTTAAATAACTTGCTTTTGTACGCAACCTAGGAATCATATTAAACATATTTTGTAAAAGTTTTAAAAAGTGGATTGTTGTAAAATTTTCAGTTTATTACTTTATGCCAAAAATGTTTATGTTTATATATGGATAGTTTGATGAAACATCAGGTTTTCAGTTTTAAACGAAAATGATGTTTTCAGTTTTAGATAGTTGATAGTTTAGTTTATTTTAGTGGTATGGATGATCCTGAGTTAGGTCGGATTATCTGCCAATATAATGTACACTCGAATAGACGGCGGAGTTGGATTTGGGCTTAGGACAGAATCCATTTTGAGGGTGTCACAATATTAATAACAACCATGTTCAAGTTGATCAAACCAAAATCTTTTAGATTAATAAAAGGGTTATTTCCAAAATCCAATCGCAGGTTTGAAAAATTAGCCAAAAACTTACAAATTTTTCATTTTTGGTCAAAAACCAACATTCTGATAGTTTCCATCCATTTTACTGTTCATCCGTTCGTTGATGAACAGTAACCAGGGGTATTTTGGTAATTTTTAATTTTTTAAAAAATAAAAATTAACTATAAAGCAAAAGAAAATAAAAAATATTTTTTAAAAATCGGAAATTACAAAAATACCCCTGGTTACTGTTCATCGACTGACGGATGAACAGTAAAATGGATGGAATATGTCAGAATGTTGGTTTTTTGCCAAAAATGAAAAAGCTGTAGGTTTTTGACTAATTTTTCAAACCTGCGGTTGGTTTTTGGAAATCTCCCTTAATAAAATTTTACCAAATCAAAACCCTAACCCTAATTCAAATTAAAATTCTAGTTACCTCCACAAAACCGGAATGAAAAAATAAAACTTTTAAAAAAACAATGTCGAATTTGAAACAACCGTAACCAAATAATTATCAACGACAAGACAATCGGTTTTGGAGATGATAGTTATTCACGATAGCATAACATGATCGAATGACAATGCCAAAACTAGAAGGCAGTGGCAAGAACAAAATTGAATGGAAAGAGAGAGAATTTTGATGTAGGATTAAAATAAGGTGTTTTTTGTGACGCTCCAGCTCTGGCCTAGCTGGAACCTCACCAAGAGTGGGGAGTCATAGAACGACTACGTTATCAATATTACAATCTGATACACCTAAAAATCTTTAATTGAAACCTGTCAAAACTATAATATGTACGATGATAAAAGAGAGGAACTATGCAAATATAGTTACATTTACTAATGTTCACGAATGATAGTTTATATAGCTATCTTCACTAGTCACTACCACAAATGTATACATACACTTCATTGAGTGAAACTCAAAATATAGATGTATTATAAGTTCACTAGCTACACTACTACATGAAGACTTTACTAGCTTAATACATGATTAATAGAACTATTTATACATATATGAAAATATGCCATATACAAAAAAAAAAAAAAAAAAAAAAAAAATTCTATGGACGTGATATGCCCATAATACTATGAGACTCCATAAGAGGCTTTTAAGACCCAACCAAAACTCAATCTACTCTATCACCTGTTCCAATTTGCAAATAAAGAAAGAAAAGAAAAACAAAGAAAACAACGGGTAAGTTAAAAAGCCAAGTTGGTAAACCTTGTCCAAAATATAAACACACATGTATGTCCTACAAATAATCCATTTTAACTAATATGTGGCACAAGAATGCAATAAAACATCCAAAGTTTGCTTCCAACGCAAGTAACAAATAAACATCACCGAAAGGAACAATCATCATAAAGATAAACACATAAAACATTCTAAATAGCTGCAAACTATATGCTTTTATATCATTTAATTAGTTACAGATCGAATTAAGGTGAAGGTGATGCAAATACAATAGTTACTTGCACCACAAGTAACCGAAAATAACGAATCCCATAATTCAGTTCAATACAATACTTATGCTTTAAATAGGTTTAAAGGGTCACTAAAGGGGTAAAAATGTCAAAACACAATCTACGGAAGCCAGCGGACTCAACCTAAACAAAATAATTAACTTACAATTTTTAATCATGGACGACTCTGCTTACGGCTTGACAAGTCACGAATAAGTCGTGAAATTATCAATTGTTCAATTTATTTTACTAACAGAAAACTCGTGCGTCGCAAAATTATTAAGTTGGTCGAATCAAAATAGAGGGACATGGCTTCACAACTTGACAAGTCGAAACATGTTGTGAACGCCAATCTCTGGGTTAAGACAGAACATTTGACAGCACTACCCTACTGTCAGGCTGAGCTATGTATTCAGGTGATCGACAGTACAAGGCCCGCCAAAGTACCTGTATAACAGCCTAAACCAATCCAAAATAATATCTTTAAATCCCTTAGACAAGAACAATCTAATTGTCAATTAGTCTTAAGTTTGATTAATAACTAAATCCTTATTATGGTCTCTAACTTTATAAATAATTAGATTTTAATGTTTACACTACTTAGACATTCCAATGGTAGTCGGTCCACCATATTAGTAATTCTTAATAGCCACATTATTAACTAACTCCATAATTAGTCATTACTTATTCATGTTATCTTCAAATTACCATATTCAACATATTGACATTAGGCCAATTCAATCATCTTTAACCAACTCTCTACTACACAAGCTGAGTTATTCGCTCAAGCGAGACACAACTTAAAACCTGCCCCGCAACATAATTAAGTTTGCAAATTTCTAATATTTGAGTTAACATTACAATCCCATTAAACCATATGCAAAACAACCTACAAATTTATATTTAGATTACGAGAATGCTAACTTAAAGTCGCACCTACATAATTCAAATAGCTCCAATTCATTAGTTCATCTAGCTTTACATCCTTAGTCGACTAGCAAGTCATTTAGCATATTTGTTAACCCATTTGTTAATCAAATACTCTTATTCTTATTCATACTAGCTTAGTCTATATAATAGGCTACTCAATTAAGTTACACTTGGTCAAGATTATTATCTAAGCCATTCAAGATTAAAATTTACAGCATTACAAATTTTTATATCGCAACACTCTTAGACAACCAAAAACTTGTCACTAATTGTGACACTTGCAAGGTCCGCTCTTACAGACACCCTTCAAGAACAAACCACAACATTAGGTGTCAACAAAATCCAAATGCATTATCAACACTCAATCATTTGGTCCGGGACCATTCCCAATGAAACCAAATAAAAAGACACGTTCATTGCATACTTTGCCTAAATTAATTCATTTTAACAACACTATCTTGTTATAATTCATTTACACCATTTTAGCCCATTTAACCTACATCACTTGCTGAAACAGGAACACTATTAGACCGAAGTCCCACTATTGGAATGAAATCCACACTTTAGACCGAAGCTCACTATATACCGAAGTCTCACTATAGACCGAAGTCTCACTATGGACCGAAGTCCCACTTTAGACCGAAGTCTCACCATGGATCGAAGTCTTACTTTTAGACCGATGTCTATACTAATTGACATTTTCTCTCCACCAATACACCACTATGGTGTCGAAGTACTTCTAAATCCCTAAGGTGCATTTTCATCACCGCAACTATGAAGTACTTCTAAATCCCTAAGGTGCATTTTCATCACCGCAACTATGAAGCTAAATAGGGCTTTTACAATAATTTTGCTTTTCCATTAGTCAAATTTAGTTTACTCTAACATCAAATCATTACAATACCATAATCAATGCTCAACAATATAGCCAAAACCAAGGTCAATAATCATAGCTTACCATTATACTTATAGCTAAAAATAAATATCCGCAACAATGCAACTCGAATAAACTAGATCATTAAATGCACAATGCATTCAATTTCCTAAGCCAAACAATGAACTTAAGCTATCACATTTCAGCAGCTCAAATACACAAGAACAAACATAATGTAAAGGGTGAAAACCGATTTACCAACCTTTAACGCTAACCCAATTTAACAGAACAACCTCTCCTTCTAGAGTTTAGGCTCACAAAAAGTACTACAGTTTAGAAATCCAACCAATCCATTAAATACTCATAGAGTTAGAGTCCAAAATTACCTCAAATCATATTCGTTCAAAACATGGAAACCCTTTTAACTAAAGTGGATGACTACCTAACAAACCAAACCCTAAAAGAAACAATTGGATGAAAACTTATTAAAATCCTCAGATTGATTTCAAAAATCACGATAGATGAAATCAATTATCTGAATGACTTTAAAATAAGGAGATTGAAGACTCCCCAAAATACCCACATCAGTTAGTTTGGAGGAGATAATGAAATTGAGAAGGTTTCCTTTACTTACCATAAAACTTAACAGATTCTGGAGACATGCATTAAATTGAGTGTAAAGGGAGAAAAGTGTACATTGTTTTAATGGGCTTGGACAGATTGGCTAGTTAGGCCCAATTTATTGGATTTGGGCTCTTTAAGGCCTAAGTCCAATATTAGGTCCATTCTAAACCGAACCTAAAATTGTTTCTTTTTAATTCTTTCAAAATTTAACAAGTTAACGGAAAAAGAAATTAGGAGACAAGTCATTTTGGGACCCTTTTTAAAATATTAAACAACGAAATATGAAATTTTAAATCATGGCATTTTTGAAATACGAAACATTAAAGTACTACCATCCGATAATTGGTTTTCTTCCTGATGGGAGAATTCTAGCAAACATATAAACACAAAAGTAGAATTCCTATCAACGTCTAATTGTAGATTTAAAGATATCGCCTCCATAGGGATTGTTTATTTTGGAAAGAAAGAATTCAATTAAGATTTAAGTTGAATTGTTAAAAGAATTCATTAGCAAAAATAGAATTGTAAAGGTCATAAAATTTGATGTAAATTTTTAGACACTTTTGACAATTATAACAATTAATTGAGAAACTAGTACTCAGTTTTCAAAGATCCAATTGAAGAATGAGTTGATTTACTAATCTCTGTTGCCTACTATCATCTTTGGTTATATAATTTAACTCTGAATCTCAGATTTACAACCTAGATCATCATCACTGGTCTGTTAAAGATCTCTCGATTCGATTTAACAATTCAGTTAACTGATCAATACTAAAATTCAGTTAACTGATCAAGCATAATCCATAGACAATTGGATTTAATTGTCTATCTCTAGTACAATGTGTTAAGTGTGGAGTCTGTCTGTTTATTATTTTATTTTTCTCTTTTATATTGGGCTCAGTTTGTGTCGGCCAGTTAGAATATAAATAGACTCTTATAATTGTAAACCTGATGTACTCAGAAAAGAGAATAGAAACCCTAATACTAGTGCGACGTGGAGTAGGCAGTTTTGGCCAAACCACAGAAAATCCGTGTTTTCTTTACTCTTTAGAATCTTTAGTTTTCTATCTTGCCTACATTATTTCCTAACAAGTGGTATCAGAGCCTCGGTTCGAAGCAATGGCAGAAGATGGGAAAGTTAAGATTGATAAGTTCGATGGAACAGATTACGGATTTTGGAAGATGCAAATCGAAGATTATTTGTATCAGAAAAAGTTACATCAACCTCTCAAGAAAGATCAGCCAGAAGGTATGTCAGACGCAGACTGGAAACTTCTGGATCAGCAAGCCCTAGGCGTGGCCAGATTGACATTGGCGAGGAATGTTGCGTACAATATTGTCAACGAAGAGACTACTTACGGACTGATCGAGGCGTTATCAAATATGTATGAAAAGCCTTCTGCTTCTAATAAGGTATATTTGATTCGTCAGTTGGTGAATACTAGGATGAAAGAATGAGGGTCGGTCACAAATCATGTGAACGAATTTAATTCTATTATATCGAGATTAGATTCGGTAAAGATTAAATTTGATGATGAAGTTCAGGCGCTACTTCTATTGTCATCCTTGCCAGATAGTTGGGCGGCAACGGTTACAGCGATAAGCAGTTTTAAAATTATTCGAGATTTGATTCTCAGTGAAGATACACGGAAGCGTAATGTTGCAAAGTCATCTGGATCAGGTTCTGCGTTATATACTGAAAGCAGAGGCAGAAAATCTCAAGGAGGTCAGAACCAGAAAGGTAGACCTAAATTGAAAAGGAGAAGTGACTCGGCAAGTGGTAAGGAAAGGCGTAAAGATATTATATGCTGGAATTGCAACGAGACTGGTCACTTCAGAAATCAGTGTAGTAACCCGAAAGACAGAAGAGATAATGATTCGGTGAACGCAGCGATAGAAGATTCTGATGCACTTGCTTGCTGTGTAGAATGTCCAATAGAATCTTGGATTATAGATTCGGGTGCGTTGTTTCACTCAACTCCGTGCAAGGAATTACTGCACAACTTTGTTCCGGAAAGGCTTGGAAAGGTTCATCTTGCTGATGATAAACCATTATTCATCGAAGGGAAAGGTGATGTAAACTTGAAGACTCCTAAAGGGATAGTATGGAAACTAACAGATGTTAGGTTTGTTCCTACACTCAAGAGAAATTTGATTTCAGTAGGCCAGTTGGATGCAGATGGTTATCATACTACTTTTGCAAATGGGCAATGGATGGTCTCAAGGGGTAATCTGATTTTAGCAGAAGGACAGAAGGTTGGAACCTTGTATGTTGCAAAAAATCAGATTCTTTAAATTCGAGTCAACATAAGATTGCCTATTACAACTAACTACTAAGGCTATTATGGTCATTTGGATATGAGTTTGGGACTCGAGGGGCATTTTCGGAACCAAAAGTCAAAAGTCAATATTTGCACAAACTATATCTCACGCGACTAACTTGGCGACTAGCAAGTCGCCAAGTCAAGTCATCTAATTTTTATTTCCTAAAATCCAAAGTTTTAGATGACTAGCTTAGCGAGTAGCAAGTCACCAAACCAAGTCGTCTAGATTTTAATTTTTTTGAAAGTCAAGACACCAAGTGACTTGCTTCGCACCTAACTAGTCGCCAAGCAAGTTGTCTATATATACAAGAAGCAATTTTAAAAGTTTTAGACAATTAGCTTGGCAACTTGCCTAATCACCAAGTTATCCAACAAGTTGTCTAAGTAGTTAAACTCAGATTTTTCAAAAAAATTTGTTTGGTAGCTTACAGGCTGTCTTTCTAAGCGATTTGCCAAGTTTTGAAATACATGAAAATATAACAGAATGCAACCAAATTTTAAAACCAACAACTAGATGCATCAAGCAACACATACAATCAATTTAATCGTCAAACAACCCATCTGTTTGAGCTAACAAAATTGAATAATCAGCTTATTTAGCTAACTAGTTGCGACAACTTGGCTCTTAGGTTGATTTTAGATTTTATGCAACTGAAAGCTTATATTCTCTACCATTTACTCATGCAATCACAATTAGACCAAAACCAAGACATCCAAGGCAGACCAAAGCCACGATTACTAACACAACTAATTCATCATAAATTTCAATAAACTATTATCAATATCCAAGTCATGTTCATTAACATCATTAAGTAGAGTCCAAGCATCAATATCTATCATCCATTTTCCATTTCATCAATTAAGAACATCAATATACACATGTTCATTTTCAATTACCATAACATCAAATAAAAAAATCAATACCATCAGTCCAATTTCATTAACCATAACCCATAAACATACTATAGAATAAAATTCAGGATTCAATATGAACCATTGTCCCAGTATAAATCGAAGTTCCAATATGGATCAAAGTCTCAATACTATATGGACCAAAGTGCCAATATAGCTCTAAGTCGAAAAATACAATACATTCGAGCCAAAATACTTGTATCCCTAGACATGTCTTATCTCCTATCTTCTAGAGTAAGTCTGATTTACTGAATAGACATTTAAGTTAAATTATTCAATATCACAACAAGGTCAAGATTATCAATTAGTTAAGGTCAACCAATTCAATTCAATACAATGACATGGCATCATATCAAGTCACATTTCTACCAAGAGAAACGCCAATATCATTAATGGCATTTTTCATCATTAATTTCCAATACAATATTCATTTAACCATATTATTTGAAACACAACATTTATGGTTAAAAAGCATCAATTTAACTAATATTTCAATACACCATAGCCAATAATAAAATTACCAACCATGTAGCAATTCTACACCAACTACTACACTTAGGCATCAACTAACATCAACTTGTATCCATCATCATCAATTAGCATAAAAAAGAATTAAGCATTATCAGTTGTCACCAGTACACATCAAACATCACTAATTCACCAATTATCATCACAATTACTCATTAAGGCAAATCAAGTTATAAAATAGTTAAAATGCATTCCTATACTATAACACATATCAACAAACATCAATCAAGGAATGAAGTTCTTAAAACTAATAAAATAAACCTTAATTCAATCCAAATGCTAGGCTTCCTCTACCTCTTGTGCTCCTCCTTATAAGTTTCCTAGAGGAACCAACCAAGGCATACAATCAATATCAAAAACCAATTAACACAATATCAATAGCAATATCTAATTTCAAAATTCATGGACAAGTTAACAGTAGAGACACATATTGAGCTATCTATTACCTAGACCAAATTGGAAGCACCTACATAATTTCAAAATTCCAAAACCTATTAACGAACATCCTAATATCATCAAGAACCAGGTCCACACCCAAATACCCATTTCAGACATAAAGATAAAAGAGAGATTTATACCTTCCACGATGAGCTTTAAAGACTCTCTACAGTGCCAAGAACAACAATTGATTCCTTGAGGTAGTTAGAGACAATGAATGCTTGATTATTTTTTATTTTTTTTTTGTGGTTGTGGTGGTGTTTAATGATGGTGGTGGTTAGGGTTATATAATGATGTGTTAAATACGTATAATGTATTTTTGAGTGATAGTGTGAGAGCGTAGAGAGAGTGGTGTGTGTAGGTTAGGGATAATGAATAGTGATAAATAGGTGGGCTAAATGAATTGGTAGGTGTATTTAGTTATACATTTGGGCCTGGAGTAGGATTGGGCCAATTCTATTTTGGGTCCGCTTTTCCACCAAAACCCCATCTCACACTCACACGCTTTTCTAAAAATTCATTTTAACCCTTTAAACTCAAAAATATCCATTACTTATCAAATCTCAATTAGGGATGGCAATGGGTCGGGTTTGGGCGGGTCATAGTAAACCCAAACCCTATCCGAACTCGTCACGGGTTCGGTGGGTTCAGTTTGGTTTTTACCCGCGGGTTTAGGTTGACCCGCGAAAAAAATTTTAAAAAAATATCATATTACACAAGAGAAAATTATCTTATGCATGTAAATTTATCCTGACATCATCAATTTATCAATTTAATCATGTTATCATCACCGATTTTAACATTCATACAATTCACATACATATAATTTATAACTTAAATAAATAATATTCTTAAATAATTCATATTCCAAAATAAAGTGTTTAAACATGATAAACACTGTAAAATGTTCTAAAATATGATAAATTATTAACAAAATAAATAAAAATAATTATTATTTTTTAAAGTTTTATTATAAATATATATTTTTATAATATTATATGGGTTTGGGTCTGGGTAAGGATATTTTTCTTTACCCAAACCCGAACCCAAACCCGCGACGGGTATTATTTTTAGACCCAAACCCATCCATGAACCCGATTACCCAAATCCATTGCGGGTAAGCGGGCGGACACCCATGGGTAAATGGGTTTGCGGGTAAAATTGTCATCTCTAATCTCAATTTTTCCATCAAGAAGGGTAAAATAGTTATTTTTGCAAAAAAAAATTGACATTTTGACCCAAAATCAATATTTTTTTCCCATTTATAAAATACTTACCTAAGCTGCTAATTCTATCTAGTTGTCATTGATTTTTTTGACGTGCAACTCTATCCTCGTTAGAACATTATGTCCTTGAAATTACTAGAAACAAAACATTCTTCACTTCCCCAAAATGTTTTCCTCGAAATTTTAACTCAATTTTTAGACATTACAGCCCTCTCACTAACTATAAACGAGCGTCTAGTACCTTACCACAAGGTTAACAATTTGCTACAAAAAGGAGTGACATTTACTCTAATCCTGAGAGATATAGAAAGCTGGTTGGAAGGTTATTGTATTTTGTTTGCCTAGGCCAAAAATTAGCTTTGTTGTATAACAACTTTCTCAATATGTATCTCAGCCTCTTACTGAGCATTGACTTGATACATGTTGTTCTCATGAAGGTATCTTAAAAGGACCATGGTCTGTTTTATCTAGCTAATAACAATTTTCAACCCGAGGGACTTTGTGATGTGGACTGGGATCTTCTTTGAATACTAGATCGTTCCGTTACTAATTATTATGTTTACGTGGGTGGTTCTCTAATTAGTTGGAAAACAAAGAAGGGAAACACTATCTCTAAATCCAAGTGTGAGGGTTGAATATTCAACAATAGCCCTATTAGTGTGTGAACTGAAATGGATACATATGCATGTTTCTTATACGAAGAAATGTATAGTGCGATAATCAGTCTATTTTGCATATCACTTCCAATCCGATCTTCCATGCCAGGACCAAGCATTTAGAGATAGATTATCACTTCGAATTGCTTACGAGGAATGATTCTTATCCCCATAAAACTCGTCCTCGTAATCACAACAAGCTACTCTTTTTACCAAAATTTCCTTGTATACATTAGTTTGTGTTGATCCTATATGCATACTACGCAATCAACATGCAAATAATAAGCGGAAAAAGAAAGGGAGATTATTGTCAATTGATTGACGATAAATCTCTTGGAAATATCGTTCAGTTCACCGGCTAAGAACCCCAATTGCACTTCTAGAACACGAACATGGAATTTCTTCAAATCTTAAACTCTTGGAAATCTTAGAATAGATTTCACTTTGTAAACACTATTTGCAATTCATGTTTTAGAGAATGCTCTGATATGTGATGTTTGGGATGATTGAATGAATGAGAGGAGGACTCTATTTATAGCAGTCCTTGGCTAGTTCACTTGAACTAGGACTCATTTGAATTCAAACTCTTGAATTCTTATCTCCTGATCTCTTACTAATCCATTGCTTAATGGACAAGTAAGTGAGATCTGGGCTGGGCCTATCTTGGGTGGACCTATCACCCAAACCCAATGGCCCCAAGCCCACATTAAATATAAGGCTTAGGCCAGCCCATAAACATTATAAGTCCAACATTCTCCCACTCACACAAGAGAGGTACAACCCACTAAGGGTCGTCAAGGCTTAAACAGATAAAGCATGCGTCGTTCAATCAATTGGTTTTATACGGCAAATAACCGGTGTGACCAAATGAACCAGTTTCTTCAATAAAGAAGAGCAATCTCGAAATTCACTTCATATCCCAGACTACCATGATTTGAATTCACTTCAGACATGTTCGGTCCCAAACGAACCAATGTTCTGAAATCTTCGAAGTACTTCTAATCACAATTGTGTTCCCAAGAACCACAGTCCGCTAACGTGTGATTTAAATAGTGTGAATACAATTAAAGTCTTCCAATTCGCTCTTGTCCCAAAAGTCGATGAAAGTAACCGACATCACGGTCATGTCACATAGGCCGAATTTACCGTAGCCATAGAAAGACACGCTAATGACACAGTCATTACCCCAACAATCCGGATACAAAAGAGATTGTACTAAGGATAAATAAATATGGGACTTTGCACGATAAGGAGTAGGGACTGTTCTCAAACTTATCTCCCATAGGGTCAACTTAGAGCTTGCATGGTATAAAAGCATGCGCGACAATGAACCTTGCCTCTACATTAGGCGTGTATGTCTATTATGATAGTTCATCGTCCGGATGATAGCACAAAGCTATTCCTCAGACTTGATCACTCCCACTTTCCAAGTGCGATGACTCAAAAGTCCAGTCCGGCTTGTCAAGTCTCATGATTGTGGTTCTCATGAGCGATTCTCAATCCATGTTGGAGAATCTCATCTTTACGACCATGTCAAGGCAATCATATTATACACCCCTCTTAGTTCATGAAACTCCTATTCAGAACATGAGTGTATAGATCTCATCTTGCATTATCACCGGATAATCAAGGCAACTGCGCGTGCAAGTGCGCAAGTCTCTCAAACCTGATGACATACTCTCGGATGAATTAACTCTTTATATGCCAGAAAACACATGAAGATAAACAATTATCATTAAAACATAGGCATAACAATCCAAGACATTACAATCTACGTAGACCCAAATACCTAGAATGCTTGACAAAAACATCTCTAGTTACAGCCTTTGTAAATGGGTCTGCTACCATATCATGTGTAGATATATATCTGACTGTTACATGCTTCTTTGTCACTATATCCCTGACAAAGTGGTACTTAGTCTGTATGTGCTTAGACTTACTGTGATACTTAGCATCCTTAGTGTAGGCAATAGCTGCCTGACTATCACAATATACAGTGACTGGCTTTAGCTCACTCTCAGTTAGGTTAAGGTCATCTAAAAACCTTTTGAGCCAGACAGCTTCCTGCACAGCCACCGAGCAGGCTACAAATTCTGCTTCCATGGTGGACAATGTTATGCAAGTCTGCTTCTTGCTACTCCAGGAGATTGCTCCATGACTCAGAATGAAGGCATAACCGAAAGTTGACTTTCTTTCATCTAAGTCGCCATCCCAATCAGCGTCAGTGTAACCCACTAGATGACTTTCACCACCTTGGTAACATAGGGCATAATCTGAGGTTCCTTTTAGATATGCTAGAATTTGTTTCACATCAATCCAATGCTTTTGTCCTGGATTAGACTAATACCTGCTTACCAGTCCTACTGCATAGCAGATATCGGGCCTTGTACACAACATAGCATACATCAGGCTACCGATGGCATTTACATATGGAACTTTCTGCATCTTCTCACGCTCTTGCGGAGTTTTAGGGCACATCTCAAGACTCAAAGTCTGCCCTTTTGCAATGGTTGTATCCATAGGTTTGCAATTAGCCATATGGAAACGTTCAAGGATCTTTTGAATGTAGAGCTCTTGCGATAAAGCCAATAGCCTCTTACTTCAATCCCTTGAAATCTTGACTCCTAATATATAGGCAGCCTCATCCATGTCCTTCATCTCAAAAGTTGTCGACAACCAGTTCTTCGTTGATAATAGAATGTCCTTTTTGTTGCAAGCCAAGAGAATGTCGTCTACATACAATGATAGTAACAATAAACTGTCACTAGACTTCTTCACATAAACGCAATGGTCTTCTTGTGTCATTTGGAAACCATATGACAACACCGAGTCATGAAATCTCAGGTACCATTGCCTAGAGGATTGTTTGAGTCCATAAATAGACCTCAAGAGTTTACAAACTTTCTTTTCTTTGCCTTTAGTTGTAAAACCCTCAGGCTGTTCCATGTAAATCTCTTCCTCCAGTCCTCTATTGAGGAAAGCGGTCTTGACATCCATTTGATACAATTCTAAGTCCATATGTGCGACTAAGGCCAAGATTAGGCGAATAGAAGCGAATCTCACCACAGGTGAGAACGTCTCCTCATAATCTATGCCCTCTTGTTGGGTATAGCCTTTCGCCACTAATCTTGTCTTGTATCTCTCGATCGAACCATCAGCCTTCCGTTTAACGCGAAGGACCCATTTATTTTCAATGGCTCTTCGTTCTGGCGGTAAGTCAACCAAGTCCCAGACATGGTTACTTTTCATTGATTTCATTTCCTCATCCATGGCTTTCATCCATAGATCCTTGGCGGGTGAATTGAGAGCTTCCTTTACGTTCTTTGGTTCATCACCATCGTGTGAATCCATCATGAACGTTTCCCCTTCAATCTCATAACATCGTCGGGGAATAGGGACTCTTCTACTTCTTCGATTCGATGACTCAGGCATCGAAGGATCAGGAATCTGCGTACTCCCACTGTCATGTACTAGTGGAGCTGATTCTTCAGGCACTTGTTCACTCCCACTAGGATCAATATAAATTTGTGGAGGAACTAAGTCCTCTGATTCATTTTGTTCAAAGAAGGAAGTCTCTCTTTCTACTTCACCCCTCTTGGGGAATTCATTCTCAAGGAACATAACATCACGTAACTCTAATTCAGAAATGGTACCATCTGAATTTTCTCCTATTAGTACATATCCTTTGGATTGCTCGGGATATCTTATGAAAATATATCTTTTACCCCCGCACCTAGCTTCCCATATGGGCTAGAAAGTTCATGTACATAACACGCGCACCCCAGGGTCGCATATAGGAGAGATCAGGTTTTCTATCTGTCCATAACTCATAGGGTGTAGTAGTCACTGATTTCGTTGGAACCTTATTTAATATGTGGGTCGCTGTCAGAAGTGCATCTCCCCAATAAGATATAAGAAGATTTGCTTGTGCCATCATCGATCGTACCATTTCTAATAGTGTTCTATTCCTCCTCTCGGCAACTCCGTTTTGCTGAGGAGTCCTAGGAACAGTCAACTGTCTCACTATACCTTTCTCCTGATACAACGTCTTAAATTGGTCAGATAGATACTCTCGGCCTCGGTCAGTGCGTAGCACTTTAACAGTCCTATCTAATTAATTCTCCACCATAGCCAAAAATTTTCCAAAGCAATCTAAAGCTTCAGACTTATGGGAGATTAGATAGACTATACTGAAACGAGTGAATTCATCTATGAAGGTACTGAAATATGATGCACCATTTCTAGCCCTAACATTCATAAGTCCACATATGTCTGAATGAACTATCTCCAAAGGAAAAGTGGCCCTATTTGCCTTTCCAAAAGGTTTTCTAGTGGCCTTCCCAGCTAGACAATGATTACAGGCTGGCAACTCGATCCTATTATAAGATCCTAAAATCTCCTCTTTTGCTAACCTGTTCATTTTATCTTATCCTATATGACCAAGTCTAGCATGCCAAGTGGAAATATCAATATTACCAAATGCAACAAGAGTAAAACTAGTATCACTATCGACATAAGAAGGGTTCACATAATCATCAATGCAAAGATAAATAAATCCATCAGTCATTCGTCCAGAACCAATAAAAACAGTCATAATACAAACTCAAAACTTTCGATTCAAACACAAGTTTATATCCAAAAGTCATCAAAACAGAGACTGAAACGAGACTACGTCTAATCTCAGGAGCGTATAGGACATCATGTAGTAGTAAAACGTGGCCACTTTGCATCATCAGTTTGCAAGTGCCGATCCCTTTTAATTCAACTCGAGAGTTGTTCCCCACATATATCCATCTAGTACCACGCGGTATGCGTCGGTACTCTACGAACGCTCCTTTGTCTCTAGCTACATGGTCGGTTGCCCCTGAGTCTACAATCCACATAGAATAAGACTCGGCAAGCAAAACGGTGCTAGAAACAAAAACATTAGACATATTAAGATCAGAATAGGATACCTCCTTTTTCGGCTCGGAACAATCACGAGCGAAGTGTCCCATCTTGTTACAATTGTAACACTTGATCTTTCCCATGTCTCTTTTCTGCCCCTTTCCACATCTGGCCTTCTTTCGAGGATTTTTGGTCTCGGGCTTATTAGGATTCCTCGAATCCTTATCTTTCTGGCTGCCCTTATTACCCCTCTTGCGCTTAGCATTACTGCCCCTACGCACATTTGAATCAGCCATGTAAAGCTGACCAGAGGATTTTGCCGCCTCTAGGCGCTCGTCCTCAAGTTCCATATGACGAGAGATATCATCAAACGTTTTGATGTTATCATTATTGTCATGTTTATCTTCATATTTTCCCAACTATTTGGGAGGGACCTTATCACTGCCTGCGCTTGTTGCTCGTCCATTAGGACATAACCAGCTGATTTCAACTCGCGGATCATGTTAGCCATCTCACGAAGATGTTGGCGTATAGTAGGATCACCATGCTTGCGATAAATATCAAACTTAATTGTCAGCCGTCGGAGCTTGGTGGTTGAAGTCCCACCATATTTGTCCTTGAGTGCTACCCACATAGCCTGTGCAATGTGGTAATCCTCAAAAGCACACATCAAATCATCAGCCATGCTCGACAATATGGTGATGTGCGCAATGTTATTCTTACGCTTCCAGGATAAATAGGCATTCATATCACGCCTCGCTTGTGTAGTGGAACCATGCGCTGGTTCGACCATCGTGTTCGAAAGGGTCTCAAGAGCTTCTTGCTCCTCGAGGATATACTGGATCTTGCGATGCCAGATATCGTAGTTGTCTCCATTGAGTTTGTCACCCTTGTTCAGCTCAACGACAATAGACTTAATAGCAGAGGTCATCACTGACAAGCACCAAAAAGATACATAAGACCATCTATGTTTAATCTGGCATATTCATCCGATAATCATATAAATACACTAGCTTAAACAATCCAAAACTCATCGAATCAATCTGAGGGGGAATCGGAGAAGATAGGCAATCTACCCAATCACCATCCGTATCCTCAAAATTCATCAACTTGTTAATCATGCAGTGTGCAAACAATTTCTAAGCATGCAAGCCTAGAGCATCCACTAAATTATTCCACAACCAAGGAATAATCATAAAGAATTCATATTTAAAAAAATATATCTATAATATATTAAATAAAAACTGCATACTAATCAGTTCTAAACAAAACATGAATAACTTTAAAAGATATATAGTCTATGGATAGTCCTCTGGGTCCTAATCGGAAGGTGTGAGAGGGGTGTTTTCGGGCTCAGTAATCACACTATCACCATCCTGAGCCTCGTCAGGTATCTCAGGTTCGTCGTCGTCCAAATCGACGACTGTCATCTCTTCGTCGCCATTCCACTCGGCGACCTCCTCCTCCTCTCCAGCCCATTGGGCTTCGTCCTCCTCTTCATCAACCCACTCGGGGATTTCTCCTTCACCATTCCATTGGGCGTCATCTTCCAGAGGTCGATCTCATCTTCGAACTCATCATCTGCCTCATTTTGCTGCTGCAACTCAGCTTCGGCAGCCACTTGCTGCTCTGCAAGTATGTCATTCATGAAGTTGATGTTCTCTCAAGGCAGATAAGCTCCATGCACATGCGGAAACGGTGGAGGTGCATGAGCTTGAGCAACCGGGTGTTGCTCAGGAGGAGGAGAAACAAAAGCTTGAGCAACCAGATGATGCTCAGGATACATTTAGGCCGGTGGTGGAACCATCGGAGGATGCTGGGGAGGCGGTGGACCGAAATAATGTCCCACCGGGGGGTGTGGATGGGGAAAAGGATGTGCCCATCTAAAACCCATTGGCTGATGTGGAAGTGGAGGTGGTGGAGCAGCCGGATGCTGCTGTTGAACTGGGTAAGCATGTCCAAAAGGAGGTGGCACCATCATTTGAGGAAGATTCAGAGGGAATATGTAGATGGGGGCTGGTGCATGGTGCCTGTTCGGATACTGAGCAGCCCTCTCAGCGGGGACCCAGAAGTCATTGTCCACAACATAACCATATCTATGAATCATAACCTATGAAAAACAAAAATGCACATGCCATAAGCATGCAAACGGCATTAGTAAATTAATAAAAAATAATAATAAAATGCCATAGTAAATAGAAAATAATATTTCAAAAACTTTCCACAAAATTGCATGCTCAAAATATTCAAAAAATGGCATATAAGGTTGGTTTTAAATAAAATTAAAAACCAAAAAATTTGGATAAAAAAATAATTTTTTATTTTTTTTTAAAAATTTTTCCGGTCGCCGGCGGTGGCGCGTGGCGGTCACGCGCCGCCGGAGGTCGGCGACGCGCCGGCCAGGGCCACGTGGCGGCTGCATGCGCCAGCGACACATGGCACGCCGAGGCGTCGCCGCGTGTTGCTGCCGCGTCAGCTGCACAGTCAGCCTTTAGGGCTGACATGGCTGCCACGTTAGTGCTGACCTGTGCGCCACGTGACGCCTGGTGTCAGCCTGCCCAGTCAGCAAAAAATGCTGATTGGGACGTTGACTGGGGAGCAGGCCGCCCCCTGTGCGCCTCACGCGCCAGCCTGACGCGTGAGGTGCACGCGTCGCCTTGCTGTGGTGCGACGACGGTCGGGCCGGCGGCCGTTTGCTCCTCTCGCCGTCCTCTCTCCAGGCGTGCCGTCGGTTGTCATCTTCGGGGCTCCAGTCGTCAATGGTGAACTTCACTCTCCGAAGCTGTGACTGGTCAAAGTTGCTCAACATGTAAAACATTAGTGCTGTTTGGGTCTGATTCGTTCGAATCTGTCCCCAAACTTCGGAAGGCCATAACTCCTTCGTTTCTCGTCGAAAAAATTCATATAATATATCGACGAATTCGTAATTCGAAGACAAATCCAACGATATATAATTTGCATATTGAAAAAATTCGTGCAATTATTTAAAGCTTAAAAAACAGCCACGAAAACTACATGCAAACTACTATTTCAGCACTTAGTTTACGTTCAATTTAAGTAAAAATAACATCAGCATAGTTATATCGACCAACAATAATAATATAGACAGGCTCTGATACCAATGTTTATCCTATACGCATACTACGCAATCAACATGCAAATAATAAGCGGAAAAGGAAAAGGGAGATTACTGTCAATTGATCGACGATAAATCTCTTGGAAATATCGTTCAGTTTACCGGCTAAGAACCCCAATTGCATTTCTAGAACACGAACACGGAATCTCTTCAAATCTTAAACTCTTGGAAATCTTAGAATAGATTTCACTTTGCAAATACTGTTTGCAATTCACATTTCAGAGAATGTTCTGATATGTGATGTTTGGGATGATTGAATGAATGAGAGGAGGACTCTATTTATAGCAGTCCTTGGCTAGTTCACTCAAACTAGGACTCATTTGAATTCAAACTCTTGAATTCTTATCTCCTGATCTCTTACTAATCCATTGCTTAACGGACAAGTGAGATCTGGGCTGGGCCTATCTTGGGTGGACCTATCACCCAGGCCTAATGACTCCAAGCCCACGTTAAATATAAGGCTTGGGCCAGCCCATAAATATTATAAGTCCAACAGTTTGCTTTCTAGTTGGGCCTCCATTATGCTATATCGTCCCAACATGACAGGCTGCGATGAAATGAAGTGTGCAATGGACTACAAAGGTTCAGTACGTCATATGCAGTTCACTAGAGAAATCTACCGTCCGCTAAAACAATAAGCAAATCCACTAAAGCAATAAAGAAACTAAACAGATCCTCTGCAGAGGATTGATATATAAGAAAGCAGAGCATGTTGGTTTCAAAGGAGTTAAAACTGAATGTAACTTATTTCTATTATAGTCTACGTGTTACTCGATGTAAGAATCAATGAAATTCATTTTAGATTTTTCTAAAATCTGCAATTCCAAATCCAAACGTAAAAATATGGTTAAAATGGTTGCAATCAAGTATGTGCATGCACTGGGTGGTAATCCAATAGAACAGAACAGAGCAGAGCAGATCAGTTTACTGGGAAACTGCTTCGGTCATCGCTTAGAGAGAGTTCAATGTATTTGGTCGAAGCGCAGACATTTGAGAATTCTGGATTTGGAAAGATTTGATATCTATAAGTATATCACATAAGGATGAGGATGTTTCGTCCAAGCATAAATAAATAAATGGAAATAGAGAGGATGGTGCGGTGCGGGAAGAAGACAACAAATAAGAAGGGGACATCAAGAGACATAACTCATTATTGTTCCATCTCTCCCTGACTAATCAAATATATTTACAAGGCAAGTTGTAGAGAAGAAGCGGCGATTCTAACGCTGCAGTGCCACCTCATCAAAATCCAAAAAACCTAAAGAAGAAGAGGAATCCTATGCTGCCACGTCAGAGGTGTCATTTTATCGTTTTGTAGGAGTTTGACCGGGCCCACACGACAAGGAAATAATCGGAGACGTGAGTGTGTTTGGTTTTATTGTGCACGTGTGTGGATACAACGAATGACGGTGGCATTAAATCTTCTTCTCTCGACATGTTTGTATCCGGCCTTCCCTTCTCCACATTTTTCTTATTCTCATTGGATTCTATACATCACTTCATGTATTTATTATAATTAAATAATTAGTTAAGGGACTTTTAAATAATTATCTGTTTAATAATATTTTTATTAATTTTATTTATAAAATAATTTACTTTTTAATTTTTCATAAATATATAAGTGTGTATATGTTTATATAAAATATTTTAAATTAAATATTAATAATACTAATAAATATTAATATTAACAATATATTATATTTTTATATTAATTATTAATAAAATTAATATAAAAAAACACAACTATAATATTGGAAAAGGTATAATAAATTTTTTTAATAATAAAATATTATAACTCAAAAAATGAAGACACAAAATGGTGGATGAATATGGGAAGTTTTAGTGACTAGTATCATAGGTTTTATGATGATATAGGTGTAGTTGTAGAAAATTTGAATAATTCCGTTTTTATAATTAATTTTAATTTTAAAATCTCTCGATCGTTTTTACATTTGAAATTTAAAATTTTGGAATAAATCAAATAATTTAATTTGATTAAATTCTAAAACTTTCGAAATATAAATTTTTTATATAAAAATAAAAATAAAAAAAATAAAAAATAAAAAAAAACCTATGTTTAACCGGTTGTTTAAAGAGTCTGTTCAAGTTCAACCGTAATTTTAATGAGAGGTTTGCGTTTTTACCCGATAACATCTCTAAATTTTAAAAATAACTAATTTGTATAATAGCAATTTCTCAATTATTTTGATAAAAACAATAATTTTTAAAATGTCGATAGAAGAAGCATTCGAAAAGTTTTAAAATTAAAAATTTATTTGAAAAAATTAGTAATGATAATAATAATAAATAAAAACCTAAATATCACACTTTTAATTAGAAATATATCAATTATAAATTAATAAAATAAGTGGAACACATTTTAATAATATTTAATAATTTTTGTTTCGTTCCTGATTTTAATTTTTTTTATTATCCATTTGCATATTACTTTTTATATTAATTTAATCAATAATTAATATAAATATAGTAAATATAATTAAAATTATTACCTATTATTATTATTAAACTATTAAAATATTAAATATAAATGTATTATATATTTGAGAGTAGGATAAAATATAAGAATAATTATTTTAATGAATGTTCTTTTATGTTATTTAGGGTTCAAACAATTTATCGTGCTATTAGTATAGAGTTGAAAAACTTATCGTGCGATTATTATATGGCTAATCTTCGAACACAACTATTGATTAAACCGCTAATATAATTTATCGATATTGATATTGTAAAATGCCAGACTGGTAACAAATAATGGTTAAATAAATCCAAAATAACATTTGAACTATTTTGTTTGGATGCGGGATTTTGATCCTTATTTTATATTTTAAAATACTCGATAGTAGTATAATTATATTTTAAATTTTCTTATATGTTTGACATTAATTGTTATATTCATTGTTGGTAGCTTTTGAAGTAGCAATTGGCCATTAATTATTAGACTATCAATTTTGTAAGAATAGTTAACTGTTAAAAGTAGTTAAACTTAAATATCACAAGAGGATAATATATTATTTTTCTTATAACTTCTAATTCATTATATATTTTATTTCATTTTCAAGTGCTCATAATAAATTTTATTTTAAGTTTTAATTAAAAATCTTTGATAATTTACATTTATATAAATAAAAAGGGATGATTCACTTTTACTCATTTGAATCTTTAAATTAAATTAATAAGTGATTCAAACTTTGTTTTAAATTTATATTGAAAGTTTGAAACTTTAATAATTAACCAAATTGGCAAATATACTCTTGTAGATGCGCTTTACGGTGCATTATTAAGAGTATGTTAATTAATTTGGTTCATTTTTGAAGTTTCAAACTTTCAAGCAATTATAAACTCAAATAAAAATTTGATAATTTATTTATTTAAAATTAAAGTTTAAAAGTTTATATTTAATATTATGCCAACAAATAGAAAATTAAATCAGAACCATTTAAATAAGTTAATAACATTTTTATTTATAATTTAAGTAAGAGTAAATTAATCATTTTCAAAGTAATAATTTATGGATAACTATTTCAGACATCGATATTTCACAATATTAGACTTAAAATTGGGAAAAAAAATAAAAAATAAAAAAATTTAGTTAATACTTTAAGAGCTAGCCCCAAGCACACAAATTAAACTATAACCCAAAAGATTTATATTTCATCTCTTCAGGTTTATATTACCCATCATTTTATCATAATTAATTCATTAAAATATATAAGTATTAATAAATTATTAAAACCATGTAAATTTTTTATATTAGCCTAGTTCGATAAAATTAAAACACAGTAACTATTAAAAAACTAAAATTATTAAAAATTATTAAATTATCCAAAAAAAATTGTAAAAATTTTTAAACTACACAATTATCTAAAATCTTAGAGTAATACCAAATCCGTAACTATTTTTTATTTTAGTGAGGTATTTACTTACCAGAAATCAACTAAAATTTTAAATGAAAATGCCTAATTTAATTATTTATTTGATTAAATAGCTGTCACGATTATTACTTTAAAAATTACTAATTTACCTTTACTCTTAAACGAAAACATATTCTTAGTTACTATAAATCACTAGAATTCATTATTTGGGAGGATAATTATTTCAAGGAATTTTTATTTTCAATTTAGATCTATTTGTTTATGGCTAGGATATTCATTTGATAAGGATTTGGTTTTGCTAATGATGATTATTTGATATTTCATAATTGGATAGAAAACTAATTACGAAAGTATATTTAAGAATCGACATTGTCTTAGGATAAAGAAAACATTTCATGATTATAATCTCAATTATTAAGGGTTGACACTTTTACTATAACCTAGGTATCCAAAATGTTTCTAACATATATAGCACATGTTTGTACAATAGGTGGCTTGAAGAAAAATATTTTATCCTTGTTGGTTCAATGGGTGGCTTGGAGAAAAAGTAATGCCCATGACAATTTAAGGCATTTGGTCAGTTTTAGTTATTCGTTTTGGTATAATTGGTTATTTAGGCTATTGATATTTTAAGTTGATTGCATGATAGCGGTTGGGGTAGGGGAGGGAGAGAGAGATCTAAATGACTTGTAATCTTTCTTTCTCAATATTAAGTTGTTATCCTTGGGTGGATTAGACAATTTTTCAAGTTACTGTAAAGCTCTTGTGTTGGTCTTCTTTACTTTGTTGTGGGTCTTTATTACTTTGTTGTTTGTTTCAATTCTAATTGGTATTATTTTGTTCCTATCATTCCTAACAAACTGGTATTAGAACAATTAATTAAGATTAATTATGGCATCAACATCATCGACAAAGTTGGTTCATTGTCTTATTAATTGAATCATTGAACTCGTGGCCTGTGATGATAAATGGATATTATGCAAATCTATAAAAATGGTATAAGAGCCTAGTTTAGATCTTTGGGATTCATCTAAGCATAGTTGAAATCATTAGAAGTTCTAGGGCCTTGTTCGAGATAGAGTAAGTGATTAGATCCATGTTTGGTGTCTTGTGTAAAAAGTCTTCTTGATATTTGGTGGTTAGGTGACATGTTTTGACGGGTCAGAGTTTGTAAGAATCAAGTTCATGTTAGCACTCTAATTTAAATTTTTATCCATGGTATAGGTCTCCATTGAGATCAAGTTTTGGTCTGCAAAAATTTTTGGACATCTTGAAAGAATTGAGAATTTCTCCAAGCTTAATTGTTGGATTTTACTAAAACTTTATTCGAAAATATTATACATATATTACTATAATTTGACTATTTAGATTATTTCTTAAAGATCTCGACCGAGATATATAGCATTCGCAAGTAAGTCTATCAGTTTTGCAGATTCATTATGTATAGTCAAATTAATGAAACGTATCTCTTTTATTTTTTGTTAGACTAGACTAATATTTGAATATGTTTAGGAAGACATCTAAATGTTGATTTTGGATAGTGGAGATTCGGACTTGAGTCTCTTATAAGGAACAACATTTGATAGAAGATGACTGTTCTGCCGTAAAAATATGTTGGAGTATAAGATTGAGATCATAACATACAAAAAAAATCTGGATTCGAAGTGGTACTTTCTTCTTCGATGTGGAGAAGTTTTTTAGATCAAATCAAATTGATTAATGGAGACATAATTGGTTTAATAGTGATCAAAGGAAGAAGACTTAAAAGTTTGAAGGTGATTCAAGTCAAGGTGAAGATTTGTTAGGATGTCTTGAATCATAAGTTATTCTTAACTACTTGAATCATAATAATTCTTATTTTGGGGATTTTATTTAAAGAAATTCATGTTTTGAGTTTAGACATATTTTCTTACCGTTAGGATTTTATTCGGAAAGAATTGAGTTTTCCTAATTATGATTATATGGTATTTCTTAGTTAGAAAGGAAACTTATTAGGAAAGTATGGTTAAGGATCAATAGAAATTGATTTGTCTCATAATAAAGAAATTATCTCATCCCAAGGTGGTGATCAAGAAATGGGGTTATAATCTCAATCATCATAGGTTGATGTTCTAGGTATCCGAAAGGTTTAACATCATTGTTGGTACAATGAGTTTCTTGGAGAAGATGTTCTATCTCTGGCAATTTAAGATATCTGAGTACTTTTGTTTGTTCCTTTTAGTATAATCTATTAATTGGGCTATTACTAGTATAGGTAAATTACATGATAGCATTAGAGAGAAAGTGTTGTGGAATGACTTATAATCATTCTTTTTCAATAGTTAAGTTGCTATCATTGGATTAGACGATTTGCCAAACTATAATAAAATTCTTGTGTTGCTTCTTCACTACTTTGTTGTTTCAATTCTAGTTTCTACTATTTTGTTCCCACCATTCCTAACAAACTCATATCATAATAATTAGTTAAGATTAATTATAGCATCAACGTTAATAATAAAGTTGGTTCATCATTTTGTTTTATTGATTAGATAATCGAACTTGTGACTTGTGATGAAAAAAAAAGATATAATTAAAATTTCTTATAATTAGTATTGTTAAAAACAAATTAAATGGTTAATTTTTTTTTTTTTAAAATCAAACTGGTTAAGACATTATATTACAAAAATAAATATTGAATATACTTGTTTTACTTTTTCGTTTATTATATTTATATAAATGTTTGGTTTTTAATTTAATAACAATTTAATTTTCTTATTTTGATTTACTATTCAGTTTTGTTTAAACTTTACTTTTTTTTTATTAAATTAAATATTTATATTTTTAATTAATATTTATATTAACTATAAATATAGAGTTATATTAACTGTAAATATATTTAAATATGAGAAGTATTATAAAATTTTGAATAAGTGTAATACTATTTTAAAATGGAGAGTTCCATTTGATTGTTTGGTAGAGCTTATTTGAGAGTATAATGATTGAGTGATTGTTTTGAAATAAAAAGTTACATAGTTTTATTCTTTTTTTAAATTAAGAAGTTTGATAATTGTATTTTTTTAATGATAATTTTAACAATTTAACTTTTTATTAGAATAGAATGATTTATTTTTTATCATTTAAAATTTTAAATTAAATTTATAATTTATAATTTTAAGTAAAATTTAAAATAATAAATTAAATTTAATTAATATACTACTTCAAAGACTTCCCATATTTATAAAAGAAAATATATTAAAATTTTGTTTATTTACTTAATTTAAAATTTAAAAAAATTATATTTTATTATTTATAATGATAATATATGTTTTTTTTTTTTAAAAAAAATTCTTTATTTATTTTATGATTAGATGTAAAATTATATTGTACGATTTTATTTTTATTTTATTTATTTTGATAATTTAAATAATATTTTTTATCTAATTAATTTAAATAAATTATTAAAGAAATACTCTATAATTAATCAAATTTAATAGTTTAACTTTAAATATCAAAACAAACATGTCTCATCATGTAATATAATGATGAAATGACTAGTGGCAGAGTTTGGAATTAAAAATGCATAATTCTTCTTTTGCATTTCTACTGCATTCATTGCAGAATATTTCTTTCTTTCATATTTTTAAAACAACACTGCCAGCAGCTGCAATCATCATTTTTTTTAGCTTTCCAGCTATAAAAAGTGCTCTGTTCATTCTAAATGCATTGCCTTTCCCAACCCCAACTATCATTATCATTCTCTCTTATAGGAGAATGTTTTACCCAAAATAAATCATCACTTATGATTCCCAATTAACAATTTCTTAATCATGGAATCATAATGTGGACCATCACATTCTCAATTACAAACTTTGTTGGAGGTACAGACAAGACAATTCTCTACCACCAACTCACATCAATAATGCACAAAACATTTAAATAATCACGTAACTTGAGCTTATCAACTCCGTTTTCATATAAAAATGGTACTTCCGACATATAGATACTATTAAAACGACAAAGGCAAATAAGTTGGCAGGTAAAACAAGACCAGTTAATTACTAGTTAGATTAATTAATGCCAAATCAAGTAAATTGGTACAGAAACCAAGATGTTCACGTTGAATAAAAAGTTTCCATAATATAGCAAGTTAAAGCATCGGATTCGTCTTCAAATCAAATATTGTCACGCGAGCTTTTTTTTATATTTATATGTACTCAGTAGTGTCCTTTATTAATTAATTACTGTGGTGCTTATCTTCATATGCAAAATGATTGATTGTTAATTTATGGGAATAATGTTATAATTATTTTGGAGGTTTTCTGTTAAAATTGCAGGTTAGATGGAAATATTTATTTAAATTAAAGTGGATTCGGGAAATGGAGGTGTCCAGGTATTGCATGAAGGATGGTTAAACACGTTGCATGAAAATTAGAAAAAGTGAGTTCAGAGTCTGAAACAAAAGTGATGGAGGAGCGGAATTCAACCGCACGCGCGAGAGAGTAATTTGTTTTTAATGGATGGGTTAGGTAGGAAAATACAAGTGAGAGTGAGTGTACAGCTGTAAAGGAGTTTTTGTTTTTGCCCAAAAAGCATCCAATTCTCCATTGAAATTTCACTGCTCTATTTTTCAAATTTCACTATCAAAGTTAATGAATAACCTGGATTTGTTTCTCTATAAACTTTAATTTCATGCTGGTTTGCCAACAATTTTATTCGACTTAGCACGTACGCCCAAGCAAATCGGAAGCAGATACGCTCGCGGTAATATGGTTGTTGAAATGATACCATTTTATTTTCATGACTTAAAAAAAATAATGTTAATACTCTCTTTTTCACAAATGCTGCAACATTTGCATTCTGCACATTTGTCAATACATTATTTTAACGGTAAATAATTTTAATTATATCCAACTAAAAATTATGGTAATTTTATATTTAAAAATGTAGACATTAAAACGAATAAAACAAGATCTCACTTGATTCTGTTTTTTCTTATACATATTTCACAACATGTGAAATAAGATTAGTTGATGAATAGTGTAGAAAATGCTAATGTTGCAACTAGTTGTTGGGAAAACACGGCTTGCTCTTATACCACTTGTTGAACAAATCGGTGATCCATTGCAACGGAGACGAGTATTGATAACCACAAAGTAAAACAACATACACAAGACAAGAAATAGAGATAGAAAATAAGACACAAAGTTTTACGTGGAAACCCAAAACAGGAAAAAACCACGGCAGTCAGGACGACGATAGACTAATTCACTATGTAACAATAAAGCAACAGTTACAACCAGAATATCACTCTCTCACTCCCCAACCCAATTACATTGGTCACAGTCTCACATACAAGCTCTCCTCATATGGCTCTCACAAGATAACAAGACTCGATCCCAGAACTCAAGATCTCCATGGTCTCCATAGTTCCGAGGTCCCCATTGGGCACCTTCCAAACCTAACCAACTAGATCTACATTGTTCTCTCAGGATATCTAATAATAGATACAAGCACCATATTTATAGCATTAGATTACTTATTCACAAAGTAATCCTCAATGATCTCTTTCCTAATTAGAATCTCACTTTAGGAAATACCATTCCTAATCAAATATGACACTTCCAAAATAATCTTCGAGTCTTTTCCTAGTTACAAACCAATTATGGATATCGGAATATACCCGAATTCTCGTCCAAATCCTAACACTAATTTGGGACGGAGGTAGTAATTGTGTTATGGAGAGGAAACATGTAGGTTAAAAAATATTAATTATCCTTTTTTTTAGAGGTGACATGATTGTAAATTGATACGTGGAAAATAAAAGAAGAAAAATTATTTTTTCACTCATTTTTAAATTAAAAATAAATTAGGCGATGTTCAAATCCGTCTGCGGACGGACCTGAACTCGAATTCTAAAGTCCGTATCTATTTGCAGACGTGTTCGATTCGTTCCGTTTATCAATAATTCCGCACGGATAAAGCGGACCGAACCGAACATGTTCATTTTGACAGATCTATTATGCGATAGTATCAAGAATAAATTGGTCGGATTCCATCCTAAATCCAAAATGAACAAATATCATACTAATATAATAGTTGAGGAACGACTCCAAGAGGTCCAGCAATATAAATATTCTTATTCTTACATCATTACTGTGGGATAAAAATTATATTACGTAAAGATAAATTGAAATGTTTATATTTGAAATTCTTGATGTAGTATCATCTTTCACTATGAACTTAATAATTGTCTGTATATATTTTTATTCCGGATTGAACCGCGCAAAATGATACTCTGCAGGTTTACGTCTCTACTAAAGAATGCCTAGATTTCTATATTATAATATCTTTGAGATTAATACAAGATAAATATATATATATATATATATATTTGTGTTAAATGAGATATGAATAGAACATTGTAAATTAGCACGATCAATTATAACCCACAATTACAAAAGAGATATGATACAATATATGATTAAAACTCACAAACCTAATATTAAAAAGTAAATAAATAAATAAAAACTGTATTAGGATGATGAAAAACCAATCTACTATAATATTGCCTTAATCAAATCATTTTTTTCTAGTAAAGTATTTCACTCTTTCGTAGTTTGATCATATTTTATTTGAGCTTGCAGTTTCCGTCTCTTTCTCTTCTATTAGAGTTTTTTCCATTAATTATTTTTTTATTTTTTTATTTTATCTTTTTTTATTTTATCTTTTTTTATTTTATCTTTCATGCTCTAACCCTAAAAACTATTCTTATATAGGCTTATTTGAAAATATCCAAATTTAAATCTCATTTTCAACAACCTGTACGTAGATGAAGAATTCTTCCATGTTTGATATTATTGATCCCTCGTACCATCTCAAATGCGCCTCAACTAGGAAGGTGCTTGTTCAACATTTTATATAGACATCATACTTAGCAAGTTTAGATAATGCTCAAACATGTCCTTTGTCCACATCTCCATAAATATGTTTAAACATTTCATCCGTATAACCATTGTCAATTTAGTCTCTAATTATATGATACTATAATTTAATAATCTTTTATTCTTTCATGAAACACTTAATTCTCTGACAGTGAAATAGCATTTTGAATATCATATCTCAATGTTACCAAACCTTGTTATATACCTAAATCTTTGACTAACCAAGTCAATCAAATGACATACTTTGATACTTATATAATTGACATGTACTTAGCTTCCATAATTGACAACACATGTCGATTGAAGTGTTGACCTCAAACAAATTAGACTACCACTACATGTAAATAAATACCCAATAGTAGATTTTCTTTCATCTAAATCTCTTTCACAGTTGGAACCTATACATCTCACAACACTAATATTTTCTTATTGTCTCTCAAAAATCATCCTCATCTCTGTCGTAGCATTCAAATAACATAAAAATCATTTGATGACATTTAGATTTCTTTACCCAAATTTTTCATGTACTTTCCATCATTCATGTAGCTTAGGGACTCTTTATTAAGTCTTTTCATTTGTTTGGAACTTGTGTAAGTTGATTTTAGAATTTTGAGAGCATTTGCAGGATATGACATATTGGTGAAAAAAAATGCTCAAATTATTTAGTTTTGAAAGCATATTTAGATAGAGGACTTAAAGATGAATTCATAAGCATTGACGACATATCAATCAGAGTTTGGTGGAGAAATTTGTGGATAAAAGAAGATTTGTAGTTACTATTCGACGTTGTAGTAGGCGATACTGTAATTGATGAGTATTGATGCGAATGTTATAAATGGGGGTTACTGTAGCAATTAAAAGGATTCTTAAAAGTTTCAAATTTATTCGTATTTTCTCCCATATTTCCTTAATTCACTTTTATGATTTCCTATTATGTAACTATTAGTTTTCTAAATCTATCTTTAAACATAAATCAATGAAACACTATAATATATATCTTTAGAATAATAGAGGGAGGTACTTTCTTTTCTCTTTTATTTTATTTTATTTTATTTTTATTCTTATTCTTATTTATAAGTGTTCAATTATTTTCTTTAGAGCTCCAAGAAGTCGAGCCATATACCTTGGATTATGATGTTTATTATTAATGGATAAGTTTCATATTATTTCTTCAATTGTATGAACTTAATGCTTGCTTTTAACAAGTTATTAATTGCATGATATATTGACTTGATAAATATTTATAAGATATTTATTATGTTAGTTTAGGGTAATTGAATGTGTATGAAATGGTTGGTATGAATAAGGTACGACTTGTGTATTTTTTATGATAAATTATACTTGGACGATTGGGTACTAAATACTAAAAGAAGACGGGCACCGCGTGATGAGTGACACTAAAAACATATGGCCTAAACACTAATTTCGAGACAATTTTAGTAAGGATTTCTATACCTACTTTGAAACTAAATACATTGTTAACCTTTATTTTGATCCCCAATTGTGAACCTAGAAAAAACATCCGAAGAAACTTGTATGCTAGGAAGAAAAATTATGTTTGTGGTGGATGATTGATTTCAAATGCCCAAATGAGTATGATTGTTTGTTTGTAGATGTCTTTGGGGTAGGAATATCCGAAAAAAGAATGAAACAACAAGAAGAAAAAACTCCACACAAGAAAATAAACTTTTTTAGAAATGTAAGGGAAGAAGCAAAATCGATAAAAATAAAAAAGTCAAGAAAAGAAAGACACAAAAAGTATTTATTAAGAGTAGGACATGAATTCTAAATATAAGTAATTTTTTTCCTTAAATTTATTCTCGTTTATCCTTAACTAGCCGCTTACACTTCCACCCAACAGAATTTGACGCATGTCTATCTATCGCTCCTTTAATGATAACAGTCTCATTAACATAACTTCTTCCATCATTTAGCCTTGCCAAAACCCTATTCTAAATTTTCATTAGCTTTCCTTACCTCCCATGCTAGATAATCCTATCGGTCTTCACTTTGCCGCAAAATAGAATTTCACTTGTCTCTCTCACATCTCCCAAACAAGCATAAGAATTTAAAAAAAATTCACAACAAAAAACACCGTTTTTAGCTTTGGGATCTTAATTAACTAAATTCCACTCAAAATATTGAGATTTATAAAATACAATATTACTTATTGACCCCACCTAAACTCCTTCAAACATAATTTTATTTATAGTCATCTAAAGGCCTTTACACATAACAAGTCCATTCACACGAATAGGCGCCTCATTATCAAGTAACAATTAAACCTAACTCCACATATTACATTCTAGAGAAAAACAAAAATAAAACTCACACGTAAAACCAAAAGTAGAAAGACAATGGACAAAATAAACACTTCATCCTGACACGAAAAATCTCACAAACAACATCTATCCACTACTTCCACGTCACGATTCCTCAACTTAGCATAAGTTGAAAGAATACTTTGACATAAATAGCATTAAAAAGTTTTAACCTACCGAGGAACAATAAAGGCCCCAAACTAATTTTCATGAAAAATTATGATAACTCAAAACAACTGAACTTGTCAACATCCAACCTTCTAGCTACTTTATAATATTTCTTAACTTAATAGTTGTTTAACTTTAAAAAAAAAAATTATCTAGTCATCGGTATCCGTAAAAGAAAAACCATTAAATAAAATTAGTTCCATATCTTATGACAAAACAATAAAGTACTGAATCATCTTAACTTTCTAGTATCTAGTACTTGAATTTCAAAGATTAGAAACTCTTAAATCCAATAAATTTTCAATCCCTAGAGTTATAACTTTTTGAGACACTTTATATGGAAGTAGTCTTTTCGTCCAAATTGTAATGTACTTACTCATACCATACTTAATTACAATCCGAGCCTCCTAAATAATTCTCCAAGTGAAACTTGGATTAGACCCTCATATTAACATCCGAAATGGATGAGGAAGGAAAAATATTAGCCTTCAAAATTTTACCCACCAGTGAATCTCGAAGAACAAATAAACTCAAAACTTGCTTTGTATTCATTAGCATTTTAGATCACCAACGCTATAAAATTCCATTCCACTCTCAACCTTAGTAAAACACAATATCCTATAATCATTCTACCAATGTAAATTCATAATTTTTTTCTAAGTTAGGACACACAGACATGGGAAGCTTGAAAATTATCATACAATAAGAAAGACCTAATTGATAGTTGCGTTCAACATAACTCCCTAAGAAAGATCTTCCCCTCTTAAATCTTAGAGCACACACTCCACACTTGATCCTTTAAATTTTCAAAAATACAATTTTCCCCTCTCTCTCTCTTTTAAAGACTTTCTAATTTAAAAAGGCAACATCGATGTCTTCCGATGTTCAAAGGTTCAAAAGCGTATATAGACTTGTAAATAGTCTTTCTATACTAATTGTTACATTTGAACTAAAAAGGATATTTGATTTTGCATAATTAATAACTTGACCAAAAGTCAAACTCATGTATATTTAAAATGGAGTTAATTAATTCTACTAGCCTCCATCAAATTTAATCGAAAAAAGAATAAATTTGTCGTCAACGAAGAATAAATGAGATATCCCTCATAAAAATAAACACTTATGAGTATGACCTCTCATTTATGCAGATTGAATTAAAGATAATAAATCCCTCCTTGCAATAATTAGGGTTTTGTATGGTTCCTACTGAAATCGCTCTAGAACCCGAAATCGGCCCGGAACCGATACTTGAACTGAAAAAGAACCAGTCATTTTGAAATCATTTCGGAACTGGTACCAAAAATTATATTTTTCGGTACCGATTCTGGATCCTTGATTGGAACCCGACTGGAACGGACTAAAAACGAAACTGGTATCGGAACCAAACTCAAACAGGTAAAGGAACCAGTTTGACTGGAAAAAAAATATATAATCATTTTATATCGTTCTATTCTCTCACAATTTCTTTTTTATTTTCTAATTATCACGATTGTAATTTTTATATTAATCACTAAAAAAATACTTTTAATCTAATATTTTTTTATTTGTGCACCATTGAATTGTTTTAACACTTATATATATATATTGCTATTTTAAATATATTTAGAATTAGAAATGATCCTAAAGTTTTGAAGAATATTGTTCTCAGAGTTTGACTGGAAAAAAAATATATAATCATTTTATATTGTTCTATTCTCTCACAATTTCTTTTTTATTTTCTAATTATCACGATTGTAATTTTTATATTAATCACTAAAAAAATACTTTTAATCTAATATTTTTTTATTTGTGCACCATTGAATTGTTTTAACACTTATATATATATATATTGCTATTTTAAATATATTTAGAATTAGAAATGATCCTAAAGTTTTGAAGAATATTGTTCTCAGAGTTGAAGTGGAATGTTAGAAATGTTCACTGAACAATCTACCTAGTGTATTAATTTATTTTTTTAATTATTTTTTATGTTAAATTACTAAGTGTATGTTAACTAATTATTTTTAAAAAAATTTGAAATGCAGAATATGGAGGGCTATGTAGTTTAGACTCAAACTTGCAAAATATTTGATTTTTTATTATTATTTAAACTTATGCACAACTTATTTGTAAGGATATAGAGTTTTTAAACTTATTTTCTATCTACACATCAAATTCAAGTTTATTAGTGAAGCTTTTGGAGTTTGTTGGTATGCAACTTGAGAATCAATTTAACAAATTGATTATGGTAATTGAGAACATTAGTAACTTTATCATATGTATAGGTTTGTTTTATTATATTGGTTTTGGAATAATTATTTTGTAAACATAAATTTGACAAATGATGATTTAACAGGAATTTTTTAATGATTAGATTAACTGTGAAAAGTTTGGTTATTTTCCGAGAACCAGTACCAAACCATACCTAAATAACCGATACTATTAGAACCAGAACCGGTAACAGAACTGAATCGAAACCGGCACTTAAATTGATACTAGTTCTAAGTACTAACGGTACCGGTTCCTCAAAAATAAGGAAATGGTAATTCGGTTCCGCTAGAGGTTCCTTGAAGGAACTGGTACCCCCTAGTAATAATATAAAGATAAGAAGAAATAGAATCCCCTAAACATTGTCTTTTACTGTAATATAGTAAGACAAAATATCATCCACCAAACTAATTTTGCATAAAAACTCAATTTCTTCATAAATTCTTGCGAGTAACTCTAAGATAGTTGATCATAGATTTTACTAGTGTCAACTTTAAGAGCCACATGACTTTTTTCTTTACCAAAAAAATTTATGTTGCATATGGTGAATATACTCAAAAGCCATCAAAATACTATCAATAATTAGTCTGCCCCAACAAAAACTAACTGATTTTTTTTATATAATAAAACATTAAAAGAAATCACTAACATAATTAGTAAGAACATTCGAAATATTTTATAGAGAACATTATATGCTGCAATAGTCCTAAAAATCATTTATCCATGAAGGCATGAAAATATTCATAATCAAAGTAATTAACGTCTTATTAACACTGACATGAAATTCTTCTCCTCCAAACTATTTAGAAGCAACTTCAAATGTATCATCACTAATTAATAACTAAAACTTCTGAAAGAAGCTCATGTTAATACCATCTGGACCGCTTGACTTGTCCGGATGCATATCAAATAGCAATTCATAGGTTCTTATTTAGATAACCGACTTAACCAACATAACATTATCGTGCTCCCTAAAAGGAAATAAAGAACTATACAACCTTTTTGATATACAATTATCATGGACATAAAAAAAATTACATAAATAATCCAAAGTGATCAAATCCTCATTAACGTCTCATAACACATGAATGAGATTCACCATCCCTAACAAACACCAAAATATTAAAGTGCTTTGTATTTAAATTCCCATTCGCCATCCAAAACTGTTTATCCCTCAACTTCAATACATATCACGTTTACAAAAAAGATCATCCAACTTATTTTGTTCCAAATTAGAATGGCATTAACCTAAGTAAACCCAGGCCTTTATTTCGAAAATGTTGAATCCAGCGATGACAATAATCAATCTCATAATTTAGTTTTATACTAACTTTTCTTTTCCAACCTCCCCAACACAACCACCAAATACATCTTTCAAAGATAGCACTCTAGTATTCACCAAGCTTTTCTACGCATCTCACAAAACTTTCCTTAACATATGATGTCATATTTTAATAAAATTTCATAATACCAGCCAATTGAATTTTAGCTTGTATTTATGAGTCAAACAAATTTAATATTTAAAATATAAACTTCTCAAAATTTCAATTTCATGAGATGAGTCTCCAAAGATATTTTTCCCTGTTACGAATCAGAGGTGCTTCACATAAGTTCTTCATGATCCGGGACAGAGATCATTCATAATATGTGAAGGACTTTACTATTGTGTGATGGGAGATAAAAATCAGGAAGACTCATTGTGTGAAATTGAAAATTTGAAAAGTATTTTTAAGAAATAAATTTTATGTGACTCATTAACTTAATTCAAAATTTAAAACGATTGAAAATAGAATTTCCCTTTAAATATTTTAGTATCATAAACTCATTATTATATTTATATTATAATTTTTGTAATAATATTTTTTGAATGGTATAATTAATTTATTTTAATTTATAAATTTACATCACAATTAATCTTTTTGGATAATTATTTATTACAAAATTCTATTTCGATATAATAAATTTCCAAACTTTTAAAACATTTAATTGGTTAGTAAAAATATTCATAATATTAATATTCCAAAAATAATCCAACCATTCCAAATTTTATTCAGTAGAATCTTTTAAAACAAGTTTATGTTGACTAAAAAATAAAATAGAAAGCATATATAAAAAAAAAAAATTAAAAAAAAAAAACTAGTTTAACTGGACATTAATGGGCACGATAAAAACGAGCCAACCAAACTATCAAAATAAAAATCTCGGGAAATATGCCCACTACTTCCGCTTCTCGCCCTATCCTCACAAATCATTTTTGAACAGTTAAGTTAATTTAATTTAATTTAATTTATTTTACTTTTTTTAAATTTGAAGTTTTTGACACAGAGAAAGACCACCTCCAGACCAGACCGGACCGGCTTCATGTGTTAAGACCAGACCTGTCACGTTGACGTAGATACACAGTAGAGACAGTAGATTGTAGCAGTAGATCTCTCTCCCTCACCTCACCTCACCTCACCTGCACTATATTGTATTTTGTCCTGTCCTTTTACAAATGCCAATTGGGTTTTATATATAAATATAAATCTAATCTCCTCTACCTCGCCTCGAAATTCTAACCCACACCCAGATTTGAATCCCCAACTCTTCTCTCTCTCTCTCTGTACTCGATTCCAAGTTCAAAAGTTGAAAGTTGAAACCTCTTCAACAAACTGTGCATTTCATGTTGCGGTGATGATGATGGCACAACAGAAGTACCTACACGAACTCCTTCAAGAGGATCAAGAGCCCTTCCAACTCAAGAACTACATTGCAGACAGGCGTATACAGCTCAAGAAACGACAGCCCTCCAATTTAATAAAAAAGGCTTGCTTTTTCTCCTTCAACGACTCGCCTGACCCACGAAAGTCTCCTCTTTTCGAATTCCCATCTCCAGTCAAAACGAAAAGCCCTTGCAACGCTATTTTTCTCAACATCCCTGCCAGGACCACCGCTCTGCTGCTTGAAGCTGCTCTCAGGATTCAGAACAAGCCCAAGTCGAGGACAAAAATCAGTCTTTTCGGGTCCTTAAGGAGGAAGCTCATCACTTACAGGACAGGGAAGAAGTCGAGTTGTGATAAAGAGATTAGTCCTTGTTCTTGTGACAATGGTAGACCCAGTAGCGCCGTTTGGTCTGATAAATCGCTGGATTTGGATGTCGACACCTCTTCCACTAGCCACTCCTCCTCATCCATCACCACGCCGGCTCCACCCTCCCCGTGTCGCCACAATTTCAAGGTTTCTTTTTATTTCTGTATTTGTGTCGGCAAATTCATTTTGGCCGGAAATGTGTTTCACTTGGAGGGATACAAACGTCTTTTTATAATTTGTCTTCATTCAAATTCTTCTTCACTTGCTCTCTGCCATGCGAATCTCAAATTAATGTTTTTCCATAACAGGACAAATACCATTTTGGTTGTTTCACATCAATTTAATCCGACATCCTTTTTTATATTATTTGCTATTTTCAGCTTCATTTACTCACTTAAAAAAATGATGGTGATAGGAAAGGGAGAGTCACGATATCGAGATGTTGAAGAATTTGCAATCTAAAGAAGAAGAAGAAGAAGAAGAGGAACAATGTAGTCCTGTATCAGTGTTGGACCCTCCATTCGAAGATGATGAAGGGCATGAAGACTTTGATATTGAAAGCAGCTTTGCAATTGTACAGAGTAAGTATACTATTAACCAAATTCTAAACCCCACACAATTTTGTACCATTCTGCTGACTTTGTTTTTCTGCATAATTGAATTGAATTGAATCATGGAAAAAATAAAAAAACAAAATAATGTGGGATCCATTCCGAGATTGCCACGGATCTAATGTGGTAGGTAATTTGTTTTGTGGGTCATACTATGTACAATTCTGTTCATTGTGTTAATTCAATGTGTTATGATTGACAGGAGCTAAGCAGCAATTGCTTCATAAGCTTAGGAGGTTTGAGAAGCTAGCAGAGTTGGATCCTGTTGAACTAGAGAAGAGAATGTTGGAACAGGAAGAAGAAGATGATGAATTGTGGGAAGAAGGCAAAGAAGAAGAATGTGAGATTGTGAAACAAGTTGTGAGTCAATCAGATTACAGTCACCATAAATTGATTCCTTCAGACATGATGAGATTGATCACTGATCTAATCTCAGAGGAAGAAACAGAGGAGAGTGACAGAGAAGTAGTGGTGAAAAGAGTGTGCAGGAGATTGGAGTCATGGAAAGAAGTGGAATCAAACACTATAGACATGATGGTAGAACAAGACATCAGAACACAACTTGATGGCTGGAACAGAACTGATCAACAGCAACTTAAAGAGACAGCTTTAGATATTGAACTTGCTATATTTGGATTACTCATGGAGGAGCTATCACAAGAACTTATTGTTTAATGGGCAAATTTTTTTTAGATCAAAATGAATTTTGGTTCAATAATTTTTCAATTAGTATTAATTGGAGACTAACTTGGTCTGAGGATATGATCTGGGACTTTTAGTTATGATGTATATGTATATATGTATTGGAGAGAATCAAACCTTGGTTTTATAATATATCTTCTGCCTTAATATTCCGTTCTTGTCGGCACAAATTCGACCTGTAAACTACTACATTTCTTTAATATTAATGTGGTTCATAGTTGCATAATGCACAAATTAGGCAGTGATGGGACAATGTAGCTACTCTCTGATGCTAGTTAAATTGCTCTCTCTTGGCTAATGATAAGTCAAATCATTCAACAATGATTGATGTAAACTAATTTGGCATTAAGAGTACATGACAGAAACTTCATCCATTGCTTTAATAAGGAAATTTAGGGAAGAACATAGAAGTAAAGACAGAGTAGGAAGATCAGAGAATAAGTGTTTGATGTAATTTGCGGATGTTTATTCAATCAAATTTATCTCTAGATGCTAAACACCTTACAAAAATAGAAGAGGATACCACTATCTTTTATATTAATAGGAGAGTGTCACACCGTATAAACTTCAACCCTTCATAACGCACGCGGCACTTAGCTAGATGACTTCCCCAAATCTAGCAAAATTACGCCTATCACCAAAGAAGCTAGCAAACCAAGCACTAAGAGCACAACTTGAGTATAGAATAAAGGAAGCTTGTATTACTTGAAAGAAAGCTTTATAAGAGTGTATACAAGTGTCTTGAAGGCTATACAAGAGAACTAACTCAAGAACATAAGGTATGTACAAATGAAGAACCCAAGTCCTATTTATACTACAAGCCTAAGGTTTTAGGACCTTTTACCACCTCCATGGGAGGTCGCTTCTAGTATGGCGGTTTAGGCTCTCTTTCTCAATGCTTCTAGAGTCTTCTAGGGTACTCTAGTGCATGCCACAAGTCTCCAAGACCTTCCCAAGTCTCCTTGAAGCTTCTGGAACGTTCTAGACTCCACTAAAGCCCTTTAGACAACCCTGGACTGCTCTGGATGATTCTAGAGGCTTCCAGACTCCAAATGCCACGTGTCCACCTCCCATTGGACTGCCTTTGAGTGTAGAACAAGCCCCACCCGCCAAGCCAATCTCCCCTTATTGCCAAAAGAGTGCAACACGTACAAGCCAGCCGAGTTTGTGAGAATCGCGACAAATTGTGAGTGAGCAAAGCTGCGGGGGTCGACAAGAGGATCACATTATCTTTTATTTTAAATATAAAAGCAAATTCAAATAACATAAGCAACTCAAATAACAAATTCAGCAAATCAGAAGCAAATTTCTATATTAACGGAGTCTTTACATACTCAGGTACAGTTTCTAACTATCCATCTGCTCCTAAATGTCCTTATCCTCAAGAACAATCTGTGGACAGGTCTGCGAGAAACGACGATAATTCTCTCAATTCGCAAGTGCAACATCTGTCCCCTTACACTGAATTAACACTTCTATATATGGACGGTAACGACTTTTGTGTATAGTTCTACAATCCAAAACTTTGGAGGGAGTAGGTTGTACAATAGAATTAAGGCCCCGTTTGAATTTCTTAAGAGAAAATTAAGAGATAGGATTAATAGATAGGGATCCAAACAAGTCTCTTAATAGACCTTTTAATTTTTAAAAGCATAGGCTCTTAACAATTATTTAATTAGTCGACTCAACCCTACTAACAACTTTTAATACCTTCTAACATTTTGCAAAAGACTCAATAGCCCCCATAATCTCCAACCCTTATTAATTACTCCATCTGTTTCACAATACAAGTCATTTTAGACTTGTACACTCTTATTAAGGAGAAGTATAAAATGACATTGTTACCCTTTCAACATCATTAAAAATAAAACGTTGATATGACATATCAGTTTTAATAATATTTGTTTCACAACACTTTCTCTCACCTATTTCTTTACCATCAACTCCAATGCGACTTTTATTATTTTTAAAAATAAAATAATAAAGGATAAAACAGGAAGAAAATAAAAATATATATATTGAAAAGTGAGAACGACTTATATTTTGCAAACTCAAAATAACTCCAAAACATATTGTATTATGAAACAAAGAGAGTATTAGCTAGCTAATTAGTAATTAATAGGGGTAAATTGGTCATTTAGACACTATTTGGTATTTAGTTAACAATGAATCCAATCACACTCTATTAATTATTAGTTAGCTAATTGTTAGCATCTCTTAAAAATTAGTTGTTTAATTATTAACTCTTAAGCCATCCAAACACCTAGAAAGTTGTATAAAATAATTAGTGAAAATTCTTTTAAATAAGTTTTTTAAAGTTCAAAATACAATTATAGGTCTGTTTTGAAAAACATACAAAAACAGGCTTTTAAAAATTTAGTTTTCACTCCATAGGTCAAATTTCTCAAAATACCCCTGAATCTTTATAATTCACAGATACTGTGAATTACGCTCACAGTTTGTAAATTACGCTCACAACTGTGAAAGACCCGTGGAGTGAAAATTAAACTTTAATTTTACAAATTTTTTAAAAGTGCCCTTTAATTGTATGACGTATAAAAAATTTTTTCCCAAATAATTATGTTCATTATGTTCGCACCTAGAAAAATTAATCTATATTCTTGATGGGCTTTGACATGGCAGATCGGGCCGGGTTCATATAATACAGGTTCCTGGAAATTATGTTGACCACACAATAATGAAGCAACACGTTCATCAAATGACTCGTCTACAACATAAACTTTGGACTAATCTCCAATGTGTTTCATTTTATTTCCACATAGTAGTACGAATTTCAACCAAAAGCCTTCAATCATTTGGGTTAATGGAAACCTCTTCTCCACCAGAAAACGGCCATCACGCGATCACAATCTGGGAAGTGAATCCAGATCGGTTAGCTTCAATGCACAAGAAACTCTCGGAACCACCAAAGTTACTCCGCAGCTTAGCCGGCAGAAACTCCTGCATATTCCGAGTCCCACAAAGCTTCGTCGACATCAACGGTAAGTCCTACCAACCTCAAATAGTCTCAATTGGTCCATACCACCACGCCGAGCTCAAACTAAGAATGATCGAAGAGCACAAATGGAGATACTTAGCCTCCTTATTAAACAGAATCAACACCCCTTTACAACACTTCTTCAAAGCCATCGAGCCACTCGAAACCCACGCCAGAGACTGCTACGCCGAGAAAATCGATTTCGACAAAGATCAATTCTTGGAAGTGTTAGTCGTCGATGGGCTTTTTTTGATCGAATTGTTTCGAAAAGTTGCCAATCCTGTGAAATTCGAACCGGACGATCCGATCTACACTATGAATTGGATTCTACCTTTCTTTTACAGAGATTTTCTACGCATCGAGAATCAAATTCCTTATTTCGTCCTACAACGGATATACGAATTGTGTAAAGAAGAAGAGAAGGGTCAACCCGAACCCGAACTCGAACCGACGTTGAGTTTGACTAGTCTGGCATTGAAGTTTTTTAGCCACGTAATTGAAAGACTAGATGAAAAGATAGAGAATCTGGAAGGAGGACATTTTCGTCATTTGCTCGACTTGGTCCGGACAAGCTTGATTCCACCACAGCCTGTTCAAAACCCAAAAACGACAACCACCAACATATTCAATTTCAATTTTCGTGGTAAAAAAAAGCCACGAATAAACGTGATCCCTTCGATATCGAAACTTCGTCGAGCGGGAATCAAACTGAACACATCTAAAGAAGAGAGTTTCCTCCACGTCAGATTCAGACACGGCGTGATCGAAATGCCGACCATCACAATCGACGATTTCATGACATCTTTTCTCCTAAACTGCGTGGCCTACGAGCAGTGCCAGTCGGGCTGTGAGAGTCACATGACGAGTTATGCGACTTTGCTTGATTATTTGATAAATACGACCAGGGATGTGGAGTATTTGTGCGATCGTTATATAATTGAGAATAATTTGGGCACGGATATGGACATTGCGAGGTTTATTAACAATATGGGGAAGGATGTTGCGTTTGATGTAGAGTTGTGTTATTTGAAGGATGTGTTTGATGATGTTCATGAGTATTATGAGAATAGTTGGCATGTTTACTGGGCAAGCTTCAAGCATACTTATTTCGAAACTCCTTGGTCCTTTATTTCGGCTTTGGCTGCTTTGATTCTTTTGCTTCTCACTGTGGCTCAAACCTTCTACACTATTTACCCTCAGGTTACATCTAGGAGGAACTAGGGTATATGTGCTTTATTTATTTTGGTACATAAACATTTTCATGTTATAAGACTTTTTTATTTTTCTTTTTCCTTCTACAATTGAATGTTCAGATTATTGATAACGTCCATGGCTGGCTGTCTGGCATCCTATCCTAATAATTAAATAAGTGCACGCAAAAACCTAACGAATATGTGCATATCGAATATAAAGCGCATAATTAGGAATTGCCAGCTGGTATTGTTGTGATGGCTACGACTCTTTTGTAGTATGCAGCCAAATTTAACGTTCCCTTGAAGAAGTAGACATCTATGGACGTGTTTGTTAGATGGGAGGTTGACTTGGATTGAGGCAAAAGATATTTTAAGCCCACTATTACCTTATAGTGTTTTTGTTTTCTGCTATCATGTGAAATTATATGTTTCTTGTACCCATCCTTTTAGCCTTCAATTTACTAATAATTATTATCTTTGTCTCCCCATAATTTTATCTAAATTTTCATTTTTTTTTTTAAATAGTCCCACTATTACCTTATACTTTTTTTTTTTCTACTATCATGTGAAACTAATTGTTTTTATTTATTTATTTATTTTTATTTTTATTTTTATTTTTTATACCCATCCTTTTAACCTTCGATTTATTAATAAATGCGGTAAATGTCGCACTCTAATCTAGTTAATACAACATCTTTTTCAATTTTATTATTTTTAATTAATTAATTTTTTAATTTTAAATTTTTATTTCAATTTATATCCATCATTTCTTTTAATTAATTAATATTTTAATTTGTAGATATTTTAATACAATTTATATTTAAATTTTATATAATTAATATTTCAATATATTATAAATGAGTTTGGTTGATATATAAACTAAAGAGTTAATTATTTGTTTTGAAGAGACTTTATATAGATACTGAAGATTTAGTTTTGGAGTTATTTTTTGAGTCATTATTGAATAATTGTGTTATTAACGTAATTTAGTAAAAGTTTTTAAGTTGTTTAAATATAAGAATATATTTTATTGGGTAGGACACTATGGGAGTAGAATATAATACCATTTTTTTAAAAAGATTTTTATCCTCTTATTTTTTAATTTTCAAAATAATAATAATTGTTTATATTATTATATTTAAATTTCAACTATATTTACAGTCTGTCAATATCCTAGGGGTGAAATTCAAAGTTTTAAAAAATTTATTTTTGCAAACTTTTCACAATAGGTCTATAATTGTATATTTAAACTTTATTTGACATTGAAAAAAATATTTTTTTTCTTAACTTAAATGTAAAGTTTCAAATTGTCAAAAATGAAAATATTTCTTTTAAATTTTAAATAATTTATTATTTAAAATTTTCTATTATTATGAAATATTATTTAAATTTTTTATTTTTGAAAATACTTATAAATAAAATTAAATCTATTTTTTTAAAACTAAAGAGAAAGGAATAAAGTGAAAAACTAGCGTTTGGTTTTTTATTTTTTTTAAAGAAATCTATGGTTAGTTTTACCACTAGTTTTGTTTTAGTTAAAAATTAAAGGGGACAAATTTTTAAGTTTTTATGTTTAAATTAGTGGAACATGTAAATGAAATATGGATAGTTGCGAGAAACACTTTGAATGGGCCAATTGCCGGCTACTGAGGAAACATCTACTTAATCAAGTCGAAAGTAGACAGCAGCTTCTCTTGTTCCACACTAATTTGGATTTCAAAGTAGTTTCCTTGCACATTCATCTAATACTATACAAACAAAATAAAGACACTACGCATTCTGTTGCTCCACAAACATATTGGACTGGACTGGACTGACTTTTCAGAGCTTTCTGGCGGCTGCTCTTTTATTCCCTTCAGGTCTTGTCTATATAAACATCATATTCAGTTAACTCAATCTCATCAAACAATATGGAATTTCCTCAAGACCCATCTCAAGCGGAGGAGTTGATGAATGAGGTGTATGAAAAGCTTCCGGAAAGTGTAAGAAGTCAAGTCGATTTGGATAAATTGAATGTTGCAGAGGTCAGGACGCGTGGCAGTAGTGGAGCGGTGGATGAGTTGCAAATGAAGCTCGAGCGTTTCAAAGTTAAGACAGTGCAGCAACTGGGAGGAGTTGTTAAGGAAGAAGAAAACAAAAGACCATAGATGTATACATGTGGATGGAATTTTGATACCATTACCTTTCCTCTAATGTGTTAATTGGGTTCGGTCACCTTGGCTAGCGATTATTGGGGCTTTTTACTTGGATCGCTAATCCAAGTCGTCTATCATAAAGTGTCAGTAAAATTTGTAAATTATATTCTTTTATTTGTTATGCACAGTAGGTAATGAGTTAATAAATTTAGTCTATCTTAAAGCTACCGTTTTTTTTTTTTTTTTCATTTAAATATGAAACTAATGAATTTAGAATTATGAGTTAAATATTTTATTGGTGATTTTATTTAAATATGATTGAAATTAAGTTATTTGAGCTAGTAAAAAAATTATGGTGGCAATAAGTAAAAAAGAAAAAAAATATGTGGGTTAACATGCTAGTCTATTTTCATCGTATTCTTTCCCGAATGATCAATAAAACTCTTTTATTTATTTATTTATTTATTCATTCAAATATCATGCTCTATTGTCATTTGTCTCGTCAAAATATTTGTTTATTCATACTTAAAAGCAACAAATATAGCAAAAAGCATATTTTGTGTCGTGTGAAGTAGGATTGTCAGAATTAGATTTTTAATAATTATGTGCCCTAAAACAAGTAATAGGGCACGAAATCAACTCAGATGGTTACTCAACTTTTGAAAATTATGATATTTAGAATAGGGGTGGAAAAGAACTGAAAGTGATTAAACTGGAAGGGGGTTTGGTTTGTTTTCGTCTTAAGTTTAGTTTTATTCCATTTTGAGGATAGAAAATCAATTTCTTTACTTCAGTTTGATTCGAGTCCTAATTTTCAGGTTCGGTTTGAAAGAGAATCCAAATATTTGTTTAAATCACATTGTTTTTTTTTTCTTTAAAAATTTGAGCAAACCAAATTGAACCGATATTTGTTGGTATGGTTTGATTTGGTTTTATACCTCAATTTTGATTCGGTTCTATAACTGAGTTTGGTTGTATAATTTCAAAACTGAAATTCTTTTCGTTTGGTTGGATTAAAAATCGAACCGAACAGTGTTTACTCTAATTTAGTAATTAAGGGATTCAATAATAAATTTATTTTAAAATTTATCTTGCAAGATCATTCCTCTTGCAACACTGTAACAGAATCACAACATTCATTACTATTTTGGATCATTCCCTTTTCGGCCTAAAATTTTAATATTTTTAATATTGATCTTATATTAAATCCGATTAAGGGTTTTGAACTCAAAATGATCAGTGTTCGTGTTGAATTTGAGAGTTATAGAAAAAGTTAAGTTTTCTCTGTGTAACCAATCTAAATTATTCTGCATTTTATGAAATCGTCTAAATGACTTATATTTTTTCATGTTTAGATATCTAAATATGGTTATGCATAAGGTAGATGTCTTAAAAAGAAATATTGAACCTAGTTTAAGGAGCTAGATATGAATTATCCTTTTACTATTAACTGGAAATTGCAGAAATATAATTATTATAAAAATTTAATTGAAACTTGTAGAAATCATGGTAATTAAATGGAATATATATTAAACTCTTTTCAATTTGCCTATACCCTTTGTGATTTATAAGGTAATATTGTAATGTGATTATAAAAATTTGAGGACATATGAAATTATACATTATAAAAAATACCATATGTTCAATTTGGTGATTATCATTGATGTGAAGTTAGATAGAAGATATTCGTATTCAAAATATACAGTATAATTGGAAATTGGTTGAAAGAGATTCAAATAAAGGTTATTTCTCCTAATAATTAGAGATGGCAATGGACTCAAATCTAACCTGAACCCGCCAACTCAAATCCAATCACCCGAACCCAATCCGAATCCGGTGCATTTTAATAGATTTGCGCTGGATTTGAACCCGCGGATTCGGGTACACCCGCGGGTTCGCGAAAAAAATAAAATTTTTAAAAAATTAAGTGATAATTAAAAAGTTAAAATTTAAAATCACAATTAGTTGTTCATGTCAATCTATTACTATTATTTTATTTATTTGTGGTTTTAAAATGAAGTTTACTTCATCTACTAATTAATTAAAGTCTAATGGTAATTAGTGGACACTAAAATTTATGTGGGTTTATTTATATTTTTATTTAAAAGAATTTAAAATGATATTGAATATTAGAGAAATTTTGATTAAAAAATTTTGGGTAAATTTTGATTAAAAAGATTTGTGTAAATTTTTTTGTTATTTAAAAATAAAAAAATTTACGGGTTCGTGGATTCGGGTTAGGGTCACCCAAACCGGTAACAGGTAATGGATTTAAAGTAAAACCCGAACCCGTAAACCCACGAACTCGCGAACCCGAATCCATGATGAATTTTTTGGATGGGAATCCACGAATTCGTGGGTTTGTGAATTTTTTTTTGCAAGCTCTAATAATAATAATAATAATAATAATAATAATAATAATAATAATAATAATAATAATAATAATAATAACTTATTATTTATTTATCTTTTTGTTGGATGTTAGAGGTAACTCTTTCTCATTTTTCTTGTTGGTATTAGGGTTGTGCCACATAGATGGACCCAATCCAAATTACTAAATAAACCCCAAAGGGTATTATTTGCAATATCTCCATGTTGGTTTAGTGAGAGATAACTTCTCCTGATATCAGGAGTGCGAATTACGCTTGTACATTATATGATTGTGTTTGATAGACAATTGAAAAAAAAAAGAAGAGAAAAACAACCGCAAGACTTTTGAAAAAACACGAGAATTCTCTTTGAAAGTAAAGATGACTTTGATGTGAATTAACTCTCTTAGTGAAAGCATTCTTAAATAGTGATACAGACTACGAGTTCCAATTATTTTGGTGATTCCTGGTCGACCATTGAAAATAAACAACAGTAAACAATATTCTTCTCTTTATCTTTTAAATATATTGATGTTTATTTTTTTATTGTATATTTAAGTTAACATTGGTATTAGAGCCTGGTTACTGTTTAATAGTTGTTTTTAGTGTGATGATTAGTTCTGAGCATGTTGAATGGTAGTTTATAATCGATAAGATATCATGGATATGATTTTTTGAATTTTTTTGTGATCGATTATATTGCTGCCGAATCTTGCTTGCTCTTTTTGGGTTTCGAAATGTTTTCAAAATTTTTCGAAAATCACACTATTAAAACCGTCTCGAAAAACCCTTTAATTTGATATAAAATATTAGTGTCTTCGAGTTAAAAAGAAGGAGAAAACAAGTTTTTTTCTAATTGACGAATTAGAAAACGAATTAAAAATCAGTTTTTGAAAAAGGTTTGATAAAGAACTTTTCTGACATTCCAGTACCTATCCGGTTAATGTGTTTGTAACTCAAAACTCATTTTTATAAAATGTTTTTCAAAAATCCGAGACCACCAACGACATCGGGATGTCGAACAGAGTCGACTAGTACTATCTCAATGACTGTCGGTGGCCGGCAACGCCACACGTGGCGTGCACGTGCCTACGGGGCGCGTCGGCTCTGGCCAGGCGGTTTTCCGCCTAGTCAGCGCTAATGAAACACCTCGTTAGTATCTGCATGTACACCCACGTGGCGCCATGTCAGCAATGACGCAGCTGCCTGACAGCCACATCAACTCACACTTCTCCTCGTGGTCGTTGCCGTCAGAGCTACGTGACAACCTATCAGCTTGACACTTGACGCTGATGCGTGCCACCACTCACGGCGCATCGCCAGTTTCTGGCGGCGGAAAAAAAAGGATTTTTTTTGTGTGTTCTACTATTTGTGTATGATTTTTTATGACATTGTTAGTTTTTTATTATTTTTATTTTTATTTTTTTTTTGTCTAGCATCTGCTTTTGGAAGAAATCGAAGAATTTCTTGGTAATCCTTCAAGATCCATTCGTAGTCATTATTTTTTTCATACACTTGCACCCATTGTACATTATTGTAAGTTTTTGCAAACGATGAATCTCAATTGGCTCGGTTTCTTTCACAATGGGTTCTGGATTCGTCACGAGCTTGCTTTATTCTATTCATTCCTGAAATTTAGGTCATCTTTGATGTATGCAGCCCCTCCTAGGAGGAAACATCCTATGGGGATTACTAATAGACTTCCCCCTCCTCATGAGATTATTCCATTAGATCATCCCAAACCACTTGATCACCCTGAGGATGTTGATGATGTTGAGATTGAGGTTCCGCTTGCCCCTGAAGATCAGGAGAACCCAGTCAGGCAAGACGATCACGAGGTTCCACTTGAGCAGGCACATCCGGAGGTTGTGATCATCTCGGATGATGAGGATGACGAGAATGTTGATCCTATTATTGAGGATATCGGTGATGATGAGGATCATATGTCTACTAAAGAATATAAACCCAAGGAGGATCCTAAATGATACTCCATATATTCCTCTTATCCGCTCTCGTATGATACCTGTCGATCCACCTTTAAGTCGGCTGAGGAGTAGGACGTCCAGTCTTCGTGGTTCAAGTATGAAGATTCCTATAGAGATTCCTAGCTCTCCGAGTTTACTCCAGAGACTTCTCTTTCTGATTATACTCCAGCATCTCCTGAGTACACACCTCTCAGTCCTGAATATACTCCTCTCAGCCCTGAGTACACTCCTCTCAACCCTGAGTATACCCTTACCACACTTGAGTGTTCTCCTACAAGTACTGCTACTCACATTCCTTACTCTATTTTTAGGGATTTTTCTCGCTTTCCTGGTTATTATTCTGCATTGCAGTCCAGAAGTTTTGTCAATAGGAAGACAGATATGACGATGAAGCTGGGCCGAGTAGGGTTCGTGATGGAGAGCATGACGAGGATCCTAAGATTATAAAGTGATCAGATAGTGATCATTGTGCATATGATAGATCATTCATATTATCATCTTGACTTCGTTATATTTTGTACTTGAATCATTTTTTAATTTTTTTTTATGATTTATTGTTTCATAATATGTCAGATGATTTTCATTTTTTATGAATTAATCTTCATTATGCATCATGTTTGATCATACATATAGTATTCTCTGCTCTGATCTTGCTATTTGATGTGGGAGTCCTTATTCATGTATATTAGGACTTCATTGCTCCCTTACTTAATTGAGTATAGTTATGAGAATTTTGAGGACATAGATTGTGATCAGATAGTCTAGACTATCTTTTTTTATTTTCTCTTCTCTATTTTTGTTACTTTATTCTTGATATGTTTTAGGTTAAGAGCAATATTTCGTTCGGATAATATTCTACTAGATTGAAATTTTTTTGGCAGTCTCATATATTTTAATTGTATTTTTCAGTAATGGCTTATGCATCCAAGTCAATTGTAGCTGAGTTGAATAAAGAAGAGAAACTGAATGGTGACAACTATGACATTTGGCACCACAAGATTAAGTATGTTCTCAAGGAACATGAGGCACTTGAAACTCTGCCCAACACTATGGTAGAGCCTGAAATGGGTCAGTTTGCTCAGGCAAGACGTGACATGGAGGCTTATATGACTTGGAAACGGAAAAACAATATTATAAGGATTACAATTCTCTCGAGCATGGCAGATGACCTGATGTGTGTTTATGAGGATTATGACACAGCCTAAGATATAGGGGTAGCTCTTAAAAACAAGTACGGTGGTACTTCAACCGCCAAGCTCCGCTGGCTTACAATAAAATTTGATACTTATAAGAAGCGACAGGATCATACCATGCGTCAACATCTGAGAGAGATAGCTCACATGATCCGGGAACTTAAGACAACTGGTCACGTTCTCACTGATGAGCAACAGGTTCGGGCAGTGATTCGTTCCCTACCTAATAGCTGGGAACATATGAAGATAAACATGACGCATAGCGACAACATCAAGACATTTGATGATATAGACCGTCATGTGGTGTTGGAGGATGAGCGCTTAGAAGCGGCTAAATCCTCTAGGCAACTTTATATGGCTGAAACCAGCGTGTGCAAGAATAACAAGCGCAAGAGGGGACAACGCGGGTCCAATAAGGGAAAAGGAAAGGGGGTTACAAACTTTATTCAGAATACGAATCGGCTTGGCTTGAGTAATCCAAATAAGAAGTCCAAGCGAGGTGGTGGAAAAAAGAAGGATAAAAGCAAAATCAAGTGTTTCAAATGTGAAAGATGGGACACTATGCCCGTGAGTGCAAAGGGCAAGAAAAAGAGGTATCTTTTCTATCTTATGCCTTACATAAAATTTTAGTATCTAGCTCTGTTTTACTAGCTGAGGCTCACCCTATGTGAATTGTAGACTCAGGCGCCACGGACCACAATACTAGATATCGAGGGGCGTTCGTAGAGTATTGTCGGATTCCACGAGATACTCACTGGATATATGTTGGGAATAACTCTCGTGTTGCTGTTTTGGGTATTGGCTCCTGCAAATTGATTATGCAAGGAGGCCAACAGTTATTCCTACATGATGTCTTTTATGCTCCCGACAGAAGGCATAATTTAGTGTCTGTTCTTGTTCTTTTCTCTTATGGTTACAAATTAGTTTTCGAACTTGATAGCTTGGTTTTATCGTACGATAATGTTTCCGTTGGTTTTGGATATCTTTCTGATGGTTTTATAGTTTTGAACATTGAATGTTATACACATTCTTCTTCATTGCATGATAGTAATATTTCTTATGTTACCTCTTCTGATATAGATATTAATACATGGCATGCTAGACTCGGTCATATAGGATAGGATAGAATGAACATATTAGCCAAAAAGGGGATTTTAAGATCTTATGATAAGATTGAGTTGGCAACCTGTGGTCATTGTCTAGGTGGGAAAACTACTAGGAAACCTTTCGGTAAGGCTATTAGAGCTAATAACCCCTTAGAACTTATTCATTCTAATATTTGTGGACCGATGAATGTTAAAAGTAGAAGTGGCGCTGATACTTCATTACCTTTATATATGGCTTTACGTGATACGGTCTCGTCTATCTGACCTCCCATAAATCTGAAGCCTTAGATTGTTTCATGAATTTTTTGACTATGGTGGAGAATCAATTAGTTAGGACGGTTAAAGTACTTCGTACAGATCGTGGTCGAGAGTATCTATCGGAATAATTTAAACAATTGTGTCAAGAAAATGGTATAATATGCTAGTTGACAATTCCTAGGACTCCACAGCAAAACAAAGTTGTTGAACGGAGAAATAAGACATTACTGGAAATGATTTGATCTATGATGGCATAAGCCAATCTTCCAATCTCATATTGGGGAGATGCACTCTTGACTGCAACACACATTTTGAATCGAGTCCCAACAAAATCAGTGACTTCGACTCCATATGAATTATGAACAAGTCAGAAATCTAACTTATCTTACTTGCGACCCTAGGGGTCTGTAGGTTTCGTACATGATCTATCCAGCAAATTTGGAAAACTAGGTGCTAGGGGGAAGAAATGTATTTTCATATGTTACCCTGAGCAATCAAAAGGATATGTACTGATTAGAGAAAATTCTGATGGGAGTATATTAGAAGTAGAGTCATATGACGTAGTTTTTATTGAGAATGAGTTTCCAAAGCGAGGTGATGTTGAGCAAGATACTTCATTTGGGAGTGATCAAATGCCTAAAGATAACACTCCACTAATTGATCGCAGTGGGAGTATGCCTGAATCATCTGTTCGGAGAAGTAGATGAATCTCGATTCCCGACGATGTTTTCAGACTAAAGGGGAAGCCTTTATGATGGCCTCACATGAAAGTGATAAACCTAAGAATGTGAGAGAAGCTCTCAAATCACCAGTAAAGGATGAATGGGTTAAAGCAATGGAGGAGGAAATAGAGTCAATGAAAAGCAACAATGTTTCGGACTTGGTCCACTTACCGCTTGATAGAAAAACCATTAGAAATAAATGGGTCCTTCGCGTTAAACGGAAGGCAGATGGCTCAATTGAAAGATATAAGGCGAGGTTGGTGGAAAAAAGTTATACTCAACAAGAGGGTATAGACTATGAAGAGAATTTCTCCCCAGTGGTGAAATTTGCATCTATCCGCCTCATTCTTGCACTTGTTGCTCACAAAGATCTTGAATTACATCAAATGGATGTTAAACCAACATTCCTCAATGAAGGACTTGAAGAAGAGATTTACATGGAACAACCTGAAAGTTTTGTGACTGAAGGCCAAGAAAGTAAAGTCTGTAAATTGTTGAGGTCCATTTATGGATTCATACAATCCTCTAGACAGTGGTACCTTCGTTTTTACAAATCTTTCTTAGCATATGGTTTTGAAATGACAAAAGAAGACCACTGTGTGTACGTAAAAAGGTCGAAAGGAAAATTTGTAATTTTTTCCTTATATATGGATGACATTTTATTAGCGTGTAATGACAAGAATTTTTCAATGAATACAAAGGACCGGTTATCAGCTACTTTTGAGATGAAGGATATGGGTAAAGCAGCTTACATTTTGGGAGTCAAAATTTCAAGGGATCGACAAAGGAAAAATCTTGGCGTTATCGCAAGAACCCTATATCCACAAGATTCTTGAACGTTTCTCGATGGCTGATTGTAAGCCTATGGATACACCCATAGAAAAAAGGCAGACTTTAAGTTTTGATATGTGCCCTAAAACTCTGCAAGAGCGTGAGAAAATGAAGATGTTCCTTATGCAAAATGCCATTGGAAGTCTGATGTATGCAATAATGTGTACTAGACCCGATATATGCTACTCAGTTGGACTGGTAAGCAGGTATCAAGCCAACCCTAGGAAGAAACATTGGATAGCTGTCAAACGAACACTTGCCTATCTAAAGGGAACCATAGATTATTCTTTGTGTTATCAAGGTGGTGATACTCACTTGATAGGATGCACAGATGCAGATTGGGGCGGTGACTTGGATGAACGAAAATCTACTTCGGGGTATGCGTTCATACTTAGCCATGGGGAAATTTTCTGGAGTAGTAAAACTTGCATTGCTTTGTCCACCATGGAAGCTGAATTTATTACATGCTCGATGGCAGTACAAGAGGCTATTTGGCTCAAACGATTCTTGGAGGAATTGAATATTGAAAGTTATGAGTCAAAGCTAGTTACTGTGATAGCCAAGTTGCAATAGCATATACCAAGGATGCTAAATATCATAGCAAGTCTAAACACATAGAGACGAAATATAATTTTGTTAGAGATATCGTGGCTAAGAAAATTGTATCAATCATATATATCTACTCATGAAACGGTAACAGACCCTCTTACTAAAGCGGTACCTAGAGATGTTTTCTCCTTACATTGTAGGTCTTTGGGTCTACGTAGATTATAATATCTGGATGTTTTATGCCTAATTCTTATATACAATGTTGATTAGTTATGAAGTGCTCATGCAATCTAGTATATCTTATGGGAATCATATATCCGAAGAGTATATTATTAGGTACAGGAGACTGGTATACTTGTACGTGCAGTCAACTTGATTATTCTAGGGAATAATGCAAGACGAGACTTATATACTTATATCCTTTGATCGATTTGAATTTCAAAGTTTAAGAAGAAAGTATATAAGGTCTCCTTGATATAGAATCAATATGAGATTTCTTTTTCTGTAAAGAGAGATGACTCATGAATTTCCCCAATATCATGAGACCTGATTAGCCGGACTAGATTCTTTATTGCTATATATGGATGGTAGTGACAAGTGGAATTTAAGAGACATTTAGATTGTCGTTCGTATAGTGAAGAATATAGATATCGAAACATACGCGTCTCATTAGAGATAAGCTTCACTATAATGCATGTGTTAACTGTGCATGCTATTTATTGGTCGCCATGGATGATATTTAAAGATAGTCCCTTGGTCTTATTTATCGTACAAGATCCATTTTTTGTGTATCCTTAGTACGGTCATCTCTTTTATCTGAGGCTGTGAAGGCAGTGTCTGTATCATTAGCGTATTTTTCTATGGTCATGATAATTCGACCTATATAGTACGTTTGTGATGTCGACTGTCTGTCATTGACTTTTGGAGGAAGAACGACTGGAAGGTATTGACTGATTTTACAATATTGATCACATGCTAGCAGATTGTAGTTCTTTTTGAATATAATTATGATTTGAGAGTATTCTGAGGATATCAGATTGCTTGTCTTTGGGACCAGACGCATCTGATGTGAGATCATGTCAAACCTAGGATGTACCCCAAATAAATTTCGAGTACTCTCTCCTTTCTTTTTGGGATTGAGAATCTGGTTCATTGGTCATACTATTTATTTACGTGTATAACCACCTGATGATGAGTAATTTTTAACTGAGCCGTATAACCGTCGCCATTCGTGGGGCATGGACACATATAGTGTGAGTGGGAGAATGTTGGTATTAGGGTTGGGCCATACTAGATGGACCCAACCCAATTATTAAATAAATCCCAAAGGGTGTTATTTGCAATATCTCCATATTGGTTTACTGGGAGATAACTTCTCCTGATATCAGGAGAGCGAATCACGCTTGTACGTGATATAATTGTGTTTGATAGGCAGTTGAAAAAAAAAAAGAGAAAAACAATTGCAAGACTTCTGAAAAACACAAAAATTCTCTCTCAAAGAAAAAGCGACTTTGACATGAATTAACTCTCTCGCTGAAAGCATTTTTAGACAATGATACAGACTACGAGTTTTAATTGTTTTGGTGATTCCTAATCCACCATTGAAAATAAACAAGAAAACGATCTTCTTCTCTTTATCTTTTACCTAGAGTGATGTTTATATGTTTATTGTATATCTAAGTTAACACTATGACATTTTGGTTTATGGCAGGATGTTGGTAGGGATATAATATCAGAAGTGATGAGGTGGAATTGGAAGGAAGGCAAGAGACATATAAACCCAAGAAGACCATGTCAAAACAAGATCAGTCCTATCCAATTGACCATGTGTGGGGTTTGACTTTGAATTTTTCATAAGTCAGACCTACCACAAGTCCATCACAACTCCAAGTAATCTATTTCCTTATGATGCGGAGTGCATGTATTTCTCCTATAAATGAGATACATAGCATTGACATTCAGCGAACATAACATTCATTGACATTTAGCAAGCAGGTCTCGTCTCAACTCATCTGTCTAGTAATGATACAGAAAATATTGGTGAGAAGTCAAGCTTCAAGACTGCTGCTGCCCTCCAGCCCCTCGCCTAAATCCATTGCCTTAAGGGAAGATAAATCGTACAGCCAGATCGCGGAAGAGATTTCAGGGTTCTTCTCGAATTATCCGGTACATCCCAGCGGTGAAATTGAGCATGCAACAACCAAACCACAAAACAAATTAAACGCCACAACACGCGGTCATCAACAATTGTTGGATGGATTATCCACCAGGCTTCAGCGATTCAAGATTCGGACTGTACGGGCCGGACAAGTAGTCAAGGATACAGCCCAACACAACTGATTCTATTTTTTTTTTTTATTTTATTTATTATTATTTTTTAAATTATCATATTAACAGACAAGAAAAAAAAAAAAAAAGGTGCTGTTCATCGTGTATAAACTTAATTATTATTAAATGAACATCGATAAGATTTTTATTTATTTTTCTAACACTAATTTTACTAAATAAGTTATTTTTATTACAATATTAAGAGTATGTTTCGAATTAGATTTTTAATTATTTTAAATTATTATTAAATTAATATTTTAAATAATAGTAGCGGTTAGATATATTTTTATTTATATTCTAAATTAAGTTAACTGTTGAATTAAATGTTTAATATTAATTTTATTTTTTAATTAGCAGTTGGGTTAAAAAAATATGTCAAATTTAAAAGTTTTAAAAGTAATGGAAATTATAATACTGAAAAACTTTTATAACCTCTGTAATCATGATTATATATTTCAAGACTTTCAAAGCTTTTTTAAAGTTCATAAAAGTCAGTGATTAGATACCATGAAACTTTAGAAGACATTTTAAAAGTTTACAAAATGTTATAATTAGATACTTCAAAATTTTTATACAGTATTCAAAAGTCATAATTAAATACCTACAAATTTCTAATGAAAATCATTTAAAGTCATAATTAGATAGCCCCATATAAAGTTTACGAAACTCTTACCGTATCTAATCATTACTTGTGTAGAGTCCATAAATTTTTTTATATATCATAATTTTGAGACTTTTGAATACTTTTAAATTTGGCCGTTTTTAGACTTTCGAAAACTTTTTAAACAAATTAAAAAAATTTAAAATTTAAAAGTTGTCCGTCACTTTTCAAACCAATTTTGAATAACTTTGGAAGATTTTTAAATAATAACAAAGTAAAAATTCAATCTCAACCTCCATCAATTATTTCTTTTTTCCCCTAACTTTTATTGTAATTATGAAATACTTTGAAATCTCAAAATTTCTAATATGTATATCTTTATATTATACTTAAAAATGTTCTTATATGTCTTTTTTCTTGAACCAATATTATTTATCTGTTTATATCAAGTGTTATATTTACATATAACAAAAATAACGAACTCGAAAGTTTAGACTCCTTCAAAAGTTTTAATCAATAATACTTCATTAAGATGAGATAAACTCCTACTTCGATGGATAAGAAACCAAGTTGAAGGAAACACAACAAAACCAAAATATTCTTAATAGAATAAAATAAATTTGAGAATATAAAAGATTTTTTTTCTAAGTCGTAGAGAAAAAATAATATCTACACTACAAAACATACTTAGAAACTATAATAATAATAATAATAATAATAATAATAATAATAATAATAATAATAATAATAATAATAATAATAATAAAACTTATATGTAAGAGTATAACCTAACCAAAATAAAAAGAAATCATAATATAAAAGTTATACCTTTTTTTTTTCATTGTCTTATCCTGGTCTAATTCATCAATGAGTATAATTGAAAATTAGTTTGCATCATTCCATTCCAATTGTGAAGAAATCGTCCTCAAGTTCTCGTAGTATATTTTTCGGGATTGGCCAATTTTGAATTGCTTCCACCTTCTCTTCTTCCATATGTATACCATTTACACTAATAATATTTTTGGAATGCAATGTAGATGACCAATAATCTTTTAGAAAAATTGTTTGGTAACATGAGATGGATCTTTAGTCTTCTTTCAAGGAATGAAGCGAAACATTTATAAAAACATATCAAATATTACAAAAGTATAATCAGATCCATATCAAGTGCGTGGAAGATTAATAACAAAGTCCATAGACAAGTCATAATTTAAATAAATCATAAATTAATTTTAAAATGTAACAAATAATTTTCAGGCCTAATACTAAGATCGTTATATTTCAATCTCCTTAGGGGTGTTATTAGTATGATTGGGGTTTTAGAGTTAATTTGGTGATTTTTTAAGTCTATGGGGGAGCATTTTGAATTTTCAACCACATATAGACCTAAGAAAACCCGAGAATTCAGAATTCACATAACTCCCTCATTCACGTTTTTTGGTGTCTATAGAGTGAATTTTTGTAAAAATTCAGATTGGGATCACTAGGGTTTCAAGTTGTAGTTCTGGGCCACAATTCGAGTTAAGCTCTAGTAAGTTTTGTCTCTCCCTCCCTAGATACGGTGTAGTTTTGTTTGGTTTTGGGGTTTTGATCGTTCGGATTCTGTTGTGATAGGTTTCCGGCAGATTGAGGAGTTCAGTCAATGCGGTTCCAATTAGAGATTGGGATGATTTCGGTAAGTCTTTCGTCGTTCTTCATGTGAGACTTGTGTTGTCTTCGTTCTGGTCAGGGTTTGTATTAGAGGATTTAGGTTTCTGTCCAATTTCGGTTGAGGGTTTAATCTGTTGAGGTTTAGTCAAGTCATGTTCCGGCTTATGATCAATTTATTGTGTTACCTGTTTCATTCTACAGAAAGTTTGGACGAAGAAACTGATCGGGCAGAGGAGTAACGTACTAATTTCGCTGTGTTTTGCGCATCTATAGATTAGCGACGATTTTGAGTCCAAACAGATTTGTTGGTGTAATGTTTTTTATTACTGCATGTTTCTTGTATGTGTAGTGTATTATTTGTACCCGAATCGCCTGTATAAATGCTATAGCCTGAATTGTTAACGAATCAGTGAGATAACCGGTAAGGCAGATAACTAGACTGAAACCTGTAAAACAAGTGGAAAATGAATAATTGGAACGATCTATTTCCCTTATGACGGGTGTCGAATTCTTCAATATAAATTTAACTTGTAATACAAATAAACTTGTAGTAAATAGGGTCGATCCCACAGAGAACGAAAATCAATAATTGTAAATGTTAAGACCAAATCAAATGAAACTGGGGGTGTAGAATATAGGAATAATTAAACTAAAAATGAAATTAACAGAATAAAACAATGAATGATATTTAAATATCCAGCTAAGTCAACTTATTCAATGTAGTGTTGATCACCGAAACTAAATATATATATATGCAGTTTAATAGTCACAATTATAGCTATTACAACGTGCCTAATAACCAATCTTTTCCTTAGCTGTTAGACTGACCGGGTACAACCCTTCGAATCAATCACTGATCTAAAGTAGACCACATTAAGAACTAGAAAAGTCCCGTGACCATAACCAATTGAATCAGTACGACAGTTTTTAAATTATGACTATGCACTCTCAACATTACCTAGGTCAAATTAACTACGAGCTATTTGACGTGCAATGTGTTAATCCTAATTAACCAATCAATTGCGCACTTAATTAACTAATCAGAATAACATGTGCATTTAACCATGCCCATAGAGAATACACAAATACTAAACAAGCATATAGATTAAAACACAATTCCCACAACACGTATAATTGACTTAGCTGGATGAGACTAGTTTAGCACCCCATGGGTGCAGTTAACATCATTGTCTCAACAAAGTTGATCGAATGAATAAGATAGAGTGTTTTTATTGAAAACTAAAAAAAAACTAATTCTGATCATTCAGAGTAAATATATACTCTGTTACAAAACTGAAAATCTTTCAAAATCTCCTCAGAATCCTTATTTAAAAACTCTAAATTCAAAACATAAAATCCCAAAAAATCCTATCAGTTTATTTCTAAATAAGTCTTCAAATGAAATCATGTTGACTTTGACTCTTTTTAGCAAATATTGTCATTAATCCTCAAAAACCTTCATATTTGTATAATTGTCTCTAATCTGTCCAAAATTACAAAAACAGATAAATTAATAGCAAATCTTCAGTAAGGTCCAAAAATAATAAACAAAATAGTGCAGGAATAATGTCAATTTCATGCTTAATCACCTTAGGATAGCTACCTGGTAGAATCTATAACATGCCTAGGAATATAGGATCCTCACATTGAACTTTACAGCTTGAAGTGCCAACACTGTTACTGAATTTTTTGACTTCGACCATACTGAATTACTGAGATTGGGCTTTGCCCAACACTGTACTGTACTGATATATTCCTCTTTTTGCTACTAGCTACTTTGGACAATACTTGGTTAAACTGAAATCTAATAACTACTGAATTGAGTGTGCTGTTTCAGTTTGATTTGTGTCTGCTATGTTGAATAATCTGAGTTGTTTAATAAGTTGGTAATTATAATGTTTTTATGCTCAATTTGGACTTAACGAAGTGGCCATATAATCTGCTGAGTTGTTGTCATTTTTGCTTAAGAAATTAAGTAGTTTATGCTAGGAATTGAACAAGCTAAAAATTGGGAAAATTCTGGAAAATTGAATCGAAGTGGCCACAAAACCTATCAATGAAATTTTTTACAATAGAACCTCTAGATAGCAACTTAAGGAACTCAGTAATAAGAATGAAATTGATGAACGTTGCGGTTAATCACTCAAATCAGTAACTGGCTGCTTGGTAGGATTATTTGGTATGTTGTTTGCTTTAGCGGATTCTAAGGAATTCGTAGAGACTTGCATTGTGTGATCCCATGATTAGAGCTGAGTCTAAGGTATTGCATGTGTATGTTGGAACCTAAGCTATTAACTTAGACTAGTCTATAGTCTATCTTTGTTTTTATCTCTTTCTTTTACTTTGTAATATCGGATTAAAACTTCAGGTTGAGTACATGTACATCGATCGACTAGGTGTTGTTTCATGTCACGAAGCACGACATCTATCAACATGTTCATTTTTTTTTTCATTTAGTTGTATTTCTGTTTTCGTTAAACTTTGGGATTTTGTATTTGAGCTAGTATTTCTCTATTGCTGCTATTGGAATTTGTAAACACTTTTGGGCTGTTATTGTTTGGATATTGAGATTTTGGGATTTATTTGATTATCTTATGATTAATTCAGGTTTATACAAGTGAATTAGTATTTGAAATGATAAACTGCTACAGGTAATAAATGCTGCATCAGGTGTGTATTGTCAAATTCCTATGTTATGGTTCTATCGAGGAGAGGGTTTGCCGTTAGATAAAACTATTTGAATTATGTATAATATAGTCATAATTTAAATAAATCATGATTTAATTTTAAGAACTATTTAAATTATACATATTATAGAAAAAAAATTAATAGTGGTTGCATTTGACCCAGAAATTGGTAACTCAAAAGTATAAAATATTGCTCTTTACACTTTCCAATAAATAATAAATATTTGAATATACATTTTTTTTTAAAAATAAATCAATTTTTTTTTTTGTTTTTGTTTTTATAGAAAATGATAAACTTTATTAAATAGCCTGTAAGGCAATTGAAATACAACTAAACAAGTCACATCTCAATTTATAAAATGAAAGATCCAAAACCTTGCTAGAAATAAAGCAGAGAAAAAAAAAAAACCCATGTAATAGCATAATTGTGCAAAAAATTAACAATGTAAGAACATTCTCATACTGTCAGCACTTTACCATAAAATAAATAAATAAATAATAAATAATTACATTAACTCACACAAGAAATTGGAACCCTATTCAACGTCAGTGTTGATATCATGAATTGGATGGCACTCATTGATATACTCTTTCTAATTTGTAGGGAGGGAGTGAATTAATTTGCTAAATTACATATTTTCATAAAGAATTGGAATTCTTGTTGGATTTTCTATTTTGCGTTTGAATCTATTTACTAATTGTTTGATTTTTTGTTTTGGAAAAATTTGGTTTTTCTAATTTGGTTGATTGTATTCCTTAATTGGAAAGGAAACAAATTAGGAAAGTATGATTGATGATCATTATAAATGGAGTTGTCTCATGAAAAAGAAAGTATTCTGTCCTTATGAGATGGTGATTATTGGATTGAGGTCATTCCCGGTGGGGGTGATGATCATTGGGTTAGGGTCTCACCATTAAGGAGATTTTGTTTGGGGTTGTCTCGCCGCAAGGAGATTTTGTTTGGGGGTTGTCTCGCCGCAAGGAGATTTTGTATTAGGGTTGTCTCGCCATGGTGGAGTTATTCGCTTAAAAGAGATTTTGAGAAAGAAAGTAATTTTGTGTGGTATGAGTATTGTCTGAACGACTTGTAATTATTAATTCTCATAGTAAAGTTGTTATCTTTCCGTGGATTAGGTAATTTGCCAAACCATGTTAAATATTATATTTATGTTTGAGCTGATTATTTTGGTTGAAACGAACTAGAAACTAGGAAGAAAGTGAGATAGAACCGGAAATTTACTAGCATTTATTTTAATATTAAAGAATTGAGTTAAATTTGGTTTAAATTTGAAATTTAAATTCTTAATTATAAAAATACTTAATTTGGATGAAATTTAGCATTTCAATTGAAATATACATGTTGTAACTAAGAAAAAAAAATTATTGAAAGCCATTTTATAAAAACCTTTTCAAATTTAAAAAAGTCTTAAAAAAATCAAATTCACTCGGTAGTAAAAGTTATTGATGAATTTATAAAATTTATGGAATTATATTAAAACCAACAAAATTTATTCCCATGAAAATTTATAAAACTCATGATAATAAATTCATGTATAGAACAAGAAAGTAAAATAAAACTGATAATAAAATGATTAGGGAGAAATTTTTTTTCAAAGTTTTAAATAAATTAATAATCCAAACAAGTTATTGCAATTTTAAAATAATATTACAAAATTTTGACTTTATCTAATATTTCAATACAACTTTTATTCCGTTATACATCGGTAAATAATTTTATTTGTGTGTGATGAGATTCAAAATATTGTGATGCACCACTAAAACTTGTAAAAAATTATTTAAAAAAAAAAAATATGTGATTTTAAAATTAAAATAAAGTTTATTTGATCTATAATTTTAGATTGTTCGAAATTAAATTTAAAATAATTTATAATAATCGGGACACAGAAAACTTCGTTAAGTTATTTTTATATTATTAAAAATCTATAAAATAAAAAAACAATAAAAAACAATCACTAATTCATGTTCATCATGTGGGAGATCTACGATTAGTTGGTTTAGGGAGAATTTGACGCAGAACGGAAACAAAAAATAAAAATAAAGACTGTTTAGACTCAGTCACGAGTTTTGATAGACTAATTATACTCGGTCACGAGTGTTAGGTGACCAATTTCGTTTGACCGGGACGATGAAACTCCCTAATCCAAGGGAAGATAAACCCTAATTCATGGGAACTCTATTTAAAAAAAAGAAAATATTCAAAAGTTGAAAGATGAAAGATTTTTAATTTATGAAAGGAAGCCCCTTATATAGGGGTTACAACCTAGACAAATAGAAATCCTTTTAAGAAGGTATTTCCCTAAAATTTTAGAAAACCTAAAAAGAAAACAAATAAATCAAATAAGGAAAATAAATATTAAATCCTATTAGGAAATAAACTTTAACTTAATAAATCCTAAAATAATTAGAGTTTCTTTCTAATCTTGACCCGGTCCAAATCTTTCATAAAATTTAAGGTTAACTGATCTGCATAATTCCTTTCCACTTTAGAAGAACTCGTCCTCGAGTTCTCATCAAATATCTTTGGAGATTTCCACCTTCTTTTCTTCCACATGTATATTGTCTTCAACGTGAAGACAAATCATCTTTAAAAAAAATATTTTGGCAAAATGAGTTAAATCTCCAAACTTCCTGTAGAAAATAAAGTGCACCATTTTTGAAAACCTGTCAACTGTAACAAAAATAAAGTCAAATTCACATTGAGTACATGGAAGGCCGATAACGAAATCCACATCTGCTTCTGGAAAAAAAAGAATCTACTTCCGCTTCTAGCAAAATTGAGCCTACTTTTGCTTGAGTGCATGGAAGGCTGATAGCAAAATCAACATCAGCTACTGGCAAAATAGAATCTACTTCAGCTTCTAGCAAAATTGAGTCTGCTTTTACTTCTACTTTCTCTTTAGCTTGAGGTGAATCCTTCTCGATTACAAAATCACCATCTGATTAATCGTGATCTCACTTGACACTTTTGATGTCATTGTAGATTTTCCTTCCAATTTAGAAGGTCTCACGGATCCGGTAGGCAAAATCACAATCTTCTTTTTATTCCATCTGAAGTTGTACGAACTATTTTCTCTTTTGTATACAACATTCAGGTCAAATAACCAAGGTTGCCCCAATAAGACTCCGCATGTATCAATATCTATAACATCACAAATAACAATATCTAAATAAGATTTACCCATCGAAATAGGTACTCTACAAATTCGATTTACTTCAATCAACATACCTTCTTTATTCCAAAAAGCCTTGTATGGTGAAGGATGAGGCTCTGTTGGTAATTGTAGGATCTCCACAAACTTTTCAGCAATTAGATTTTCATAACTGCAACTATCTATAATCATCCTACAAACAGCATCTCCAACTCAACAATATACTCGAAAAATCTCCATTGCATCTTGATTATCTCCCATGGACGAACACTGCTCTGATACCAACTAACGCAGAACGGAAGAGAAAATAAAATATAAAGACTGTTTAGACTCGGTCACGAGTTTTGATAGACTAATAATACTCGGTCACAAGTGTTAGGTGACCAATTTCGTTTGGCCGGGACGATGAAACTCCCTAATCTAATGGAAGATAAACCCTAATCAAAGGGAACTCTATTTCAGAGAAAAGAAAATATTCAAAAGTTGAAATATGAAAGATCTTTAATTTATGAAAGGAAGCCCCTTATATAGGGGTTACAATCTAGACAAATAGAAATCCTTTTAAGAAGGAATTTCTCTAATATTTTAGAAAATCTAAAAAAAAAAAACAAATAAATCAAATAAAGAAAATAAATCTTAAATCCTATTAGAAAATAAACTTTAACATAATAAATCCTAAAATAATTATGGTTTCTTTTTAATTTTGATCCGGTCTAAGTCTTTCATAAAATTTGAGTTTAACTAATCTGTATCAGAATTATAGATTTACTTGAGTCATTTTTTTTTTAATGGTGTGCTTTATATTTAATAAAAAAACAATTTGACTTTGGTTATTCTAAATCAATTGAAAATTATTAAATCATTACAAATAAAAATTTAATTTGAAAAAGTTTGTGGTACTTATGGCTTCTCGTTACAAAATATATAAATATTAAGATAATTATTAAACTTCTATTTATCATATAATCAACAAAAATAATAATCATAAAATACAAAAACATGCATAATTTATTTTAAGTAATTATGTAACCAATATAAAAATTGTTGAATTTTATTAATGCATTGAAAGATGAAAACTATATATATAATATTAAATATAAGATTTAAATCACTTTTTTTATTCTACTGGTGTCTGACTTTTAAATTTACCAAAAATCAAATTAATATTTTTGAGATAATTTCAAAAAATCGTTGGAGGTTTAGAAAGTTTTTTTTTATTTTAATTTTGTTTTGACCATTTTACTATTTTTTACAATTTGGTTGATGAAGGGTAATTAAAGATATTTCAATAATTTCATATTTTTAAAAATAAATTTTAACTTTTTAATTTAAAAAAAGTAAAACTATTAAAATATCGTTTGTTATTGTTTTTTCTTTTATTTTTATTTTTTTAAAAAAAAAAAATTAAATAAAGAATTCGAAATTTGAAAATTTTGGATTATTCCCTAACCTTAAAAAAAAATTAAATAAAGAATTCGAAATTTGAAAATTTTGGATTATTCCCTAACCTCATCGTCATGTTTATATTGAAAAATTACAAAACAGTGTTCGATTCTTGATGTAATGATAATGGTTAAGAGAAAATTTTATGATAATAGTCAATTGCTGCATAATTTAAAAGGAGTAGACACAGATGAAAGGTGGGTGTGGAGCATACAGCAGCCACAACCACTGAGAAATCACATGTCAGTCCCAGGCTTCTACAGTAGAACCATTACAACATGATAATTGTGTTCTTCTTTATGTTCTTTATTTATTTAACCCATTAAACCATTAACCCAATTCGCAAGTGCAGATGCATCCGGAGATGGTAGAGTATATTTAGTTCTAACCAATTAAACCCAATTCGAAATTACGAAATGCATCCTACCGCGCATCAGCCTCTGCCTATGATAGACGATATTTTTCTAGTAAGATCGTGATTTAATAATAATATTTATTTGTAATCGTTAATATAAAATTAATATGAATAATTATTCAATCAACTCCAAATATTACAATATTTTAAATAAAAGGTTATTATATTAGCATCCATCATAAAATAAAAGGGAGATTTTTAGAAAAATACGACGGATTTAGTCTCTAAAAAAAAAAAAAAACTTTTTCCTTTTAGGTTTTTAAGTTAAAAGCTCACTTTTTATGTTTTTTCATCCAAATTATTGTTTATCGTAGTGATATTTTTGTAATTTTTTATTTTTATTTTAAAAATATAGTTTTATTTTTTTTAAAAGATAATATATTTTTTCCTTTTTGTTTTTTTCTTTATTTTTCTTTCTTAACAAACAAACACAAATGTCAAATCAAGAGATTTGTGAGATGGAGTTGGTTCGGTAATGGAAATGAGTGGTAGATAAGAACGGAAAAAATTAAAAAAAAAAGAAGAAAGAAAAAAAGAAAAAGGAAATGGAGAAAAATTTAGTTTTTTTTTTTAAAATTTAATTTTTAAAATAAAAATAGGAAATTACGTAAATGTCTCCCAATTACTATTCATACGGATAAACAGTAACTTGGATGAAAAAACATAAAAAGTGGGTTTTTGGCTAAAAACAAAATAAATGACGTTTTTTTTTTTGTCTAATAGGTCAAATCTGCGGTGGTGTTTTTGGACTCACCCTAAAATTAAAAAAAAAAACATTTGAAATTTAAATGACATACAAGAAATAAACAAAAAAATAATAAAAAACAAAACGAAAAGAAAATAGTTCTTCCTAATATTTGTCAACTATTTCATCCTTCCATCCTCATTCTCATATCTTTCATCTCCAATGTTGAATCTTCTATTAAAGAATTCTCTATATCGATATTCCAATACCTATGTGGTCCATCTACATAATTCTTTATAAAACATGATATAAGATGGATATTGGAATGAATATACACCAATTTATCCGCTTATAGAATTAAGTTCATTTCTTTTCACACTATGTATATAAGAGTGTGTTCTAATTTCTTTCTGTAGAAGAGTTGCCAATAGGTTGAGATAATACCTTTTTAGTAACTTTAGCAAAGTTTGAAGTTTTAGAACTGTAAAGTTAAAAAATGCGGGTTGAATTTTTTGTTTGCTATTTTGACAAATTTGACTTTTTCTGCTCTTGAAAATTCCAAATAGGAATAATTAAGGGTAACTAAAATTTCTAGCAAGTAGAATTAGATGCTACTAGATGTACTTCGAATATTGAAGCCAATTTATATTGAAAATTTGAAAAAAAAAGTTTTTAGGTAAAAATGCTAATTTTTGCAAAAATTACAATTTTTCTATTTCGAGCGGAAAAGTTCGAATTTTAAAATTGAATATAATTTTCTATTTAAAATGCTAAAATAAATTTTAGAGAAACCATAGAAGTATCAAGAATGTGTTTCGGCGAGAATTGATCTTGAAATTGGATTGTGCCAAATTTTGGCCCCATCCAAAACCAAGCCCACTAGGTGTCTAAACACACACCATTACCTTACACAAACACACCCAATTCAGATCAATATTCACCTTCCCTACTCCTAAACACCCTTTCACATTTCATTTTACATTTTCCCTCTTTACTTAAAAACCCTAAACCCTAACCTCATATTCAACACACCAACCACCACCAAAATATTACATTAACTACTTCAACAACCTTAAAAGGAATCCTTTATGGTTCTTGGATATTTTATAGTGTTGTGCAGCTCAAATTTGTGAAGGTAAAATACTCTCTCACTCTACATTTTTTCAATTTCGGATTAGTGCTTGGTCTCAGTATTAGAACGGTCTAAGGCTATTTTAAGTTGATTTTGAGGTTGAAACTTATGCTTATATCTTCCAATTGTATTTAGGATGTTAAAGCCCTAATGTCTCTTTTACATTAATGCCATTGATTTGGTAAAGCTAGCTTATGTTGTTTTAAAATGGTATTGCTGTTGATTTTGCTCCTGGTTGGTTATTTGGAAACTAATAAGATAAAGACTTGGAAAGGGAGGAGACATTGCTAAGGAGCTAAGCACTAGATTTGTAATTTCGTTTTACGCCCTAAATCATGTGTTTAAATGGCTTTTGTGTGTTATAGGATTAAAATGTGCATTAGAATCATCATTAAGCTCCATGTTTGCCCCATCTAGTAAAATAATGCTAAATGATGAAATATGATATGTTTGTGCTAAGCTTGGTGATAACGTGCTTGATATTGATACTATTGATTGAATAGTGTGTAATGGATGATTTAGAACTTAATGATAATGGTTGATATGGAATAATTTAGATAATAATGCAAATGTGAAGATATGAATATATCTTGGGTATTGATGACATATGTTGTTACGGATGCTAAACATATTGGTATTATTATGGCTTTGATCATGACTGTGGAGATTGTCCATGGGAATGATATGTTAAATTGGCCATATGAATATTGAATGGTTCATATAGAAGTGACCAAATGATGGTATCACTCTTGGTATGATGAAAAAATATGAAATATTATGATATGAGTAATTGGTACTGATAATTTTATAATTTGACTAATGAAGGTTTGGTAATAAATCTAATGTCCACAGACTAGTTGATAGATAAAATGAAAGGCATGCTTAGGGATAAAAGTACTTCAACATATTAGTTTGTAGTTTGGCTTATTGCTATGAGAACTTGGTTGTTTAATACGAGTTGACGACTTTGTCCTATATATGATTATGTTTGTCCTGGATTATGATCCAAACACGGCTGAGACGTACCCTTGAGGTGCTAGAACATCCTAAAACTTTGTTCACTTACGGATTTTTCCATCTTGGAACTTTGGTCCATATTGGTCCTATTTTCGATTCTATAGTGATTTTTTTTTTTGCATTAGTGTAAAATTTGATCATAAAGTGATAAATGAAAAAAATTGATAATAAAGTGTCTTATGGAAACCTTAATGCATATTGGAAATGATTTGTTTTAGTCATGTTATAAGAATATTGCATGGTAATAATGATATGGACTAAACTTGCATAATTAATGTAAATTGTTCTATCATAAAAAGTTGGCCAAATATGTCACTTCTGCTCTGCTAGGCGACTTGCTAGTTGCCAAGCTAGTCACTTGTTCTTAAAATTTGCATGCTCTCCATGTAGATAACTTACTTAGTGACTAGCTAATCTCCTGAAGTCCTAAACCTTTGATTTTAAAATTCTGAAGACTTGCTTCGTGACTAACTAGTTGCCTGCTCTACTTTTTCAAAAACTTCACAAGTCAAAAGACTAGTCGGATGACTTGCATGTCGCCACCTGTGCCTCCAGGTTTCAATGTTTTAAAACCAGATGATTAGCCCGGCGATATGCATATTGCCAATCTCATCGCTTATGACCAATGTTGACGAAACTTTAAATTTTCAAATTTAAATCATTTGTACCTATTTATACCAAAGTGTTTGTGAAATGATCTTAATATCCAGTGTACATGATTGTAGCAGATATAGTTGGGTCGATCCGAATTATAGAGCAAGTAATCTTGCTTGTGCACAACTTCATGAGACATTAATGGCTTAATTAATTGACATAAATAATGCATGGTTATATATATTTCTATGTGATTGAATGATAAAAGATAAATGATGGTATAACTTCTATGAATCCATGTGGACCTTACTGATTCCCGTAAATGCATTGTGTACTCATGTAATTGCTCTCTAAGTTAGAAACATGATTGTATGTCTCTATAAGACCATGGAATTGTGACTAGACATCGATAGCCTAACCTTGTTTCTTTTTCTTTTTTCTTTGTTGTTTTCTTTATACTTAAATGGAAATCCGGGTGATCGAGTAAGGGTTTAAAAGACGTTATTACCTCCAAAGCATTTCTTTTTCATGCATTACATGAATTTTAAAACTATTATATTTTTATCTTAGCAATTTCGTAAACTTTAGTATTCCATTAACTTTTATGAACATTGAGTAATGAATATGTAGCTAATGTATTAATAAGTCAACTGGCTAACTAGAATTCGATTAGTAATAATGCGAATAACACAATTGAATTACTTGATCTTTATCATGACTATGAACTATTTTTACTCATATTGAATGAATTAAATTATGATTTGAGTATAAGAATGAATGGATACGACTAGGGGTGGGCATGGTCCCGGACCGGACCAGTTAATATAACTGGTCCCAAAAAATTGGACCGGACCGGATCGATTAAAATGTTGGATTGATCTGTCCGGTCCCAACCGGTTCGGGTCTGATCCAACCGGGTTGAATTTTTACGGACTTTTCAATTTTTTAAAAAATATTTTTAAAAAAATCTTTTTAAAAAAATTATATCTAATACTATAAATTAAATACCACCATTTTAATGTCAATTTATAATATTATAATTATTTACCTAAAATATTTTTATCCCTAATAAATTCAAATTAATATAATTAAATTAATTAAATATTATTATAAATATTAAAATTTTACTATCCAATTAAATTCCATCAAGCATATGAATTTTATTTTATTTTAAGTATTTTAATTTGTATTCTTAATATGTATTTACTTATTTAATAAATATATATATTTTTAATCGGTCTAGTCTGGTCCGGTCCCTAGAGGCATGGGACCGGACCGGACCGACAAAAATAACTGGTCCAATATTTTGGAACGGACCGGGACCGTTTGGACCATGGATCGGCAATTTTTGGTCCAGTTTGGGTCAGTCCTGGTCCGGTCCGAGTCGGTCCGGATTTTATGTCTATGCCTAGATACGACTATATGATCTTAATAGCATGTAAATGTTGATATGTCATTAGGCTCACATCTTGGGTGCCACCGGGCAAGGGTTTGACACCACCAAAACTATAAGTGGACCACTAATCAATATGATCTAATTGAATAGTGTACAAACCTTTTCATGTGAAATCTAGCATATTTTTCTCTTAGATTTTTCATCTTCAGGTTATTCAAAAATCTTTTAAAAAGCTTTAAAAACACTCATGATCACCTCTTTATCCAAGTTAGGTGCTCTTCTTAGTTTCTCCGGTAGCCAACTCACTTAGATAATTAAGTTCATAAAATCTAGGGTTTAGAGGAAAACCTAGATTATGTATAGGAATATTCATTTTCTCACACCTATCTAACACAAACATGTTCCATCATCAGATAATCCTCCAAATGTTTTTTGTCTTTCAATTCACCAAATATGTTATCCATCTTTTCACATACTTCCCCCATTTTAGGATCATTGCCATCACTGAACTTTATCATCAAATATAGTGATTTTGAAATGTGTATTATGTCTTCAACTTATTCCCAAAACAAGTCACCCTTCATCGTACAAAAATGGAGATTCCTTTTACTCAATTTTGTGCATCGCTGTTTTGCAAATATGTCTTTCCATTGAGAAAGACAAATTACTTTGATGACATTTTATTTGCTTTCAAGCAAATGCTTCAAAAGAATATAATGAGAAGCAAATTATATCTTGAAAACTTTTTCTTAATGAAATAGGAAAAGCCATTTAGGACTCATCTTTACTATATTAAATTAAAAAGAAAAAAATTACAACTTAAAATAAATAAAAATATTTAAATTCAGGGCCCAAACAGTTGCCAATGTAACTAACAAAAGTTAAAATAAATAGTCTCGAATGACCCATAATAATACAATAAATTATGTGAGTTTAAGGCTCTAACAATTGCTCATATTACTAATCAAGACCCTACTGACCAATAGAAATAAACAAATTAAAATAACTAGACCCTAATGGCCCATGGAAATGAACTAGGAGATAGAAGTCAACTCAGAAGTCAAACTTGAGTTGATGAGGAGTATACATGTCCCCTGTAGATGTAGAAACGGGTTCTTTGTGTCTACATGACTTGTATGTTATAAAACAAGTAGTCTGTGATCATCGATTGTGAAGTCGATGTTGGAAGTTTCAGGCAGCGCGAGAACCAATATTTAAGATGTTTTATAGCAATTTGCTTCAGGACTCCTTTGACAAAAATTGTGTCTGCATAGTTGGAGTAGTGAAATCTCCGGTTGGAGCGGCTGTAGTGGCTTATCTTCAAAGCATGTCTCATGTAATTGTGGTCACAAAAAATAGGAGTCACTATAGCAGGCTGAGGCAAGCACGAGGGTTTTTCTTCGCGCATGACTCGACAGAGATGAAACCTACGACGGCAGCGAATAAAAAGACTAAAAGACCTTTTTGACGGCTATCGAGGCTACGTTAAATGGAGTAGTGAGATCACCAGTGGAGTGGATGGTAGTAGTCTATTATCCAGGAATATTTTCGACAACTGTGATAACAAACAAAGAGTTGGAAATCTGATTCGTCGTGCATAGCTCAATAGAGAGATACTTGGAGCAGCAAAAAAAAAAAGAAGATGAAATTAAAACCTACCTAAGCTTAAGGAAGGGATACTGAGATGTCCATGTCACAACCCTTTTATAGGGCTGTAACTTTTTGACAAGTCAAAGAAAAAAAATAATAAAATATAAATAAGAACCAATCAAATACGTTCAAATGCCCCCGGGGACTATACAATTTCAGTCAAAAAGTCAACAAAATCCTACCTGGCAGTCAAATCCAGATAATCTATAATATATATTACATCACCACTAATTCAACTTTCAGCTTACATATACAGAACATAACTTAACAAAATCCTGAAGATACAACTGTACAGACCTATACAACCCAAAAAGAACCAAAGATCCTTCAGGAAGTAACACCTATCAAGCTTGACGTCCAGGAACGTCTCGAGTATCACCTGAAATATGTCAATTGAGTAGATGTGAGCTACTCGCCCGTAGGTTCCAATCCCCTATTCATAACTTAACCAGATATTCAGAAACAAATCTGCAGAATTCATTTTATTCAAATAGTTTCATAAACAGAGTAATAATCAGTAATCATGTCCAAAACCTTTTTACATTCATCAAATATCCGAATTACCTGTATCAAATCCGATTTCTCAAAATCAATAAAAATAATAACAGCAAATTGAGTTACCATATCAAAATCATAAATTTCTATGCTATCAACACTGATACAATAATATATAATATCACTGGTGCCCGTGAACCATACATGACACAACCCTGCGCAGGTTTAGGGACTCGCACCCAAGGAGGCAGTGTCCACCCTCCCACTCTCGTGTCACGCGCTCACCCCCACCAACATATCCACATAGGGATATCTCACCATAACCACTTTCCATAATAATAATATAAATCCCAGGTTGATAGCAATTACCAAAATCAAATTTTCAATAACAAAATCATGTATTCAATAACCATTTTATATCAGCAGCAATAATAATAATATTCAAAACTATTTCTTAATAACGTTATTTAAATCACAGTTTCGAAAACCAATCCAATTAAGCATGAATAGGAGAACCTACCTGACCTCCAAAGAATTCCTTAGCCCAGTATACCCGAAAGCCGATAAAGATCAATTCCGAAGAGTTTGGAAATTCTGGAAATCGAAACACAGTGAGAAACGGTACCCAAAAACGGAAAACAGCGACGAAATAACCTGACAGCAGGTTTAAGGAGTTCTCGATCTCCTGATTTCAATGGTGGTGTCCGTTCCTCAAACCGAAATCAGAATCGTCCAAAAATCGCTCCGGAAGTCGCAAGGACGCATTATCAGCGGCGTCGACGGTGGCATTTCTTATAGGCGTTATGAAGTACTCTCCGCGAGGAATCCAGAAACACGAAAATCACTAGAATCGGATGAGCGAATTGAAAGTTATGGCGAAGTGAAAACGGAGGAGATTGTCGAACGCGAGAGAAAAACAGAATGTTCTGGTGAACACGAGTGAAGAGGATGACCAGGAAGAAAGAAATAAAATCCTTATATAATAAGACAAATTACCAAAACAACCCTCGAACTTTTTAAAATTACACTTTGACCACAAAAGTTTTGGTCTCTTACAACCAGGCCCAAGGTCAAAAGTCAACGTAATATTATTATATTACAAAAAGTTGCAAGCGTTACAGTCCAAATCTTGTGTAGATCACACCGCGAAAATCATCATGGAATCCAAAAATGCACGAACAATCTCAGATACAGATCCAAATAGTAAAAGTAAAATTGCGGGTGACGTTGGCCATGACAATCCTCTAAGGAAGACCCTGCTAAATCTGAAGTTTCTCTCTAGGGATGAACTAGATTCAATATAACTATTGGCATCGTGATAAATAGCAACAGTGCAGATAGATTTTGGAACTGGCAACAGAGTGGTGATAGAGATAACGCAGTTGCTAGAAACCTGACTACTTGCAACTAGGTAGATATAGAAATGGCGATGTTGATTGATAAGTTTAGACTTTATATCGAATTAAATCCTAATTTTATAAAAAACGATATGGGCACAAAAATTGATAGCACATACAATGAGGTCATCATGATAATTGATTTCAATGATTAAAGAAGTATGGAACATGGGGCAAAGAATTTGTTAAACATGACTATGGCGAAACTGTCCATTAGATCACAAAACCATGGTGTATCAAATTAAGATAATCAATATTGATGATATCATCAATTGTGATGAAATTGAGTTATTAATGATGATCTTACTATTGGTAATGGAATTCATTCGTACAAGGTCTTCAAGCTCCAATGATGAATCACCATAAGGATTTTCTGCATCCGGATTCTAGAGAGAGTTCAGAGCGTGTTTTATCTCTAAAATCTAACATTCATCTGGGGTTTTAGGGTTTGTCTCGACAACTTTAAGCGACTCAAAGTTTGATGACTCTTTGAACAACGCTAAAACATGGGTGTGATTGATGAAATATTTAGTGACTTTCTTTTTCTTATATCTATCTCTTAACCAAGAAAAATTCTCTATAAAATCTTTAAAAATAAGATTTAGTGTGTGCACAATGCAAAGGGACTAGAAAATATGCTTATGGGTCTTCTCTATCACTTTACTAACAGCCACAAAATTCCTTACATTATATGTTATCACTTTGAGAACATTGGATGATCACTACAACAAACACTCAGCATTTCGCATGATCAAAATTTTCAATTTTATAAAATTCATTAACATATATAAAAGTAGCACCTATACTATTTACCATTAAGCCATTAATCAATAGACTATGTTTTGTGATACTCCAACCATCTGAAACCACCGACACTCCTTATATCTACCAAGTCTCCTTCACCTTAGTTAACTCTTTTTCAACATTTCTCTTACACTCATCTAATAGTTTTGTTCTAACCTTTTAATATGACGATATCTTGTATCTAGGGGATGTCTTATTAATCTCTAATACTATTTCAACAAACTCTTGATTCCTTATTAGCGCATAATCCCTTCATAATCTTCAAATCAATCATATCTATATTCATCATCATAAAAGAATTGTCCAAATAATTTTTTTACAGTTTCTTGCCCCTGTCTAATCAATTTTGAATTTTTAAGAAATGGGAAGATACATTGTCGCCTAGATTGTTGGACTTTATCTTTAATTTTTTATAGAGATTTTTTATAGAGTTTAAACCAAATGTTAGATCACTTAATGAGTTAATGAACTAAAAAAAAAAAAATGAACAGGAGTATGTTTTTGATAAGGAAAGGACTTACTTTGTTAAACACACATTATTTTCCTACTAATATCTAAACTTTATATATAATAATGATAATAATAATAAGGAAAACTTATAAAATATAAGCTTCTTAAACTTTAACTTTAAGTAAATAAATCATCCAAACTTTATTTAAATTTATAAACTTTTGAAAGTTTGAAACTTCAAAAATGAACCAAATTGACCAACATGCCCTTAAAAACGCGCTTCACGGCATCAATAGCCTGTGAAGCGCGCATCACCGGCCTTAAATTAGCTGGTGAAGCGCACTTCACATGCTAGTGAAGCCGTGAAGCGCGTCTATAAGGGCATGTTGGTCAATTTGGTTTATTTTTGAAGTTTCAAACTTTTAAACGTTTAAAATTTTTAAATAAAGTTTTAGTGGTCTATTAACTTAATTAAAAGTTTGAAATGACTAAAAATGAAATCATCCCTAATAATAATAATAAGTTGAGTCTGGGGTGTTAAAAGAAGACAAAAATCAAAATTAAGGAACAAATATCACATTCGCATTTGATCAAATAAATACAGAAATGAATATAAAATCAACTTCAAGCCTAGTTATCATCTTCTCTTATCTCATAAATATACAAATGAAGATGTTGGGGAAGAAGATGAGTTTATTCAAGAAGCAAGCAAAGAAAGTGAAGGTAATAGGTGGTGGAAAAAGTAATCAACATCAAGGAATAAATATAACATTCACATTTGATCACATTCACGAATATGTATGAAATAAATATCACATTCACTCCCAACCATTTGATCATCCAACTCTAGACCTCTTTTTGTATTTCCTTTAAAGTTGGGTCCATTTTATTACCTTGGTGAAATCACTCTCAATTTTTTCTAAATATAGACTCAAATTGCAAAATATAACCAAAAAAATTAACAAACCCACAGACCTTATTAGTATATAATTTTCTTTTTATGTAACTATGTTAATGTCAGTAAATAAGCAATAATCAACACAATATAGATTAACACAGTATACATTAGTCTCCTATTAATATACTTAACACAAAGGACTACTTAGTTATCTAGTTATATATCATATAGAAACAAATGTAAGAATCAAGTTCAAAAGGAAAAATCAACTTCAAAATACAAAACAAGTATCAATAAGTAATTATTCTACTTTTCACCTCATGCAAATAAGTATAAGCAAATAGTTTTCCTGCTTCCCAACTCGTGCCAGCAGAGAATGCTAATAGTTTTATCTTTTATATTGCAAAAAACAAATATTAGAATTACTACATGAACTAATACAAGAGTTAATAGAAACAATCATAAGAATACTAACCTTTGACTTGGTATGTGAACCAATAAGCAGAGAAGACGAAATCAACTTCATAACCTTTGACGAAATCGATGAAATCAAAAGATGGTGACTTATAGTGACAGAATCAATGAGTATAGAAGAGGAGTGAGTGATGAATGAGAGGATACGATGGTAGAGAACGATGAGTTCGAAATATTAAAAAGGCAGTGGAGTAGAAATTGTGATGGCAAAAGACACACTAATTGAAGAGGGTTTACTTAGGATTAGGGATTTTAATTTTTTAATTATTCAATTGGTTTTGGTTTCGCGCCGATTCTTATCTATATAATCGGTTTTAAATATGTCAAGACCGAACCGAATCTATTAAACTTGCAAAACTAGCTGAAACTGGTTTGGGCCGGGCCCGGTTTTTATGTCCAACCCTATGCCCTACCATTCAACTCCCTAAGTTTTTTTTTGCTATCAAGGTACTCCTTCTATCTGAGCTTGCATTTTATGTGGTTTCATACTCCAAATGCCTGAGTATGGGGTTGATTTCGTACTAAAATGGGTATGGGGTTGATTTCGTACTAAAATGGATTGCTAAAAGTATAATTAACATCTAACCTCCTAGTTTTGGCTATTTTATTTTTTTTAATTGAGCCCTTCAATTTATATTTTATTTTAATGTCATTTTTCTTATGAGTGCATATGTTCATACTTTATTATAAATTACAAACACTTAATTCAATGTCTCAAAATCAACAAACATAAATGAAATGAAATGAAAAATAACAACAGAAGTTTTCATTTTTTAGATAAATATTTATACCTTTTTATGAAAAAAAAAATACAAAATAAAATCAGTTTTGTTATATTATTCGATACTTATTTTAATTTTGAGTGGGCCAAGACATATTAATAAAAAAAATTTCCCCATGTACTTATGTGTAGTTGAGTAAAATATCTCACTAATATTTGACCTCACAAAATAAGAAAAAATAAATAAATAAAAGAAGTATTAATCTTCTTACGGGAAAAATAGTACAACTCAAAACATAAGTGGTTAATTAAATCAATAGGTCAAGTGTAAAGGCCAAATGGTATAATTGCAATGTAGGCTTATGCATCACATCAAAATTTTGACTTCACGAGAGTAAATTGATAGTAAAGAAGTTAAATGGTAGAACCTAAATTATAAAGAGCCAATGAAGATAAGAATGACAAATGTAGAACGCCTAATATCATTTAGTAAAGAGGGAAGTAAATTCAAGTATAGAATACATTTAATGATGGAAAAAATCATATAAAAAATCAGTAATATAATTTTCTTTATGTGAAGTTCTATTCTAGAAAATTTTGAAGAAAAGATATTATGGAAATTCTGTTCATATTGGAAAGTGCAGCATGTTACATCCCTAGCGCTAACTATAGGCAACAAGGGCGGATGCTAGGCTTGGTGAGGGTGGTCCAAGTCTAGGGAGCATACAATGAACTGCGTGCAAGAGGAAAATCATCCATGTAGCACACTCATAAGAGCATTAGCGCGTGAGGAGCTGGGAATCGTTAGGCGGCTTGTGATTAGACAAAGGTAATAATATGAGGGTAATTTATGCATGATGAGCGCAACCTCATGGGCGTCAGAGGCAGCCTAATGCAGAGAAAATGGGTTACAAACATGCAATATGAGCTAGGTGCATGACCACGCAAGCAAGCAATAGAATGCGATCATGATTAGGAGCAAAGCATTGCGATGGGCTGCAAGCAGCATGAGGCGAATAACGGACGTCTCTTTTAGTACCATGTGGGCATGAAAAACAGGCAAGCAAACCAAGCTAAGCAAACCAACATGCAACAGATTGCATGACTATGAGCTAACCGTGACTTTGAGCAACATTAGAGGAGAATGCGAGCATAATGGGCACATAGGGCATAGAACGTGGGCAACTTGAGTGCATGGGTTATTCAACATGACTGGGTGTTGGGGCAATTGGCTGGCTAAAGGCTGAGTAAAGAGCTGCCAAAGGCAGCTTGCAAGCTAAGGAAGAAAAGATTGAAGACAGCTTGCAAGCTAAGGAAGAAAAGATTGAAGACTTAGTCAAAATCCTTCCTCAATATGTGGAAAGTATGAAGGAGAGATCTAGTCTCATGCCACTATCCTAAGAAAGTGGAAATGGGGAAGTTAGGAGGAGAGGAAAGTGGATGAGGTGGCACAAGTTGAAGTTGCCATGTCACCCCCTTGATATTCCCCTTTTACCCTTAAGATCACCTATAAAAAGAAGAGTCCTTCAATTGGTGAAATAAACAGAAAACATGAAAACATAGATTAATCAAACAGAATTTCTTAACATTCAAACACTAGAAAATATAAGGGAAATTTTAGTAAAGGAACTTGTTATTATTTTTCCTTTGTATAGAGCTTTTTCTTGTAAAGTATTTTTCGAGCAATAAAAAAATTTATTATTAAGTTATAGGGAGGGACTCCCACGTAAATCTACTAGTCGGTTTGATGACGGACTTTCAAATGGCATACCCTTACAGGGAGTTTCCTGGAGAACCTCATAGGGGTAACATGGCATACGATATAAAGATGTATATTTTTATATATATTTATAAGGAAAGAGAGACATCTTAAGGTCAAGCGTCAATATCCATCTCGACATCCAACAGTACCAATATGCAATAAGAGATTGACATGTCTAAAACAAGTCAACATAAAGGTACGATGGAGTGGAAACACGTTTTAGAAGGAAATATAATTCCACCCTCTATACCCTTACTGTTAAATTGATAGTTGCCTATATTATCCGACAGCCATGAAATTAACAGGTTCTACTTGTAGTGGTTCGGAACTACAGTTGATCCGAATTTTATGAACCGGATGTTTTAGGACTTGTTTTGGGACCGATTCCAAAAGTCAAGGTATCCTGCAAAATAATAACAAACGTCCGAGCGGACCTTGGGACACCGGTGTGGTGTCTGCCGTATGCACTCCGACGCTCAAGTCAGGTCTGCACTGAGGATAGATTAAGGACAAAATAAATGAGGGAATGTGTTAACTTCCTGTATCCAATGATTGCTCTCGGAAGCACTACCTCGGAAGGATGTTGACAGACCCCTGAGTGAGCTCTGAGCTCAATTGACTGTGATCGACAGAGTGACCTGAGTCACCTGATGTTCGCCGGAAAATAGTCGGAGACGATAGCGATTCGAGTGACAAATTTGGCAGAGTTTCAGTAAGTAAGAGCGTGTCCCCTTTGTGAGGTTCAAGCCTTCTATTTATAGAGGCTTGGAGGGTTGTCGCCTGATCCCAACGAGATCTCCGAGGAACGTCCTCCGCGGGATCCGGGATTTTCTCAACAGCTTGCTTACCCGGTCGACGGGCCTCGGAAGAACTGGACCGTCTCGGAATTACTGGGCTCGGGCCTCAGTATCAACAGGCCTAGGCCGGGGCCTGTGCCTTGGTTCCGAACCGGGCCTGGATTTCTAGCCCACTACAATACTCTACATCTTTAATTTTTTATAAATTGATATTTGATAGAATTATTGTTTTTTTTTTAAAAAATTAAAATATCAAAAAAGGTTTAAATTCATATATATATATATATATATATATATATAATAAACTAATCTTTTATTTATTTTTTTTATTATCATAATTTTTAATGTTATTCATTATTTATATTTTAAATATTATATTAGTATCAAAATATTTTTATAATATAACTGAAAGAATATATATGAATTAATAAATTTTTATTTTTTAAAAACTTATTCGTAACTTTTAAATTATAATTAAAATCTTCCCTCCACCTTCCTCTACCAATTTAATTTCCCTACTTCTATCTCATGATAAATATTTTCCATTTTGATTTATAACTTGTGGAGATCAGAATTCAAATCAACACAGTTTTATTTTGTGGTGTAATAGACATAAACTAAGTTGATATAAAATAAAAGTAAATTATGTGGTAGAGTAAGGTTATCAACCCTTAAAGTTCAATATTCCAATGATTTAGATTGACTAATCCTCCAACTTGCTTCCTTCCTTTCTTCACCAAACCCTCTCATCTTTGCCTTTAGACTCGCCATTGAACCAGAGTTGACAGGTTCTAGTTCGTTAAAGGGCATGAACATGATCATCAATACATTGGAGTCTGAGGTAAATTGGAACTATTATTTATACAAGTTCCTAGCACATGGGTACAGTAGAAACAAACATATACAGCACCAGACTTAAAAGAGATAATGAAGGTGCAGGAAAAGACAGGATAGTAAGTAGTCCTGTACAAAACAAGCAAACAAAACATAGACTCATATATAGACACACTTGGTGGTGGAAATTAAGGGAACTTCCAAAGGTTGTGATCAGCAGAAGCATCAGGAGGAGGATAATCATAATCATAATCTCCAAAACGAGGAGGACTCATAAGCATGCCCTCAGCCATGTTAACAAGAACATTAGGCATGTCAAATATCAAATCCTCATCAACAAACTGTTGATGTTGGTTGGAAGACTGATTACTGTTACTGTTATTGTTATTATTATTAAGATCATCTTCTTCTTCCCTAGTGTTAGTAGTCTGATGAAGAGCGTCTTTAGCAGCGCCTAAAGCAGAAGCAGCAGAGGAAGCAGCGGTCTGAATATCCCTAGGAGAAGTAGATGCCGGGACAGGAAAAGAAGAAGCCAAGTCAGGGAAATTAAGGTCAGCGTCTTGACCTTTCAAGGCAAGTGCTGCCACATCGTATGCAATAGCAGCCATTTCAGGCGTAGGGAATGTCCCCAGCCAGATTCTTGTCGGCTTCCTCGGCTCTCTGATTTCGGACACCCATTTCCCACTGCTTCTGCGCCTCACTCCCCTGTAGCTCCGGTTGCTGCTTGATGACATTGTTGCTGTGGTTGTTGACGGCCAGAGTAGGAAGCCATTTTATGGCTGGGAAGAAGTGCAGACCAGTTGTTGATGAACTGCGAATTGAGGTGTAAGCCAGCTTTGTGTTGGACATCTGGGTTGTACTGCGTTTTTTGCTGCTATTTTCTGTTTTCTGTTTGTTTGTGTATTTATATTTTTAAACTCTTTTTCTTAAATGTCAAATACAAGTGATGTTTTGGGCATTAAGGATTTGGTTGGCTTATCTTTTTCAGATAAGGGGGGACAGGACAGCAATTGTACCAGGAAACTTACTACTACTTCTTGTTCCTGTAACCTTATATTACATTTTATTACTATATGTAAATCAAAGAATGGAAACTTAGTACTAAATACATACTTTTTAAGCTATATTACTGTACTTGAAGAATAAAAAGAATGGAAAATACTTTCTACTGTGTAGATTGGACTGGTTGATGATGCTATGTTCACATGCAGTGCTTAACTAAACTAACTAACTAATTAACTTCTACCTTCTCATGCTTTGCAACTTTCATAATTCAAATCTGGAAAAATTTTAAAATTTGAGCTTTTCAAATTTTAACTTTCCAAACTTTATTTAAGTTTATAAACTTTTGAAAGTTTGAAACTTTAAAAATGAACCAAATTGGCCGATATACCCTTAAAAACGCTCTTCACGATATCACTAGCTTGTGAAGCGCACTTCACCAAAGACCAGTGAATCGCGCTTCACAGTGAAGCGCGTCCACAAGGACATGGTTGGTCAATTTGGTTTATTTTTTAAGTTTCAAACTTTCAAATATTTAAAAACTTAAAATAAAATTTGAATGGTTTATTAATTTAATTTAAAGTTTAAAATGACTAAAAATAAAATCATCATTATTTAAAACTTTGTTTATTTATTTGATTTTTTTTTTGAATATTTACCATAGATTTTATATTTTTAATTATAAATTTCTATTAGTAATTAGACAAGTTTATAATTTTAGATATATTTCATATCTATTTATATATTAATAATCTTTTATGAAAATTCTTTCAAATGGATTTTTTAAAGTTCAAAATACAATTATAGGCTTGTTTTGAAAAACATACAAAAACAAACTTTTAAAAGTTTAGTTTTCACTCCATAGGCCAAGTTTCCCAAAATACCCCTAAAACTTTACAATTCACAGATGCTGTGATTTACGCTCACAGTCTGTGAATTACGATCACAGCTGTGAATGACCTATGGAGTGAAAATCAAATTTTAGTTTTGCAAACTTTTCAAAAGTATTTCCCATACCATTATTATTAAATTTGATGGTAGTAAACAATATACTTTTAAATTAGTTTAAAAAAATTAAAAGTATATACAAGAATTTTTTTAAAGTTATATTATACTTGCATATAAATAAAAAAAATAATTATTAAAAATAACTGTCAAGTCGATTGTGAGACAAATAATTAGGCCGAGCATGAGACAAATAATTCAATCCGTCAATCATCCTCTATATATAAGTTGTGTCAGCCCTCTCTATCACATCTTCAACTTGAAAATTTTCATTTAAATTTATTAGAGTTGTTAGCACTTTACATTTTACCATAACAACCCACTTAAGCAAATTACTTGTATTTTTTGTTTGTCCAACAAACATTCCATCTGCACATTGTTTCAACTAAAGTCCAAGAAAATATTGCAATAACCCCAAATCATTCATCTCAAAATTTCTCATCATAAATAACTTAAAATCAACAATAAGACAATTACTGGACCTAAAATAGTTCATGTTATCAACGTAAACACACACCACCAAGAATCCATCTTTGCCTCATTTTTCAAGTATAAAGTAGGTTCATATTCATTTTTAAAAAAATCATTCTCATAAGAATAACTATCAATTTTACTGCACCAAGCTCGCGATGCTTTCTTAAGCCCATAGAGAGCTTTTTCCAATCTATAAACTTTATCCTCATGACCATTTTCAACAAAGTCCTCTGGCTAAGAAACATAAACTTCTTCCTTAAAATCTTCATTCAAAAAGCAAACTTCACATCAAATTGAAAAATAGGAGAGATAGCATGGTAATTGGTTATGAAAATCCATTTGAGACCAATAATATTTTTTTTCTTTTGGTAAATCCACCAACTCTCAAGTCTAATTTTTCTAAATTGAAACATTTTCTTCATTCATAGCACTTTTCCATTCTTCCAGTGTTGCTGCTTCCTTAAAGAAAATTGGATCTGAAACATTTAAAGCAAACAAACAAGTTTCATATATTTTTTTCAAGGATCAGCTCATTGTTGGAGAAGTTTCAATAAATGATGAAAAACTTAAGCTGATTCAATTGAAGAATAAGAATGTTCACGAAAATCATCACCATTATTCTTTATCACTGGAGCTTGGTTTGACTTCATAACTTTTGTCCAATCTCATCCTATATTTTCATTAAAATCACATTTTTACTAACAATGATTTTTCCATTTAAAGGTTTATATATAGCCTATATGCTTTATATGGAGAACAATAGCCAACAAAAATACATATTAAAGATTTTTCACCAAGTTTTTGACGAGAATTAACTAAAACACATGTTATACAATCAAAAATTCTTAATGACTTACACATGGTTTTCTACCTATTTATGCTTTATATGGTGTTTCATTCATGACACTCTTATTGGAGAAATATTCAGGAGATACACTGCAACTGCGGCTGCTTCATCCCGAAAGAAATTTTGAAGACCTTTGACCATGAGTACACTTCTGACCATCTCCATAATAGTTCGATTCTTCCTCTCATCGTTACCATTTTGCTCTGCTATATATGGTGTAGTAAGCTCCCTCTCAATGCCATTTTCTTAAAAAAAATATTTAGAACTCAGTAAAATTAAATTCACCACCTCTGTTAGTCCGCAAATATTTTAAATTACTACTATGCTGATTTTCTACTAGGCTTTTAAATTTCTTGAAAGTGACAAGAGCTTCAGATTTGGACTTCAAGAAATAAACTCAGTTCATATGACTATAATCATCATTCAATTAAAAGACATACTTACTACCACCAAAAGGTTCAGTTTGCATAGGTCCACATAAAAATCCGCATGCGTCAATTAAAGATAATCATTAACTCTCTATGACTTTCCTATAGGAAATGACTTCTTACTCTATTTATCCAAAACACACCCTCGTAAAAAATCAATAGATTGAATACTAGGTAACCCATTAACTATATTTTGTTGACTCTTTCATTAAAATGTCCATAGCGTAAATGCCATAAAGTAGATTTATCAATTTTATTGATAGCGAAGAAACCATTTTCAATGGAAGCATCCAAAATGGAAACATTTTATTTTGACCATTAGAACATTAGCAATGGTGAGACTAGTTTTCTGATCCTCAATGCTACATTAGTTATCATCAAACACAATTTTCTATCCACTAGTAATATTACAATTTTCTATCCACGCCAAGCTAGGAGCATATTACTCATTATTTAAGAGTTTAGTTTTACCGTTACGGGTATTGATGTCAATTGTACATTTCCCTTCCACTTGAATCACATTGTCATCACCTAGTCGGAGTGTTGATTTCACTTTCTCATCTAACTCTTTAAATAATTGCTTTGTACCTAACATGTGATTAGAAAACCTGCTATCCAAAAACCAAATAGCATTAGCACCAATAGCAATTTTATCAACTGTATGAGCCATAAACAACATACTCTATTCTAGTTCCTTTTCTTTTTCAACAACACTGGCATGTTTTCCTCCATTCTGTTGTTCTTCATCCTTTTTCTTCTCCAAATAATCAGCTTCTCTTGGCCTGGTTTATCACAAGACCAATATTTGATTATAGAAATTCTATATGACCGTTGTTCTCCAAAATTTCCTCCTCTTCCAGGGTTGTTATTGTCGCGACCTCGACCATAATAAGCACCACGATAACTAGTGTGAAAGGACTCTTTGTTTACTTGAAATGTCTTTTCTTCAATTCTCATTGATGATTGATCTATTCATCCTTTGTGAACTTGTAAAAAGCCTATTAAATCATTAAAAGAATAAGAAGACAAGTCTTTAGACTCCTGTATTGCAGCAGCCACATGATCAAATTTGCAAGTTAGACTCCTAAAAAAGTTTAAAACCATAATTTCATCAATAATTTTCCACCATATGCTTTCATTTGAGGGACATTTTTAGAAGCACTTGATAAATATGCGTGAACAGACTCATAATCATTCATTTGGAGCGTTTCAAATGATCTACGGAGAGATTGAAGTTTTACAGTGAGTACTTTTGAGCTACCGCGAAATTTAGTTTTTAGAATTCGTCATGCATCCTTAGAAGATTTTGCTGTTAAAAATACTCGAAAAAATCTCATTTGACACACCTTGTTATAGGAAGAACACATCTTTTGATTTTCTTGAAGTTTTTTCTCATCATCTAGGTCTGGGTGCTTTTGCTCATCTTCTAGATCTAGTTTTGTGTACTCATTCTTAACTAGCTCCCCCAATTTCTGGGAATATAAATGAAGTCTGCAGTTTTATGGCCCAACATTCATAATTCACTCCATTGAAGGAAGGAATTAAATGTTGGGTGGAAGTAGCAGTGTCGCTTACTGCCATTTGAAAGGTTTGCGTGAACCACTCCTCACTTTTTTTTTTCTTTGGCCACTTTGCCCAAATGATAGCTTTAATACCAAAATATGTTGGTGTTAATTAATATAAGAATTCAAAAACTTAGAAAAGAGAAAGTGGATTTCTATATTGCATTTTTAGAAGAGGAAGAAAACAGAGCCTTTCATGGGCATTATAGTGTAAACTAAGCAAAGATAATTTGCCTAAAAATATGCGTGAGATACAATTTTAGTTACCACTACTAATAATAACACAATATTTAGGAGATAAATCAAGAACTAAACACCATTATGATTTTGTAATCAAATCTTGATGCGATATTCATATCATTCCATTCATTTAAAAATCTTCACTTTTCTATCGCTCCAAATTGGGATGAGAATATTTGGAATATAAATACTTTAATTATGATTTTACCAAATTGCCCTTTAAATTAAAGTAAATGTATGCCATTCTATTTATTTTTACACAAAATACAAATAATGGGGCCTGGTATATTTATTCCCTTCCATTCCTTCCCATTTCACTCCACTCTGTCAATTACCACCAATATAAAGAAAGCCTAAAGATTAGTAATTTAACGACTTTATATAAATTTATTTTATTCAATTTGTTACCATAGTGATTATGAAATTGATAAATAGGGCTTGAAGAACCGATTATATAATTCTGTAGACATAGAAACATCTAGCAAGAAATGGGTAGCACAATTAACTTGCTTAGATTAAGATTGGTGGAGTATCTTTTATCTTTAGATTTTCATGACAAAAGAGAAGTGAGATGAGCGATAAGTAGTGATAGTGACACTATAACGGCTTTTAAGTAGCTGAAGGAGTGGTGCACCGATCTAGTAAGGCGTTTTTCCATCCGTGGTGCTTTGGAACCGCTGAAGAACCAAATAGGTGATTAAGTATGGAAAACGAAGAATTAGTTAAGGAGTGAGAAATGAAGATTCGAATGTTTTTTTTCTAGAGATAATTCAAGAGAGACATAGAGTTCTTTTCATAAAAATAATTTTTTTTTTTTTTTTATCTTAGGGTAGCAAGTGTTATCCAATGTTAACATGTGGCTTATGCCTTGCGTACTAAATTTACTATTTTGAGCCTTTTCGACTATTAACCTATTTAAGTGCATTTCAAATACTATTTGTATGGTAGTTTTTTAAACATCCAAAAATAACTATGAGTTCAATTTATTAAGACCATAAATTTTACGTTTTGATATTTAAAATAAACATAAAATAAGGCTATATTCGTCATGACGGTTAAAATTAGCGATTGGAGTAGTAGTTTCTAAAGTTGTACGATTAGCGGTTTAAAGTAGCAATGTAATAAGTGTTTTGTGGTAACTTGTAGAGTTTCAAATAACAATTAGATATAAATTTTTTTTTAAAAAAAATAAAATATTAATATAATTATTTGACTGGTATTTATTAATGTTAACCATAAAAGTAGTTTTAATAGTTTCATAATAACGATTTAGTTAGCGTTTCGGAGAAAGTTATCTTAAGTAAGGTTTGTCAAACCGCTAAGTACTACTTTGAAATTATGAATACTTATTTTACATAACGTTTTCAAATCAATACTGTAGTACAGCTGAATAGATAATCCGTATCCTACCATTTGATTGGCTATATAATTTTAATTTTAATTAATTTAAATTAAATCTATTATTTGATTAAATATAAAATTTTAAATTTAATTAAATAATTTTTAAAAAGTAAATAAATAGACCTCCACTATTATAAACACACATCCATATTCTATTCTTCATAATTACGTAATTTTGAAAAGAAGACGCTTTAGCAAGATGTAAGTTTTTTAACACCATTAGACTATTTCCAACTGCATTATATTTATCTATATTCTAGTGTATTAAAAAATATTTTTACTAATTTTTTAATTAAAATTTGTATCCATTTCTAACTACATGTATACAATTTTAAAGTTACAATAAGAAAAATTGCACCTCATATGCCAATCAAAGTTTGAAAATTCAAAACTAATTTAAATAAAAAAAAAAAAAAACTTATACTCCATTTTAAGTCATCCAAAGTTTGTCATTCAAAACTAAACCAAAAATCCTGCGATACAATTTCCTTCATGTTTTTTTAAATAAAATAAAATAAGTATTTAGATGAAAAGTCTTATTCATCATTACACAAACAACACATTATCACACCTTCACAGATAAAAATTACATCATTACATCACACCTTCACATATCTAAAATTGACCATTCACAAATTCTCATCAAACCTTCACAAACACATTTCTAACACCTTATACCTTCACAAACCCAATATTTTCTCTTCACATATTTCCATCACACCTTCACAAACATCCCTAACATCTTCACACACCCATATTACATTTTCACATCTTCACAAACATCCCTAATATTTTTACACACTCATATTGTTTCTTCACAAATTCTCATCACGCATTCACAATAAATATATATATATATATATATATATATTCTCACACATTCACATATCTAAGGTACCGTTTATATTTCTTATAAATTTTTTTTTTACCACTTTTGTCTATTTTTAAGAGATTTGAAGTTTATTTATTTTTCAACTTATATTTTATTTTAAGTGCTAAAAAGTCTTTTTTAAAAGGTGAAAAATTTTACTTATTCTAATTAGACTAGATATTTTTAAGTATATTTTTTTTATATTTTCGTATTTAATTTTTTTTATAAAATAAAATTAAAAAATTTTAAAATTAGAAGATTTTTAAATTTTAATAATAAATGTATTTGAGTCGATTTTGTGATCGGCGTCCGCTGCCGTAGTTTTGACGACCGCCTCTGGAGCTCTAGCGACCACTGCTAGGTCTCCGGCAACCTCCAGTGATCACAGTCGGAGCTTCGGTGCTCTAGTGATCGCTGCTCGGAGCTTTAGCAGCCACTGTCAGAATTTCAGCCACCACCATCATTTCATCAATTTTTAGTTATTTATATATTTAAAAAAAAAATATATTCTACTTAATAGAAATTAATATTTATTGAAAGATAAAATAGTAATAAAAATATATTATATTATATTAGTAGAATGTAAAAAAAAAATCACTTATCTAATTTAAAAAGACTGAATATTTAAGATTTGCTAATTAGATATAAGTGAAAAAATAAATGACACCTAAAATTATTCATACACAAAACATCATCACACCTTCACAAAAACATTCCTAACACTTTCATACATTCATATACTCAATATTTCATCTTCACATATCATCATCACACATTCACAATCGATGCCCGTGTTAGGGAATCTATGAGATTTGTGAAGATAAAGAAACTATCCGTGAAGGTACTTATACGACAACAGGCGGATCCATGAAGGACCCGAATCTTCTACTCACATTGAACATGACCATATCATATAATACATTTGAAGCAATTCTCTTATCCCTAGCACACGAGTGTCAGAAGGGGAGTTCATGAAAGTGAAAAATTTATCCGTGAAGGTCCCCAAACGGCACCAAACGGATCAGTGAAGACCCCATTTGTGTTTGGTATGAGTATAATAGTTGTTTCGATATTAATGAAAATACTTTAAATGAGATTTATTGATTTTGTTGAAATGCAAGATTTAATTTCCTAAAATATTTAGCTTATATACCACCACCAACTTGGAGTTTCAAAAATGGACCGTCTCGAAACTAACTCGTTTCTCTAGTGGGCCTTAGAATTTTCAAAAATAATATAATGGATTAAAAAATCTCATTTCTAGGGTCAATTGATGCCCGTAAGGGGGTAAGCTATGAGATCCGTGAAGGTGAAGAAATTGTTCGTGAAAGTACCTATACAACAGCAGACGGACCCGTGAAGGACTCAAATCTTCTACTCACATTGAACATGACCATATCATATAATACATTTGAAGCAATTCTCTTATCTCTAGCGCACGAGGCCGGAAGTGGGATCCGTGAAGGTGAACAAAATTATTTGTGAAGGTCCCCAAACGGCACCGGATGGATCCGTGAAGGCCTCATTTGTGTTTGGTTTGGGATAATAAATATTTTGATATTTATGAAAAAGCTTTAGGGCTTGTTTGGTTCACCGTATAAGATACAGGATAGTATTATGTTATACTATCCTCTCTCATATCTAGCATTTGGCTAGTTAATGGAACATGATAAAGTTATTCGATTCTCTTTCTTATACGGTTGACACATGATAAAATAATCCTCAAGACAAGTTATGATAACTTTAACCTATAATGACAGTATTAGAATTTTTACCATTTTAACCTTATATCTATATTATAATGGAGATGGTAATTGGTAGGTTTGAGCTTATCTACCCAAACCCGAATACTTAACGGGTTCGGGTTGACCCATGAGTCTACCGGAATATAAAATAATTAATTATTTTTAAATATATATTATTATTATATTATTAATTTTAACTTTAATCACTATTAAATATAATTGTTAGTTAAAATTTTCTTTTTAATTTAATTTGTTTTTAAAATAAAATTTAAATATTTTTAAATATATTTAACTATTTATTTATTTTACTGTAGTGGATTCAGGTCAATCCACGGGTAATCAATTCAATTGACACTTTAGGGATATTTTGGTATTTTACATTATTATCCTATCGCTTAATCAGTATTACCAAATACAAGTTTAGTATTACTTTATCCTATCACGTTGCTTATACGATTACCAACCAAACGTAATTTTGTATAATATTATCCTTATACAAAACTGCTTATCATTATTCTGTTCTTTATACTATCTTGTTCCTATCCAATACAGTGAGCCAAATGAGCCCTTAGATGCGATGTATTGATTGTGTTGAATTGTAAGATTTAGTTTTTCCAAAAATTTAGCTCATATGTCACCACCAACTTGGAGTTTCAAAATTTGACCGTATTGAAACCAACCCGTTTTCCCCGTGGGACTTAGAATTGTCAATAATAATATACTGGATTAAAAAATCTCAGTTCTGGGGTCAATCGAATCCCATGTCAGGGAAACCTATGAGATCTGTGAAGGTGAAGAAATTGTCCGTGAAGGTACCTATATGACAGCAGACGAATCCATGAAAGACTCAAATTTTCTACTCACACCAAACATGACCATATCATAAAATACATTTGAAGAAATACTCTTATCCCTAGCGCACAAATGCCGGAAGGGAGATCCGTGAAGGTGAAAAAAATTATTTGTGAAGGTCCACAAACGACACCAGACAGATCCGTGAAGGCCTCATTTGTGTTTGGTCTGAGATAATAATTATTTCTATATTTATGAAAAAGCTTTAATACGATGTAATGGTTGTGTTGAAATGCAAGATTTAGTTTTCCCAAAAATTTAGCTCATACGCCACCACAAACTTGGAGTTTCAACATTTAACCGTCTCGAAACCAACCCCGTTTTTCTCCTGGGGCTTAGAATTGTCAAAAATAATATAGTGGATTAAAAAGTCCGTGTTGGGGAAGTTATGAGATCCGTGAAGGTGATGAAATTTCCCGTGAAGATAATACCTATACGACAGCAGACAGATTCATGAAGGACCCAAATCTTCTACACACATCGAACATGACTGTTTTATATAATATGTTTGGAGCAATTCTCTTATTCCTCACAAATGAGTGTTGGAAATGAGATTCGTGAAAGTGAAAAAATTGTCCGTGAAGGTCTCCAAATGACACTGGACATATATATATATATATATGAAAGCCCTTTTTATGTTTGGTTTGGGGATAATTATGTTCCGATGTTTATGAAAAAAACTTTAGATGCAATGTAATGGTTTGATGGCATTGAACTTAAATGACATCTCAGTTATGTAATACTTTTTATCGCCAGTTTTGATGGTCTTCTTTTTATTTAAATTTAATTAATAATTTGGTTGAAGTGGGTTATGAATTTGGGAAAATATTTCAGCACAAAATGCCTGCCCAGTAAAAATCAATAGTAACAGAATAAAAATTAAACTAACATGCTGTAACTGTTGAGTAGTTTTAGAAAAAGTCTCAACCTGAGACTTTTTCTGAGACTACTGAAAAACGTCTCAAAAAACGTCTCATCCTGAGATTTTTTTGAGACTACTCAATAATATACTAGTTTTATTTTTATTGTGTTTGTTGAGTAGTCTCAGAAAACGTCTCAGGGTGAGACGTTTTCTGAGACGTGTTTCAGTAGTCTCAGAAAAAGTCTCAGGTTGAGATTTTTTCTAAGATGTTTTTTATTGCAAAGATTTTTTTTATTATTATTATTTTTTCTTATTTTTTTGCTGAAATAATTTTCCTAATGGCTGGAATCTCCACACTACCTCTTCTTTAATCCCGTATATTCTTATAAGCAATTAAATAAAAACCAATAATAATTAATCCATCAAAACTAACACCTTATACACAAAATAACAAACTAAAAAACAACCCAAGTAACACCAAACCCAAGTTACAAACAAACCATATACACAAATTGCACATCAAACAAACCCTAACTACCAAATTAGAGCTTCAAATAAATAACAACCTATTTCAACTAAATTGATGAACAACAAACTAACCCTAAACCAAGAATTTCATCAAACCCACCTATTCTACCATAAAATCCTAGAAACTCAAACTTCTAACAATCAATACATCTTTTGTAGAGCAAGCTTTTATCTTTCTAAATTGTCAGAAGGGAAGAGAATGGAGGAAATAGGTTTGAGAGGAAGGGTGTGTTGTGTTTTCCATTTATTGGGAGATAAGAGAGGGTTCGAGGGAGAAGGATGTGGAGAGAAGTTTTAAAATGTTGTTATTTAAATGAGTATTTGAGTCTTTTCATACGTAAGTGAGGGGTGTTGTGATCTTTTTATTATGAGAATTTATTATTTTATTTTTTTTAATTTAAATGAAGGGTAAAATGATAAGTTTGACTCATTTCATGAATGTGAAATTTTGTAAAGATTATATTTGTAAAATTTTTAAAATTGGCTTACTTTTAATTTTCAAAATTAAAAAATAACATTTTTGAAAATCTAAAATAAATAAAAAAAATTAAAATATAATATCAAAATAAATAAATAAATTATTATTAAATTAATTTTATATTACTTGAATTATAGGTTTGCATAGGACAATACAAAAAGTCCTGCACGAAATCTGTCTCTGTAAGTTTTTTTTTTCCTTAACGGGTATTAATAAAACACACAATAATGAGATGATGTCGCACCGCAATTTTCAATTATGCCTTTAACAGTCATCTAATATGTCTTTTATACTCTCTCTTTAATTGGAACATCTAAAAAATTTCATATCTACGGATGGAAATTTGGAAACCAAACATATCAAATAATATCATCTTATAATCATACATAATATAAAATCACTTAAAATATATATATATTTTTTATTTACATTTGATTTTAATATTTGATATAAAATCTAATTACTTTACTTTAATAATATATATATATATATAAATAAATAAATGTGTTTTTCATAAATTACCATAGGAGGGAGCACATCGAAAATAAAAATTATATGGTCATTGGAATTTGGTACGAGTGAAACCCGGCCACCGGTGGACATTGAAATACTCTTTCACTCCTATTTCACTGAGTTATAGTGAAGAATGCCCATCGTAAAGGTTAATTTTATTTTAGATGAGCCACGTAACCTTTAATAGCCTTCACTTTAAATGGTCTACTTTGATATATACTATTGTGCGATGTGGTATATTTTAATGTGTGGGTGAGTGGATTCACAATAGATGGTTCTAATTTTTATTAGGATTTTTTTTTTTTCGCCGGTAAAAGTTTAGTATATAATTGTAGATCTATTTTGAAAAATTTGCAAAACTAAACTTTAGTTTTCACTTCATAAGTCATTCACAAACTGTGACCGTAACTCACAAACTGTGACAGTAATTCACAGACTCTGTGAATTGTAAAAATTCAGGAGTATTTTGGAAAACTCAGCTTATGGAGTAAAAAAAAAATTAAAACTTATTTTTTATGTTTTTTTAAAAATAGACCTATAATTGTATCTTGAACTTTGAAAAGCTCATTTAAAAGAATTCACATTTTTATTATAGGTTAATTTTCAATTTGCTTGATGTTGATTGTTCTCTGATATAATTTCAAATTTAGCGGTTAGTTGTAGTTAATATTTAATTTTTTATTTTTTATTTACTTCCATTTATATGTTAATAATTTCGAAAATATAATACACGATATTTTTAGAGAAAGATAATACAATTTGGGGTGTTCACGGTTCGGGTTCAAGTCAAATCCGGACCAACCTGTTTGATCCGAACTCCAAAATTGATGCTAAAACTACAGATTGGGCCGTACTTTATAACATATCAAGTCGGTCTCGGATCAAAGTCGGATCGGATCTGTCCGATAGCAAATATATATATATATATATATATAAACTAAGTATGTAAGTTTCTAAAAGTATATAAATATATTTTTAATGATTGATTCAAAATTGTACCCTTTATCATGAATCTGATTACAGAACAAAAAATAAAAAAAAATAAAAAAATAAAAAAAAAACTTGAATAGAGTTAAGAGCATCCACAATAGTAGGAGACACTTTGTGCCTCAATTCTACTACATGGGTCCTACAAAATATAATAAATAAATTTAATTATTAAATAATAAAAGGTTAACAAAATTAATAAAATTGCATAAAAAGAAGAAAAGGAAAAATTTTACATAGAGAAAAATGATTGGAAGTTGGAGAGTTGTCCCCATTCCAATTTAGAGGCACTTAGGAGCAAGAATAGTAGCAATGATGGCCTGATGTGATTTATTTAAATAATTTTTATCGGTTTTTTTTTTTCAAAAAGGGATTTGAATTGTTCCTCTATTGTGAATGTCCTACGGACATCAATTTAGCAATATACACAAAGAGTAAGAAAAATGGAGTATTGAAAGTACGTGCTTACAGGGTCTAGCGGGTCGGTCAAATCTAGATCAAGGTCGGATCGGACCTATTAAAAATTTTAACTTTTTCTAAATTTATGGACCGACCCTAACCCGTTATTGAATCCAGACTGACCCAAACCTTGATGAACCCAACAGGTCAGGTCGGATTATCGAGTTACGGGGTTTTGAACACCACTAAATAAATTTGAAGTCATATTTTAATCCCTAAGCATAAAAGATTTTAATAGAAACATAAATTTCATTTCGATAAAAATTTTTAAGATGTGTGGTGATCACTTTTGTTGATTGAGGTTCACTATCAGAGGATTCGTATAGTTGACTCCAACCGGTCAAGGACTTGATGGTGATGAAGTTAACTCCTTATTTATAAATAAAAATTAGATCAGTAAAATAATTAAAAATTTAATTAAATTAAAAATTTATTATAAACTCAAAACTAAATATTGGAATATATTCTTATTTCACTTAAATAAAATCATTTTAAAAATGATAATTTTAAAATTTTAAATAATAAAATAAGAGTCCTTTAAATTTATAGGTCATCAAAAGTTTAAAGTATAATTATAGGCCCATTTTTATAATCATACAAATATAAACTTTGTACAAGTTGATTTTCATCTCATAGATCTAACTTCCCATTCTACCATTTTCAATATAAAAAATAATAAAAATATATTTTAATTCACTTATAAAAAAAAACTGATCATCCCAAAACCCTTCGACTGGTTTTTTTGTGTTTCAACTGGTTTTTTTTGTGTTCCAACAGGTTAATATTCAGAAAGAAAAGGGAAAATCAATCTTCGTCTTCTCTCAAACTGAGGTTTGATTCTTCTTCTCCAACGCCAACCTAAACCATCGAATCCTCCATCTTCTTCTTCATTGATATCAATAAAAGCCTCCATCTTCTTCTCTTTTGATTCGAAATTCTTCATCTTCGTCAACGACAATTGATTCCGTTGACAGTTTCAGTTGTCACGAATCCCCTCCAATTGCTACCGATATAGCTGGATTTGCTGCTGAAGTCGTCAATCTCCATTTTACCGCTGAAGTCGTCGATTGGTGTGGAGGGATTTGGCGAATCCTGTGATTTTCGCTGCTCTGGCGTGAGGAACTGCTGCTAGGTCGTGGAGCTGCTGGTGTTGTGATCATATAAAATATAAGCTTTTATAATCAATTTGATGCATTTTGGGTTTGTAGTAGACATAGTTGTAGGATGCTACCGTTGTTATGTTGAAATAATTGGTCTTACTGAGTTGATGAGTTGTTGCTGTTGAACTTTGTTATCTATGATTTGAAATGTTATTTTGATCAGTTGTTGCTGCTGGTGTTATGTTTAAGCTCTTGCTGAGTTGATGAGTTATTGCTACTGAACATAATTGTAGACATAATTGCATTTTGGGTCTGATGTCTTGTTATAAATTGTTTAGGTGATAAGGTTATCAGTTAACATAGTTCATATATTTGATTGTTATTCATAATCTGTGAACTGATCAATTTGCCATTAGTAGTAGATAATCCATCCATTAGTTCAAAGACTGTGAATATTGATGTGTATTATTGTTGATTGTTTGAGCAGTTCATAGTCTGTAAATTTTAAGTAGTTTATATCTGTGAACTGATAATATTGTCAAAAATAATGCAGTCTGTTTAGTCCATAAGTAAGGTAAGCTTTTAATAATGAATTTGTGTTTTTTTGGTTTGTACTAGAATTAAAAATATGAATTGTGGACTGACTGATGTTATATTGAGACATTAGGTTTTAATGAGTTAATGCTATTGATTTTTTTTGTCAATTATACATATTAATTGGAATATTTATTGCATTGGTTATTCATTTGGTGTATATGTTGAAATTGTATATATTGATGAGTTGCCTCTCCTAAATTTTGTTTTTGGTGATTCTATATGTTGATCTGAATGATTATTGCAATGGTTATTCATGTGATGATTGGTTTCAAATTTCTTGCACAATGATTAGTTGCTACTACTGAAATTTGTTTAAGGTGATTGTTTATGTTTATTACAATGGTTATTCATGTGTACATTGGTTTCAAAAGGCATAGGTGATAGAGTTATCAGTTCACGGAGTTTTGAACTAACATAGTTCAAATATGTGATTGTTATTCACAGCCTATGAACCAATAACACTCATAAATAGTACATAATCCATCACTCCATATAAACACTGTGCACAACTCTACGAACTGATGGATTGTGTATTGTTGTTGATAGTCTTAGCAGTTTATATTTGTGATTTTTATTCACAGTTTATGAATAGAGATCAAAGATATATTATTATCTTATAGGTTGAAATAATTTTTGCAGATGAATTACGTAAGAGTTATTCTATTCTATGATGCAGAGTGAATGGTGGTGAATACAGTGGTGGGGAACCTGGGGCTGAGCTTATCGATTTAAACATTATGCGGCAGCAATTGATTGATAATATTTGCTCCAAAAAGGATAGAAAAAGAGAGAACAATCTGCTACTTTTCCTGAACCTTCAGGACAGGAAAGAGATGTTTTTCGAGATAATGCAGACATGTCATCCAAGGAAAACCTGTTATGTTTCTATACCTGCTACTTCGACGAGGAAAATGCAAACATGTCATCTCACATTGATCCTACTGAAAGTGAGACCTTAGATAGCCTAATGTTGATTATACCACCAGTTACTTAATGTAATAATATGATAAGTAATTATGTAGTTAGTTAATAATTATATTATTTGTGAATCGTATTCACAGAGTGTGAACTGTGTTTAATTATGTACTATATTATCCGTGAACTGTAATCACAAAATATATATTGTATTTAATTATGTATTGTAATAATTGTGAACTTTGTATAATTATATGGTAACTGAATTATTTGGAACTGTAATTGTGACGCATGTGACTCCCCACGTCTTTGGAGATATTGTGATCGTCGATCACAGCCCGTGAATGCGGGTCACAGTCTGTACGCCCTAATCACAGTACACTTATCATGCTCACATGGCATCTAAAAAAGCAAGGATGGGCCTCTTGAGACTGTTTATGATAAATTATGAGTCTTCACATCGTTTAATAATGTTTTGAAAAATATTATATTTGAGTGCAAACCATTTAATCCTCCTATTTGCATAGTTACTCATGTTTAGAGCAACCAAGGCATGAGCTCACTTTTCGACCCCAATTGAAATGCAAATTTTCGTCACAAAAAGACTTGAGGCCATGAATATTTGTGATGTGTGTGACTTCCCACCTCTTTAGAGACACTGTGATCATCGCTCGCAGGCCGTAAATGCGGGTCACCGTCTATGAGCCCCATTCACAGTACACTCATCTGGCTCACATGGCATCACAAAACGTAAGGATGGGCCTCTTGAGTCTATTTATGACAATTTATGGGTTTTCACATAGTTTCATAATGTTTCGACAAATATTGGATTTCAGTGTAAACCACTTAATCCTCCTACTTGCCTAGTTACTCATGTTTTAAGCAACCAAGGCATGAGCTACTTTTCGACCCCAATCGAAATGCAATTTTTTGTAATAGAAAGGTTGAGGATCATGAATAATCGTGACTTGCCTGACTCCCCACCTCTTTGGAGACATTGTGATCGTCCCTCACAGCCCGTGAATGCGGGTCACAGTTTGTGAGTCCCGTTCACAATACACTCATCTGGCTCACATGACATCCCAAAATGCAAGGATGAGCCTCTTGAGACTATTTATGACGAATTATGGGTCTTCACATCGTTTCACAATGTTTCAGCAAATATTGGATTTGAGTGTAAACCACTTAATCCTCCTACTTGCCTAGTTACTCATGTTTTGAGCAACCAAGGCATGAACTCACTTTTCGACCCCAACCAAAGTGCACTTTGTTGTCATAAAAAGGTTGATGGGCATGAATAATCGTTACTTGTCTGACTCCCCACCTCTTTGGAGACATTATGATAGTCGCTCAGAGCCAGCGAATGCAGGTCATAGTTTGTGAGTCCCGTTCAGAGTACACTTATCTGGCTTACATGACATCCCAAAATGAAAGGACGGGCATCTTTAGACTATTATGATAAATTATGGGTCGTCACATTATTTTATAATGTTTCGACAAATATTGGATTTGAGTGCAAACCACTTAATCCTACTACTTGCGTAGTTACTCATGTTTTGAGCAACTAAGGCATGAGCTCACTTTTCGACCCCAACCGAAATGCACTTTGTCGTCATAAAAAGTTTGAGGGGGATGAATAATAGTGACTTGTCTTACTCCCCACCTTCTTAGATGCACTGTGATCGGTAATTGCAGCTCGTAATTATGGTCAGTGGTTGTGAGCCCCGTTCAAAGTGTACTCATGTGGATGACATTGCATCCCAAAAAGTAAAAATGGGCCTCTTGATACTACACATGACATATTATGGGTCTCCACATCATTTCATAATATTTTGGTAACTATTGCATATGAGTGCATACCACTCCATCCTCTCACTCGTCTAGTTACCATGTTTTGTGTAACCAAGACTTGGGGTAATTTTTCGACAATCACCAAAGCGCAATTGTCCTCACAGAAAGGTTGAGGAGCATGAATAATCGTGCTCAAATTTAGACTCCTATGAAAGTTAATCACATGCACGCTAATAGGGTTGATTATCTCTATCAACAATGACTACTCTACCTGCTAGAGAAACTGTGATCGTTGATCACAGTGTGTGAGTTTTTTGCCCCTCTTGGAAATTGTGATCATTGATCACAAATTGTGTATAAATAGTATTCCAATATGTTGTCAAATATGATCGCAAACTGAGTATAAATATCATAATAATGTGCATTTAAAACATGTTTTAATTGTACAAAACATAAACATCATCATCAGATAAAACATAAACATCATCTTAAAATTAAAAACATGCATAAAATTCCATAAATAAAATCAGTAAAGCTTTTTGGAGCCATGTTGTGTCGCCATCACCAGATTTACACTAACTGCAACCTTTTTTTGCCAAAAACTCTACGAAACAAGCTATCCTTCGCATGAGGCTTGTCATTCGGCTTCATGTCATCAACATTCGTCACCCCAAATCTCAATCCTGTGATGACGGCAAACTATTCTCTACTAAACTTGTAAAGGACATCATCGACTACAAACCACATTTCATCTGAACGTTGGTCTTGGACAACTACCTCACACACTATTTATTTATTGGCTTTGTCCATCTCTTTTGTACACACTTTCCTGAAAAATGTAAATTAATAAATCATAACAAATAAAACATATTATTTAAGAACTAAACATTTAGAATGAAGCAAAACAGAAGTCACAACATAAAATGAATACAATACACAAGTCTGTGAATTTAATACATTCTTGTGAATATAGCTCACAGACTGTGACTATAGTTCACAGACTTATACATACATTATGAATATATATCTCAGACATAATTAGAAACTGTAGACCTTATACAAAAACGATTTGACAATAGAAACAATTCATAAGTATTGTGACACAAAGTTCAAATATCCATTTTCCACAATTCATAAACAATAAATCATTGTGATCATTCAAAAAAAAATTCACACTTAACAATCACAACAAACAATAATCAGAATTTTTTCAAACAAAACTACATTATTTCTCATCATATTATTAAAGATTTCAAATCAAACTATGAACTGGCATTACAAATATCAGAATTACAAATACAATTTCCCAAATCAAAAGTCAACAATAAGCCTCATTCGCAGCTTACATTCAATGGACTATATAACCTACGCTTACCAATCTAACAACCAAATACAAATGACATTTAACATCAACAACCAAATGCCTACTTTAATTTCACAGACTTGTGATTTTCGAATACAAATTTGACATCAACAACCAAAATGAAACAAACAGACAATAGTAATATCAAACTAAATTAAAAAAACTAACCCTAAGTAAGACTTGAACAACTAAAAAATGTACAAATCAATATCAAAATATACTGAATGTACAAAGCAAAACTTGAAAAACTAAAAAATGTACCACAACACATGCAATATCAAACCACTGCACAACACCAGCATAAATACAAAACTACCAGTTAACTCACCTTAGAAGCCATTGTAACCTTCAACAACCCTGGATTTTGTTCAATTTGTACAAAAAAATCAAAAAAATAAATCACGATGAAGCAGTGACCAACAGCGACCAAATACAACTAAAATCAAAACTCACCTTCTACGGCGATGTAACCTCAACGATGCAGCAACGGAATGTGATGATCGACTATGGGTTTGCATCAGATTCGACGAACAGAGAAGAGAATATAAGAGAGTCCACAGGTGAGTTTGCTTTGTTGACAGAGAAATTTTGAAATTGTGAGTATGTAGGTTTGCTTGTGTTTTCAAATTTGAAACGCTGAGATTGAATATTTGCTTTCAATTTTGAACTGAAGATCAAGCGGGAGACGTGAGACTGAAGGCTATGAGAAGTGTGCGATTGGATGAATTAGGCGATTGGAGAGATACCAGTCAGTTTGATTTTGAATGTTAAGATTATAAGAGTGGTATTTGTGTAATTTCACCTTTTAATTATATTTATTTTATATATTTATAATGTATAATGGTAGTTTTGTTATTAAAATTAATTTATAATGGCAGAACTGAAAGTTAGGCCTATAGGATGGAAACAAACTTTTATAAAGTTTAGAATTGTATAAATTTAAAATCAGGTCTAATATTGTATTTTAAACTTTTTGTGACCCATTTGAAAAAATTTTGACTAAATATAATTTACTCAAATAATGAATTAAAATTTTAAAAAAAATAATGATACTCTTAAAAAAAATTTAAAAAGCAGATGTATCATTGTATAATTATAGTAAAATTCATTAATTTGCTTAATAAACTAGTGAGCAAATTACATCTACAATTTCTTAATAAATATAAATTATAAATACATTAAAATAATATAAATGTACCATCAAAGCTTGGTTTAATTCGTCGAATTGGATGAGATAATTTGAAAGAACATTTATAAGTAAATTTATATTTGGATATTTCTAGAATAGGATCAAATATTATATATTAAAATAATATATCAAACCAGTTTAAGAAATCTTGTAATTTTTTTTTATAGTCCGATTAAATTAACTCATAATTGGACACTTTATCAATTTACATTTGAAAGAGATGTGAGGGAGTGATTAGTTGAATTAAAAAAATAATAAAAATTTTATTTTATTTTATTATCATATGATAAAAAATTTTAAATCGAATAATTTTATCCCGTATTTATATATATTAAGGGAAGAGTATGTTAAAAAAATTATCCTTTCAAAGTCTAGACCTGAAAATCGAACCACGCCAAAGATTATAATAATGTCTAAAATGAAAGGAATAAGAGACACCAAAATTACAAACTTAAGATTTCCAATGAAGACATCCAAACTTCTCCCACAGCAGGTGAAGACCTAATTAAGAAGCATCAATTATTAGCCATTCTCAAAAAATAAAAATAAATAAATAAATTGTACAAGTCATTGTCGACAAAGATATACAATCACAATATACACTATATACACATTGGCATAATCTATTTCAAAAGATCTGTGTAGCCAATCTTATTACTATGATGTGCTTCCATCATTGTGTGAACTGTCTTATTAGTCATGATCATACAGATACGGTGCATTATACACAGTCATCCATGTTTATACTTTGGCCTTCAATTATTTTAGACCACAGGAACTGAAATCTTGTGGTTGCATAGTGACTTATTCCTAAAAAGGTACAAGGATAATGGAGGTAGTGGTAATTAAAAGTGAAATGATACAAGAGAGGAAGATTAACATTAAATAGTAGATGACACCACATGATTTGTAGTTAAAGCAGATTAGTAGTACTGTTACATTGATCAATTATGGATGCTAAGTAGTACTTGAGAGGTCAACATCTGGTACCTAATGCCTAATTGCGGCATTATTATGATGGTGATTTTTAAAGTGCCCAAATTTGGTGTATCTAAAATATCATCCATTCTTTGACTAATAACAACAACAACTGAGAGCTACGTCACCAACTGCAACCAGCATTTGTGATGTAGAGCCGGAAATTAGATTCATTGTACCGTTATGAGATTAGATTCACATTTACGCTTCTAACCATTCCAGATAAATTGCATTGGTCTAATGTATCTTATTATAATATTAATAGTTATTATAATAATCATTATAATTATAATTATAATTACTATAATAATAATAATAATACCGTATATAAATATTATCCGATTATGTATATATATATATATACATACGCTTCTAAGGTACACGGTATTTACTCTTTCAGGTAAATTGCATTGTATCTTATTATAATATTAATAGTTATTATAATAATCATTATAATTATAATTACTATAATAATAATAATACAGTATATAAATGTTATCCGATTTTATATATATATATATATATAAAAGAAAAATATTTACACATAAAAATAAAAATATGTTATATCATCAATAATACAGAGGGCTAGTGAATTTTGGTACAATGAGTTTTATAATTTTTAATTTTGAAAAAGTATGAGTTTTGTAAATTATTGTAGAGAAGATTAGCGGGTCAGGTCAAATCTATAATTCTATTAATTGACACGTAAGTGCAAGGCTGATTTGTAAGTGCAAGGCTGATTTGAAGCTGACATGGCGATGATGTGGCAGGGCAATATAATTATTTGCACTTCATGTCTCAATGTAGTTCACTCATATCATATTATATATCATGCAATTATTTTATTTTATTTTTATAATTTTCTTTTACTATTTGTTTATTTTTTGTGATTTTTAATTCCTTTTTTTATAATATTCTTTATATAATTTATTTATTATCATTTTTTATTTTTATTTATGATTTTTTAATTATTGACTTCTTTTTTATTTTATTATTTATTTGTTATTTTTATTGTTTTTATTTTTACTATTCTTATTATTATTTATTTAATTTTTTTCTATTTTTTATGATTTATTTTCTATTCTTTTTATTGGTTATTTTTTACTATTTATTTAGCAAAATTTAGTACAACCACTTTTTCCCAAGATTTATTTTCTTAATTTTTTATGAATAATTAATTATTTTTAAAGCAATTTATAAAATTATTATATTAATAATTTACTAATGTAAAACACATATTATATATATATATATATATTTTCCATAAATGTTTGTTTTGAGTTGAACATTGAGTTTGGAAGGACAAAAAAATATTTATGTTAATTTATTTATTTAATGAATTTATGAAATTCATAACAATCATACAATCATTTATATTTTGGGTAGATTTAAAATTTTCAATTCATTAAATTTGAGGATAAATTGGTTCAATTAATTTAAAACTTTAGCATTACCGATTAAATTGATTTTTACATTATATTGAACGATAAAATTAATATATTATATCATTTTAATACTTTATTTTTTAAATTAATTCATTAATAAATTTATTAAAATACTCCATCTACCATAAGTAATTATGATTATATATTATTTTTATTTAAAACAAATAGAATTTTTGATATGTTGTTGCTTTAAAAAGTTATAATTAAAAATTAATTTAATTTAAGAATGAGACACCAATTATTAGAAATATTCTCACACTATTTTATTTTTTTATTTAATCACAAATAAAAAGACATTAATACTTCCTCTATTCTTTAATAGGTGAAACATTTCCTGTGGACATGTTATCCAATATTTATCTTTAACGATAAATATTTTTAATTATATACAACTAAAATTATAATAATTTAATATTTAAAAATAGAAATTAACACAAATAAAACAAACTTGACTATATTATTTCTTAAACATATGAAACAATATGCGAAAAAAATTATTGATAAATAGTGAATACTATGCTGATGTTTTCAGCTATTTAAAAACGGATGTAGTATTAAAAAGAATATTAAAAAATCCAATTTACCAATTTCAAGTACAATCTGATTTTTTTTTAAATTTAATTAATAATATTATTATATTATAAAAAGGACAAACAATTATTATCCAATCATTAAAGTTTATTGTACAATGAATAAAATGAAGAAATAACCAATGGTTAAAATAATATTTGTTGACATGACAAAAGGAAGAAGGGCAAAATTGTCTTTTCACATGCTGACATGTCATTTAACAGAGTCAAAGGTTTGACCTAACGTCGTTAACCCTCTCCACAACATTTTACAAAACCCATACCACTTCAGAGTTAAAAACTGCAAAACTCAGCATAATTGTAATTATGTCAAAACTTACTGACCCTATGTGTAATTTCCTCATTATAAATATTATTAAAATAGTAGTTTTGTGAGTGAAGAGACTGAGAGAGGAAGGTAGTGGAACTCAGATAGGAGAATAAATTCAACTAAGAAGAACTTATATGTATGTTATTTGAATACAATCAAAATATATATATATATATGTGTGGGCAGATAAACCGTCATTATTCATAGTAAAATAATATATTTTGAGTCGATGGAAGTTACTGTCATTATAACACTCCCATCTGGATTCCACTGTTAATTATAAATTGTATTAAAACTCAATAAGATAAAACTTGGATGAAGGAAAAAGAAGTGTAATTGATGGAATCCATTAATTAAAAAACCCCAAGATTAAAACATTATTAATTTAATAACTCATAAAGTTTGCACATTCCAATTCCACGAACTAATTTCTCAAATGTTGATGTTAGAAGACTCTTCGTGAGTAAATCTACAAAATTATCTGGTGAGTGTATTTGCTTCATATCAATTTGATTACTTTCTTGAAGTTTGTGAGTGTAAAAGAATTTCGGAGAAATATATTTGATTTCGTCTCCATTGATATATCCTTCTCTGATCTAGGCAATGCATACTGCGTTATATTCATAAATTGTTGTTGGTTGTTTGGTACTTTGAGTAAGTCTGCAGCTTCCTTGTATATGTTGTATAATTGATATAGCTTCGTGAAGAGCTAAAATTTTAGAATGATTAGAGGATGTGGAGCAAAATGTCTGTTTTGTAAAACGCCGAAAGATTGTTGTATGTCAAGACATACCCAGTCTGAGAACATCTCTTGTGTGGATTTGAAAGATATACTTCATCTACATATCCAACTAAACTAGTTTAATTATTTGAATGTGCATAAAACAATCCTAGATCCATTGTCCCACATAAATATCAAAGAATATGTTTGATTAAATTCCAATATTGGCGCATCAGTGTGGAACTGAATTAGGCTAGTAAATTTACCGCAACAGTAATATCTGAGCGTGTACATTGTGCTAGGTAAATAAGAGCACCAATTGCACAGAGATATGGTACTTCAGGATCAAATATTACTTCATCGATTTCTTTACGTCTAAAGGGATCATTTTTAGAATCAAAAGAATAAACTATCATAGGAGTGCTCAAGGGATGAGTTTTAACTATATTGAAGTGTTTTAGGATCTTTTCTGTGTAAGCCTTTTGATGGACTAGTATTCCATCAGATTTATGTTCAATTTTTAATCTGAGCAATATCTAGTCATTCCAAGATCCTTCATTTAAAATTCTTTTTTCAAATATTCAATAGCTTTTAAAATCTCCTCATGAATCCCAATTAAATTCATGTCATCAATATGCTATAACAATAGCAAATCCTAATTTTCTCATAAACACGTATAGGCAAATTGGATCATTGGAATACCCTTCTTTTATAAAAAAATTTACTTAATCGATTGTACCATTTTCCTCAAGACTGTTTTAAACCATATAATGATAATGATTGTTGCAACTTTGTTGAATATAGTTTATGTGGTTTTGATTTACATGTTTCAAGTATTTTGAATCCTTCAGGAACTTTCATGAAAATATTTATATTGAGTAAACCATATAAATATGCAGTTACAACATCCATCTGGCACATCTCAAGTCTTTCATCATTAGCCAAATTGATCAGAAAATGGAAGGTAAATGTATCCATGACTGGTGAATAGGTTTCATCATAATCGATCCTAGGCCTTTGTGAGAAACCTTATGCAACTCATCTTTTCTTATACATTACGATTTCATTTTGCTTCCTAAGAAAGACTCATTTATATCCAACTAGTTTGAAATTTTCCAGTGTTTGGATTATGGGTCCAAAAATATAACTTTTCGCTAATGATTTCAGTTCAGCTTGGATCGCATCTTCCCATTTAAGCTAATCATGCCATTCTTTGCATTCATTAATAGTTTGTGGTCCACTATCATCATTCATAATCTCAATAGCTACTACATAGGAAAACATATTGTCCATGAAGATGTTTTCACGATTCCACATTTCTCTCATATAATTGATGGAAATTTCTTCATTCCTTGATGTTTGTATCCCTTCAAGGATTGGTTTTTCTTCAAAATCTTGAACTATTGAATTTTTCAAATTATGCAGGCCTTGAGAGAAAATGGATTCCTTCATAATTTTTGCATCACTTTCAACAAGATTATGATCTTTATTTTTCTTCTTTCGTGGAATGGTGTTTTCTTATCTAAGTGGCCTGCCACATTTTTGGCGTAGACTTGATGACTCTTTTGCTGCTATTTTCTTTAAAGGTTTAGTTGGCATATTTACCATAGCTAGTGTATTCGCAATTGGTATATGAGATTTAATACTCTTTGTTGTATTAGTAAATGCATTAGGTAACTAATTCGCAAGCAATTGTAATTGTATCATAATTGTTGTATCAATAAATGCATCATGTAATTGATTCGCAAGCAATTGTAATTGTATTATCTTCCTTACTTCATTATCACATTAACTAGTATGGGGTCCAAATGAGATAGAGTATCATTTTTCCACACGAGTTGACATTTACTAAAAGGATTTTCCTCCCCCCTAGTCGTGGGAATAAATCTTTGTTAAAATGACAGTTCGCAAAAAGTTCTTTAAAGAGATCACCTATCATGGGTTCAAGATATCTAATAATAGATGGTGAATTAAAACCAACATAAATTCTCAATCATTGTTTAGGGCCCATTTTAGTTCTCTATGGGGATGAAAAGAGGATATATATATATATATATATATATAACATACCCAAATGTTCTTAAATAAGATATATCTGGTTGGTGGCCAATGACAAGCTGAAATGGAGAATATTGATTATATGTTATTGGTCAAAGATGGATTAGATAATAGCATGTAATATTGCATGACCAAAAGCATGTGTAGGTAACTATGTCCTTAACAACAGAGTGCAAGCAATTAGTTGAAATCACTTAATAAATTATTCGTTCAAACCATTTTGGGTGTGTACATATAGTACTGAGTGCTCAACATCAATCTCATGGATGTACAATATTGATTAAATACTTACGATGTAAATTCAGCAACATCATCAAAATGAGCTGTTTTAATTAGATAATAGGAAATTGAGATCGTAATTTAATTATTTGTGCCATAAATTTAGCAAAAGCAACATTATAAGTAGATAACAGGCAAACATGTTACCATCATGTTGCATCTATAACGCATAATTTTTGGGCCTAGAAGTAGGGGCGTTTTAATTCGGTTATAATAGGGGTATCTGGGTGATATTCTGAGAGTTTAGAATTAAAATTGTAAATTCTTGAGTCTAGAGGGGGTGTTCTATTATTAGCCACCATTTAAAGTTTATTAGAAACCCTAGACGTCATATTTTCTTTATTTGCGTCTGAGAATTTCTGTTCCAATCGAGAGCATTCGAGAGTGAAGATTTCCAGAGTGAGCGGTCGTACTGATTTCCGCTTCTATTCCGTTGTGGTAAGTTTTGTCTTTCACAGTCTCAGTCTCGATATTGATTCAGGTTCTTATCTGATGAATGTTCTGAAATCCCATATAGGTATTCCCATATTGAAGTTCTGTCCATTAGGGTCGCAGCTAGAGTCTCGGATAGTGTCGATTTTTGAAGTCTGAAGGTAAGGGTATAGTTTGGTATTACGTTTGCGGCATGCGATCGTGCCTTTATCTGGTTGTTAAGGTCAGGGTCTGGTTTTGTTTTAGGTTTGCGGCATGCGATCGTTCCTTTATCCGGTTGTTGCGGTAAACGTCGTTATTTTGAAGAAGTTCGATATTTAATCTAGCGATGTTCGGTTCGGTTGGGAGTAAAGTAGTCTTAGTTAGGATTCGGTTATGAATTCTAAGTTCCGTGATTATTATTGTTCTGGTTTACGTTCTGTAGAATGTCAAGAGGAAGGGACTGCTCGTGTTGAGGAGTAGTCGTCTACTTAGTACTATTGTTTGCTGTTCTAGATTAGCATTATTTTTTAGTCCGAAATATGGTTTTTGTACTTATTTATGTATGTTGCATGTGTCGTGATTGAGTATTTGTTGAACTTTATCCGAAACTGTCCCCATTTGGAACTGATATAATAATTGGTGAACATACTGGAATTGGTAAACTGAATTGTTAATTGTTAACTAAATCTGGAATAATTGCCCATAGGACAGCTTTCGGTAGAATCTATTGCATGCCTAGGAATAGAGGATCCTCACACAGAACTTAAAGGCTTGAAGTGCCATTACTGATACTGAACTAATCGGCTTCGGCCATACTGAATTACTGTTACTGGGCTTCGGCCAACACTATAATCGTACTAATATATGTATTCTGTTTTCTACTGCTAGCTACTTGGGCAGTATTCTGTTAAACTGGAATTTAATTTATTTGTGATGAGTCTGGAGTGTGTGTTCGATTTGTAGTGCCGGTTGGTTATCGTGGTAATGAATTGGACTGTTAATGGACTGATAATATATTGTTTGTGCATGTTTGAATTGAATCTAATGAAGTGGACACGTAGTTGGATGAGTTTGGGTGCTGTTTAGTTAAATTTTAAAGGCTAAAACTGAAACTTGGTAAATGAGTAAAATTCAACTAAACATGAATTCGCGACACAAATCCTTCGCGACAAACCCTTCGCGACATACACTTCGCGACATAAATCCTTCACGACGTATATTTCATGACATAAAGCCTTTGCAACAAAAAGCCTTCGCATTATAAAGCCTTCGCGACATACAATTCCCAACATAAACTGAATTAATGCTGAAATTGTTTATTGATTGTGGATTAATGAAGATAATCGATAATTTGGCTATTTGATAGGCTTGTTTGGACTTTCTGTGTTATAGCGGAATTTAGGGAATCCTTACAGACTTGCATTGTGTGCTCTCATATCTAGAGCTGAGTTTAGGACATTTTGTATGTGTATGTTTGGAACATGAACGCTAACTTAGAATAGTCCATAGTCTAACACTATCATTCTTCCTATTTCTTTATGTTCTGTAATCTGGGGATAAAATCCCAAGTTGAGTGCAGGTATATTCTGATCGGATAGGCGCAGTTTCATACTTGGATCACGACATTTCATCAGCACGTTTACTTTACTGCTTATATTATTTAGTGAACTATGATGTTAGGTTATTTGGGATTTGTATTAGTTTTACTGAACATTGGACCTTTCATTTGGGATTACACTTTTGGTTACTTTTTTGTTTATTGGATATTGAGACTTTGAAATTTTTACTGGCTTTTAATAATGAAGTGATTCAGGTTCAATTTTTACTATAGTGGTATTTTGGATTATAAACTATTATAGGTCTTAATTACTGGGTTAGGTGTAGCGTCAGGCTCTTTCCTATAGTTCTACTAGGGTGGGGGTTTGCCGTTACAACATCAATTAGCACCATTAAATATCAAAATGGACCACATGGAGGATGAATGAGCCCACATATATCTCCTTAAATTCTTTGCAAAAAGGTAGGAGATTCAATGTTTACTTTTGTTGAGGATGGTCTCACTATCAACTTGCTTTGAGAATAAGCAGAACAAAAATTTTCACTTGATTAAAGAATCTGTTTATTTTCCAGTAAGTGAAAATATGAATTTTCTATTATTCTACGCATCATCATAGATCCTAGATGACCAAGTTGATCATGACAAAGGTTAAAAACCTTAGGATCTAAAGTTTTCTTACCAAAATAACATAGTTTTCAATAACTATTATAATTGTGTGATGTAAACTACATGAGAGGTCTTGGAGTTTTTCCAAAATAATTTTTAATCCTCCAAGAATGTATGTAATACGTAAAAACTCCAATTCGTTATCATTTAAGTGTTTCAATATGATACCCGTTATTTCGTATACCTTTAAAGTTTACAAAATTTCTTTTTGAACGACTTGAATATAAGCTATCATTGATAAGTATTTTGGTCTCATTTTTAAAAGAATATTGAAACTTTTCTATGACCCCAATTTTATCTGCAAGTTCGGATATAGTAAACCCCAAGAACAATTAAAATATTAAAACTACAACCGCCACACCAATATCATAATCACAATAAAAATCATAAAGATGATAAACACAAAAAGACAGTGAGATATCACGATTCACTGATAACTGTTAGTCCACGTTTGGGCTCATAAGGACATCAAATCACAAAACATGAGTTGAAACAACACACAACTGGACTTCAACTCAAACATAAATAATAATAGAGGGACGATAATGCCACCCCTCTTTTCTGGTTTGCACACCCCAAAATAATTAATCTAATAGAAATACTACAATGTGAAATCACTTAAAGTGTATAACATTTGTAAATACACCCCACTTAATTAAAATTTAAATTATTAGTTAAATTTAAATCCTAATTATTCTTTTTTACCTATCTTAAACCCTAATTATTCTTGTTTCTGGAATTCCATTATTGAAATATATATTTGCATTGAATATAATAATTCTAAATCTGGAAGTTAAGTACATAGTACAAGAGATAAAAACATAATGTAGTATAATTTTCTATATAATATCTGGTTCTAATGATATAATCTGGAAGTATATCTATTATCGGAGATCAATCATTCACTTTCAGATGTATGAGATCAATCATTCACTTTCAAAGAATAAATATAAAATGACTACACCATATCAAAATCATTTATCTTTAACTACTGTTGTAATGTGATTATAAGTTCTATGCATACAAAGCATAGATTTAAAAAGAATAGAGAAATAATAGGCAACACAATTTGATCTTTTCAGAGTTCACACTACTCCATATCAAAATCATTCTTCTCTTCGATCCTATTTTTGCGGCCTGATTTTTGGGTATTATTAACAAGATCTGATTTCAGCACCAGTTTCTGGTTCATCTTCCTTCATGGCACATACCTCATCTTCTTCATCCTCTGTAATGCTAATTCAAATACCTCTTCTATGCATGTTATCATATTGATTTTGTAGTCCGTTTGTTGTAGTATCATTACCACCCATGTTGTATCATCTGTTGTTTTCCTTCTGTGTACAAAAGGAACCGTTTTAGGAAGTTGTTGTATATATCATGAGCTTGTGAAAACTACTTCAAACACATCCCTCACAAGCCTAAACAATCAATAACTCAATGTCTCAGATTTCTATAGTCAAAGAAACATGGGCAAATAACAGAATGAGAGAGAGGAAGAGTTAGAGAACTAACTCCAATAGAGGACTATCAGGAACTGAAGCAAAATCTGAAGTCCATTTATATGTAAAAACACAAATAATTAAATCATTATAGAAGATGATTTTCATCCACAAAAAACCATTTCCATTCTTTTCTCTGACTACATATAAATACTTAAGTTCTGAGTGGATCAATAATCCGAAATTTTCCTCTGGAACATCTTACAAGAAAATTACAGAAATGGATTTGTACCAACTTATAGTTGGATCATAACAAAGACTCTTATGTATTATAACAATGTAGCAGCTCTAAAAATGTTCCATCACAAATACCCTTATCAGCAATTCTCACTCTAGGAGTACAAACATGGAAACTGTAAAAGGCAAATGAAAACAAATGAAAGGCTCGACCATTTCTTCCCTATTCACAGATTCAGTAAAACAGTTGATGAATCACTTCTCTTGCAGACAGAACTAAATGTTAGTTCAGTTTAAACCAAACCAAAATTCTCTTATCTAAAAAGATTTGGAAATGACATAGTCATAAAAAGGAACATTGTTCCTGCAATTACAACAATTGTACAACATTGGACCAATTATCTCTACCATTGGCAATTGTTAAATAACTAGCTATCCCAAATTAAACATAAACAAACTATCACCCTCATTGAAATTTTTCATGAATTACATACCAAAGAGTCAACTAATCATATACACTTACCTCAACAGTAACAATACACAAGTTAACACAAAAAATTGCAATTTAACAAGAAATCTATACCCAGAAACAAAGCAAGTCAAACATCAAATTATATTAGATAAATGTACAATCTTGATCAACAGAAAATTTTCCAATTGACCGAATGATGTAAATCAAATCAATAAAAGCTAGATAACCTACCATGTAACCTGAACCAACATTTAAACCGAATCAATAAAATAACATCAGAAGGAATCAAACCACACCATTAGCACCTGAATCAGTTGATCACGTCAATTCGTCTGCAAATTAGGCTGATGTGATAAAGCTACAATCTTTTAAGAGATTTTCTTTAGGGTTTTCAAATTTTGAAACTATTTCACTCTATATCAATAGTTCAGATGCACAAGGTAGTCGCGAACTTGAGCTCTTACTAGTAGTATTTGGGCTCTCTCACTACTTTCAGATGGTTGCCATTTCCAGAAAGTGAACGGACAACACCCTTCCCCCTTCTCATAATGTTCTCAAACTTGCTCAGGAATCAAATTGTGAATGACAATTAAAAATACCTCTCGTGGGGATAGGCGTGGGGAACTTCCGCTGATTCTGAAGCCTACAATCGTGATCTTCTTTTTCTATTTATTTTGAGGTGTAAACTAGAAAGCACGGACACTCCATCGAGGGGTGCCGTGGCAGTGTCTGACACTTTGTGGGACACGACACTCGTGTCCGCAGGTTGGATACGTGTCAGACACTTCTCAGGAGTGTCCTTTATCAATTTTTGAATTAACACTTAACGGACACTTCATGGACACTCAACGAACACTTCATGGACACTTAAGAAATACCTTAATGGACACTTCAATTAAAAAAAATTATATTTAAATTTATATCATTTTTTAATTTACAAGCATTTATTTATTTATTATTTAATATATTTTTTTATTAATAAAAAATAAAAAGGTAGAATATGAAATTTGAAAATAAATTGCATCTACGTAGTCTGTAGATTTTACACATACCACACATTTTTTCTTCCTCACATTTCTTTTCCTCAGGTATGTTTATGAGTTCTCTAATTTTTTCTTCCTCACATTTCTTCTCCTCAGATATGTTTATGAGTTCTCTACTTTCTCTCGATGAACTAAAACTAGAGAAAATTCTTTTTGTTGAAAATTCTTTTTGTTGATGATGTTCTAGATGATACTGCAGAACGTGTTGGGGATTATGCATATTGAAGAATATTGGTTGCATTTTATTACTTATTTTGTTTTACATGTTTGCATTTAAAAAATTTCTTTTGATTTTCTTTTATGAACTATTCTTTTTTGTATTGAACAATTTATATTTAATTTTTATGATTTTTTTATTTATAATTTAATATTTATTTATTTTTATATATACCGTATCTTAACCGTGTCCGTGTCTTGTAAAATTTAAAATATGCCGTATCCCCTTGTCCGTGTTGTATCGTGTCCGTGTCCCGTGTCCATGTTGGTGCTTCATAGGGTGTAAAGACAAATACATTCACCTTATCCATAAGTTAAAGGGTATAATTGGAATTAACTGGAGTTTAAATATAAATTAAATATTAAAAGAGATTTAAATGGAGTGTGGAAACTAAAGGGATGTACAAGCAAGAAAAGTGGGGTGGCATTATGGCCACTCATAATAATAATAATATTCATTTGTGTATTAAAAACATGGGTTATTTCCAAAAACACCCCATTTTTTCAAACGTTTCACTTTGAGCATCCGGTTTTGAAAAGTTTTGGAAAACAACCCCCAAAATCAAAACCACTAGTGGTTTTGGTATTTTTGTGAGCGGTTTTGGTATTGTATGAGTAATTTTGGTTTTAGGGAATTTCCAAATATCCAAATTAAAACATATAAAATTTCAAAACCAGTCATACAACACCAAAACCGCTCACAAAAATACCAAAACCACTAGTGATTTTGATTTTGGAGGTGATTTTCCAAAACTTTTCAAAACCGGATGCTCAAAGTAAATCGTTTGAAAAAATGGAGTGGTTTTGGAAATAACCCTTAAAAACATCTCATTTATTACAAACATCGAAACTAAACTACCAGATGGTCCACTTGGATTTATTGGGCCTCCCTCAAATTAAAAAATCTAGGTCCACTTTAACTTGTATGTATCCATTATGGGCTCAATCCAGAATTCTACAATTCTTAACTTTTTAATATTCCCATCAAACTTATTTCAAATAAACAATCGTTTTCTGCTTCTTTGTTTTTTTTAATCACAAATATATAAAATGTTGTTGCACGGAATTTATCAAAGTCATTCACATATTTATATATTTAGGACCCGGAGCTGGTTCATGAATTTACTTTTTTTTTTCTCTGCTTCTTCCTTCCATTACTATAATTAGTTTTTTTTTTTTTTTTCTTTTCCAATCAATTAATCCCATAAAATGGGATGGGTCATGTGAACATACATGCATTTTAAACCATTTATATTAAGAAAAGGAACTGTGCTAGTGATTAAAATTTAAAAAATAAATAAATAAATAAAAGAAAATCTACTTTCTTATGTTTAATGATGAAGAAATTAAAGGGAGACAACCCAATCACTCACATCCCATCCCAAATTTTAAAAATAAATAAATAAATATAAAAGACATCTTTTAAACAAAGTCTTTTCTCTTCTCTTCTCTTGATGAATAATGTATAAAGCTTAGTATGTATGTATATTGATTCTTCTCTTGATTTAAAGATTTGGTTTGCTGCTACAACTAAATGCCAAAAATATTATCAAAATATATAGTAAAATAAAATGGAGCCCACATGGTCTGTAATGGGCCAAGTCCATGATGGCAAGATGGGCCCACCATGGATCTTCATGATTGTAATATGAAAGAATTAAAATCAAATAAAGATTTGGTTTGGTGGACCATATTATTTTGCTAATTTTGCGCCTTCACTTCCCTATGTATGCCATCAACTTGACATAATTATCTTCTTATTCCATATCACCATCATCATTATCATCTAATTTAACACAAACACAACCCATTTTTCTTATCATTTTATTTTCTAATAGTCTACTACTTGACCTCGACAAAGAGATGATCACTTCACTGCCCTAAGCATCAACAATAAGAACCTCAATTTGAGTTCCTCTTCTAAATTTTAATTATTAAATAATTAACATATTAGGAAAGTTACATAAAAAGAGAAAATTTTTTTATTAACATTTAATTTTTTAATTATCTACTATTTGACCTCGACAAAAATTAGTAAAGTATCGGAACTCAAAACCTCTCCATGTCTCTAATAATCTTAACCAACAAACCATCTATATAAATAAATTAAAATTAATAGTACACTAATATAAATATAAACAAATTTGAAAGAGTTGAGGATCGTGGCCCCTGCTAGATCCCCGGCTTCGCCCTGATTAGAATGGAAAATTTCATTAATTTTTTTCCATTTATTTATTGACGCAAAAAAAAATAAATAAATGGACACGTTAGATAGGTGTTTTTCTTTTTTTTTAATAATAGATATAAAATTAAATTTTCAAAATAAAATTAATTATACATATGATTAATTATTATGCGAAACTCTATTGACTATTTAGCAAGTGTTAGGTTTTTTTATTATTATTCTTTTAATATTTAAAAATATTCTAATAAACGTATTCCTTATAAATATTATTGAAATAATTATCTACTTCATATATATATAGTTTAAATAAATCATTAGTATAAATTTAATCGGATACTAAATTATTTATTATTCTTATTATTTGTTTTAATATAAATTTTATGTTATCATTTTTTTTAGCTATACTATATTGGTTAATATACTGAAAATTTGTTCAATTTTTTTTTAATTTTTTCTTTCAGAAAAATATAATCAAATAAAATCCATTCATACGTATGTTTATGATGCAATGTAGTTGATTAATATTTTTAATATAAATGTATGTCATATTTGTTGAAAAGGACAAATGTGACCATATTAATCATATTGCAAAACTGGCTTTTAAGAAAATAAAAGTTGAAGTCTGTTGTATGGTGATACTTTTTTATGTTTAGGACTAACTGTGATTGTAAAATAATTATTTATAGTATGGTGAAATCTCAAACATGCATTTCGTCCCTTCTAATTTACATATAGGATAATAATGTATTTATATAAATTTGGAATGTATGAAGGGTATAATTGACATTTTATCACCCAGTAAGTGATTATTTCATAATTACAAGCAGCCCCTAACATAACATTAACACCTTGCAACTAATACACTGCCTAAAGTAATGATCCCGCCTTTATGACTTTGTAATTATTAATTATCTCCCAGTTTTATTATTATTTTTTATTATAATTGTTATCAGAGCTTAAGAAAGATGTTAAGCTGGGATTGCAAGAATTGCTAAGATTGTATACTCGAGTTATCAGAGCCTAAAGTAACGATCCTGCCTTTATGAATTAAGGCAATCCTAAAGTAATCAAACCTTAGTAATTTTTTATTGTAATTATTAATTATACAGAGAGATTTGTTAAGATTGTCATAAATCACAAGGATTTCCTTTCACGAAGGTTTTTGTATTTTGAATTTGAATCTATTTCCTAATTGTTTGATTCCTCGTTTTGGAAAGATTTGATTTTCCTAATTTGGTTGATTGTATTCCTTAGTTGGAAAGGAAACAAATTAGGACAGTATGTTTGGTGATCACTATAAATAGATTTGTCTCACGAAGACAAAAGAATCTCGTCCCTATGGGGTGGTGATCATTGGATTGAGGTCATGCCTAATGGGAGTGATGATTATTGGATCTCGCCATTAAGGAGATTTCGAATATTGAGGTTGGGGTCTCGCCATAAGGAGATTTCAAGTTGAGGTTGGGGTCTCGCCATTGAGGAGAATTCAAATTGGGTTGTCTCCCATTAAAGAGATTTTGATTTAAGGTTGTCTCGTCATTACGGAGATTTTGATTTGAGGTTGTCTTGTCATGGTGGAGTTGTTCGCCTAAAAGAAATTTTGAGAAAGAAAGCAATTTTGTATGGGGAGAGAGTTGTTGGAATTTATTTTGTAATCTTTTTCTCTATAGTAAAGTTGTTATCTTTTCATGGATTAGGCAATTTGCCGAACTACGTTAAATATCGTGTTTGTTTTTGGTCTGATTGTTTTGGTTGAATCGAACTTGGAAATAGGAAGAAAGAGGGATAAAATCAAAAATTTTCTAACAATAATTATATATTTTTATTTTAAAATAATATAATGAAATGAGTAAATAAAATTTGAGAAGGAATTACATGAAATAGGTCATTTAAAGTTTGAATTTTAAAAATAAATCTTGTTTTGAAATTCTTTTAAAACTAAATTTTTTGAAAGTTTGTTTACACATAATAGGTTGCACTAATTTTTTATTCTCAATTTTAAATTTTAATTTCGACATCTTCATTTTTAATTTTTCTGATGTCTTCAAAAATTTTGAAGACTGTTCAGTCGTCTTTGAATCCATGTTAGAAATAAACTTCAGATTAATTTCATGTATGGTCGTAGATCACAAACTTATGATCATAGATCACAAATGTGTGATAGTGGAATGCTCAAGTGTGATCATGGACCAAAACTTGTCAAGCGCCCTATTTTCTAAAAACTTTTAGTCAAGGGTGAAAATGTCAGAACAATTTATGGAGTGGAAAAAAAAACTTTCACAAAGTTTAATTTTGGAAAAATTTCAAAATGGACCTATTTTTAAAACTCAAACTTAAAAAGTTTATTTATAAAAAGTTTCCAATTTTATTTTTAAAATTCAATTTAAAAAAGTTATTAAACTAATCTTTCTAAAATTCTTGTGTTACTTCATAAGTCGTATATTTCTTTTATGCTCTTCATTTTAAAAATATTTAAAATTACTATTAAAAATAATATGATGGATTAATGTGTTTCAACTTCATTATACCTAATCGTTGAGTTTCAACTTCTTATTTATTTTCTTCCTAATCATCCCCCTAATAATTATTCCTTAGTCATTAATGTCTTATTCAAATTCAAAACCTTTAATTTTTTTTTCTCGTTAGAGCACCATTTGACTAAAATTGAATTTAGGATTATCTTCAGTTACTTCTCTCTTCACAGAGATTTAGTAACTTTCTTCAATGTGTGGGGTCTTCGTTTACTTCTCACTTCAAAGAGATTTAACATCTTTCTTCACGGAGGTCCTTCTCTTTTCATCATCACTCGTTCTCTGCATTTTCTATTTATTTGTCAAGATTGTTGTGCTTCAAGGTCTCTCTAAGTACGTCAATACGATCATGTGTTTTAAATTGTATGTTATATTCTTTGAAGTTCGTCACTATTGGGGATGAATCTTTGAACGAAAATTGAAATGTTAGTTAAAAGTATGTTTATGTTTTAGACATGCGAATGAGTCTATTTGGTGTATTTTTCTTTGTCGTTAAATTAAGGGCTTTATGATGGATCCCCCGAAGCCGCTCATGAACTCCCATATTAGTATGATATTGTCTGCTTTGGGCCTGAATCAAGCTTGTATAGATTTGTTCTTAGGTACCACCACCCAAAAGGCATCATATTAATGAAGTGCTCTGAATATTATTTATACAAGACAACATCCCCTTGTATTACCGATCTGGTGTTGGGTTTGATACCCATATAATCCTCCTCTTCAAATCAACGGCTACATCGCATCCCCTCAAATTAGTCCACTGATGCGTCAAACCAAGGACCACACTTCACATAACATTCTCTTGTGATAATCTATCAATCCGTCAAATCATCTTACACTGTCGTTTCTAACCAATGAGACCCACCGCCTGACCATCATATTATCATGAAGACTTTCAATACAAGGCACACCATATGACGGATTGAACTACCGAGTCTATTTTTAAATCAGAATCGGATACCACTTTGTTGGGAAAAACTCTAACATATTGCAAGAATAAACTACTACAAATCCAACCAATATGCTAACCTAATGTAAAAACAGACAGCAAATATACAACACACAACAATAATGGATAATAATAAATATAAAAAGAAGTAAGCACACGTATTTATGCAAATCCCCAAATTGTGGGCAGCCCATGGAGGTTGCCGATGTTATTATTTAGATGGAATAGTACAAACTCACTTACCCAACATTCAACAATGAATAACACACACTCTAACCAATCACTCAAATGTTTCCTCTCATAAGTGTTTCACTCTTTCATGATCTCTCACTTGTTGAACTCTTGAAACCAATGCTTAAATGATATAGACCAATCTACTCCTAAAAGAGGTGTGAATTTCTTTGTCTTAAAATATGTCACCACCAAAACCTAGTAATATCACCTTAAGTTTATATACCACCAACTTAAGGTAAAACATAATGGGTCTAAATATTAAAAAGCCCATAAACATGGCTCCCATATGACCGAAAACCATTTCAACACTTTGATATAGTGAACAATGGCGCTTCAGGTACTACTGTTTTCAATTCTAAGATTAAGTTATTTAATTTTTAATTTCAAAATTTGATTTTGAATTTGTTATAAGCATGTGTTTCTATGATGATGTATATTTATTCCACACTAGTTGTTTGTTGTGTTTGATTTGAAAAAAGGATCACATTTGAGAGTCAAATGTCACGGAAAGAATTTGGGCGTAGTCAATTTAGGGGTCAATTTAAAATATTTTACCTATTTGTGTAAATTTCTTAGAATTTCTAAACTTATAGAGGGTTTTGGAAATTAGTCGTGGGTATATAAATCCAGTTGAAATCCTAGGCCATCAGATTTTTGTGCTTCATTGTAAGATTAGAGAGGGTTTCCAAGAGAGAGAATTTTGAGAGTGCTAGACATTGCAATGGACGGTCTAGAATTGTTTGGTCATCGCATAAGTGTTGTAAAATCGGTCCTATTTACGTGTCCATCAAGGTAAGTTGGTCCGATTTTAGGATTCAGGGATTTGTGGTTTTCTTAATTGATTTCGCCGTCGCTATTTTGTTGGGTTTTTGGAATTTGTACTAACTTGTGATTTGGATCATTTTGGTTTTTAGCGGAAGTCGCGAACCAGGACGATGAGTGAGCGTTTCAGTCTATTGCTTGTTTATCGGAGGATAGATTAGTAACTCATTTTGTGTCCTACAGATTGTGTGCTGGTTGATGTTTGTTATGTGTTTTCGTTGTATCTATTTTGGAACTCTAGTATTGCTGCCTAGACAACCCTTGTATTGATTGCCCTGTAAAACATATTCTGTATTCTACTGCAATAGTGTTAAATTGAAAATTTGGTAGTAATATGACAAACTGCTGTAAATTTATAAGCTGAACAAAATCCTGAAAATTGGTTAACGGATAATTGCCCTTATAACAGCCTATGGCAAAATCCATTGCATGCCTAAGGATAGAGGTACCCCGTAATAACAGACTTAATCGGCTTGAAGTGCCAATATATATGTGATTGGCTTCGGCCATACAAGGGCTTCGGCCATATATGTGTTATCTGAACGGTTTTCTGCTTTCTCTATGTAACTACTTGAAGAATTATTCGATAATTGAACTAAAATGAAATATGTGTTCCTGCTTGATTATTTTGTGATAGTTGTTGTGTTAATTTGAAATCTGTAAAGGCTGATTAAACAATTAATTGTTGGATGAATTGGTACTAATGAAGTAGACATGTAATTGTGTATGATATCTATTGTTGTCCCTGTTTAAAAACTACACAGAAAAGGTTAAGACCCTAGTAGATCCCTAATCTAGAAATCTTGGAATTTTCGAAATGAAACTGAAATCGAACCCTTAATGGAAAATTTTTCTTCTTGGGGCGCTACCATGGACCTTGCGAGGTCGGCTCCCCTCAACCCCGATAATTAGCTAGGTTATAAACCGCCAATAATTAGGACCTCTGTTAGCATAGTCTAAACTGTAAAATATGGTAAACAAATCCTTATATGTTTGTTGGCTAAATAAGAATAATTCATAATCTACTAGATGTATCTTTGATTGGTGGGAGTTCTAGGGAACTCGTAGAACCTGACATTGTGTGCTCCCACATTTTAGAACCGAGTCTAGAAGAATCCGTGTGTGGCTGTAGGAACTTGAGTTGCTAACTAGACTATTTAGTATTATATTGTATTTCCTTCCTTTTCTATTCCTTTTGTTACATGGAAATCCCTGAACGGGTACAGGTACATTGATCGATTAGGAGATGACTATCACATTTGAAGCACGAGCATGCATTTGACATCTTATTTTTGTTTTATTTCATTCTACTTTAATTATTCCGACATTTTTTATTTTAAGTAATAAGTTTAGTTACTCTATTTGGGAATTGTAAATATTTTTATTTGATTTTTGGATATTTGTACAGGATTTTCTGATGTTGAATATTTTTCTAGTTAATAATATTATCACTACTGTTGGAATTTGGAACTATAAGACATTTGGTATCTTTTTCTACTGCTTGAAAATTGCATTGTTACTGTACAGGTTTACATTTTTATTGTGGCATCAGGCCTTCCGTCTTGTTATACACCAGGGTGGGGGTTTGTCATTATATCAAATGTTTAATGGTCAAGTTAATGTAGAACTCATGAATCAATTAATTTCAATCTTTTGTATCCTATTGAGCATTAAGTTACTAAGTGATTAAGTTTCAGTAATTTTTTATATACAATAAGTATACAGTTGACCATCAAGTTAAAGTTATTTTAGAGTGGCATATAAGTTTTAATCAGTTAATTAATTATTGGATGAGAGATTTTTGTATGTTTGATATTGAGTAGCTTTATAGTGTATTTAGCATATTCATTAATTTGTTATCTTGGTTGTATTATTAGATATATGGTATTACATTTTTGCATATATGTTCACATATATGTGACTTGATATGAAAAAAATTTTTATATGTATTCACATTTTCATGATCCTACTCTTGTTACTTTTTTCGACGGTGAATTTTAGAAAGAAGAGAAGTAGGAAAGTTGAGCAACAAAGGATCAATAAAACTTTGAATCATTTTATAGAGACTAGATCATTTAGATAGTTTTACGAATGCACTGATAGGATAAAGATTAAAACTTAAGTTTTTCCAAAAATAGAGAGCTCAGAGTTTTTGGGTGTGGAGGTTACAATTGAAGATGAAACTGATGGTGAGATATTCGTGTAGCTAGCGAAGCTCTCCACTGATTTCGAATGCAGAAACTTATACTTGTCACAGGGTTGAAATTTGACCCAATTGACATCTATATTATGAAGTTAGAGAATGATCCATTGATAGATAACATAGTTGGTAAGTTATTTTCTAAAGTAAGGAATATGAATGTCAGTTGCAAAAAGGTAGGCAGCGTATTGTATAGCCAATTGAGGAGGTTAGATGACAAAGATGTAGAGAAGCTTACGTATGATCAAGTGGTATATAACTTTCTTTTGGGCAACTCAATGAGTAAGGTTGTGAGTACAATTTTATGGCATTTGATAAATGATTTATAGAGATATAAATCATTTTCTAAGGGTTTATATGTGTGTACCTAGACAGTAAAAGATCTAAGGGTTAATATGTGTGTACACATAATTTTATGGCATTTGGTAAATGATTTATAGAGATATAAATCATTTTCTAAGAGTTTATATGTGTGTACCTAGACAGTAAAAGATCTAAGGACGAACCTAAGGGCATCTTTATCAATAACCCCACACGTGGGGTTCACTTGAAGGTTTCACTTTAGCATTCTTGGTATGGTTAGATTTATTTATTTATTTAACTTCTCGATTTTGAATGTTTTAAGTAATTTTATATTTTAATTTCTAAAGTTTGTGTGTTTATGCATGGTGGATGGTTGAGACTTTACTAGACTTGCAAGTAGCTTTTAGAGTCAGTATACTTGAAAGGGACATAAAGGATGAAAATATGTATATTGGTTTGTAGAGTAGAACTTTCAAGACAATTCGAGTAAGAGATTTACATAATAATGAGGGTAAGAAAAATATGTATACTTTGAAATACGTTTAAATTAATGTGATCACAGTTCATTTTGTTATGATCATATATGAGTATTTTGTTATCGTTCATTATAACTTTGTGATTTATTCTTTTTTGAGATATTTTGCATAATTTGCAGGAAACTGGTAAACATATCTTATTTCCTACAAAGGCAAAGAGAACTTCTTGGTATATGAGTGGTTTTAAGGTGAACATAATTTTGCTTTAAATAATGAGCATTCATCATAGTATGATTCTATAATGCACTTGCCAGATTTTGTGATGTGGTCTAAGGAGAAGATGAGAGAAAGGCAAAATAGTTCGTAAGTTATGGAGCATAGGTTGGTTGTACTAGGAAAGAGTATAAATGATTTACAATAGTGGCGTTTGCAGATGGAAAAGAAAGAAAAACAACTTGAAGTTTGTGCAATGGAAAATGTGAGATGAGTTTCTGTAAAAAACTATTAACATTAAAGAAGTTAAAAATAATAAGAAAACTCCATTTCATTTAACAAGAATAAAAAAAAGCTCCTACTGGAGAATCTATTCTTGCTATGTTCAGTTAAGGAGGACGAAAATACACTGCATGGTGCAAGCTAAATTAGTGGCGATTGAGAATAAAGAATTACTTTGCTTGATTGCTTATATCAATTGATTTTTTTTCTTAATTTAATTTGTATTTTTATTCAATATTCATATTTTTATTTATTTTGTTGATAATTTGGTCGCCATTATTGATTTCAGTTTATCGTTCTATGTAGATTCGAACCTGCTTCTCTATATTACGTCACTTTTACAATTTCATGATACAATATCTTTAGACCTCATAGGTCCACCATATTCCTTACAGATTTCAGATGTCTCACTAGTGACAATATGTTTTAGTTTATCAATTGGACAGCCAGTTTAGCCAATACAATCAAGCTGACACATAGGATTTTTCAAATTGTTAGCAACATTTGAAATGCATTGTCCTTTATACGACATTCTCACATTGACCACTACAAGGATTCAAATAATATATATTTTCATCATTCCTTCATCTCTTCCAAGTCGTGTGAATAATTGTTAATGAGAATGATAATCTCATAGTAAACATATCTTGTGTTAGGGGTTCTAAACATCAAATTATAAAATAGTAATTTGCAACCAACATATATTACAAAATGATGCTTAGGTTCTTATTTTCACTCTTTAAAGGGGTGCTATGAGAACATGAAAAGCAAAACTAAACATTCTCAAATGTGATATATCAAGATTATTTTTTATTACAAGTTGTAATGGAAAACATATGATAAGCAGTAAGTTTTAAACATATTAATGTAGTTGTATGTAATATTACATGGCCCCGTGAGAAAATTGGTAACTAAGTCCACAATAGCAAAGTTCGAGTAACCATTTAAAGCCCCTTAATTGATGATTCTGCTAACCCATTTTGGGTATAAACATGTGAAAATGATGCTCAACCTTAATTTTGATTAACATGGAATAATCATCAAATGTCTTGATGTAAATTCTCTGGCTTTATCCAGGCGAATGAATTTAATCTGATAATCTAGGAATTTGTGCTCTCAATCTAGTAATTTAGGCAAGCAACTTAGTAAACGTCATATTATGTGTTGGTAATAAACTAACATGTAACGATATTGCAAATGCATCAATCAACACCATAAAATATCGAAACATGACACTTGGTGGATTAATTGGTCCACTTATATCTTTTTGAATTCTCTATAAAAAAAATTATGGATATTTAGAATCTGCCTTACATGGGATTGGTCTAACAATCAATTTTCCCTATGTATAAGCTTTACAAAATTTAGCCATTGATAACAAAATTTTCTAATCCATCAACGGGTGTCTATCAGAATTCTTAACAATTCTACTCATCATTGTGGATCTTGAATGACTGAGTCAATCATGTCATAACTGAAAATTATTTGGATTTAACACTTTTACATTTATAATTGTGTAGGTTTTAATAGGAGATATATTCTTATAATATAAATTAAATAACAAAGTATGAAGTTTTCCATAATAAATTTTTGTCCAAAAATCGTCGATGTAACATAGAAATAGTCCATATCTTTTTTTTTTTTCACAATCTTAGTATGATCCCATTATTTCTTATAGCTTTAAAACTCAACAAGTTCATTTCCGAACTAATTACATATAAAGTATTTTGGATACACATTTTATTCCCTTTTTAGGGATATACAACAATTACTTTTTCAAATCTCTTAATCAATCAATTGGACATTATATCATATTTATTCGAGTCTTATATGAGGAAACATTGAGAAAATATTTTTATATGAGGATAGAGTGGGTAGTTACGCTATCAATCAAACATACATCATGAATATTTATGTGTTTCTCCATATCCTTTATATATCAACAATACACATATATCACGAAAAATATTTCTATTACTATTTCGGACTTTTATATAATATTTCATATAAAAACTTAGTTAGAAAATATGTACATAAATTCTTATTATTTATTCGAGAAGATATTTGTACATTATTTTCATTCTCATCATATCCTAGAAATTTCTCGACGTCTATATCAACATCATCAAAACAATATGAAGTATAAAGGTTTGAACTATTTCCTATAAAGTTCTTCACTACTATCCAAATTCATAACATTTGTTTTCATAACTTTTCAGCATGAAAAGTATATAATAATCAATTCATCAACGGTTACTCTTTCTCCATATAATTCAAATATAACAATAATTTGATGGAGATTAGAATTATAACTACTAAGTAGTTTTGAAATTCAAGTTTCATAATTAATCCAATAATGTCTAACTTTAAAAACCCTCTCTTTTATGCTCATATTTCTCATTAAGCAATCCATAAAATAAATAAATTATCTATAGTAAATGTGGTGCCAAATAAACCACAGCCAAATTATACGGCTAAGATTGCTTGAGAAAAATAGCTAAAAGCTTACAAAGATGATTTCACAGAGTTTAGCTCTAATGAATAAAAATCGGATCCTTTTATAATCATCCCTACCCTCTATTTATAGGAGGTATTTGGGTCCTATTTCTATTTGGATTGGGATTCCCTATGTTTCTTGAACTTGGTCTTCTTGTTGTACTTGGAGAAGGATATCTCAGTTGTAAGTGATTCAGGAAACCGTATGTGAAGTGGATTGGGCTTGGACTTTTTAATATTGTCTGGAGGGTTGCTGGTTTGGCGTCATGTTTCTTTGGCCGCAAATGGCTGTTGAGCCTCTTGGGTCTTCTTCGGTAGAAGGTCTGATGGCTCTGCTTCGGCCGAAGGACCGTGACTTGTTTCGGCCGAGGGTTTGACCCTTGATGCTTTGTTTTTGGGCTCTGACCTGATTTACTTGGGCCCTTGGATCACTTGAGTCGCTGTGACTTCTGATCTTGAGGGGTCGTAGTTTGTTTTCCCACCATAGTAAACATTAATTTTTAGACTTCCATGGATGCTAATAATTTCCATAACCAGTAATTTTTGTCTAAGAGAAGTATTGTTCTCATCTTTAATCGTATCTTGCAAGTCTCTAACTTGCATATATATTCTCATATCTGCCACCCATGTGGTATAATTTCTCAGAGAACATAAAATTTTAACATTTGTCATTATAGCATTTTTTTTTCAATATTTCATTTAAAGTACAATTACAACATGCACGTAAACACTAATATGCTAGAATTATTAACAATAAATAATAACAACAATAATTAACATAAATTACAATATATATATATAATACACAATAGCGACGACGACAACGACAAAAATAAACATAAGTATAATCAAACTGGACCGGTACAATCAAACCGGACAAAATTCTTTTCTTTCTGGATATATTAGGCCAAATTCTTTTCTTTCCAGATATGTTCGGTTAGTAGAGCTTAATTTCCCATAAGACATCAATTTCATCTTTAATACATCCTAGGCAATTCATTTCAACCTTGCAAGACTTTTTATTTCTTTATTTTTTTTCATCATTTCAACCTCCTAAATCATTTGGGCGGATCAATATCACGAATATTCTTAGGAAATTATCTCAACTATTTTCGAATATCATTTTAACTATTATCATGCATAATCTCAAGTAATTTATAATTTCTAAATCACAATCTAAATTGATCCATAATCTTTAAATAAAAATCTCTAACTTATCTCGAAATCCTAATGAAACTTCATGACGGTCCCGGTGTCAACATATTACCATTATATTTTATATAAAAGATATATCAGAATGACAATCATAAAGAATACCCGTACTGATAACACATAAAAAATAATTAATTAAATAATCAATCATACCAGAAGAGACGAAAGAATAAATAACTTGCTTCATATAAATAAAAAAAAATAAAAAATAAAAAATAAATAAAAAAAACTAGCTAGTTTTGTTCATTTTACCTTTTGTTTTTGTATAAGTAACTAAAAACATGAGTTATGAGGATTTCCTTACAGGATCAGACGGGGTGTTGGTGGAATTCATCATGATCCATAACAATTTACTAAGGATTACACATACATTTAGATTCAGAATGATTTAAATTGAAAATATTTTATCTAAGTTAGATTAGCTAAATAAATTTCTACCTCAATTCAATCATTTTTCTTTATTTAAATTTTAAATGATTAAGCAATTTAAGAATAAAGGAAATGAAAATTTTTTATTTTTATTGTTCTAATATATGAATTAGTTTGTATTTAACTGGAAAGTCATTTCTCAATAAGAAATGATAAACTCAATTTAAATGTCTTCATCCACAGTTCAGATTTATGCACTTTTCTTTTCTTTCTTATTAACTAGTTAATAACCGGCGCGTTGCGTGGTGTTTATAAAATTTTATATAAAGTAATGTTTATATTTTATGTAATTCGTTGAAATTACAATTACTTTTATTATATTTTATCTTTATATTTTATTGAGAAATTGATATTTAATTGGATAAATTTCTGAATTATTTATTTGAAAAGTCGAATATAAAAATAATTTTAAAAAAATTATATTAAATTTATGTTAAATTTAAAAGTGTTCAGAATAAATTTTTGAAATTACTCTCAAACGCATTTTAATTTATATTTTATTTTTGAAAATATATGAGGTATATACTTTTTAATGATTGATTTAATTCTTCTTATGTATTCATACTCTCTATTTATTTTAAAATATATATATAATTTTATGTGTAAATTCTATATTATTAATATCAAAACTATTTAATGAATATCAATAATTTTTAAAAATAATTTTATTTTATAAATATTTAAAAAATTATTAACTTTTATAAATATAGTAAATTTGAAACTTTTCAAATCACATCCAATCCATTAATATGAGTAACTATGATGACAATTAATATTATGAAAAATACTTTTATTTATTAATTGAATAATTGACGCGTGAGAGAATACTAATAATCAAAGTTATGATTTTCGAGAATATTGGTTATAATTTATTTATTTGACTGTTTTTTTTTTTAAAATATAACAATAAAGTAAATGTGTATATTATACATATATATATATATAATATTTTGTAATTAATTATACCAATAGTATTATAATATACATCAATGGATGTAATTAATTTAGCATTTAATTATAACAATTATAATTTAAGAAAATGAAATGTTATTAAATTTAAAATGATTGATTAATGCATTGATATCATTGATTAAAAATAATACAATAATAAAAGTAAATAAATAAATCTTTAAATATCTAATAAAATTTTGAAAATAAAATATTATACTTAAACAGAAAATAGTTTACAATCATATCATTTCTTTTTTCTTTACTTTTATAATGTAGTCTATATCACTAAATTAGCTAACATAAAATTTTTAATCGAGTAAAACATACTAAACCGATATTTCAAGTTTGAATAAGAGTTTGTGACTAATGAATATTATATTAATTAAAAATAAATAGTTAACTACGATAGTTTTCTTCTAACTGTTAAAGCAAGTTAGTGTGCATCACAACTTTTTTTTTTAGTTTTTGTTTTCTTATATTTCAAAGACCTGTAAAAAAAAATAGAAAAAAGAAAAAAGAAATAGTAATTAGACAATAAATCAAAAGAAAATAAAACATATTAAAAATATTTTGTGCCACATCTTTGTACATAAGTGAAAGAAAAAAAACCTATTAAATTAGAAAATAGAAAACATCAAATAATTTTTAATTTTGGTATTACTTTAATTGGCAATAAAAATTAACTTTTCATTTATTTTTTTAAGACATTCACATTTTTCTATATTTTAAAAAATATTTATCTATATAAAAAAATTTTAAAAAATACAATTTTAAAATATTATTTCACTATAGAAAATTGATTGAAATTTTAAACTTCACAAAGCTTATTATAAAACTAAAACAATAATTAAAAAATGAAATGAACGTTGAAAAATGCATAAATAGAAGTTAATGAGAACTAGGGGTGTTAGTTCGTGTTAGCGAATCGAGTTTGACTGAACCCAACACGACTCGATTAAGTTTATATCTAACTCGACTCGACACATTTAATAAACGAGTTGCATTTTTTCAAATCGACACGAACTCGTTTAATACGCGTGTTAACGTGTCGACACGATTAATTTGGTTAAATAACTCAAAATTTATAATCATGCAACTCGATTACTCGTTTAACCTATTTATCTGTTAACTCATTGAACCTGGCTGTGCATTCACCCAATTAACCTATTTATGTATTAACCTATGTTTATGTATTAACATATTTAACTTGTTGATGTTAACTCGCTGAACATGGTTGTGCGTTAACCCAATTAACATGTTTATGTGTTAATCCATGTTTATGTATTAACATATTTAACTTGCTTATCCATTAACCTATTTAACCTATTATATTTACCCTTTTTTTTTCTAATAGCCATCGATGAAGAGCTTCATTTGAGGCAAACCATGAAGATGAGGCAGCGGATATGATATTTGAGTAGTGGTTAGTTGATGTGGAGATATGACATAGAGGAGAAAAAGTTGTGCCGCGTGGTTGAAGGTGAGAGAGGAGGTAGAGAGGCGAAATAGTTTTCTCTTTTCTAAAAAGTTAGGGTTTTGTTAGATTGATAATATATATTAAAAAATTATTATTTAATCCTTTAAAATTATATAAATTTTATTTTAACCCCAATTATGTCGGTCGACACGTTAACCTGTTATTCAAACTCAACTCGGCTCGTTTATAAACAGGTTTAACGTGTCGTGTCATAAACAGATCAAAATCCATTTAACTTAAATCCAACCCGCTTATTTTTCGCGGGTTCGTGTAAACTCATCAAATCATAACCCCTTTTGACAAGCATGAGAACTCACAATTTTTAGTTCATGGAAATCAACATTTTTGATGTTACACCCAACAATTTCGCATATAAAACTAAAAACACATAATCATGTGAGAACACGGAATATATTTACACAAAATAATAAGCACATCATTAAAAAGTAAAAATTGAGAACTAATATTTATAATCACTATATTAACAACACAAAAATATATTGCTAAAAATTTACATTGGAATTGGTAGAAAAAGAGATAATACATAAATACAAACATTTGCATAGAAAAATGAAAGAGAAAAGGAATAATTTTCACGTGATTGCAATTCCAATTTGTTGAGTTTTTTTTTTTTTTTTTGAGAGGGGAAGAAATATAAATATAAATATGAGAGACGTTAGAAATATGAAAAGTTGTTAATAAAGTGGAAAAGATATATAATTAATAAAAATTTAATAGTTAAAAATATAAAACGTTGTTAATAAAGTGAAAAAGAGATATCATTAATAAAATTTTAATAGTTTTAAAAAAATTTTTAGAATATTTTATAATATACTTTTTTGAATTTCAAGTGATTACAGATGAAAGAGATTACAAAGAAAACAAAACTTGTCATTTTTAGTATTTTTCAACCGAATGCGAAATTTTCAGCGCGTCACGTCATCTTTGTGGTGCCGCTGAAAACTTTCAATATATTTATATATATATATATGAATTTTTCTTAGGAATTTTTATAATTTCATATAGGAACAAATGTTCTTGAGAAGAGAAAAAATAAAAGGGGAAGCGAAATGGGAAACTAATTAGATGCAATTGTGGAAGAGAACATGACGAAATTAATTGAAAAGTTAAAAAGAGACATGGAGAAGGTCAAGACACGTGTAATGTTATCATTGGTTAAATATGTTCAAATTTCAAAATTCTCTATTTTTGCTATTTTTCAACTCAATGGAGAACTCTTGGCACTGCCACGTTAATTTGGTGTGCCCTCCTAGAGTTTCTCCTTTATATTTTATATATATATATATATATATATTTATTTTTTTAATGTTAGAGTATTATTGATAGACTCCACACCAGTACTTAAAGCTTACTCATCTTTACAGGTCCATCGAGTGAGGAAAAATGAACTATAAATAGCTCTACATTGTGAGGGATCAAGCTCTAGAGATAAATAGTTCTATCATATAGTTTAATTTGGTCTAATTTAAGTGTAAAACCAAACAAATCCATAAAATTTAGATTTATTACTTAATCCTCTCAACTACGGATATTTCCACATCTTTAACTTGTAAAAACGCAAACAATAGACATATGAAGCTTAGTTTACGTGTAGTGTGGGATGCTAAAGCTTTTGAAGGTTCAATCTTATAAAAATATGATCAATAATAGAATTCCATATATATATATATTTTTTTTATGGGTTTTCCTCTCATTTTCTATACACGTACCGTATAAAGAAAACATTATCATTTAAATTAACAAGCAAATGATACTACGAAGAAGTGAGATTCATAATGATCTTCAAAGTTAAATTTGCATGCTTGATTAATCCATCTATTATCATTCACGTGTGAACTTAGCTTTTATTTTTTTTAAGTTTTGCTTATTTGGAGAAAAAATTTAGTTTGAAGGAAAAAAAAACGCGTGTAAGATACCTTTACCAAAACTGATGTAATGTTCATTTGTGCCACATCTCTATTTAATAATCGTACTTATCATATATATATATATATATATATATATATATATAAAAAGTATCAAATCCAACCTCCAAATTGTAATAAGTAGCATCTATATTACTAAATTATCATAATATATATTTTTGTAATTTCTTTATTTATATATATATATTAACAAATATATATATATAGTAACAATTACTAATTTTTTTTTTTGTATAAATTAATTTATATGATAAATTTGAGTGAATAATCTATTATTTTTATACCCACCTAATACATACTACTCCTGTAATAAATTTTATAAAATATTCAGAATATATAGGCTTTTCTCAAAGTATGTTAATAGTAATTTATCAAAGATGAAGACATATCATGAAAGTACATAAATTAAAATGAAACTCTAAATGATCTCCAAGTCATCTGATGATATGAAATGCAACCTTGGTTTCTTTTGAACTCGCTCGTTCATTTGCTCAAAATTTAACAGCAACAAGACAAAAATAATGAAACAGGACTATCGATGCTTGCTAAAATTTTCATGCTTAAACAAACATATACACACATGCTTCTTTACAATTTACTATAAATGGGTACACATAATGCACTTTTGATCAATCAATAAATCACCATCAAACATTACCATGTGAATTCAACAAATTAGAATTGTTTTAAAAGCTCATATAGGTACCCCAGACCTTGGCCAATGTTTTGGTAACCTTGACCAATCGTCCATAACGAGACCAGAATGCTAGAATCGGTATCAAGAGATCCGAGCATCTTGGTCCACGTCTTGGTCCTTATAACCAAGTCGTTAGAAATGGCAACGGGAGCTTATAGCGTTTTGGCCCACATCTTGACCTAGAAGACCAAGCTGCTAGCCAGCACGCCCATAAACATATCGAAGGCATTCATTCCTTACCTAGCGCCTTGGTTCACCTGACCAAGGCACCGACCAAGATGCCAAGTGACCTTGTTAATGCCGAATTCATAAATCTTGATCCAATTCATCCGATTTATAATGTCATATGAATCTCAATCCATCTATAAGTCATTTTTAGGTCAAATCACAGCCGGTATCAGCAATCACACCACAATTTATCACCTATTAACTAGTGAAGCTCATTAGTTACAAAATTTACCAAGTTTCATGAACAAATATTTTCAAGCAAGTTTCAACCATCCAAACCAAACCGAACCAATATTTCCTAATTCATTAATTTACCCTTAACTTCATCTCAAATAACGGGACACTTTTAGAAATCAAAGCTTAATTGTAAGAGCCAACACTAATTGTAGGTCCGAAGACTGAATCCATGGAGGTCGGTTGTACCCTCTTATGGATTGGTTCACCATATTTGGATCATTTTTAACATGTGGAGTTGAACGTCAAATGATGTTGTCACACCCTGTGAGATTCGCCATTCTATTTCTCATAGTTTAAGCCACTTAGCTTAGGTTTTCATATAAAATCACATATAAGGTACCTTTTATTTCGATGGCAAGCCATCTATTCCCTATAGAGCTAGACTAAGGGCAAGATTTCATTTATGTGTCATCAATACACAAACAACCATAAAGTATGTTTCTTTGTTACAACCTTTAATCATCCATTAGAGATACTTAATATATTCTTAGCAAAATTCAGCATGTAACCAATGAAATAATTTCTACACATATCTCTATATAGTTCATATTGATCAAACCATAACATGTACCATATAAAGCTCGTAACCACCAACACATAAATTTAGTTCATCATTATGGCCAAAAACCCATTTAATACCAATATCATATATCAATATTATACTTGTCATCATCAACATCCTAATAGTCATTAAACATGTTATTTAACCATTTTAATGCAATTAAGTAAGTAACACACATCAAATATCCAACAAGTAAATGTAAAGCTTAAAACAGAAATGCTAACATTTCCTCCATCTACAAAGTAAGGTCTCACCATCTTGGTCACCGCCTATGTTGAAGGTTCCTAGCCAATGAACAATACTTAATAAATCAAACCATGACTCTACACATCATGATCAACTAGATAATTATACTCATCTCTAGAGCTTAATCTAAAATCACATTAGAGATAATAGACATAACAACCTATAGACTAAAAGCATTAAGACACAATTATAACCCTACCTACAATCATTAGTGGCAGTTACTAGCTTAAACCCAAAACCACCATGAGTGGAGTTTGAATGAACCTTACCAATAAGAGACAGAAGACAATAAGCTTGTGTAACACTTTTAAAGACCACTAGTTAGCTTATGAGTGATATAGATTGGGTGAGTTTCGGTGCTAATGGGGTTGAATGAGGTTGTGTGGTTATATTGTGTGTGTGGGTTATACATATGAGAGGGGATAAATTTGATATGTTTGGATTGTAGGGTTTTTGGGCGATGAAGGGTTTTAAGGTTATGATTGGGTACGGTAAGGAGTAGAGTGGTGTGATGAGCTTGGCTGAGTTGGTGGGCTTGATTTGGACCCTTAAATCCTTTGGTCCCACTGACCATTCGGTTCACTATTCCGCTTAACCTTGAGTTTAAAACGTCATTTTAATTTTGAAATGGTTTATTCACTCCCAAAAATACTATTTTTGTAAAATTAGTCCATTTGTAGATGAAATTCATGTTTTGGCTCAAAATTCCAATTTTACCCCAATTTCCAATTTTCGAAAAAATTCGATTTGCAAAACTATTTCCGAAAATGTTGTAAATAAATCATTTTGACTATATGCTTCTATTCTATAATCTTTAATTACCATTTTACCCCTAGAGTGAATTTTCAATTTATTCCTTCTTGGAATTCTGAAAATTCAAACTTTGGCCCAAATGTCCAAAAACTCAAAATTATGAAAAATTGTTTACCCAAATTTAGGACGTTACAATATCAAACTAAATTATGCTAACTAGAACTACCTCCCATAAACCATACATTGCAAAACCACCATTCTAACATAACTTAGGGCATCTTCGATATAACACATCAATTGTGTTTTTGCATTGTCTCCTAAGTGAAAATTTTAATTTTACTCTCCAATGTAGTAATTGCACTTTGTTATCTATATGATGTGGAAAACCTTCCTATTTTGAATTTTGGTCTATTTCCTAATTGTTTGATTCCTTATTTTGGAAAGATTTGGTTTTCTTAATTTACTTGATTGTATTCCTTAGTTGAAAAGGAAACAAATTAGGAAAGTATGTTTGACAATCACTATAAATAGAGTTGTCTCACGAAGAAAAAAACATCATGTCCCTGTGGGGTGGTGATCATTGGATTGAAGTCATGCCCAGTGGTAGGGGTGATGATCATTAGGGTTGGGGTCTCGCCATTAAAGAGACTTCGAGTGTTGAGGTTAGGGTCTCGCCATTAAAGGGATTTCAAATTGAGGTTGTCTCACCATTGAGAAGATTTCGAATTGGGTTGTCTCGCCAGTAAGGAGATTTTGATTTTGGGTTGTCTCGCCATGGTGGAGTTGTTCATTTAAAAGAAATTTTGAGAAAGAAACCAATTTTGTGTGGTGAAAGTGTTGTCTGAATGACTTGTAATTATTATTTCTCATAGTAAAGTAAAGTTATTATCTTTCCATACGTTAGGCAATTTGTCGAACTACGTTAAATATTTTGTTTGTTATAGGTCTGATTGTTTTAGTTGAATCAAGTAAAAAGAAAGTAGAATAAAACCGGAAATTTTCTAACATATTTATTAAATACTTCTTCATCTTTTAAATGCGTAAACATTAATCAAATTTAAAACATGTTAGGAAGGAACTGTTTTTTCAAAGATCCATTCTTAATAATATAGTTAAAAGATCCCTTCTTAATAAGTAATTTCAAAGATCCATTATCATTAAAGAAACTGAAAACAAACTAAAATTATGATGATAATTGACTTCGGGACTGAATATTTGTTGTATCAAGGCCGTAAATGTTAGTATTGCTTTTTCACTTCCATTATTTATGTGGTCCAGTTCACCACTACTAAATGATTTAAATCATAAATACATCAAGTATCAGCCAATCACAAAACCTTCACTTTTCCTTTTAGTTTTTTTTTTTTTTTTAAATTTAAAAATAATAATAAAATACAATAATAATGGTGTTATTAAAAATTCAAGTGGGCACTAATTAGATATTGTTGAGATGCATGTATATTAAATCGACAAAATCCAGTTGACATGCTCACGACCACCAAATTCAAATCCAAAAAATCAAAAAAGAGAAAAAAAGGCTTTTCACTTTTCGGTTGTGAGATAGAAAGAGAGAGAGAGTATATAGAGCTCACACTCAATCCGATGAAGAAGGGCATGATATACATCATCATCGTGTCCGTCCATCTCATCTCATCTCATCTGAATCAGAGACAGCTATAAAGGTGGACCCACATAACCATATTTGTCAAGGCAAAAGCCACATCACAAGACGATCATCATGATCATCATCAGCAGATGCCACGTCACCCTGCTGGGCCTTGCCAGCACCTGATCAGCGAAAATTATGGGCCACTCGTGCACCTTTTTTGTATTTTTTATATAACCGGGCCCCACAAATGTATACGTACACATATACGTATACTGTAGAATGTACATGCATGGATGGAACGTTCTGCTACTTGAAAAGCAAGCAAGCAAGCTATCAGATTCAGATCTGCCTGCATCCACTCAGTCTGAGATTCTCTTTATATTTAAATATTTTAATATTATTTTCACTGGTCTTTGTTTTGGTTTTTCACCTTTGGAACAAGTAAACAAGGCAAGACTAAGACTAGTGATGATCCTTTGACTGATTTAGGTAAAATTGGAGTTTGATGTTAAATGAGAGAGGAGTTGGGCATTTAGTGGCTGGTGGTTGGTTGCTAATTAAATGCAAGACATGTGAAGATGGTGGGTCAATGTCTATGTCTATGTCTATGTCTATGTCTATAGAAGAAGAAGAGAAGAGAGTAAAGTATTGAGACCTGACAAAACTTCTTATAAGCTTGTTAGAACACCCAGTTTTATGAAATCACGTGCATGCATGATGGCGACAATGTGCATGTGGATTGGTTCTTTTACTTTTCGAATCATTTCTCTGTACTTCAACAAAGTATGCCTTTCTTCCTAATATTTTCTCAATGCACCTTTTTTTCTTTTTCTCATTTAATAGTCGGTAAATTATTTTTCCTTTAATGAAATTTTAATTTGAGACGTGCAAGATATATGCAATATGATTTTAACAATTTTTTTTTTCACATTATTTTAGATTTATATGTAATTTAGTTTAATTATACGTTGATGTAAATTAAATTTAATAATTTAATGATTATAAAAAATATTGTTTATTCGCTTTTACCGTAAGAGATAAAAAAAATTAGCCTATAATATTTTTTTTATATATGTATGATAGTATTCACTCTTTTTTTTTTTCTCGAAATTTCTGTTATTCCATTTACTAAAATATGATTCTCCTCCAGAGATAAGTCTAAAACCTATTAACTTTCATTATTTCTTTTTCGAAAATGTCTGCGAAGATTTTAAACAAAAATTGGCCCTATATATTCTTGTTATAATCTAATCAGGCGGGGTGCTAATCATGCCAAAACAATCTTTTCGTACACTTTTTAATAACTTGTTCATAGTAATCAGTCATGCTGCAAACTAGGTTGCATAGAAACATTCAATATAATTTCCGGTGATTTGATCAATGGCCTAGTCATCATGAGCAAACAGTCGATCAAACCATGATAAGGATTACTAATAAGTCGAAGACTTTAAATATTTTTCCTCGTAAGTCTAAGTCTATTTGCAATTAATTTCGAATAATGACATTGAAACTAATGTGTTATTAAGAAATTTAAGATATTTAGATTTTTTGGACTGAAAGGGTAAAGTAGTCAGTTTTGATTAAATTATTAAAGTAATCGACTGAATTCGATCAAAGAAATTTCATGCCGAATTTTGAAAATCATAATGAAGTGTAGAAGCTGTCCTGAATCTCCATATAATAATAAAGAATTTTTACTATTATTTTGAAGCCACGAAAATTAAGAATTCATAAACGTCGACAGCATGTCAATTAGGGTTTGAGAGTGAAAGTAACGGAGGAAAATAACTTAAGGTCATTGTAGCGGCACTATTAAGCATTGTTCTCGCATTATAGTAGTCACTATTCTAAATTACCGTAGTTAGGTATTGTGCCGACTAGAAATATTTGAAATTTCAAGATTTATTTCTTACTTTTAGTCTCAAATTTCCTGAATTTTCTTTTAGGATTTTCTACAAGTTCCTAAACTCTTCCAAACCCTATAAATATATATATATATATATATATATAATTGAAATCAAATGAATTATCTTTAGACCTAGGTTCCTTTTTGGGTTCTTAATTAAATTTTCAATGAAAGAGAACAGTAAAAAGAGATCAAATCATGAGCAATGGAGGAAAAGCTTGGGATTGAAAAAATATATCCATGTACCATAATCATGCATCTACCATACCCTACCATACTTTAATAAACTGAAATGCACTCATTAAAAAAAAGTGTTAAAGAAATTAAAATAAGAAAAAGATTCTGATAATTTATAAATAGGAAAAAATCATGTCTTTTTTATAAACACAATCAATCATATGTATGTATTTGGTTGTGCATCAAATTATTTGTCCCTGTTTTCTTTACAAAAATGTCTATTTTTACACTTGAATGTAATTGATTGGACAAGTGATTTATTGCAAAAATATGTTTATGTTATATTTTTCTCATTTTTTGGCAAGAGGTTTCAATATTATATTATGTTATATTTACAAAAGTATTCTTCCTAAGAAAATCTTGATTGGATAGATCTTAAACCAATTAATTTTTTGAGTGAAGATTGAAAATATAAGGGAACCAGACATCACATAATCCAAGCTTGAAAAATGCCCCTAAAACCTACAACCTCATCATCCTTGTCATTCAAGCCTTTTAATTTTTATTAATTAGCAAATCAAATTCTTTACTGATTTGAACTAGTAAGAGGTTCGAGTCATAACCAAATTGAATATTTTTTATTGGCTCAAAGAAGTACCATTAAAAACAATCTCATATGTGATAACCAAATTGTCTAGATAGTGGAGAATAAGATGGTCGAGCAGCATGGATTGAGAATTGGATTGTACTAATCTTCGCCATTGTAAATAAAGAGAAGTAAAATCAACTGGGACCTAAAATTTTAACCTCTACAAAAACAAAAAAAAAAAATCTTATAACAAATTAAGGCAACGACGACACAATGAACAAATAAATGATTGAGATCCTCATCTTCCAGCAAAAGAAGCACTTAGTTGACGAATTTGGTAGTAACCCCCTTGAATCACAAGGATTTGTTTTTAGGAAGGTTTTCTATTTTGAGTTTGGATCTATTTTCTAATTGTTTGATTCCTCATTTTGGAAAGATTTGGTTTTTTCTAATTTAGTTGATTGTATTCCTTAGTTGGAAAGGAAATAAATTAGGAAAGTATATTTGATGATCACTATAAATAGAGTTGTCTCATGAAGAAGAAAGTATATTGTCCCTGTAGGGTGGTGATCATTGAATTTGGGTCATACCTAACGGGGATAATGATCATTGGGGCTGGGGTCTCGCCATTAAGGAGATTTCGAGTATTGAGGTTGGGGTCTCGCCATAAAGATATTTCAAGTTGAGGTTGGGGTCTCATCATTAAGAAGATTTTGAATTAAGGTTGCCTTGCCATTAAGGAGATTTTGAATTGGATTGTCTCGCCATAAAGAGATTTTGAATTGGGTTATCTCACCATTAAGGAGATTTTGATTGGGGTTATCTCGCCATAAGGAGATTTTGTTTGGGGGGTTGTCTTGCTGCAATGAGATTTTGTTTGGGGGTTGTCTCGCCGTAAGGAGATTTTGTTTTGGGGTTGTCTCGCCATGATGAGATTTCGTATTGAGATTGTCTCTCCATGGTGGAGTTGTTCGCCTAAAAGAGATTTTGAGAAAGAAAGCAATTTTAAATGGAGAGAAAATGTTTTCTGAATGACTTGTAATTCTTATTTCTTATAATAAAGTTATTATCTCTCGTGGAACTAGGACAAAAGTGGGATAGAACCGGAAATTTTCTAACAAACCCAATATTACGGAGGAACAACTTAGTGGAAACTTTGCGCTCCAAAAGCGAGCCAAAAAAATAAGCAAACCTAAGGTGGGATGAAGTTATAGTCCAGAGTAAATTTGAGAATATCATTTTGAGATGGGGACATAGATGAACTAAAAGTAAGATAAGCTGACTTTACAAAAAATAGTCCGCTGGAATTGTGAATCTAAACATTTTTATCCACTTTGTTATGCGAGATAGAGAAAGAGCTGGCGATATTAATGAGATTATTTAACATAGCTTCCTCTCGAAGGCGAAGATTTTTTCTCCAAGTAAAATTCTACAACCAAATTAAACTCGACCATATGCCACAACCACAAATAAGAGATTGAGGATCATAAGCTAGAGTAAAAAGTCTTGGGAAGAGGGCGGCTCTGAAATCCATGCATCTAATCAAAATTTGCATAATGCTCCATTACCAACTTCCAAATTTATACTCCTAACAATAGACGGTTGCAAACTCAATGCACCAAATATGATGCATTTCAATGTTTATTTACTCAATTTTAATATTTTGTGTAGTTATTTGGTGTCATGCAAATATGACGGAATATTGGTATTTATGAGTGAATTTTGATTTTAAACAAAGTTTGTTGTGATATTTTTATTTGAAAAGTAATGAATATCAGCAAATTTTCCTTAATTCAAGTTTTGTACTTTGAACAAATTTTGGCTTTTAATTAGAAATTTTAGGAAATCTTATATCCTTTGCTTTTCTAGTTAGCTTAGGATGAAATATATTGATTTTTAGCATAAGCTTAAAAATACAATTAATATTTTATTTTATTCTCTATGTTAACATTTTTTAGACCGAGGTTAACTATACATAAGGTTAGGTAAATTATTTAAATTTAGCGAGGCTTTTTCATTCTATATGGTTTTTTTCTTAAAATTTTGTTTATATTAGTGTTATATTTATGAATTTTCTAGACTTTCGTGGTTTTCAGGTTGAATGTATTATTTTATTTAATTAATTGCTATATAAATTTAATTGATTAACTAGTATAATCTAGTCAAGAAGTTGGATCCGTAATTAATCTACTGATTCTAATTAAGTGCAACTCAACGTCATATATCCCGTGCTATTGAGAATTCGTAAATTGATTTAAATGAGTGTGTTTGTTGACTTGTTTGATATGAATTTACGTTTTTCTAATATTTAGGGTCTTTGATTAAATTTGTCAAGCGCGTGGGATCATCGATAGGCAAGATACTAATTATGAGGTGATTATTCAAGTTAGTCTAGCTAAATAAAAATTGATTATTAGACGATCCATTGATAATTATAATTAGATTTATTGCTTGATTTAGTTTATTCTTTATATTAATGATCAAATCACGAACTAGTTTTTGATTAACATTTGCTAGACTGTTTGTTGTATTGATTAAAATCTTTGTTTTTAAGTTGATTATTAAAATATATATATATTTCATCATCCCCTTTTATTTTATTTTTTTATTTGGTTATTTTGAAGTAAAACTTATCTATATTATTCATGAATCGATCCTGTTTATCCTAAAACTACTTATTTTATAATGAATTATTTCTTTTGTGGATTTCACAATCATCATTGTGAAGAAATTGTTTTAACTGGATTTATTTTTATTGAACGGTCATGTCTGACTATGAAAAAATTGAGAAGATTACAAAGAGAATGTGAAAAAAAATGAGAAGAATATTATAAACTCTCAAGATTTTACAATCCAAAAAATGAAATAAGATTCGTCATTGAAGTTTGATTAACATGCAAGTTTTGACTACGGATGACAATTCGGGTAAATAGACATTGTCCGTGTTGTAAATTGACACAACAATGAATCGCACAAAACCAGAAACCAACACAATCAAACAACACGATTTTACGTGGTTCCACCGGCGGCCACAAAGGCCACCAAGGTGTACGTCCACGGGAGAGGGCTCAGAGGCCCGGTTGCACTATCAATGGTGGTGTTACAGCAGAGTAAATACACAAAGTCCTCTCAGTTCACAAAGTCAACAAAAAACCCTAATTGCCAGAGGCGTATCAGAGAAGAAGAAGAAATCAAACAAGAGCTACAGTACCCAGCAGAGGAGAAAAGAAAGATTATATAGTTAGGTTTAGGTTAGTGGGCCGAGTCAGGTCACAATGGGTTTAGGCTTTTACTAATTGCCTGGGCCCATTGGCCTTATACCAAACAAAACAACCCAAAAACCTGTACAATCTGCTGAGAAGGAAAGAAGTAAATATGATACAACATTACAAATCTTCCCCATTGAAACATATTTACATATCTTAAGAACCAAGAACATCTAATTGAACACCATTAAACCATTTCCAGTGCCATCCACGACCTTTATCTTTATTGCCCAGCGTTCAGCTTTTATATCATAGCAGCTCAATGTGGAGACTATCCCTGCAAAACAAAAACTTTTTCACAGAGAGAACTTTAGTCCCGATATCAGCAGGATCGGAATCAGTGGAGATCTTCCCCACATCAATGGTGCCATTTAGAACATGCAGCCTAATAAAGTTATATTTCACATCTATGTGTTTGGTCCTGTCGTGGTATATTGGGTTGTGACTGAGCTGGAAGGCTCCTTGGCTGTCTGTCATGACAATAGCCTTACCTTCCAGCTACTTCACCTCCTTCAATATACCATGGATCCATATAGCTTCTCTAATACCTTCCGTTAGAGCTATGTACTCAGATTCTGTATTGGACAGAGCAACATCAAATTGGAGTCTTGACCTCCAAGAAATACAATTCCCACACACAGTAAACAAATAAGATGAAATAGACTTTCTGAATTCAATATCTTTAGCATAATCAGAATCATAGTAACCAACAATATTAACGGAATCTGAATGCTTGCCATAAACCAGCCTCACATTAATAGTTCCTCTTAAGTATCTAAACAATCCTTTCATTGCTTTCCAATGAGCCATTTTTGGCTTCATCATAGCTCTACTAAGAACACTAACAGCATAAGCAATATCAGGTCTGGAGCATACCATGGCATACATAACACAGCCTACAGCTTCAGCATAGGGAACATTTTCCAGAACAGTTTCAGATTCATGATTTCTAGTATCCAAACCATGACCAGCAGTAAGAGGAAGACTAGCAGGTTTAGCATTCAACATATCAAAAATTTTTAAAATCTTTTCAAGATACTATTTTTTATCAATGCAAAGCTGACATTTCTTTCTATTCCTAGTAATATTCATACCAAGAATCTTAGATGCATGTCCCAAGTCCTTCATCTCAAATTCACAGCTCAAACGTTGCTTAACAGATTTCAACACATTAAAATCAGGTCCAATTAACAGAATATCGTCTACATACAACAGCAGAAACACTAAGGTATTGTCATTGAAATTAAAATACAAACAGGCATCAAACATGCTTCTATGAAAACCAATGGAAGTTATAAACTTATGAAACCTTTCATTCCACTGCCGTGGAGATTGTTTTAAACCATAAAGAGACCTTTTCAGTAAACAAGCCTTATCTTCATTCCCTTTTTCACAAAAACCTTCAGGTTGTTCCATAAAAATTTCTCTATCTAAAAAACCATGCAGAAAAGCAGTTTTAACATCCATTTGTTCAAGTTCCCAATCACAGAAAGCGGTCAAAGAAAGCATGATCCTAATAGTTATATAGCGAACAACAGGTGAAATTTTTTTATCAAAGTCAATCCCAGATTTTTGAGTAAAACCTTTGGCTACAAGCTTAGCTTTATATCTATTAAGATCAGCAAAAGGGAGATTTTCTTTTATTCTAAACACCCACCTACAAGCAATCAGTTTCTTACCTACTTGTTTTTCAACCAGTTCCCAAGTCTGATTTTTCAACAAGGCTTTATGTTCCTCATCCATTGCAGATATCCACTTATTAGCATGCTTGCAGTTCACAGCATCAGTATACAAAACAGGCACAAATTCATCACAAACATCAGCATTTAAAGCATAGATCACCAAGTTAGCATCCAAATACCTAGCAGAAGGTCTAATTACCCTCCTCTGCCTATCTCTAGCAAGTGAATAATCATGCAAATCATCATCATTAAACAACTAATCAAAACCAAATTCATCAATATTAATACCAGTGCCAGGTTCATCGATAACAGGTTCATTCACAACAGGAACACTGTTAGGCAAAACAGTTTCAGTAGGAGCAGGAGTATTAGAGTTACTAGAATTACCAACATCAGCACTATCAGAACTGGAACTAGATACATAATCAATACTGTAATCAGACAAAGCAAAACTAGGAATGCAAGTTTCAGATTTATCACCATCATAATCAAAACCACGAAATTCAAATTCATTAAACACCACATCCCTGCTAATAATAAATCTATAAGATGATCCTTCTTTATAGACAAGTTTGGCACCTTTAATACCAGAAGTAAAACCCATAAAGAGACACTTAATAGACCTAGGTTCTAACTTGCCAACAGATTGATGTGCATATGCCCTACATCCAAAAATTCTAATATGCTTAAATGCAGGGAATTTAACATAATACAGTTCATAGGGAGTTTTCCAATCAATAACAGCAGAAGGAGAATGATTTCTAACATACAGAGCAGTGTTAAGAGCTTCCCCCGGAATGTTTTAGGCAGTTTGGCCTTAAATAGCATGCTCCTTACTTTTTCAAGTAAGGTTCTATTCAGGCGTTCTGCTACCCCATTCTGCTAAGGAGTGAACCTCACTTTTCTATTCCTTTTTATACCATTTTTAGCACAAAATGAATCAAACATTTTATTACAAAACTCAAGCCCATTATCAGTTCTTAGAGATTTAACTTTGCAACCAATTTCAGATTCAACATGCAATTTCCACAATTTAAAACGATCAAAAGCTTCATCTTTACTCTTAAGTAGGTAAAACCAGGCAAACTTAGAGTAATCATCAATGATGGATAGAAAATAAATACTTTTGCTAAAAGTTTTGGTCTTTGTAGGACCCCACAGATCAGCATGCACATACTCTAGCACAATTTTAGCTCTAAAAATAGATTTCACAAAAGGCACACGAGTTTGCTTACTAAGAATACAATGCTCACAGAAATCAAGATTACAAACATCATCCTTTTCAATCAAAACCCTATTCATAAGAACCTTTAGACCATTTTCACCCAAATGGCCTAATCTATTATGTCATTTCATAATAACAGACTCATCAGATTTATCTTTAACAGCAAGAGCCTCAACAGTTTCACCATTGAGTGTGTAAAGATTACCACATTTCATGCCTTTCATAATAGTCTCTTTAGTGTTAGGATCAATCACGAACACAGATTAGTTTTTAAACATGCATTCAAAACCAAGAGCATCCAAAGCACTAACAGAGATCAAATCCCTCCTCAAACCAGGCACATATTTCACATCATCCAACAATCTCACAATTTCATCAAATTGTTTGATTTTAACAGAACCAACACCTTCAATCAAGCATTTATGGTTAGAACCCATCAAAACCATACCTTCTTTAACAATGTCAAGTTTATAAAACCAATTTTTATTAGGGGTCATGTGATGAGTGCAACCAGAATCAATTACCCAATCAGAATCGGCAATCTTATTCACAACTAATGCATCAAACATTTTAGCAATCACAGTCAAACCTTCACAGAAATATACATCATTATCAAAGACAGCAGCAGCATTAGAAGAAACAGGTTTATTCATACCATTAGCTTCATCATTTTTCTTTTGAAAACAATCTTTGACAAGATGGTTCTGCTTTCCACAGTAATAACAATTTCTGTCATTTCTTATTTTAGCTTTCCCATTTTTCTTGCCTTTAGCCTTATTACCATTATTATTCTGAGATTGAGGCTTTTTATTTATGTTCCTAAAAGGTTTATGGTCACTGGAACCATGAGCCATTAACCCTTCAGGTTCAGTTTTAACCTTTTCCTAGGCAGTTCTAAACGTCAAAGCATCAATTATCAACTTAGTAGTCAAAGCAGCACTATTAAATGAAATAAATTCGTTGTGACTATCAGGCAATGCATGCAAAAGAATCATAGCAAGATATTCATCAGACAATCTATCAGATTCTTTAGTACGACTATTAAAATCCTGCACCAATCTTTTGAAAACAACCAAATTCTCAGCAACCTTTTTCTTTGAATCAAATTTAAAACCAAACAGACGATGCAGACTCAACTGCCTATTCTGAACATCCTTTTCAAGATAGCTCGACTCTAATGCAGTCCACAAATCAGATGAAGTTTTAGAACCAGCAAGATTAGTCATAACATCATCAAAAAGATGCAACAGGATCATATGATATGCTCTTTTGTCAAGCCTTTTCTTTTCAGCATCAGATGCACCCTCAGGATATTCCTTATCTATTGCCCCTTCTACCCCATGATAGACAAGAACAGGCAACATTTTCTTTTGCCAAAAGGACAAAATCCTTACTCCCATCAAAGACCTCTATGTTAATATGACTTGAGCCAGGAGCTTTAGCCATATTAATCCTAATACTGTATGAATGAATATGACAATATATGCAGAAACAGTTCAATCACAGAGAACCAAACAAATAAGAGAACACGCAACACAATCAGACAGGTATAACATAGGTAAATAATCACACACAGAGTCACAAAGACAAGTATTAGTATCACTAAGCCAAAACAATAACACCAAGGATCTTACACTCACTAAGAATGCAAGATAACAAACAGATACAATAATCAATAACTAAGAGAGCAACAGAAATTTTGTCACAGTTCTAAAACAAGATCAATCAACACTCAGTTTATCAGATACAAGCCCAAAACCAAAGACAAAACACCAAGAATCACAAAGTCACACAGAAAACCAACAAATCAACCCTGGGGGCGTAAATCAAACCCCAGTCAGGCAGCTATTAGATACAGCAATATTTAGAAAATCTAATTTCTAAGTTTAGAGTGTACCTAGCCAAATACCAAAGCCGCAATATCTTCTCGTATTCCAATTTAGCTATTTCTGTACCTATTTCCTTATTTCTTTGTTTTTAATTTTTTGTTTATTCTTCTTCAAAGATAGGGTACCTGTACAAAACAGAGAGTTAATAACACATAAACCAAAGAATGCAAAAATCAAAAAATGAAGAATTAGGGTTTCGATGGATTGTTGAATTTATTCGTCGATTTCGATTCAAGTAAGCATTTGAATCAGATCTTTTGCCATCAGAGGGGTTGGCCAGACACCTGCAGACAATAAGAAGCCAGAGTCAGAAAAAGAGATTAAAGAACCGAAAAACAAACGAACCAAGAGTTAGGGTTTCAGAAATAGAGCAATTCGCTCTAATACCAATTGTTGTAAATTGACACAACAATGAATTGCAAAAAATCAGAAACCAACACAATCAAACAACGCGATTTTACGTGGTTCCACCGGCGGCCACAAAGGCCACCAAGGTGTACGTCCACGGGAGAGGGCTCAGAGGCCCGGTTGCACTATCAATGGTGGTGTTACAGCAGAGTAAGGACACAAAGTCCTCTCAGTTCACAAAGACAACAAAAAACCCTAATTGCCAGAGGCGTATTAGAGAAGAAGAAGAAATCAAACAAGAGCTACAGTACCCAACAGAGGAGAAAAGAAAGATTATATAGTTAGGTTTAGGTTAGTGGGCCGGGTCAGATCACAATGGGTTTAGGCTTTTACTAATTGCCTGGGCCCATTGGCCTTATACCAAACAAAACAACCCAAAAACTTGTACAATTTGCTGAGAAGGAAAGAAGTAAATATGATACAACATTACAGTCCGCCTAAATCCTCTTGACAAAAATCTGTACCTATCCCGTGAAGATTAAACGGGTATGAGTATGGATAATACCCGATGCGTATTGATATAACTGTGGATATCCATTTATAAACAGGCGGATAATATTTATGGTATGAGTTTACCTAAAAATATTTTAAAAGATTTTATATTATACATATACATATATTTTTTAAAAATACCTTCAAAATTATTAAATACATATTCTTAATAAAGTCCTATTTTCAAATTGATCAGGCAATTTATTTTTTAATATCCTGTAAATACTCAGATTAAAAAAAATAAAACAAAACAAATGAACAAACAGATTAATTTTACCGAAAGATTTAAAAAACAGATAAGAAGTCAAATAAATCCACATTCAATCAATCATTTTATTAGGATGAAACAATTCATAGGATGGTCAAATCCATCCCCACTTTTAAAACCATCGACGTTTATCACCTGAGCTTTATTATATGTATACTAAACATAAAACCTGTATTTTTATTGTATCGATATAAAATAGTTACCTATAAAATATAAGTTTCAAATAATTGATATTTAAATAAAAATAAAATAAAATAATAAAATCAATAAAAAAACATTTTAATTAAAAGTTAAATAATCCACACAATATCATCATCACAAACAAATATAAATAGTCAAATTCTTCTGTACAAATACAAATAGTCTGTCCATTAAAGTTAATAATTTTATTTTGATTTAAATATATTTTTTATTCCTTTTTATTTTAAATGGGTAATGAGTAACCCGTCGGTATACTCATACTCTACCCAATTAGTTAATGGGTATTATTAATAAAAGGGTAGCGGATATTCAGGTAAAATTTCATATCCGTACCAGTTAAAGCAGGCAAATATCCACGGATAAATGGGTATTTGGATAAAAATGTCATCCCTAGTTTTGACGATTCCTTCAACATTTTTATTCTAGATTTCACTTTGCCCATAATCAAAGGTATGACAAAAATAAATAACAATAGAGACTCTAAAAGAGTTATCTAACCACCAATCAATCAAACTATTTGCATCACGTATCCAAGCTGTTGTTAGTGTTTGAGCTAAAATTAAGAATAATTTCATCTACTGCTTAACTTCCGTGATTTTTTTCAAGAAAAACCCTTATAAAAGCGTGAAACTTTTCATTTAACTTGTTCAACCGTAAAACCGTAAAGAGTGACCCAAAAAATAAGATAAAGCTACGTAATCTTTCTATTTTCTTTAATTGAGGCAACTAAGAAATGATTATTCTATCTACCATTAAGACTTATTACTTCATTGGATGCAATGGTTAGGGCTTTCTTGGATAATATTTTTACCTATTGCATGAGTTACTGTAACACCCCATATTGAGTCAGTTAAAAGGAATTGAATTGCTACCTATATCACCAATGTGCACATTATTTTTCGGGAGCCCAGAACTTGAGAACTCCAAAGTTAAACGTGCTTGACTTGGAACAATCTTGGGATGGGTGACCTTCTGAAAAATTTATTCGAAAAGCATGCGAGCGATGACAAAGCATGCTAGAAAACGTAATGGTGGTCTGTGGGGCTAGTGGTCAGCCTTAAGACCGGTACAGTAATAACGTGGTGCCCTACCCGAGGGCGGGGGCCGAACGTTACAGTTACAACTCTTAGAAAAGAAATATGTGGTAGTAAATATAGAGATATACATACCCTCCACGCTATTGAGTGAGATTCAACCAAACATATGCTAGTTATTCACTACACAACATATTTGAGTAAGTTTATTCAATGTTTTTGAAGGGTTTCTACCGATGAAAAAATATGAAATTGATGTAGCATCAACAACCAGATATGTCTCTTGTGAATATTGTAAAGTCTTTTGTGAGTAACACTCAATAGCATTAACATAATACTTAACAATTGCACCAAAATAGAAAAGATAACATCTAAAATTAAGAGAAGTTGATGAGTCAGCTTATGACCTTAGTAGGTAAACTTGGATTTCAAAGGAAGCTCCCTTCATAATACATAAATAAACTCCGAAGCATAATTTTAGTTTGATAACGCTTAGGAGTGGAAAAGATTTGTAACCAAAGAAAAAGATTTGTAACCAAAGAATGGATAACTTCATGCCCATAATGTTCTGAGAGAAAAATAAATAAATGTGAAATATGATCCGCCTATCCTAAATGTGTTTTAAAAGATGTGTTAGTTAAATTGCATGATTTAGTATAAAATATCATAATAATTGATTTAGTGTTTGCAACATATATGTTAATTTTATTATATAGTAAAACTTTTAGTTACATAGGGAAAATGAATTAAAAATTATGTTTTACAAATAATTTATAGGTGGAAAACAAAAAGAACATGAGTTGACCTCTCAACATAAAACTGATTGAAGCGATGTTTGAACTAGAAACGTTAAAATCGAGATGAGTAGTATTTTATTTTTTTTAACATGACTATAACTAAATCTCAATTACTCTCCTTTTTTAGCCATCACATTTGGAGTTTAAATCACTATCCATCTACTTCAAGTTCAACTATTTGGCCAAAGAGGAATTGTTAGTGATTGACTCTAATAAATTTAGAGTTAAACAAGAAGATAACTTATTTGATTGCTTTGAGAGTATAGAAAGGCGAACAATGAATTGTAAATGATATCAAGAGGATAAGTTCATCTGCATGTATGCATGAGATTTTTCAGAAAGGGAAACAAGTCGATTACACCAAATAGAGGTGTTTGGTCCTCTCACAGTAAAAAAAAAAAAAAAAAAAAAAAAAAAAAAAAAAAAAAAACAAATTTGAGATATCAAATGGATAAGTCCATTCTAAATTATTCCAAATGTTAGAAAAATTAGCTAAATAATTTTGTTATTATTGGCTTTATAATCTTCATGTTATTATCAAATTTCAGTTGAAAAATAACTTTCACCTTCTTTCTAAAGCTGGATGGTCCTTTTGACCACCAAATTATTCTTTAAAATATAGTCATTCTTATTTTTTTTCACATTAAAAAAAATAAATAAATAAATATTAACATTAAATTGATAAAACAGAATCTAAAAACATTAAAATGTATTTAATAAAATAAAAGCAAATTAGAAAGTTATAGAATTACTTCTTAATATTGAAAATAAAATAGAAGGTGGATAAAGAAGAATGGGTGACGTAGAGATTGATATATTGGAGAAAAAATAGCAGCAGGTTTTGTGGGATAGAGTTGTTTTTAGTGGCTCTATAGACAGAGAAACAAACAGTTCAGTCTTTGACCAATTTATAACTTGTTTTTCACTAAAATATTTCATGACATATAAATACATACACATATATCTTTATATTTATATAATTAAGAAAAAAGGGTTTTGTCTTATTTGCAGAGAAAAGAGTTTGAATTCACTCAGCACACCGTCGGTCAATGGAATTCAGAAAATGTTGGTCTATTAAAGAAAGTAGTAGAATGTACGTGTAAAGTTGGTTGTTCGACTGAGTTAGCATGGAGGTGAGCACACCAGATAACTGCACCGAGTCCGTAATAAATGAAAAAGGAGTACAGGCTTATGATGATCACATGCCCTTCATTCATTCATGGCCGTAGATTAAAAGTGGGGTCCACTCCACCTCCTTCAAAAGATTAGCCTGTACTCTGTCTGTAATGCCCAGACAATTCTTCAATTATTGATTTCAATTTTATTTTCTTCTCATGAATGAATGATCATCATCATCATACATGTGTGTATATATAAATATAGATAGATATACATACACTCACTTAGATTGATTTGTTTTTTTTTTATAATCATCTATCTTCCTTGTTTTCTCTCCCAAGAGTGATCACGTTTTGGTCTTCCTTAACTGACGTCATTTATATTAATTTTGGTCTGTGAAGAGATTGAATACATAAAGTTGATACATCGGCTACTATAAATGCTCTCTACTTTACTATTAAAAAAGGGTTTAACAGTTTGTTTTATATATGATACAATCTTCCTCACTCTATTACACGTCTGTTCATGGGATAATTTTACTTTCGCTTAGTGTGTCCTACTAGTTGGAGCATTTAATTTAATTTAATCTAAATATTTTTAATAATTAAAAATAGATTCTATTAATATAGTAATTTGAAAAGTGGAGTCCCATTTCAATGATGATAAATTTTATGGAATTATGGAGAATTAATTTTAAATATAATTTTGACAATATAAAAATAATTTTTATGTAATTAATTTAAAGCTCAAATTAGTTATAAATTTGAATGGAAGTAAAATAAATAAAAAATAAAAAATAATTATGAATAGAATGGAGAGTGAAGTGTATCGATTCACAATAGTTTATACTGTGATTATGAAAGATTAAAAAATTTGTACATCAAACTAAAAGTGCGAAAATAATTTATCGAGTGACTTTAATTATATTATAACAAATTTCAATTTAATTTCTGAAATAAGGTTGATACATCAATTTATAAAAAGTTTCTACGATAGTTGAAGTAATCTCTGGTTGAACTGAAATTTTACAATGAATTGGATATCAAATTGCTATGAGCTAGTCCATTCGAAAAGTTGACCACTATTCCATTATATTATTTAATTATTTAAACTATTTTACAAGCTATTAAAACATCATGCAACATCCTTCTTTAAAAATTTTCTCCACTACTTTTAGTTACATTTTATGGAGTTATTACCATTATCATGAACTATACACAATTATAGAATTGCCATAAGAGAAAAAGTTAAATTCTATTTTGTGTGAAATAAATAAAAATATTTCATTATTACTCAACAACCAATTAAATCTGCCGATGTATCAACCAACACATTCGGTTGTTATTCCAAGTGATAATGTCAGTCTCACCAAGAATATAGCATAAAGAATTATATAAGAAAAAATATAATATATATATATATATATTTGAAGAGATTTACAGGTGTTTATATATATATATATATAAATCTCTTCAAATAATTATTTTATTTTTTATTTTAAAACTAGAGTCACACTGGCATTATAGATGCAAACAAAAGTTCAGTAATTATCATATTTTAAAACAAATAAATTTATTAGATTGTTTTTGTTTAATGGTGTTTCAAAATATTATTATTGATGACATTATATTATATATATATATATATATATATTTATAGATTTAATGTGAAAAAATATTTTTTTTTAATTTTTTTTATAAATATATTATATCTATTTAATTTTATTATTTATCAATAAATTTACTAATTTTAATTCTTTTGAGGGAATAAGAATTTGTGCACAAGGTTACACTTAATCACAAAACAATTTAATATTACTCTGTTCTATGGTTGCCTACATCATGAAACAGGGTGATTTATACTGCTTCATGTTTTATGGCCAGTAAGAAGTCTTGAGTAATTGGTTGGATTTAATCATGGATACACTAAAACGAGAGATGTTAAAGGAAAGGGAGTGACTAAAATCCTGAAGGCTATATATCCCTTTTTAATTTTTTAAAACAAAAATAAAAACTAATTTTTTTTTAAATATTCTTGTAAAATTTGATTTGTAAAATAAATTTTGAAATAATTATAAAAATAAATTTACATATTTTATTTTAAAAATAAATTAATTTTGAATAATTTATGTGATTATTATTTATTTATTTATGAAAAATACAAATTTATTTTAAAATTTTTCAAAATTAATCTTTTTATAATTTAAATTTTATAATATAAACAGAATGAATATATAAAAATAATTAAATTAATAATATTTTATCTTAAAAGCTGATAATTTTAGGGATTGATTTTTCTATGAGTATAAATAAATGTAAGAAGCAATGGAATTGAAAATCACTTTTTTATAAATGGTAAACTATTTACTCACTTCTTAACATCAATAAATACATATGTGTTGGTTTAAGGAGGAATGTAACTTCAGAACCTCCCCTATCTTAGACTCTCTCACTCTCCTAGACAGAACATGATGAAGAAACAGTTCACTAAACCTAAGCACAACAAAGCTACCTCATTTACCATGCTTATATACTGCAAAAACCCAACTCAATAATAATTACTACTACCATATTCTTAAAACAATCAAAATTAAGATTTAGTGATTTCAAATAGAAAAATATTCTTGTAGGATTAGGTTATTGTGTATGAAGTCAAAGATGCTAAAAAGCAGTCAAAGCAACATTTAAAATCATTCTCATGCAAAAGAAGAAGCCTCTTTTTGGACTTCTATTCATGGATTCCTATATACATGTAATTAGAGAAATTAACATAATTCAAATTACAACAATAATAATTTGCTGAGTTCATATGATTAGATACAGATTGAGTAAATTATCATAACAATTAATACCAGAAGTTGAAATTATGTTTATAGAAGACCAATAGTGTTAATATTTAATTAAAAAATTAGGATAGAAAAGGTCTTAAAAGAAGGAAAAGTAATAAATAATAATAAAAAAAGAAAAAGAGTGCCAAAAATGGTGTGTGCAAAAGGAGTAGCCGTTTGAGGAAAGCAGAGAGTGTGGAAAAACGGCATCGTATTGTGGGAGGGGGACTGTAGAGTCGTCAGCAGGTTGTCTAATGTAGACACGTGGCGGAAGGGAATTGGGTAGTAGACAGTACTATTACGTGTGCAGCGTAGTAGTGTAAAGTTGTGCTGTGTTGGGCTGTGCTTGGTGTCGTCGGCTTCTCTTCAAACACTCAAAACAGTGCATAAGAAGAGGACAACAGAGCGAGAAAGTAGCAAAACAAAGCAAATGAAAATACATACGTACATATATGTGTGTATAAATACATGTATAATAATAGAGATAGAGATAGATACAAACAGTGGTTGAATTGAAAGAGAGAAGAAGAGATGGGACCATTCTCCTGTGCATAAATTGAAGCTTTTTCGTGGACGACACGATCCGAGTCTGCCGCTTTCTCCTTCCTTTCTCTCTTCAAAAGTTTTTATTTCTCTCTTTAAAGCTTTTCTCACAGTGTCCACTGCTACTCCTTTCAATTCTTCTCCTCTCTTCTCATCTTTTTTATTTCTATTAATTAAGAAACATATTAATATATGGAAATGGAGGATCATCACAGGCACGAGTACGGTATGGCGGATCTAAGACAGCTGATGAACGGAAGAGCAACTCATTTCGGCGGAATACCACAAGCAGGAGTAGCAGCAGAGTTGTTTCCCGGCCACCGGAATCTAACAAATCAAGGAGGTCACCACCACCATACATATCATGAGATGCTAATGATGCCTAGAGGTCTACAGGAGTTCAACAATAGCTCAACAAGTGTGGTGCCTGTCATCACCACTTCTTCAAGCGTCTCGACGCCAAGTACTCTTTGTGGGCTGGAAGGAGACGGTATCGGGTTCGGCGGAGACGGAGGTACCGGTAGATGGCCTAGACAGGAGACTTTAACGCTTCTTGAGATCAGATCTCGTCTTGATTCCAAGTTCAAAGAGGCCAATCAAAAAGGTCCCTTGTGGGATGAAGTTTCTAGGTCTGTCTTGCATTGCATTGCCCTAATTTATTTATTTCTTTTAATTAATTAATTAATATTACATCTCCAAATTGGGTTTTTCCTATTTGTATAGAATAGGAAATGATGTTTTTGTTATTGTTATTTTTTTTTAGGGTTACATTATTGAAAACTGAGTATATGATGTATGTATAGGATTATGTCTGAGGAACATGGGTATCAGAGGAGTGGGAAGAAATGTAGAGAGAAGTTTGAGAATCTGTACAAATATTACAAGAAGACTAAAGAAGGCAAAGCTGGGAGACAAGATGGAAAGAATTACAGATTCTTCAGACAACTTGAAGCTCTCTATGGAGACACAACAACAGCCAACAATACAACTAATTCAGTTTCGATTCTCCCGGATAATCACCATCTAGTCGGAACCACTCTTCATTTCCACAATCAGACGGCTGATAATAACAATAACAACAATAGCCTGTCTCTGTCGGCTAACTCATCTGACGAATTCGATTCATCATCCTCCGATACCAACGATTCCAGGCGGAAGAAGAGAGGATGGAAGACGAAGATAAAGGAGTTCATAGACGGACAAATGAAGAAGCTAATGGAGAGACAAGAAGTGTGGTTGGAGAAGCTTACGAAGACTCTCGAACAGAAGGAGCAAGAGAGGGTTTTAAGAGAAGAGGAGTGGAAGAGACAAGAGGAAGCTAGAGTGGATAGAGAGCACAAGTTTTGGGCTAAAGAGAGAGCATGGATCGAAGCACGTGACACCGCTTTGATGGAGGCTTTGCATAATCTAACCGCTTCTTCATCCAATACCGAACCACCAGCCTTCAACGACTACTTGAGGAAAACCAACAAAAAACGCAAAGAGAGCGCTTATTTCCCATCTGGTGAGCCTCTATACACAAACAACCAAGCTGCCTATTGTGAAATCAGTGAACATGAGCCTGAAAACGTTAGACTCCAACCCAATGACAACTCATCGTCTCCTTCTAATTCCAATGTCGGAAATGCAGTGAGCGAGAGTTGCTTTCGCTACTTGATGAATGATGGGGACAATTTGTGGGAAAATTATGGCTTGAAGATCTCCAAAGGTGGTAATGGTGGTGATCATAACAACCACTGAATATGGAGAGACATTGTTATTTACTTACTCTGGTTTCCTTGAAAGCTGTTTTTCTTAAGAGGTAAGACTAATTTGATAGACATACATAATGTGCCTCTTCTAATTTGCTCATCAATGTTGTTATTACTACTTCTAATCTAGAACATGCACATTTCACAATCTTAAGATGAAAATAAATCAGTATGCCTCTTCAATCTTATTTTTCAATGCCAATTATATTTTAATAAATTAAATGCCCTTATAGTATCAAATTGGGTTGAATGTGGTGAAATAGTAGTATTAAAATTGAATAGTAAATGGTTGATTGAGGAAAGGGAATAAGAGAGAAATTCAACAGGCATGAAGGGGTAATGCAGTTGCAGGCGTGACTCAGTGCTGACAATTTTCTTTTCTTTAGAACAAGTATAAAATATAAAAGCAGTCAAACCATCAAACTACAAAAACAATACGGATATAGCTATAAACTACAAGTTACCACAAGAATTCCCAATGTCATTACTATTTAAATATAATAAATATATACTTTTTTCTGTTTTAATAAGTAAGATAGAAAATAAAACTCAAAGCATGGTTACTTTTCTGTTTGCAGGTTATTAGACAGAAACAAAGACCGAGTACTAGTGCTTAGTAAATGCCAAAATCATAGTAGAAGAAAGAAGAAGAAGAATAAGCTTAAACACGTTTCTGACAACGTTGTTGGCTTGTTAAATCTGTTGTTTTGATTGTGTTTGTAATTAAATTAACTCTCTCACTTTACTTAATTAATCTCAGTACTTGTACTTTGTTATGTCTAGACTACAGCAGTCAAATCTATTTATAAGTGTTACAATAAAGTAGTTCATATGGTTGTTATTACTGTTTATCAGAATGTATTACTACTGTATTTCCTCATGCATTGCATGACTATTCTACTTACAAAACAATACAGTGAAACCCTAGCAAAGACAATCAAATACAGTATTATTGGAAGATGATGATGTGAGAGAAGGAAGGTTCACTCCCGGCAGAAGAAACCAAATTGCAGAATCCATGAAAGCTTTTTGGATGTACATGATTTCACACTCATAATAAAAACTGAGACTTGTGCAGTCAAAGGAAAGGATAATACATAAACATTTGATGGAAAATTTTCGAATTTATTAGAACTCAATAAGCAAACAACACTTCAGCTTTTCTAGTGATTCCATTTGATGTGACTTCTTACTGAGCTTAACAGAATACCTCTGCATGTTACACTTCTCTCTCTCTCTCTCTCTCAATCTACTTTTGGTATCTTTCCACATTTTTAGCAATTTTTATTTTTTTTCAACTTTCTATTTTTTTCTTACCTATTTTTGGTTTTCGTAATTAAGATTTCCACCCATATATCGAGGGTCTGAAGCAATTAAAACCAACTCAAGAAGGAGAAGAAGCTTGAAGAGAGTGTTTGTGTTGTGTTATGTCTCAGATTGATTGAGTTGAGGAGATGACAACTCATGAAAAAGCCGATTACACTGGAAGTTGCTTGCTTGTTTCCAATTACATACACTTGACTTGAGTTTGTTTAAGATGGGCTTATATTCACTGTGCCCATTTAGCTTGAAGCCCATTTTCAAAATGATTACTATTTTATTATGAGTAATGAAATTGCCATTCTCGAAATTTCACATTTCATTTATTAATTTTTTTTTTTCAAAATACCAAATCTATCCTGCACAGCTTTATAATTTATTAAAATTATTTTATATATAAAAATAAATTAAAATAATAAATATTAATAAATTAAAAAATATATAAATATTTTATTTATTTTAATTTTTAATATATTTACATACTAATTTACTTTCAATTATTTTACTATATTTAAATTTTTTATAATTATTTTATTATTAATTTTAAAATATAAACTATAATCACTTAATTATTATATTATATAAATAATAATAATAAATAATTATATAAATAAACCAGTTTAACAATTAAAATTATATATTTAATTAATTTTATAATATAATTTATATAATTTTTTAAAATTCTTATATATTTATATAATTAATATTAATAATTCTTTAAATCGAGGACAATGCTGTAATTATAATGGTAATGGGTGTCCAAACAAATTATAAGGGGTGTCAATATCAACCCTTTTTTATTATTTTCCTTTCATATACAAAATTGAATTTATAAACAATTAATTATTAATACACCATTAAGAAAATAAAAGTCTCAAATAATATAAAATATAAAAGGGGAAGTTGTAAATATATATACAGATAAACCCCTCTATAACGACATCGTTTGTCTGACAATTTTTTGGTTGTCACAGTGAATGACTGTTATTCGCATATAACGGCCATATGAAGGACATAGATCTCACTCAGCTGTAATAAATTCATAATAATCTTTTTTGAAAAAAAAAACTCTAAATAAAATATGCATAATTTAGAACATTTGTAAAGTTTAATTTATTCAAATACGATGGAAAAAGTTTACAATAGTAGCTTGTTTGGAAGATTTCAACCTCGTACTAGCCATATAATGCTGGAATTGAGAATGATTTTAGTTCAAGTTTTCAGACAAAATGGTAGTCAATTGCTTTGCCTTGAAAGCAATCCAATGCGGAGAGACCATGTATAATCTTTTTGTCAGATGAGAGACACTCTCGGAGACCAGCGCTATGGATGTTCTAAGTTTTAATGTTCCAAATTATTTTTATTAATTATTTATAGTTATGAAATCTTTCAAATTCAATCATATTCATTATTATTACTTATGCAATCTTTTCCTTTACCGTTTTTAGTTATAAAATATTAAAAAAAAATTATCGGTTGAAGTTAATTACAATAGTTATTTTATTCTAAAATTTTATATTATTTTATTAAAAAAATATTATATTTGAGTAGACCATTATAGAGGATGAGTTTTATACAGAGTGTTCTATTCAAATTACGACTATTGCTGTTATAGGCAAATTGCTATTATAGAGGATTATATTAACACATAAAAAATAGATTCTGAAAGAAATTCAGCTGTTATAGTGAATTGTTATTATAAAGAATGGAAGTTATAGAGAGGTTTGACTATATATATATATATACTAGTAAAAGTGCTCGCGCTTTGCGCGAATGTATACTTTTTAACCATTTTGGTTTTTATTAATGTTAATAGATTTTAATTAAAGTGAAAATATTAAAATATATTTTAAAAAATCATATAATATATATATATATATAAATAAATGAGAACCAAATCTTCAAAATTAACATAATTGTAATTAATTAAAATTCTAAATAATTAGATATTGTAATTAATTATAATTTTAATTAATTAGATACTATAACACAGTTTTTTAAATTGTTGATCATTTTAAGTTTGATCTTTTTATTTTATCAGTGTTAATAAGGGCAATTAATTGACTAAAGTTAAATTGTGGTTTTAAACAAAAATTTAACTTTGAATTTATCTCACATTCAAAACCAATTATAATCATTGAATATCCCAAATAATAATCTATAAAAAAAAAAATGTTATTTATCAATATATATATATATATATTATACAGAATACAACCAACTCACTCAAGAGACATATATGAATTATAAGTAAAAAGTGGATGTACACCCACCAATTTAAAGCGCACATAAAATACAAATAACTCAGACCCTCTTATTCATTTTGGTGTGCCGCCACGGCTAACCTTCCAAATCCTATTCTCTCTAACTTGTAACTATAGTTCATCATTTCTACCATTAATCAAGATGTCACCAAAGTTCAACCTAACCCATGTCGTCAACGTCTTTCTGAAGTGTTCAACTCAACCCTTTCTGAAGTGTTCAACTCAACCCTTTCTGAAGTGTTCAACTCAACCCAACTCATGTTGTTGACGTCTTGGTGAGTGTCAGCAGTGGTGAGGTTGGAGCCCTAAAATTATGTCACTATTTAAAATTGAATTGACTAGATTGATAGATAAAATGTAAGGAGAAAAAAATGTGTGAAAATGATCTCTATTTATATATTTTTGAATCAGCGGTTAATTGAGGTTGAGGAAGTGGAAGGGGAATAGATGTAGGAAAGGAGATAAAAAGATTAGTTAAAGCTCATTAATTTTAAAAAATACTTAATTTTTGTCATAAGAGAAAGAGAGAGAATGACACTTAATATGTTATTTATTATTGTGTGGGAGTTAGTAAATCATTAAATGGGAGGAGAGAAATCAAAAAGATTAAACAATTTCTTCAAATTATTGAATTCTCACCAAAAATCTCGTTAAAATATCGCGAGATTCAAAAATAGCCAAATCTACTATTTTTCCACACAATGCCGAACTCTCGGCGTGCCATGTCACCTTTGTGGGACCCGCTGAGAGTTCTGCTTTATAATATATATAGATTACTTTTTAAAATATTTAGTACTAACTATTTTGTTTATATTTTAAAAAGTTTATTTTTGAAAATAATAATAATAATAATAATAATAATAATAAATGTTTATCAACTCAATTCTTAAAGTTAGATAAATTCAATCGTAACTGTATAAATAAACCACGAACATGATAGTATTTTATTTATTATAATTTCAAACCATTAATTTTGACAAGCTAATTTCAATATATGCATATACGGTAGCTAATGAGAAAGTTACTCTCAATAAGAGTTGAAAAAATAAATCTCAACAATTATATTTTCATCCAATAATTGAGATTTATGTATGATGAATTAATGAGAGATTGAAAATTACATTAATTTCAACGGTTGAATGAAAATGTAACGATTGAGAATTGAGATTTACTTTCTCATTAAATATAATTCATATATATATATATTAAAACTACTTTAGGGAACAATTCGACGTCATTCTGAATATAAAAAAGGATGAAAATACTCCCAAAAATGATAAAAAGAGCTAGTCGATCTGGCTAATGAATTAGCTGCATAATTAGCAATTTGGTAAATAAAGTGTCATGAGAAAGAATAACAAGAAGAAAGCAACTTTTTACAGTCGTAAGTATTTGAGCTGAAATTCGTCAAATCCTGTCCCTTAGAGAGAACTACATCAACTACAAGCTTGCAATTTATTTAGATATTAATTCTTGGAAATCTATCCAATGATAGGAGATCTCATAATTAAAAAAAAAAAAAAAACTAAAAGTAAGAGCTTCAACTATTTAGGAAGCACAAAAACCAAACCGCTTATCTGAGAAATCATATACAAAAGGATCCTGTAATACTAAACCCCAAATAACACTGTTCTCGAAAAATAGAGCTATTAACATTACAACACACCACACCCAACTAGACTTCTGCTCGAAGGGGCAGGCTTACCCTCCCTATTAATTTCTTACAACCTAGTAAGTATATTTAATTGAATAATCACCATTAGCCAAAAGCCAAATTCTATTATCAACACCATCATCTTCTAGAATCACAATAGACATAATAAAATTGAGTTCATGCTCCGAAAAAAGAGAATCAATTATCTCTACATCCTAAAAATTTGAGTCCAAAGTCATTAAATCCGACACAGAAAGATCCCGAACTCATAAATCATTAGTGTATTAACTCTTTGAGCCACATTATCGGGAACTCCACACATTAATATTGCGACCATTAACAATAAGCTAACTACTACACTCCCCTAAAGTTGCGAAAATTGCAATACCTAAAACTTTTACTCTTTATAAAAGTGATGATTAGACTTCTAACTTTTGAAAATATTTTAGAAATGGAATAAGAGTCTCAAGAGCCCCCGAACTTGACTAAATTTATCAAGTTAACCCTCTAACTTCACGAAATTTAACCTCTTAACTTCCAAATTTTGAGCACTTAAGCCCTTTTTGCTGATATGAATGACTTAATTGACATTTTCAAGTTAACCTTTTTATTGCCAGATCAGCCTCCATATATACGAATAGAGCTTAATTGATCCACCGTTTGCAAGTTGAGGAGCTAAAATGACCTTTCGTGAAGTTTGAGGCTAACTTGAAAAAATATAGCCAAGTTCAGGGGCTTTCAAGACCCTTATGCCTTTAAAAAAATATATAAACTTATGATTAGATATCCCATGACTTTTATAAAGTTTTCAAAAAATCATGATTAGATGCATTCAGATTTTTAATGATATTTGAAGTCCATGAAAGTCATTAAAAATCATAATTAGATACCACATTTAAGCTTATTTTAGATAAATATTAGTTATGAATGTTACTAAGATTGAACTATAAATGTACAATGGAGGATAATTCCATAATATTAATTATAACAATCTGAGTTATTTTCCTTATCATTGGTCCATAAATACATTTGAGACGTCCGTATTAGGTATTGAATTACAATTATACTGCAAGTTGTATCCGAACTTTGACTATTGATTAGAGTTGGTTAGAGTAATTGTCAATGTAACATTTATAATACTATTCGGTGGTAGCTGTAACGGTTCAACTAGATGTTAAACCATATACAATATGTTAGGATTTCCTTGAATCACGATGATTTATTTTTAGGAAAGACTTCCTATTTTGAGTTTTGGGTCTTTTTCCTAATGGTTTGTTTCTTATTTGAGAAGGATTTAGTTTTCTTGTTTTGGTTTGATTTCTAGTTTGGTTTAAATTTTATTTCCTTATTGAGTTAGATACTCTCATATGAATTAGGTTTAATGTTAGCTATAAATATGGGATGTACTCTAGAGTTTTGGGTATGACAGATAATATTGGTTGAGAGCATAGAGGGTCTGTGAGTTGGGTTATCTGTTCATCTATTTATTTGATTGATTGAATACAATTGTTTGGTAGATTATTGAGAGAGAGTTGTCTAATTGTTTGTAAGATTGTTTCGAAATAGAAAGTTGTTGACTTCCGTGGATTAAGCAATTTGCTAACCACGATATATCATTTGTGCATTTTGTCTATTTTTTATCTTGATCATCAAATTGATTACCAAAAATCGTAACAAACCGGTATCAGAGCTTTGGTTGGGATGACGAAGGATGGTAACGCATTTGGATCTGGAAAGGGGTATGCAAGCAGTCATCTGAGGCAATTAATGACAGGTACAATGAAATTTGATATAGAAAAATTTAATGGTACCAGTAACTTTGGCATGTGGCAGTCAGAAGTTAAAGATCTCTTATTCCGCGAGGGGACATTCATAGTGTTAGATAAGAATAAACCTAATGATATGTCTGAAGAGGATTGGGATTTCTTAAATCGACAAGCTTGCAGTACAATTCGATTAGGTTTAGGAAAAGATTAAAAGTATTCTGTTATGAATGAAATTGTGGTAGCAACTCTTTGGAAGAAGTTAGAGGATAAGTATATGACAATGAGTATCGAAAACCGGCTCTACCTAAAGAAGAAGCTCTTCTGCTTTTAGTATGCTTCTGGTATGTCTATGATCGAACATCTAGAAAATTTCAATAAAATATTGGCTGATCTTTTAAATTTAGATGTTGAAATTTCTGAGGAAGATAAGTCATTGTTATTGCTTAACTCTCTGTCCGATACGTATGATCACTTGACCACTACTTTATTGTATAGAAAAAGTAAGATTGAGTTTACTGACGTGTCTAATACTTTAGTTAATTATAAATACCGAAAGAAAGACCAATATGATCACAAACATGTTTCAGAAGCGCTAGTGGTAAGAAAATGAGAGAGAAAAACATATAACAATGCTGAGAAGTCTTGGAACTATAAAGGTCGATATAAATTGGATAAAGATCAATGTGCATAGTGTAAAGAGAAAGGGCATTGGAGGCATGAATGTCCTAAACTTGAAAGCTCGAATGTGAATGTAATAGAAAAGGTGGAGCCGAAGGTGGAGTTAGAATGTGAATTTGAGACGGATGTTTTCTCCACGACCTCTATGAATGAATCGTCTAGAGGATGGATTCTAGATTCTGGTTGTTCGTATCATATGTGTCCGAATAGATAATGGTTCTCAAAGTTGGAAGAATTTGATGGAGATGTTATTCATCTGACTAACGGCAGCACTTGTCAGATTAAGAGAATGGGAGCGGTAAGGCTAAGAATGTTTGATGGTACAATCAAGTTGATGTTGAAAGTAAGGTATGCTCCAGAGTTGAAGCAAAGTCTTATCTCATTTGGAGTCTTAGATTCTAGTGGCTACAAGATTGTTACTGGAGGTGGAGTGATGGAGATTGTACGGAGAGGCGTCTTAGCCGCAAAAGGTATAAGACAAGGAAATTTGTATTTTCTTGATGGACACACTATTGTTGGAAGGATGTTGATATCGAATAAAAAAGAAAGTTTGGTTGAATGTTCGAAATTTTTGAATATGAAAGAATTGGAAGACAAAATGAAGAGTGCTTAGAAGGCACAATGGGTGGATGCAACTCTCTCATATGTTTGGAACTTGAATAAGTCATGGTTATTATAATTGAATGAATAAGATCAAGAAAGTTGGGGTAATTCAAGTCAAGGTGGAGATTTGTTAGGATTACCTTGAATTACGAGGATTTCTTTTTTGGAAAGACTTCCTAATTTGAGTTTTAGGTCTTTTTCCTAATGGTTTGTTTCTTATTTGAGAAGGATTTAGTTTTCTTGTTTTGGTTTGATTTCTAGTTTGGTTTAGATTTTATTTCCTTATTGAGTTGGATACTCTCATATGAATTAGGTTTAATGTTAGCTATAAATATGGGATGTACTCTAGAGTTTTGGGTATGATAGATAATATTGGTTGAGAGCACAAAGGGTCTGTGAGTTGGGTTATTTGTTCATCAATTGGTTTGATTGATTGAATACAATTGTTTGGTAGATTATTGAGAGAGAGTTGTCTAATTGTTTGTAAGATTATTTCGAAATAGAAAGTTGTTGGCTTTCGTGGATTAAGCAATTTACTAACCACGATATATCGTTTGTGCGTTTTGTCTATTTTTTATTTTGACCATCGAATTGGTTATAAAAATCCTAACATAATAGGTGAAATTATGTGTGAGATTTTTATAGTGTCATCTCACTGATAATCCCACCTAATAATATCTTAAGACATAATGGGATTTTTGTGTTGGCACGCTAATTTATTTGATTTTTAATTGGTTTTTGTAATTTTAATTTATTTGTTCAATTAATATTCAATTAAAAAAATAATATAAAATTTAAAACTGACAAAAAGTCTCAAATGTATAGACATATTCTGGTTTACAATGGGTGGGGTTTGTTGTTCACCCCCTAATCTCATTCATTAGTCTTATATCACGCGCATATTACTATATTCAAATAAAAAGTGAAAAAACTATTATTAGAATGTCATCATTTAAAAATACAAGAAAGGTCAAAATAAGTCATGTTACGATGTGTCAATGTAAACCAATAAATATGTACTGGATTAAAGTTAAATGAACAAATGTGTACCAAATTAAAGTTAAATGAACTTTCACCTATTAACAACACGACCAGTTTGATACGATTATAAATATATTGAAATGGATTTTATTGATAAGTTAACGTATCAATCTGTTTAATTAAATTTAAAAAAATATTTTTATATATTAAAAAAAATAATGAATTTATAATTAATATATATATATATGAAATCATGTAAATATCTTATCAGTATTTTCTCAATTACAAATAGGCACAAGGGTCTAAGAAATCTCCAAACTTGACCTTAACTTTCAATATAGCTCCTCAACTATGTGTTGGGTCAAATAAGCTCCTCAACTATTATTTAAAGGGTCAAATAAGCCCCTGAAGCTGATATAGAGGCTGAGATGGCAAATTTTATTTTTAGAACACGTTTGACCTATTTCTGTGCAAACCAGGACGTTTAACATTTGTTCTCCTTTTGTTCCCTGTTTGTTAAAAATAATTTGGGGATTAGGTTTTCACATTATTCTTAGTAAAATTAACTTGATCCATTTTAGAGAGATGCGTAAGATGAGTGACAACAATGGCCGGTTGGAGGGGGTCTGTTTCTTGAATGGGCATTGGGAAGATGAAGAGAGTTCAGTTGACTTGCGCCATTATTTTAAACCAGCTTAACAAACAAAGAAGTATCCAACAGATTGCCAAAGCACAAAGATTTTTAATGTAACACCAACAAAGTTAAAAGAAGACCCTAACGTACATTCGATAAGAAACCCAGGTAAGAGTATAGCAATGAACAAGTGACCTTGGAAACCCTAACTAAAGCAACGAACAACCTGGACTGTTGATAGATAAGGTGATTGTGAAGTCAACGTCGTCAATACTCTGTTAAGTTCCCGTTGAAATCCAGTCGATTGTTTGATAGATAATGTGTGAAACTACTGCCGATGAATCTCACCTGAATAAGATTAAGGGTACATTTGAACTTCTAAAATTCTAATTGACGGTAACCTAACGTCGTTTGTAAAATATCTAACGTGTCATCTACGTGGCAATCCAATAAGTTTAATATATCTGACTCAGAGTCAATTGGATCGAAATTGTACAATACACGCTTGGACCCGACCAAGGAAGTGGTTTCAGGGACTTGTTTGACCATTTAAATCATAGTTGAGGGGTTTATTCGACCCAACGCGTAGTTTAGAGATTACATTGAAAGTTAAAATCAAGTTTGGGGGCTTCTCAGATCTTTATACCTTAAAAATAATAGTTCATATATCTATTTAAGGGTATCGTTTGAATTATTTCATATTAATATTTTATATATAAATAAAGAATTAAAATTCAACACCATATGGTAAAACAGTTTAACACGAACGCAATAATTAATAAGTTAGATAGAAAATAAAGTTAGAGAATAAAAGAATTAATATGAATTAATAAGTTAGATAGAGAATAAAGTTAGAGAATAAAAGAATTAATATGAATGAACTTATTTAACTCGTTCATTTGAAGTTTGGTTTGATCCACGACTGTTAACACATTTAACGGGGGAACGTTATAAGGAAAAAATAAATACTAAGAGTGGGAATAGGCCAGACCAGACCCGACTTTTGGTTAAATAAGTCCGGTCTGTATTCTACTACCCAGGCCTGAGCCTGGCCTACAAGCCTATGATAGGCTTGTATTATAAACCTGACCTGATCTGTTTAAAAACTTATAAGGCCTCTATTTAAAAGCCTATAAATAACTAATTATATTTTAAAATAAAATTTGGACTTTATATTTATAAATAAAATATTGGATTTTAAACTTATAAACAAACATGCCAATAAATTTAATAAATAAAAATACATATAAATAATATATGCCAATAAATTTAATAAATAAAAATACATATAAATAATATATGGACCGACATATAAAATTATAAAAGTTTTTACCATAGTCTGAGTCTGTTCTATTTAATTAAATAAATTTTTAAACAAGCTTGAATCTAGCCTATTTATTAATAGACTGGCTTGTTAAATAGACTGGCCAGACTGTAAGGGCGCCTAGCTTATTCCAGGCGCATGCTTTTAGATATAAATATATATATATATATATATAATTACTTGGATTATATTTACTAACGTGAAATTATTTATACCGGAATACCTGTTTCGAAAATTGGCTGTAGGAACGCCATGTGATGCAGATTCACGTTATATTTGTTGCCCTGTATCCTTTTCATCACTCACGGGTTCTGTGCTCTTATGCACCCAACTTACCGTCAAAACTTTAATAGCTGTGTAATGAAGTTGGGTAAAGACGGACATCATCATACTTATCTCATCGTGTATACTGAAAATGAACATGCATTTTGGCATTTTGTATGGGACTTCATCAACTCAAATAATTGGGTGCAAGAGAGACAAATAAATAGATGTAGACAAAACAATCTACGGTGATTATGATAGGACCTCAAGCACATCTCTTTTTCAGCACAATTAACAAATCTTCCAATTAGTCAGAAAAATATCATCGTGCATAAACATACACATTCTCCATTAGAAAGGAAATACCTTCACAAACAGTCATAACCAATCATCCATTTCAGCACAATAAACAAAAAGCATAAACTTTCAACAGAATTGTCCAAAACATCCAAAGACCAAACCTCCCTCAAGCATTATTTTCTCTACCTGTTCTTGTAGTTCTCAAAACAAGGAAAAACTCTAAAACTATGCCTGAAGATAAAGTCATACCGCAGTATACTCTCACAAAACATAGAGCACAGACACGATCCATACCTCTACTACATTTAGTATTTGTAGTTTGAGACATGGAGGGATTCTGCAGCTCCCTCACCGAGAGTTGCATCGCCCTTGTAGGTACCAAGAGTAGCTTCTGAGTTAGCCTTGCACCGTACAAGGAATGCAGCCTGAGCCTTGGGAATGTTCTCTTCTTTTCCTTGCCATGCCTTGAGAGTGCTCTGTTGCAATGCACGTCCGAAGGAAAATGAAAGAGACCATGGCTTCTTTCCCTCAAGTTTGTTCATGGCATTCAAATTGCGGGTAGCCTCCTCCTCACTCTGTCCACCAGACAAGAACACTACAGCAGGAACTGCTGCGGGCATGGTTCGCTGCAGGGCTCTTACAGTGTACTCAGCAACCACCTCAGGTGCAACCTTCTGTGCTTCAGACCCTGGGGTCACCATGTTGGGCTTCAAGAGGGTTCCCTCAAGAAGAACATGGTGGTCATTCAAGGCCTTGTAGCAAGCAGCAAGGACACGCTCGGTCACATCAGCACACTTGTTGATGTCATGGGGACCATCAACAAGGATCTCAGGCTCAACAATGGGTACAAGACCATTCTCCTGGCAGATGATGGCATATCTAGCCAAGCCATTGGCATTCTCTTGGATGGCCAGGGGCGAGGGTTCAGTTGGGCCAATCTTGAGCACAGCACGCCATTTGGCAAAGCGAGCACCAGCCTCATAGTACTTCTTGCAGCGGTCTGCAAGCCCATCAAGACCCTGGGTGGTGGTCTCACCATTGGTTCCAGCAAGCTCAACGGTACCCTTGTCAACCTTGATACCAGGTAGGACTCCACCTTCCTTCAAAACATCAACAAATGGTTTACCTGCAGTGAAAAACTTGAAAAATTAGATCTATACATAGCAAGCAAAATAATAAAGCAAGGAGATAGTAAGTGCTTAAATACAATACCAGCAGCAGTCTTCTGGTAGAGGGTTTCCTCAAAGAGAATAACACCACTAAGGTATTGAAGAGCATTAGGAGTACAGAAAAGGAGCTCCCGAAGAGCACGCCTGTTTGATTCAACGTTCTCAACATTGATGCTTGATAGACGCTTGCCAATTGTACCAGTAGACTCATCAGCAGCAAGGATACCCTTCCCAGGGGTGCCAATGTAGGCAGCATTCTTAATGAGTTCATCTACAACATGTCCAAAATTCATTTATTTCTTAATCAATTCTTATTCCATTCACAAAAAAACAACACTGAACAAACCTAATCCAATCTTCTAGATTCAACCAAAAATCAAAGAAAGAGAACAGATTAATAAAATAAAATAATTAAATTTTAAAAAAATAAATAAAAGAGAACGAGCACAAGATCTGTTCAGCAAATATACCAAAATCATACATAAAAATACGACCAGAGGAGCGGATATAGTTACAAACAAACACATAAGGATCTTACAAAAAATCTCCATGTCAACCTCAACTACAGATCCGAATCCGTTACAATAGATAACGAAAGAATCCTTATAAACTCTGACAGTTGACAACAAATCTAAACGTTTCAAGCATCTTAATCATATAACCCCTGCTATTGAGAACTATAATGGCTATTAATCATCCCACTAAACATAGATAAAACATAATCGAGATTTAGATCTAAGTATCAGAGAACAAAAACCAACTAAACAACAGTACGTGAAACAGATCTCAGCTATAAGAACATATACACATCAGATTCACAGCATAAGAAACCAACGGACCACTACCAGTAACAGAAAAGCAATCAAACAGAAAGATCTATCAGACGAAACGTTCAAAAGATAAAAGACATACACTCAATTCAAATCTGAATCAACATAACAACAAATCAAGACAAATAATCAAGTAAGCCGAAAGGAGAGAAGGAGATTACCAGCGTATTTGCCTCTGTAAGCCGACATGATTGATCAGAAAATCGAGTGATAGAAGTATGTAGAGATAAATGAGAGAGACGGCCAAGTGAGGAGTGAAGGGGAGAAGTAGGGGTTTATATTGGAGGAGAGAGTAGGTGGTTGAATAAAAAATGATGTCTTTTTCATCAAGTAACGGTGGGAGATCACGGCGTCCATTGGCGGTTTATCTCCTACTTTTACTATTTTGCCCCTCGGCATTTTTCCTCACGTCTCACCTAACCTTAACCAACATTTTCAGCTACTTTAACAGTCCTTTTTCCCATGAAGGGTAGGATTGTCAGAGAAGAGAAAAGTGAAATTGGGAGTAGAGCGAAACAAGAGCCGTGTAATTGGTGGGCGCGTGAATACAATGGGAGTTGTAGTGGTTTGGTTTGAAAGTTGAAAACAGAGAGCGACACCTATTCCACCGGGCGGGGTTAGGTCGTGGTTTTTCTACGACTTTCTGGTGGTCTCTCATTTTCCTTTTGTGAATGGTGCATCTCTTCCTATAAATGTCATCTACCCTTCTATATTTTTCCATATTTTAATTTTGTTTCAAAAATTCCTTGGTTTTTCTCCTCTTCTGGAGGTTTTGAATTTCCAACCCTCCCTTCCTATATATAATACGAGGGGTAGACTAAATTAAAAATATAATAATTTATTTAAAACTATGATTAATATTTTTTTTATATATATATATACTTTCAATTCAAATATGAAAGATTTAAATAGTAAATAAAAGAAATGAATTTAATGTTTGACTTGTGAAAAAATATATATATATATCATCCACAATTTTGCGATAATTTGAATATTCTTATATTTTAAATATTTCAGATACCGAAAAAGATTAAAAGTGATTAAAAGATAGAAAATACTAATGTATAACAAAGTATATGAAATAATAAGTAGCAAATTCGGTATAGATTTATTAATTTAACTGTGGATAATTAGAACTAAGGGTGACATTATGAATTCCAGGAGAGTTAAAGAGAAAACACTCGAAAATTTTGTCGAAAAATCTTCTCAAAATCCGAAATTCTTTTTGATAAGGCCATTTAGTGGTTGTCGTCAACAGATGGCCTATAAAGTGTCCAGAACATTGGATTTAGGTCTGGTTATTTACATTTGTTGAGTAGTTTATCCGAAATTTACCTCATCTATATATTTATATAAAAGAGTTATAAAACCCGTCTACGTGACATGCTTCAGATTGTTCCATTCCATTCTATAAATTGGATTCATTCTTTCCGTTATTTACTCAAATGCCATTATTAATAACATCATACAAATTAGGTTTATTTTTCAATTTATTTATCCTATGCCACTAATTAGTATATTATCATTCATTAATATATTAATTAAAAATGTTTTCTTTTATTACATCTCTTCAAATATCTTATTATTATTTAATATATTTAAATATATAATTATTTAAAAAAAAAAACAACCCGACAAGATCAACAATGCTCCAATTACATTTTGAATATAGTTTTATGTAGAAACTATATTAAGATGCATAACACATGAAATATCAAACATTAGACACCTACTGTCCTAAATAATATTTCTTCACCAAAAGCAATGGTTACTATTACAGCAACAAGCATGACCTCTGTATAGGTAATTACACCGAGATGAATGCAGGACCTCCCTTATCAACTATCAATATCTATACAAAGATAACTTTCTTTATTTGGATAATTTTATCTTCTAATCCAATTTTTTTTCTTTATTTTTATAGTAAGTTAAATAAATTAAAGTTAACACAAAAATAAAGTATTATACATCTTTTGAATTAAAATTGTAAATTTTAATATTATATATATATATAAATAAATTAGCAAATAAAATAATTATAAAATTAAAAATATTATAATATTTTATCAATTAAAATTGATATATAATTTAATATAAATTATTATATTACAATTTTAATTATTATTTTATAAGATAACATATTTTTAATTATTTAAAAATTAAATATAATTTATATTAATATTATTTAAAAAATTAAAAATTAATTAAAAAATACTAAGACTTTCGCGCAATGCGCGAGCAATTTTACTAGGGTACAGATAAATACAACAACAAGCAATACTCTGTACAGATAAATACATCGAAATGAATGCAGTACTTCTCTTATCGACTATCAATATCTATACAAAGATGACTTTCTTTATTTGGATAATTTTATCTTTTAATCCAATTTTTTTCTTTATTTTTGTAGTAAGTTAAATAAATTAAAATTGATACAAAAATAAAGTATACACAAATATAAAGTATTATACATATTTTAAATTAAAATTGTAAAACTTAATACTATATATATATATATATATATATAAACTTATAGATAAAATAAATGTAAAATTAAAAAATATTATAATATTTTATCATTTAAAGTTTATACATACTCAATTTAATAAAAATTAATATATTACAATTTTAATTATTATTTTATAAGATAACATATTTTTAATCATTTAAAAAAATTGAATATAATTTATATTAATATTATTAAAAAAATTAAAATATTATATTCTCGCGCAATGCGCGAGCATTTTTACTAGTTATATTTATAAATCTGTGTTAATCAACGCCTAAATATACGTCTTCCATATATATTCGAATATTTATTGACATAATTGTATATATAATTTAGGTTGTAAATCAGTAGATAATCCCTTGTAATTAGGTCATTGTAATTAGGTCTTGATTACCGTTTCGCATATTTAACTTTCTATTGTAATTATATAAGGAGACTATCTCTTTGAGATCAATACAGAAAAACAGAGATTCTTTTCTCTAATTTACATGGTATCAGAGCTTTAGTGTGTTTCTCTTTGATTTGTTATATATCTTTTTTTGGTCTCCTCCATTCTAATGGATTCTCACCAACATCGTCCGGTCATGAAACTCGTTGGGGAAAACTATTTTCTATGGGCATCATACTTTCGTAATTTCTTGGAAGGAAAAGAACTTTGGGGACATTGTAGTGGCTCTCTTACTTGTTCTGCTACAACCCTCACGAATCAAGCTGAAGTCAACAAATGGGTAGTCAGTGATGCCAAGGTCAAGACTTGGATCATGGAATCTGTGGACACCTTCATCGATGTCAATCTTAGCCCCATGAATACGGCTCATGCAATGTGGTCCTATCTTCAACGCCTCTATCAACGCAGTAATGCCGCTCGTATGTATCGATTGGAGCAATTCGTCAGCACTCTTTCTTAAGATTCTCGTAGCATCCAAGAATTTTATTTTAAAGTAATGATGATTTGGAATGAAATGGATCTGATTACTACTTATATTCCTGAAGCCGCACTCACCACGGTCACTACGTTACGTAAACAGTCCCGTTGCCGTTCATTTCTCATAAAGTTACGTCCCGAGTTTGAACATATTCGTGCTTCCATCCTCAACCGCGAGACTTCCTATAGTCTTGATAGCATCCTAGCCGCTTGCCGAAGAAACTCGTCTTTCATAGTTTGCTTCACTCATTCCGTCTCATGGTGCGTTCAAAAGTAAATACCATGATGTCTCGAAAGTTGAGTGTTTTACTTGTCATGAGAAAGGGCACTATGCTTCTCAATGTCGTCGAAAGCCGGATCCCTCCATCAAACCTTTTTGTCGCTACTGCAAACAAGATGGGCATTTGATTGAGAATTGCAAGATACGTCCTCCTCGTCCAGGCCGGTCGACTACTCATTCCGCATTTGCGTCCGCTGTCCAGCCTACACCACCTGATCCCTCTTCATCCTCTAACAGTGATCTTGTGCATCAACTTATACAAGGTCTTCAATCTACTAAGTTTGGTAAGACTCATCATGACACCTCTTGGGTGTTGATTCTGGTGCCACCCACCATATAACAGGAAATCTGCAGGCCTTTGATTCATCCTTGCCTTATACTTCCTCTGACACCGTTACAGTTGCAAACGGCATGAATCTTCCGATTCAACGAAGTGGCACTTTAAAGTTTTCTTTTCTTGACCTACCTCCCTTGATATTGTCTGATGCTCTTTATGTTCCTAAGTTATCAGCCAATTTAATTTCTGTCAATCAACTTGTGCAGTAAAATTGTTTAGTCTCATTTTCCTTGTTTGGTTGTCTTATTCAGGACCTGCGCACCGGGAAGGTGATTAGGAGAGGCCGTAGACAAAGGGAACTTTTTATCTTGGATTTTGGATCTTCTTTCGACAGTCAGAAATGTTTTCTCGCTCCTTTGTCTCAAGAAGTGGACTCAACTAATAAGCTTTGGAGTCTTCGGCATAAACGCCTGGGTCACCCCCATGCTTTTAATTTAAAGTCTTTATTTTCATATGGAGAATTGTTATTTGTCATTACTCCCAAGATTAAGGTTAATACAGACTGTGAAGCATGTGTTCTTGCGAAATCTCACACTTTACCATTTAATAAAAGTCTTCATCATACTTCCTCTATGTTTGAACTTATACACTTTAATGTTTTGGGGCCGGCCAACACAGCCTCTATATCTGGAAATTTCTATTATGTTCTCTTTGTTGATGATTGTACTCGCTATTCTTGGGTATATTTTATTTGCCATAAATCTGAAGTGATGTAGGTCTTTCAGTATTTTTATGTTATGGTCCGTACACAGTTTGACAAACAAATCAAAACTCTTCGAACTGATTCGGGAGGTGAGTACATGTCTAAGGCGTTTGAACACTTCTTGGCCACAGAAGGTGTTATACACCAGCGAACTTGTCCACATCAATCTTAATAGAATGGTGTGTCCGAACAGAAATATCATCATATTATGGAGACATCTCGTGCTATTCGTTTACAAGCGAAATTGACGATATCTTTTGGGCGGATAGTGTCCACACAACTGTATACTTGATTAATCGTATGCCAACTATGGTATTACAAAATATCTCCCCCACCCAAAAGCTCTTTGGTTCGGAGCCTATCTATACTAATCTTTGAGTATTTGGGTGTATATGCTATGTCCTTCTTCCCCGGTCTGAACATTCCAAAATTGAGGCGAAGTCTGTTAAGTGTTTTTTCGTGGGATATTCGGATACTCAAAAAGGTTACCGCTACTATGATTGGGATGCACGAAGGATGCGTGTATCTTGCAATGTTATTTTTTTTGAGGATTCGTCATATTTCGCTTCATCTCCTCCTGTGTCACCGACTGTCCAAGTTCCTTTGTCCTCTCATTTTGATGATGAGCAGCATGTTCCTTATCCAGTTCAAGTTCCCTTTCCTAAGGTTGCAAAAAATGGTTTTATACGGCCGTTTATACGCGTACAGTGCCGTATCAGTTGGAAGCCGTCTGAAAACGGTGGTGAAACGGAAATCGTCGAACGAGCCCATCTTGAGACGGTTGTCAACCTTATTTAACCGTATATACGGCCGTACGCCGTATATACGGTATACGGTTTAAAAAAATAAATAGTTATAATATATAAATAGGCAGGTTAGCAACTTCTATGATTAAGGATGATACTATATAATTAAAAGGAAATAGAAGAATAGAGGTAGAGTACAAACTAGGAACAGCGAAAGAAGAAGAGAGAAGAAAAAAGAAGTAGATGTGAGAAGTAGAAGTGAGGAGAAGAGAGGAGAAGTAGAAAGTAAAGAAGTAGACAGTGAAGCGGTGGAATATAGAAAATAAATAAGTAGAAAGTGAAGAATCAGAAAGTGAAGTGGTGGAACATAGAAAATAAATAGGAAAATGTGAAATGGTGGTAATTTGGAATATGTATGTTTTTATATAGTCCCCCAAAAGTTCAATAAACTGTATAGGGCATGAAAGTATTTAAAATTACATTTTTTTTATAAATAGTTTAAAAATTCAACATCCTAACAAAAATATAGTTAGATTATTTTTTTAATTAAAAGTTAACTTATCGATAAATCCGTATCGATAGTCCATATTAACCGTATTAATACGCCCGTATCGCGTATCAATAGAAGACTGTATCGAACGGTGAACCGTATTTTGCAACATTGCCCTTTGCTGCTCCTCAACCATCACCGGATCCGGTTCCAGGTAACTCTACTTCCTCTTTACCTCATCTACCTTCACTTCCTCCCTCCACAATTGTCACTACACGTTCAGGTCGGTTAATCAAACCTCCTGACCGCCTCACATTACTCTCTACACTTGACCAAATTTCCATTCCTAGTTCTTATAAGCAGGCTGCAGATAGTAAAGAATGATGTTTAGCAATGCAAGTAGAGATGGATGCGTTGGAAAGAAATCATACCTGGGATTTGGTTCCTTTACCTTATAACCAACCTTTGGTAGGCTGTAAGTGGGTATATACTCTTACGTTTAAATCTGATGGCACGTTGGATCACTATAAATCTCGGTTGGTCGCTCAAGATTTTAAACAAGAGTATGACGTTGATTATGAACAAACATTTGCACTGGTGGCAAAAATGACTACAGTTCGAACATTGATAGTTATTTCCGCTATTCGGAAGTGGGAGATTTATAATGGATGTCACTAATGCTTTCCTTAATGGTGATTTAGTTGAAACGATTTATATGAAGCCTCCTCCTGGGTACCAAACTTCCCCCTCTATGGTTTGCAGGCTGCGGAAGGCACTTTATGGGTTGAAACAAGCTCCTCGTGCTTGGTTTTCAAAGTTGAAGTCAGTTCTATTACAAGGAGGTTATCGTCAAAGTTATAACAACTACTCTCTGTTTATATCATCTTCGTCAAAAGGAAATATTTTTGCCTTAATCTATGTCGACGATCTCCTCATTACAGGCGATGATTTGGAGGATATTACCAAGCTTAAAAACCTTTTACAATCCTCTTTTCAAATGAAGGACTTGGGGTGTGCTTCATACTTCCTTGGGTTGGAAATTTCTCATAATCACCATGGCTACTTCATTAGCCAACAAAAATATACTCGTGACCTCCTTGATTTGGCTCGACAAACGGATGAAAATATTGTTGATACACCATTCGAGCTTAACACACACTATACAAAGAATGATGGTGAGCCTATTTCAGATCCTACTCTCTATCATCGACTTGTGGGCAGCTTAGTATACTTGACAGTGACTCGTCCTGACATTGCTCATGCTGTTCATATTCTCAATCAGTTCGTCTCTGATCCGCGTCGTCTTTATCTCACAGCTGTGTATCGCCTTATTCGGCACCTTCGTTCCACTCTGTCTCTAGGCTTACACTACAACAGTGCTTCTTCTTATGTTCTATATGCATTCTCTGACGCAGACTATGGTGGCTGTCCGGACACTCGTCGTTTGACAACTGGGTATTGTGTCTTCTTGGGAACGTCGCCTTTATGATGGAAACGAAGAAACAAGCAACAGTTTCCAAGTTATCCACTGAAGCAGAGTATCGGGCTATGTCAACAACCAGTAGTGAGGTGGTCTTGTTACGACGTTTGCTCGCTGACTTTGGGATCAATTTATCCTCCCCAACTCCTATGTATTGCGATAATCAGAGTGCGGTAAAGATTAATTCAAATCTGGTGTTTCATGAACGTACCAAACATATTAATATCGATTGTCACTTTGTTCGTGAAAAATTCGAAGAAGGTATCATTTATCTTCCGCATGTCTCCTCCAAAAACCAACTTGCTGATTTCTTCACGAAATCACAGACGAAAAATCATCATGAATTTTTTATTAGCAAATTGTTGGTTGATTACCATCAGTTTGAGGGGGGGTGTTAATCAACGCCTAAATCTACGTCTTCCATATATACTCGAATATTTATTGACATAATTGTATATATAATTTAGGTTGTAAATCAGTAGATAATCCCTTGTAATTAGGTCATTGTAATTAGGTCTTGATTACCGTTTCTCATATTTAACTTTCTATTGTAATTATATAAGGAGACTATCTCTTTGAGATCAATAAAAAAAATAGAGATTCTTTTCTCTAATTTACAATCTGTTATACACAAATTAATTTTATTTTATTACAAGTAAATATAAGACTTTTTTATTTGATAACTATTCGATCGAGTGATTATTATAGTTGTAAAATAGATTAAACAGAGTGATTCAACCAAGTATGAATGTATTACACTTAAATGCGTCTAAAAAAATTTCGCTACTAAAACAGGTTGACAATTCTTTCAACCTAACAGACATCATATTACCTTTAAACATTTTGGTTTATAAAGCATTAATTCACTATAACTTAGAAAGAAATTAAATTCCAATATTATGATCTATATTTTAAATTTTTAAATTCAATTTAGAATAATTTTAATTATAGTAATAGTATGTTCATAATAATTTTTACATCATTGACATGTTTATATCAAAATAATCATTTTTAATATTACTTAATATATAACTAAAATATTACACTCTCATAAATATTGGTTTAGTTCACTTTTCAAAATAATAAATAAATAGATAAATATATATAAATAAAAATTCCACACATTTAACACATAGGTCTAAATATGGCCTGAAAATTTTTCTACCCTAATATATTATTTTGCAAATCAAATGGGTTGGTCTACGAGTTTTGAATGATATTTACAGTTCTAATTATTATAGTCATTTTACATTTGTTTAAAATATTTTTTTTTATAAGTATTCTTTTAATAAAAATATTTTTTATATTTAGTTTATTATATAAAATTAAACTTAATTTTCAAACTTTATAGTGTCGAACCTTACTATAGTAGAATTTAAATTCCATAGCTCAAATGTTGTGTTAAAAATTGGATAAACTAGTGTACAAATCTTAACATATACAGATAATCACATATAACAAAAAGGGCTATCAAACTTATAAGTCATACATGGTCCTATATCACCTAATCATATATGATCAAATACTGCATGTATTATAATTTGAGCTTACATAATTACGTCGAACTCGAGGTTTTTTTTTTTAAAAAAAATCTCAAAGTTTAAGCTTCAATTGATCTTTACACATTATAAGAAGTGATTGAGTTGACAAAATGATAGTTTAAATTCAAATGCTCGAGATAATTAATAAATTATATGGTATGTAATATTATAGTCCTAATTTATTCAAATTAACCTGATTGATTACTTGAACAATATGGGTTGGATCTCCTTGTGTGATCGGTCAATGTGGTCCAATAACATGATCCATGTCACACTTCTTACACAATCGACCTAATTGAGCTTAGTGTTTGGATCCTTGTATTAAACATTGTCTTATCGAACAATGTTGACCCAACACCATTGATCCATATGGTCATCGCATAACAGTACTCATTGGACTGATCATCAATCTTTCAATTAAAGCCTATTGGCTTATATGTGTTTGTCAATTGCGACCGTATTAATAGGTCGACTGATGAGTGAAATTGTATACACTTTTTAGGCCAAAATCTTTAATCTTTTTCTAGTGATTTTTGCCTATTATTATTTTTATACACTTTTGTATCTGAGAATTCTCAACCTATTGGAAACATAAGTCTTTTGGTTTAGCTAACTACCATTGGAATTAAGTGACGACTTCTATTGGGTACCCTTAATGACATGTCATTCCTCCACTATTTCAACCACGATTAGGACAATCATTAGTTCTTTGATTAGGTGAACAATGCACACAGGACAGTTTAACATTCAATAAATCAATATCGCATTTATTTACTTTCAATCATCATTTGTCGGGTTTACTAATGCCTTATCCATTTATTTCCAGCTTTAACTAACCAAAGCCTAAGTCTAACATTTAATATGCTTATCAGAATATCTATATCCAACAATAACCCAGGCAATAACAGCAAACCATCATTCCATTCTATCCTCATTATCTATTATTACCAATTAACAACTCAAGTGATTATGTTGTTATTCAATTTAATGCACAATTCAAGAAATCATACATCAACCATACATACATAAAGAATAAAACGATGTTGCTAACTTTTCTTCCTTAAACAACAAGTTAAGCTAAGCGTCATCGATACGATCCTTGACACCATCCACTTCGCCTAACAATAACAAGGAACGATAATTCGTTTAGACAATTGCTCAAACACGTGGCGCGCGAAAAAATGAAACCTATTCTAATCGCGAAGAAAACGACGATCGAACGATAAATGACGACGATAACAAGAATACTCAAAACCCCAATTTCAATTCCATGATTCCCATCACCAAATCCGTCTAGGGTTTCTACCCAACCAAAACCCTAACCAATCAATAATCCAATAATCCCCAAATCAACAACAATAGACCCTACAACCCTAAAAATCTTTCTAACATCAAGTGAGAGTCGTAAAAGAGTCGAGAGATTGCTTACTGGAGTTGTGTCGATGAAGGATTAACAAGGGATTTGAGAGAGAAAACGATCGCACGATGAGAGAATTCGAGTGAAGTAGAGAAAATGAATGAAACTTGGTCGATTTAGGTTTTAAATACCTCGATTCGGTGTTAGGTGACAAGGCTGGTGAGATAGGGCCTATGTCGCCAGAGACATAGGGCTTATGTTGCCAGAGAAAATTGAGAAGAAACCTTTGGATTTGCATATTTCGCTCTCTGGTGACATGATTGGCTACATAAGGCCTATGTTGCCAGTGCAGGTGACATGTCTTGTGACATAGGGCTTATGTTGCCAGCACTGCCAGTGCTGCATACCTTTATTTCCTCCTTCATTCGACTTCATTTTCGCTACCAGTTTAGACATACGGTCAATTATAACACCAATAAAAATTCCCAATTTGATCAATGAACAAAGAACATCATTTTAATTAAATCCAATTTGATCCAAGAATTACAAAGAATGTTGTAACAATTGAAAGTCAAAACTGGATCAAAAACACTGAATCGTCTAACCCCAAAATTGGGATGTTACACTTTTAGTTACAAAACAACTCATATAGAACTTCAACATACTAAAACTTTCTCAAATCATTTTCAAAGCTCTTAATCAACATTTGTAAATTCAATTTGGAAACCGAAAATAGACATAACGACATCAGGGACGCTATAAGTTCACATCTATTTGACAAGAAGGGTCGGACTAAAGGTTGGTTGCCCAAGCACACCCCAACAACACATATCACACAATCTCATACAATCAAACTTTTGTAACATTAAATTAAACTATAAGATTCAAAGGTAAAGAAATTTAAGGCGTCATTAATCAATTCTTTAATAGTTTCTCATTTGAAACTAGATTTACTAATATCATTCATGTTCACCAAGTTTAGTTTGACTATACCACATTCAATCATATATAAACATAATGAACATCATTTAACCATCTTAGTCAACTTTTGGATTTCATTTACATTTGTAGCCCAATCCTTTAACATATAAGGTAGAAATAGGACTTTTTGAGCCAAAGCTCCACTTAGATATGAAGATCAAAATCCATGGGTCTGCTGTACCCCCTTATGGACTGAAACACCACCTTTTGGATAATTTGCTTTCTTTTAGACCATAAGGCCGAACTTTTACATTTTGAGACTGTCGTCTCCATTTGAGGACCGTCGCCTTAATTATCATTTAATGGCTTGGTTATCGCAGTGAGACATACAATACAAGATTTTTGACATACGACAACACACTTATGACAACATGTATTGATTTATGTTGCCGTAGGTCACCTATAACAACATGCTTTAGATGTATATTGCTATGAGAATTTTTAGCAACACGAATTAAATTATTGTCAAATGTCGTACATTAACAACATGAATTTTGAGTTGTCAAAGGTCATTATATTTAGCGACATGAAATTTGCGTTGTAGTAGAACATTACATTTAGTAATACGAATTTGATGAAAGATCATCCATTTAGCAATGCGAATTCCGCGTTGCGAAAGGGCATCCATTTAGCAACGCGAATTTCATAGTGCGAAATATCATACATTTAACAACACAAATTCAAGGTTACTAAATGTCATACATTTAACTACGCAAGTCTCAAGTTGCCAAAGACCATACATTTAGCAATTTACCAATGTGCATCTCATGTTGCAAAAGTTCATATATTTAGCAACATGAATTTGAAGTTGTCAAAAGTCCATACATTTAACAATGAAAATTCCGTGTTGCCAAAGATCATGCATCTAGCAACACGAGTCTCGCATTGCCAAAGGCCATATATTTATTTTTATTCTATTTTTTTAAAATAAAAAGTAACGTAATTTTAGAAAATTAAAAAATTATTTGAATTTTTTAATTAAAAATAACATATTTGAAATGTATCATTTAATTAAAAAATAAAATAATATTTATTTGGATACTTATAAAATAAAATATAATTGAAATATATTAATTAATTAGAAATTAAAATTAAAATAAATTTATTTTTATTTAAATTTATTATAAAAAAATAACATAATTTAGTAAGGGAGAGTATAAAAGTAAATGTTTATTGCAATTAATGAAAATAATGTAGAAATAGAATATAACCACAAAACAGTTACCGAAACCACTTTTTACTTGAGAAGTGAGGGTTGTTTCGAATTATTTTTAAAAGTGAATAATTTTTCAAAATATTTTTAAAAACATGATGAAAAATGAAAATTTCCTTAAAATAAACATAATAGCCTAACAAGCCCATATCTCAACCAATTAATAATAAAAATTAGAAATTGATTAATTATATATATATATATATTAAAAATTGACCTCGTGGACTTTGCTTAAAATAATAAAACAAAAAATTAATTTCTGACAATTCGAACAATAATTTTTCTAAGCATTTAATTACAATCTTTGCAAACAGATGAAAAATTCCTTCAGTCTTCCATAACCAGCTCTTCCGAAATAGATTATTACAAGCATTTGATTAATCATTTAATGGCTCTGCCACTGTTGATTTTGTGCTAATCGAAGGATATCACACTTCCACAACCATCTCGTTACCCCAACTTCGCTCTCCTCAACCTTCGGTAAGCTTACCCATGGACAATGGTTAAGTAGCTTTGCGAAACTCAAGAAGATCTTCGCTCTCATCTTAAAAATAACACAGCCAAGTAGCTTTGCTCTCATGTCTAAAATAGCTCGCTAAGTTTACCAGGTAGTCATCATCCCAAGAAACCAAGGTTTCTGAAGAATACAAACTAATAGGTAAATCAATTTGTCTCTAGTTATTTTTGTCAATGGATTTTACATGTTTGATGAAATGCCTAAGAGAAAAATTAAAAGTGTGTCATGGCTATTGTGATGAATATGATTTTGCATCCATACAGTGAGATCTCTGCATCTTTTCCACAAATTTGATTGTTTAATGTTGTTCTTCTTATAGTTTGATGATTGGTGTGAAATACTTGTATCTATTGCATTCACCTATACGACCACATTGTTGTTGTCTTATTCCTGTTTTAGATGCTCTCTTACTGCAAATGTATGTAACTTTGTTGTGTGATAAGTAAAGAAAAATAAGAAGGATTAATGTATGTGAAATATAGCAGAGGATATCCGCTTTACTTAGTGCTGTTAAGATTTACAAAACATATTAGCTTTATTGTATATGGTATATGTGAGTTTAACAAATTGTGACATTGGGACACTAACTAGTGTTGTTAGATGTCATATTGTTGCTGTCTACTTTTGAATGTCCATATCATGTAATGTTTGATTTTGCTTGCTTGAATTTTTGTGATTGATGACAAGTGATTTTTCAATTTGAGAAAAAGTTATAACTAGATCACTCTAATCTAGATGTGTTGTTCACTTATTTAAAAGTTGTTTAATCTTTAATTTATCTTCTCTCTACACTTTAAACTAGTTTAAGGTTATTATATTTTACTTTAAACAACTATATTTAATGTTGTTACTCTAATTTTGTTGTAGGTAATTATCTTCCTACCCTTAATTTCCTATTAAAAAGATGTGTGACAATTATTTATCTACCTTTACATGGTTGAACTGTTTATAGTTTTTGTGATGGAGTGACCACTATCTGCAGGTTTTGGTTTATGTTATGTATTTTTCAGTAATATGGAAGTAATGAATCGTAGGTTTAAGTTTGTAATATTGGTATTCCATCATCTACTTTTGTTTATCTATTTTTAAATTACAATCATGTCTTATTTGCTTGCTCAGTTCATGTATTTGCTTTATTGTTTTGAGATTTGGTCAAATATTATGGTGATGTGCTTCTCAATGAAATTTAATTTGACCAACAATATAAATTATACATATCCCAAGAACTAAAGGCTCTGGGATTGTCTATTTTGAAGCATAGTAAATTTGCTTTTGAATTCAATGGCAGGGTAAGCTTTTCAAAACTTATTTACTATTTTTTAATTATTAATTCTATTATTATTAATTGATTGTATTGTAGTCACTTATTTTCTTGATTCTTGAGTTCAAAAATTTCTGACAAAAGTATTTATCAATTATTGATAATTATTTACTTACCAATTATTAATCTAATTTCTATTCAAAATGCAATTTTCACTAAACAAATTCAGCTTGTATAAACTATCATGTATACTATTTTGGTTGAAGAAGCACAGAGAAACCCGATAATACAGTCTAGGGTTATAGGTAATTCATGCAACCATTTGTGTATGCTTTATATAGACTAGGGAAGTGAGATTTGTTGTTTCTTTTAAGTAACACAACAGAGAATGGTGCAATACTTTTATTTGCTGCTTGTGATGCATTTATTTGCTGTTGTTTGTGCCTTCTTTTCTCTACAGATGATCTCTGCATGTCTTAGTTTATGACAATATCTGCACTTCATATCAGGTTTCCTCCAACACTTGTAGTGAGGATGATTATTCCTACCAAAATGTTGACAAGGTTCCCAAGACCCTTGCTTTCCCTTCTTGTTATGATTAGTTGCATCATAACTTCCTTCTTTTCCTGATGATTCACCCTTTGATTTTTTTGTTTGCCTTAATTAAATTGTTTCTTCTTTTGCCCTTCTGTGTACCCCTTTGGTTTGGCTTGCAGAGCACTTTCAGTAGGCTCATCTTTCCTCATCAATCTCCTTTGCTCCTATGCCTGCAGTGCACTCAACAATTCTGCCAACTTAATTTCTTAGAGATCTTTTGCATTCTCAAGAGATGCAGTTGTGGCTTCAAATTTTTCAGGTAAAGAAACTAGTAATTTTTGTACCAGTCTCTCATCCTTCATCTCTGACCTAAGAATTCGAATCTTATTTGCCAAATCGATGAGTCTTTCAGAGTTTGATTTTCAGGAAGAGGATCCACTTCATAATCTGACTCTACTGCTTCCCACATATCACATTCTTCCATGTAGGTTGTCATCTTTACATCCCACGCTTCATAATTCTCACCATCAAACATAGGTGGTGTGATTGGTGAAAAATTACTTCCACTTACCTGCATTTCTCTTTGATGTTAAACGTAGACAAGCCGATGATAATTCTTTCACAGATCCTTATAAGATCTATAAAGCTCTGATACTACTGTTGTTTCTTTTAAGTAACACAACAGAGAATGGTGCAATACTTTCATGCATCAAAATCTTCAACATAATACGTATATAATATCCATCACATAACCGCAGATAACTCACATAAAATAACTGCTTACAAATAAACAATATACAAATATTTAAAAACAAACCAGCACAAATATTTAACAAACAATCAACTGCAACTTTGAAATAACTTTCCAACAAGATCATGTTAGTGAGTATATGATACTGATTCCTTTACAGATTTCTTTACCTGATATCATTTTCTTATTTGTTTTTGACCTGTGATTAATTTAATTAAGGTCATATTGCAAAATGTTTTTCTCTATCTCATCAAGCAGTTACAAAATAATAGAGCTTGATTATGGTAACTGTTGTAACCATTACCTATTTTTGTTTTCTATTACTGTGTGTGATGACTAGGGACTTGAGATTTGCTCATTTTTGACAAGTTTCACCTTGTAAGGCTCCTATACTTAGACATAGGAGGAAACCTTACATTTTATTTATTTATTTTTTTATTTATTTTTATAGTATCTGTTTTCATTAATATCTTTAATTATTATTGATGTAACTATTGCAGGTTTTGGTGAATAAGACTTTACTTTGGTCTGAGGTTTGCTCCATCAGGTTACATTTATTTATTTATTTTATATTTTTTATCACTTTTTTATTTTATAAAATTAATCTTTTCATAACAATGCGTACTTGGTTGTATATCTCATTGTATAACACTGCCATATGTAAAGCTGATTATCTTTAATAGGCAGACATCATGTAAGGCTTCCTTTGTTGTTTTAATGGATACCAGTGACATATTGTCTTGTAAACTAGTTGTAAAGACTTAAGAAGCCTAATCTTGCTTATACTCAACCAGTTGTAACTGATCGTTTCAACTGTATTTAGCTGAGTTGTTGATTGAGCTAGTAGTATCTTGGAAACGTGGACTATCTTTTACATTCTGGTTGTTGTAAAGCTAGTTTTTGTCAAGACCCCTAAACACTGAGTTCATTTAAATTTTTTTGTTTGTTCATATAAATTTTGAGTTGTACACAGATAGAGTCAAGTAAATTTTAAATTATACACAAATAGAAGTTACAAAATTTATACAACAGCTACAAATTTTGTAATGGGCTGCCAGGAGTTTTATGATGGGAAGATTACAGAGTTTATTAGGTCTCAAATTGTTAGTACTGCTCAGTATATTTGTAATGCTTTGCCTTCGGTCAATCATTATGCTGATAACCATTGAAAATGATGTTGAATTTGTCAATCTATACAAATTATGTATCTCTGAAGTCTGAGATTGGAAATGTATTTTTATGTTATATGTATAAAGCTGTGTGTTGAAATGGGAAACTAGATTGTGGTTTGTGAATGAAAATTTTGGAAAATTAAAGTCACATTGATGTTATAGAGGAATAATTGTGAGGGAACTGGTGGGATTGACAATGGCCATGTGAGTGGTGGGGTATGTGAATTTCAAGGGAAATGATAATTTAAAATTGGGAGGGGAGGTGAGAGCAAATGCAGTTTAATGGTTCATATAAATTTATTTAGATGGGTAGCTAGTGGGCAGACAATAAAAGAAAAACCTTGTTTTCTTTATTTTAGTAATAATGGTCAGAAATCATGTTTTAGCAATTTTTGGCATATGAAGAGTGATCAATATTTGAATTCATATATTTTGTATTTATTGTTGTTTTTCACTAACATGTTTTAGCAATGTTTATATATTTGAAGGAGTCGTTTTCCATAAAATTGTAGTCGCTGCTAATATAATGATTTCTTTTGGCCAGTTTATGAGTGAAAGTGGAATTGAAAATGCTTCGAGATCTCGTGTGTGCACTTCTTTACATTAAAATATTTAGGTGAATAGTACTTTATTAATTTTTTCTTTATAAATCATATTTCTAATTTATTATTGATATATATTTTCCCTATTATAGTCTCAACATGGAAGTGTTCTAACTTCAAATAAAAATGAACTTGAGGATGCGAAATGTCAAATCCTGCATTGGTTTCCAAAAGATAATAAGGATATTATTATTGTTGAAGGGATAATTTCATCAATAGATCATTCGCCTTAATAAATAGAATACCACTTGGAAGAGGCTGTTGGAGAGTTTGGATAGATATCGTTCATCAAGATACAAGACTATATAGACTAATCAATAACTTTGAGACATTGAGTCAAACCATTGGATCTACAGTTGCATGGCACAAAGAATGCATCAAATTAATGTAAAATGGTAGGTGCCTAAGTTTTGGTTAACATTAAAGATAAAAATGTAAGAATTTTCTTTAGTTAACATAGTTTGATATTATTACTCGAATGGTAGATATGAGAGTGGTTGAAAGATTCATCAAACGATTGGTCTATAGCAATGTGAAATGTGAGTTTCCAAAGGGCCTATAGAAATAAAAAATTCATGTTGTCGAATAGATATTTAGTAACTCAAAGTTCATGTTGCCTAAGTGTAACGTTCGTCCCTAGCCCCCCGCCCCCGGATGAGCTGAGGCGCGGTGGCAGAGCGCCACATCATTACTTAACCGGTCTTAAAAGTTGACCACTAGCCCCACAGACCACCATCATGCTTTTCAACATGCTTTGTCCTCACTTGCATGCTTTCCGGAAAAACTTCCCGGAAGGTCATCCATCCCAAGATTGTTCCAAGCCAAGCACGTTTAACTTTGGAGTTCTCAAGTTTTGGGCTCCCGAAAAATAATATGCACATTAGTGATATGGGTAGTGATGTCTTAAATCCCGTATAAGAGAATTTTCTTGAGCAAGTGTACGCTATCAAGTAATATAGAGAACTTTAATAGTTCAGGTATCGAATCCACAGAGACTACGCAAATTAAATTCAATTTATAAACTCCCTACTAATTAGACGTACAAATCTTTAAGATATGAAAGCCAATATCAACTAAATGATTCAACAATCAATAACGAGAAATCCTAGTTCTACAATTCACCTACCGTGAACTCTAAGCACACTCGTGATAATGGATGTCTATCTATTCTCTAGGTTCATATGTATTCCCAAGTTCTTCCAAATCCTAGAAACCTATCAATTTAATCAATCCCATATTCCTATGCAAACCAATTAAATTACTGCATTAACTACCCTATCATCGAATATATATCTCTCAAACCCTATCCCTAGGCATTCAATTGATTTATTCTTGAAACCCTAAATCTGATCTATAACTTTCTTCCAAACAATTATAGATAATAGAACAAGATAAAGATTGCCAATCAATCATCAAGCATTACGAACAAGCATCAAGAAAATCAATATCAATATCATTAATCACAAAGTGTATCTCAAAGGTTCATGGGTGGCCTTATCGCAAACCAGAGAACATACTAAGTTACACATTATAATTGTAGAAAGAATTCACTTGTAGTTTTCTTCTGTAATCTCTTCAGATGAAATTGTAGATTTTCTGTGTGTTCCCCTTTTTCGCCCGTCGGTCTCTTGATACCCCTTTTTGGTCAGTTGAACCCCTTTTATCATCCTTCAAATTTTAAGACAAACCCGCCCTCAAGATAGGTGTAAAATCCCAAGATTTCCCTTCACGTTGGTGTCGATCGTCGGCAACTTAAGTTTACTTGCTGGCAGCGGGCGTTGGCGATGAACGACTATCGAGAGCACCGTTTTCGTCCGCCAGCAATTGCTTCTCTTCTCGCTTGCAGCGGATACAGGCAACGGATAAGGCCCTAGAGCTCCGCTTTTGTTTGCTACTTTGAGACCCGGAATTCAACTTCTCTCGCTCAGTTTTCACTCTGGTTTATTCTTGATACTTTACTAGAGTCCACCATATCCTTTTATGCTCCCATGCACTCCAAAATGCCTATCGGACTCAAAACCTGAAATCACTCGTAACAACATTAGTTTCTCCAGAAAAGCTCTCGAATTCATCGCAAAAGTCTAAGTTTTACCGGAGGAAAGTATGCTAAGTTGCAGACTTATCAGGTAGCAATTCAATTTCTTTTAACACTGTCTCAATATGGTTGTTACAATCCACCCCTCTTAGGATATAACATCCTCATTGTGGTTAGCCCACATCATTCCCAGAATCTTTACCCCCGCTCGACAGATGCCCTGGGCTCTTCCATCCAGAAGCGCACTCGCAGTCACAGGTTTTCTTTGATACCATTTGTAACATTCGGCCCCCGCCCCTGGATGACCCGAGGTGCGGTGGCAGGGTGCCACGTCATTACTTGACCGGTCTTAAAAGCTGACCACTAGCTTTATAAACCACCATAACGCTTTTCAGCATGTTTTGTCCTGGCATGCTTTTCGGAAAAACTTTCCTGAAGGTCACCCATCCCAAGATTGTTCCAAGTCAAGCACACTTAACTTTGGAGTTTTCAAGTTCTGGGCTCCCGAAAAAAAATGTGTACATTGGTGATATGAATAGCAATTCAATTTCTTTTAATCCTGTCTCAATATGGGCTGTTACATAAAGAGCTCTATAGCAACCTGAAATTCATGTTGCTAAAGAGGTATATAGCAATATGAAATTCACATTGATAATGAGATTTGTAGCAATGGAAAATTCATGTTGCTAAAGAGGGTCTATGGCAACACAAAATTCATGTTTTACTAGATACCAATAACAACATGAATTCCATGTTATCATTTCTAATACCCCTAAGACAACAAGGCTTTCATCAACATGCTCATTCATGTTGCCAAAAGATATGATAACATTAAAATGACATTGTCGTACATATGTTTTATTGTAGTGACACTTTCGTGTGGAGGAATATACTTTTAGAGTTAATCATTAAGGCATGCCTTTACTCCCACCACTATGTTAGACGAGAATTATTCATATACTTTTCATTTCTATTTATTCAATCATTTAAATATTTATCACCATTTATCTTACATATGTATTCATATGATATCAAATACATGTTCTTTAACATTTAGAAGGGCCAATGGCAATAACAATGTCTTTTCACTATTTTCCTTCATTTCATTTCTTTTAGGCATGGACCATTACACAATTAAAATTACAACACTCATGTTCACTATGAAATCACATTTGTATCATTTATACAATATCACATTTAAATAATTCATATGATCATTTTCATATCATTTATCACCATAACCATGCCAAGCAACATGTAAGGGTCATAAAACCTCTTATAGGTATATTAATGCATCACAACCTATAAGAGTTAATATTCCCAACATTTATGCTATCATTTATTACATATCAAATATTATGTAATTAATCCGATTAATGCAACACAACCATCAAACAATAACAAACACCATGTAGAGTTAAAAACGAAAATATGAACCTCACTTTCATCGATCCATAAGTTAGAATCCTGCTCCACGTGGGTTCCTACTAGTTTTTAGCCTACTCAACCATACCACAAGCATCACAATACCATACTAACACCATTACACACTCAAATAAGGATAATATCAACTAATGAGATTAAGGTTTTCCAAAAAGGCTAGAACCAACCCAAAAGCTTCCACCAACATCCTAGGATCATTTATCTAGCATTTATTTAACTCAAGAATATCAAAACCAAAATTGATAAAATTCTAGGGTTTAGAAAATATCTCCATGAATTAGGGATGAAGGTGAAGCTTTCAAGCTCCTACCACACTTTTAAAAGCTTCATTGGATGAAGAAAAAAAAATCCATTTGGTGATGATTTTTGGTATGAGAAATAAGAGATAAAGGAGAAGAGAAATGATAGGGGTGAGAAATGGAGGAATTGGTTTAGGAGGAGAAATGAGGGTGAGGGAGAGAGAAGAGAAGAGAAGAGTGTGTGAGGTTAGTGGAGTGTGTAGTGGGCCCCACTCAAATTCTATGATGGGCTTAAATGGGTTTGGCCCTATTTCTCACAATTGGGCCTAATTCCAATTAAGTCCAACCCGAATTCCACCACTCCCGTCAATAATTAATTCCGCTCACTTTCGATGTTTTAAAATAGTTACATTCAATTAAAATATCATTTTTCTCATTCAAAATCCATTTTCAAAATTTAAATCCAATTTTGCTTCAAAAGCCTGATTTCGGTTCCAAAACTTAATTTCGAACAAAAATCACATTTCCAAAATAAAGGCTATTTTTTGGAATTTAAATCATCACTCAAATCTTATAAAACATATTCGGTAATGAAAATCCATTTTTGGATTGAAACAATTATTTCAAATTGAAATATCAATTTCGATCCTAAGCTTCAATTTTTGAGTTTAAAATTTTCTAATTTCATAATTGTCCTAAATAGTATTTTCGAATTATTTCAAGTTGAAATTTTTGAAAATAAAATATATAAAAATTACAAATTGATCCAAATTTATAGGCTCAATTTGTGGATGTTACATTTGAAAATCAAGAGAGAAATTCTTGAGGGAAGGATGGAGTGTAGACACTGGTGGAGGCACTTTAAGTACTGTGGTGTCAGCTAACACCACAACTTTTTCAAAAAAGTATTTTTATATTATCATTTTAATTTTATTAAGAAAAAATATATATATATATATTATATAAAAATAAAAATATATGACACCACTAATGCTGATGTTTTTAATTCTTTTATATTTTTATACTAATAAAATTTATTTATTTTATTCAATCTCATTACACCTTAATCACATCATATTATTTATTTAACTTTTTAAATTTCTCTAACACATATCTTCACAGCTTTCTCTTTCCATTCAACTTCCTCCAACACACTTCACCTTTTTCCCTTTCCACTTGACTTCCTCCATTATACTTTAACCTTCTCCATTAAACTTCTCATTTGCTTACATTCAACTCTTTTTTTCCCTCCATTTGAACTCTTTTCAACTCAAAATATCACCATTGGTAAGTTTATCCTCTTTCTCTTCTTTTATTATTATTTTTTTAAATTTAATTTTTAAGTTAATAATTAAATTATTAATTAATTATATTTCTTTATAAATTGTATTGATAGTTTCTTTACTACAAACTTGAGGCATGATGTTGTTGATATTTGGTTGAGTGCTTTATGTGAAGTTTTCAAATGCTATTAACTTGTTAGTGTAATTTGAGAGATATGATTAGGAGAGACTATAATAATTTTACAAGAAATTTGTGATTACTATAATGGTTATAAGTAATTTGTATGTAACTAGAGTTATGTTACTTGTTATTTGCTTTAAGATTTTGATTAAACTCAATTGCTTTACTAATTTAACTACAATTGTTTTTAGCTTCGACATGGAAAACTATTGCAAGATGTGGGCTAAGGCTGCAAAATTAAACTATTCTACATCTTCATCACATAATCCACATTATAATCAAGAAAACAACAAAGGAGCTGAGACCCTTAGAGATGAGACAAATGTTAACACTTCATTTTTGTCTAAAAGATGTGGGGTTGATTTAGCTTCTCTTCCAGATGATCCAGGAGAAAGGAAACCAATTTCACATTATCATGTAAATGACCGCGATGAGGTGCGAAGAATATATATTCATAAAGGTCCGTATCAACCTCGAAAACATGATTTTCCTTATACTGAAATTATTGGATTTAAGCGTCGTTTTATTCCTTCATGGTTTGATTCATTTGCTGGTTAGTTGGAATATAACATAAAAGAAGATGCTGCATTTTGCTTATGTTGTTACTTATTTAAGAATGAGACATTAGACCATGGTGGGGGAGATGTATTTTCTAGTAAAGGGTTTAGGGGATGGAACAAAAAGGAAATATTTGAAATACATGTTGGTGGACCTTCAAGTGTTCATAATCAATGCTTTAAGAAGTATGAGGATCTTATGTTGCAAAAATAATCTATTTGATTTGTTTTTGAAAAGAAAACTAAACAAGATAAGATTGATTATCGAACTCGTTTGAATGCGTCAATTGATATTGCAAGATTGCTTTTAGTTTGTGGCTTACCATTTCAAGGTCATGATGAAGGTGAATCCTCAAGAAGGAAAAGGAATTTTCTACTTTTTTGAAATGGTATGCAGAATGTGTTGATAGTATTGGAGATTGTGTCTTGAAAAATTCTCTTAAAAATTTACAGTTGACTTCTCCAGAGATCCTAAAAGATATTGTGAATACATGTGCGAAAGAAAAAATTAAAACTATCATTCAAGACATTCAAGATGAGTATTTTGCTATATTGGTTGATGAGTCTCGAGATGTATCTCACAAGGAGCAAATGGCTCTTGCATTAAGATATGTTGACAAAAAAGGATTTGTGATGGAGAGACTTATAGGTATTGTTCATGTTACTCAAATTTCTGCTTTGTCACTTAAGGAAGCTATTTATTCTTTACTTTCTCAAAATTCATTGATTCCATGTTAAATACGAGGTCAAGGTTATGATGGAGCTAGTAATATGCAAGGACATTTAAGTGGTTTGAAAAACTTTGATCATGAAAGATTCAAAGGCAGCACATTGTATTCATCGTTTTGCTCATCAACTTCAACTTATGCTAGTAGCTATTGCGAAAAACCATGATGATGTTGAGTGGCTCTTTGAATTGATCTCAATTGTATTGAATATAATTGAAGCTTCATTTAAGTATAGAGATATACTTTGAGAAAAACAAGCAGAAAAAATTCAAGCGGCAGTACAAATGGGTGAATTTGAGACTGGTCGAGGTTTGAATCAAGAACTCGGACAAAAAAGAGTAGGTGATACTAAATGAGGATCTCATTTTAAATCACTTGAATATGCTTGTTATGTTTCCTTCTGTTATTTATGTGATTGATGCTATTGCAAGTGATGGTTTGAAGTCACTTGATCGAATTAAAGCACAAGGGCTTTTAGATGCTTTACAATCATTTGAATATTTGATGAATGAGGTACTTGGGTCACTAATGAGTTGAATATTTCTCTGAAAAAAAAAAGATTAAGATATTGTTAATGCTATGTCGCTTCTTGAGACAACTAAAAAAAGATTGCAAAAGATGAGAGATAATGTCTATTGTTGAAGTCACTATATTGAATGTTCGAGGAAAATTTTGGTTCTTTGAAGCAAGATATTTTGGTTCTTGAGATGATTCGAGGAAAATCTAAGTGTAGAGTTTCTGAAGTAACAAATGAGCATTATTATTGAGTGGAGGTGTTATATACAGTTGTGGATATGCAACTTCAAGAGCTGAATAGTCGTTTTAATGAGGTGAGTACTGATTTGCTTCTTGGAATGGCTTGCTTAAATCCAATTAATTCTTTCTCTCAATTTGACAAAAGTAAGGTGTTGCATATGGCTCGCCTATATCCTAATGATTTTGACGGAGAGAATAGTATTGAGGAACTTAGTTCTTAACTTGACAATTTCATTCAAAATATTCCAAATGATCCGCGGTTTTCTAATATCCATGGAATTGGTGACCTTGCTAAGAAGTTGGTTGAAACAAAAAAGCATTTTATTTTTCCTCGAGTGTTTTTGTTATTAAAGTTGGCGTTGATTTTACCTGTCGCTACTGCAACGGTAGAAAGGGCTTTCTCTGCCATGAAGTACATTAAATCCGATTTGCGAAATCGAATGGGTGATGAATTATTGAATGATTATTTAATCTCTTATGTTGAGGATGATGTATTTGAGAGTATTAACAATGATATCATCCAACGTTTTCATAATATGAAAACTCGCATGATTATTTAATCTCTTATGTTGAGGATGATGTATTTGAGAGTATTAACAATGATGATATCATCCAACGTTTTCATAATATGAAAACTCGCAGGGGACAATTATAGTTATTTTTTTTACTTTATATATGAATTAAATTATTTACTTTATATATGAATTAAATTATTTTTACACCACTTGATTAAGATCCTAACTCTGCCGCCTAGCTCCGCCGCCGAGTGTAGAAGGTGAGACTTGATAATGGTATCTGTTAATGACGGGGTTGAGGTTTTTTACTTGTTTGTATTTTTGGGAGGAGAGGGATAGAAAAAGGGTTTTAGTGTGTGACGGGTTTACGTATGTGTGTGTGAGGGTTTATGGGTGGCTGGTTTTGTATTAATGGGGTTTGGGCCCAATTAGTACTCTTACCCTAAACAATTTCCATCACCCTCGATTTTAAAAATATATTTCTCACTTTAAAAATGGTTCACACCACTTGGCCACTCAATTAAATTTTAAAGCTCTATTTTTTTTTTCAAAAGCTCCAATTTTCGGTTAAACTTTCAATTTAAAAAAAGGTTTCGAAAACACTTGAATTAGGCCACTTTAACCTTATGCTTCCATTTTATAGTCTCCAATTATCATTTTACCTCTAAAATGAATTTTCATGTTATTTCTACTTAAAATTTTGAAAATTCGAACTTTGACAAAAAGTTAAAACTAAGTCTAAATACAAAAAAATTCTAGATCCAAAATTAGGACATCACAGATTGACCTGATTCGCATGAAGAGATATAAATGTACTGAACGACATGATTTTTGGGATTATTTAAATGATAGAATAAGATAACGAAAAATTACTTTTAATTATTATTATTATTTCATCTCTTTGAAGTAAACTTGTCAGTATAGTTATTTATTCTTTATCAGAATTTTGTTCGTCTTCTTTTTATAATAATTTTTATAATTATATTTTGGAAACAGAATATCATAACCTTCTAAGTAATTTTAAAAAAATAGAATAAATTTTATTTAAGGATATTACTCTATAGCAAGTCTATGTAAATTTTTATTTATTAATCTTTTTATTATTTTATTAATTTTATTAGTTGACTTTGTGTTAACAGCGAGTTCCTATTTACTCGCAAGTCTGTCTAGTTATTTTTTACTATTTATAAATTTTCACAAATTGAAATGTTAGCAAATCTGTTATATTTGTCTCACTCCTACATACCCTAAGCACTCAACTAAGGTCATTTTTAGAGAGCATAATACCATGAAAGGATAAACCATTAAAATACGTATTATGTAATTCACAAATTGTCAAGTTGAGTTTAGAAGTTTCTAAACTAATTTGAAAAGATTTAATTCTTTAAAATGCATCTTCAGGATGACTTTAATCACGATTTAAGTTCCTACTTAAATAATCTACCGATCTAGCTTAATTTCTTACTCTCTATTTTAACAAATCATCAAGGTTTCAATCTTGTACTTTTATTCTATTATTTAACTTTTAGTTTATAATTCACTTAGTGCCAACAAATACCATACCATACCGATATTCTTAAATTTCTTGCGGATGCTATATATATTTATCATATAATAACTTAATAAATTAGTTAGTTTAAATTGGTTTTCCGTCATCCAGCCACTCATTTTTCAGCTCGAATCCGACTTGTAGTTCTAAACAGCTGCCATGTACACCATTAAAAAAAAAAAAAAAACAGAAAAATTATGATAAAAGTCAATTGAACCGTAAGTTATATTCCAGTGCTCGTCTAAACTAACCCCATACCCTCCGAATTAATTTGAAGAATAAAATTTCTACCTAGGATTATTTATATTGGGTAGTCAACAAACTTTAGAGCTGTAGTATTAATTTATGACAACAATAAAAATTCAAACAAGTCATTCAAGTCCAATTGCCTTTTCTGTAATTCAAATAGTTATCTATTCGCAAACAAAGTCATAGCCCACATTTATCACTACTCTACTTGCTAAATTACTAATTGCAACTAAACAATTCGTCAATCATATGGATGCATAGCATTTAACGGAAAACGTCTCCTACCCTCTTTTTATTTATTTATTCATTTTTTTTTTATTTAATAACATACAGCATTGCACGTCTTTCTTCTATATCTTAAAATATAGTCCCTTTTGGTTGAAAATATTGGTTCGAGCGAAGAAAATGTTTATAGAATGGAGGCAAGATGGTTGGGAAAACACGGCTAGCTCTGATATTACTTGTTGAACAAATCGGTGATTCATTGCAGTGGAGACGAGTATGGGTAACCATAAAGTAAAACAACATACACAAAGCAAGAAATAGAGATAGAAAATAAGACACAAGGTGTTTACGTGGAAATCCAAAATGGGAAAAAACCACGGCCGTCAGGACGACGAGAGACTAATTCACTATGTAACAATAAAGTAACAGTTACAACCAGAATATCACTCTCTCACTCCCCAACCCAATTACATTGGTCACAATCTCACATACAAGCTCTCCTCATATGGCTCTCCTCATATGGCTCTCCTCATATGGCTCTCACAGGATAACAAGACTCGATCCTAGAACTCAAGATCTCCATGGTCTCCATGGTTCCCAGGCCCTCATCGGGCACCTCCCAAATCTAACCAACTAGATTTATATTGTTCTCTCAGGATATCTAATAATAGATACAAGCACCATAGTTATAGCATTAGATTACTTAGTAGTCCTAAATCATTAAGAAAACCTTTTCCTATTTAGGATTCTCAAGGATCTCTTTCCTAATTAGAATCTCACATTAGGAACTACCATTCCTAATCAAATATGAAACTTCCAAAACAGTTTTCGAGTCTTTTCCAAATAAGCAACCAATTATAAATATCGGAATATACCCGAATTCTCGGCACAATCCTAACAAGATGAAGTCAGATTACATGCTTCACGCCTCCCATATTATTTGCATGTAATATTTTAAAGTATTACCTTCGGATCTTTGTGTCACTTATCACGCCAGTCATTCCAATTAAAATGATTGACTAGTTCACATTTTTTTTCAATTAAATAGATGTAAAAATCTAATATGTAGTTGGCCACCACCATGAATAAAAATCATTAATAATGTTAAACAGATGAGTCATACACCACGTGAAGCGTAGATCCAACGCACACAGCAATAAACTAGTATTAGATCCTCTTTAATGGTGCCCTCAACCTCATTATTTATCTATTAGTGAAAGGGTATTTAAATAGTAATATGAAGATAAGTAGTGCTGCTGATGCTGTGGGAGAATATTACTTGATGCTTTTCTCTGCTTCCGTAAACAACAGTATTAAGAGGATTTGGATTTTAGCTTGGTTAAGGGGTAATAATATATAATACAAATTTCTCTCATTTTGATGACTAATTGAATTATATTAGTTTATTCTGGATATTTCTGCTTAAATTGGTAGAAAAAGGGCAGTACGATTTCAAGGAGAGGTGTGTCACATGCAAAATTAAAATATGGCTTTGTATAAGCTACCTTTGATAACTGAACCCATTTGGAGATCCAGGGTAAAAATGGAAACTGAGGAGATGTGGAATGGAAAATTATTGCTTAAATTTGTTGGGCTGGTTCTCTCCATTTCATGCCCAAATCTAAATTTTTGGATCTTTTTTAACACTTGAAGGCCCAGTTTTATTTTATTAATTTAATTTTGATTTAAGGAGATATAAAAAGAAAAATTACATGGACATATAATGGATTTTCCGATTTTGACAACTGAAAATAAGTTTTTATATTTTGACAAAAAGATGCATTTGTTGTTAACCTTGGGGTGGATATCCACTTATAGTGCATGCAAGTAAGATGTACATGCAAATTGACATGTGCAAGCTTATGTACAAAAAATATATATATATATATATATGTTGGGGTTTCCGCAGCTTTGTGTACTAAGATAGCTAATCAAGCAGCAGCAATAATCAACCAACACAATAAGAATCTGAGCAGCAATAGAGCAGCGAAAAATATAAAATGAGACAGCGAGATTTTTAACGTGGAAAACTCTTCGATGTGAAGAGAAAAACCACGGGACCTAGTCCAGTAAAACTCCTCCACTAATATGAATTAATGGGTACACAAATCCTTCTCTAGATCTACTAGAGGTACAAACTCAACCAATAAACACAACAACTTTAGCTTCGCAAAGCTAGTAATACAACATCATCATCATCCCAAAGATGGTAAACAACTAAGATACAAGAGAGTGAAAGAGCAAACCAAAAGGCGGAACACGAAACCGAAGACCCTTCTACAATCGCAAGTGACCGGTTGTAGAGTATGATGAGATTGATGAAGACTCGAACAACACCACTTCTCACCTCTTCTTCTTCACTTGAACTCACTCTTGTGTTTTTCTCAAAATCTCTCACTCACACTTGTTCTTGTTCTCTCGCACAGACACGCACAAAAAATGACTTGTGTCTCTCTATAATGTTCTAAGCTCTCTCTTGCTTCTAACACCTTTTAACTTCTCAAGTACACTAACTTGAAACACACAATTTGGTCCCACCCCACATAAGTGGGATATTGGTCCCACCACGAAAGTGGGATACCACAACAAATCTCCCCCTCACACTAAGTGGTGGGAATTGCCATACCAGTAACTCCCCTACAAGCGACCAGTTTTTCCTTCACCAAATTCTTCGTCATCATATCCGAGCCATTCTCACTAGTATGAATCTTCTCCAATTCAAACAACTTTGATTCTAGTGCTTCTCGGATCCAATGGAATCTTCTTGAAATGTGCTTAGTGCGAGAATGATAAGCAGCATTCTTGGCAAGGTGGATGGCACTTTGACTATCACAATATAGGATATATTTCTCCTATTTCAAACCCAATTCTGACAAAAAATTCATCATCCATGATAACTCCTTACCAGCTTCAACTACTGCAATATACTCTGCCTCAATAGTGGATAAGGCAACACACTTCTGCAACCTTGACTGCCATGACACAGCTCCCCCTGCAAATGTAATCAGATAACCTGAAGTAGACTTTGAGGAGTCTACATCCCCTGACATATCTGAATCTGTATAACCAACTAACTCAGGTTGTTTTGTGCCAAAACAAAGACAGACACGTGAAGTACCTCTTAAATATCTAAAAATCCATTTCACAGCTGCCCAATGCTCTTTTTCAGGATTAGACATAAACCGGCTGACAACCCCAACTGCATGAGCTATGTCTGGCCTTGTACACACCATGGAATACATTAAACTCCCAACAGCGGATGCATATGGTACTCTCTTCATCTCTTCTTTCTCCTTCTCACTTGTGGGACATTGTGCAGAACTCAACTTCATATGACTTGGAAGTGGAGAACTAACAGATTTGGCTTTGTCATGATGGAACCTCTTAAGCACCTTCTCAATATATCTCTCCTGCGATAGCCACAACTTCTTATTTTTCCTATCACGAGATATATGCATACCAAGGATCTGCTTTGCTGGACCAAGATCCTTCATTGCGAAACATTTACTCAAGGAACTCTTCAAACCTGCAATCTTCTTAACATCATGACCAATAATCAGCATATCATCCACATATAATAGAAGGATGAGAAAATCCCCCTCAGAATAATTCTTCACGGGTGATCTTTGTTTTTGGAATTTATGATCAATCATAAATGTCTCAAATTTCTTGTACCACTGCCGGGGTGCTTGTTTTAGCCCATATAAGCTCTCTTCAAATGACAAACAAGCTTATCTTTTCCTTTAACCTGAAAACCCTCAGGTTGTTCCATATATATCTCCTCCTCTAAATCACCATGTAGGAATGCCGTTTTTACATCAAGTTGTTCCACTTCCAAGTCTAAACTTGCATCCAAACCAAGAACAACTCGAATGGAGGACATCTTCACAACTGGGGAAAAAATCTCATCAAAATCAATCCCCTTCTTCTGGTTAAAACCCTTCACAACCAGCCTTGCCTTGTACCTTGGTTGTGGTCTATTCTCTTCTGTCTTCAATCTGAACACCCATTTATTCTTCAAAGTTCTTTTGCCTTTAGGTAGTTCAGTGAGCTCAAATGTATGATTCTCATAGAGAGAATTCATTTCCTCCTGCATAGCATTGTACCATTCCTTTTTATGTTCATGAGACATAGCCTCTTCAAAACTCTCTGGCTCACCTCCATCAGTCAACATCACATACTCATTTGTTGAGTATCTAGTAGAAGGTTGTCTCACTCTAGTGGATCTTCTCAAATGAGGTTCTGGCTCTGGCTCTGGCTCTGCAGGAACTTCTTCACCATGTGGTGGCTCATTACCATCATCATTTTCATCATTCAAATCCACATCAACAGCTTCTTGATCATTTTCCCTGTTTTCACCATGATCTGCACGAGGGAACACGATTGGATTTGAGCTAGTATCTGTACTTGTAAATGAGTTTGATCTCTCAGGTTGACAATCATCAATTGTTTGATCTTCAAAAATACAACATCTCTGCTTCGAAGAACTTTTCTGTCAACTAGATCCCATAGTCTATACCCAAACTCATTCTCTGAATAACCAAGAAAAATGCATTGTTTTGTCTTACTATCAAGCTTGGCTCTTTCGTCCTTAGGAATGTGAACGAAAGCTCTACACCCAAATACCTTCAAATACTTGTAAGACACATCTCTTCCAGTCCAGACTCTCTGAGGAATGTCACCATTTAGAGGAACTGATGGAGACATATTAATTAAGTGGACTGCAGTCATCACAGCTTCACCCCAAAATGACTTCTTTAATTTTTCATGAGAGAGCATACAACGAACCCTTTCTTCAATTGTTCTATTCATCCTCTCTGCAACACCATTCAGCTGTGGAGTCTTTGGTACTGTCTTCTCAAGTTTAATACCATGAGTTTTACAATACTCTTCAAAAGGCCCTCTATACTCTCCGCCATTATCTGCACGGACACACTTGAGTTTTTCTGCCTGTTTCCCTCTCAACTCTGGCATGAAACTCCTTAAAAGTAGCTAAGACCTGATCTTTGGTTTTCAACAAGAAAGCAAACACTTTTCTGGAATGGTCATCAATATAAGTAACAAAATAGGCAGCACCACCAAGTGACTTCTCGGACATAGAGCAAACATCAGTATGAACCAAATCAATTAAATTACTTCTCCTAGATGGAGGATAGGAATGAAATGCAGCTCTACGTTGTTTTCCAGCTAAACAATCAACACAAGGTTCTAGAGACGTACCTCTAACATCAGGAAGGAAGTCCTTTCTAGCAAGAATTTGCATCCCTTTCTCAGACATGTGACCAAGTCTCTTGTGCCATAGCTCACATGATGCAGCTAGAGCAATATTCACCTCTTCTTTGCATAACTTCGCTTGCATCATATATAGGGATCTCTGCTTCTTGCCACGGGCCAATATCAAATTTCCGTTGGTGAGCTTCCATTTTCCATCACCAAAGTAATTTGTATAACCAACATCATCAAGTGATCCAGCAGACAATAAATTCAATCTAATGTCAGGAACATGTCTGACATTTCTAAGTACTAACTTGCAACCAGTAGAAGTCTCCAAACACACTGTGCCAATGCCTACAACTTTGCTTGAACCATCATTTCCCATCTTCACATAGCCATAATCACCACTAGTGTAGGAAGTAAAATACTCAACATGTGGAGTAAGGTGATATGAAGCACCAGAATCTATCACCCAACTGCAGTCATCACATGCCAAGCTCAGGCAACCATCATCACATACCAAGAACACATCATTACTGGTTACAATTGCAGTAGTGTTTGTCTCTGCTGAATTTTGCTTTGGTTTATCATCTCTCTCTTTTCTTTCAAGAGATTTATCCCTTTTCTGCTTTCTGCAATATCTCTGAATATGACCCTTTTTCTTGCAATAGTGACAGATTATATCACTTCTTGATTTTGATCTCCCCCCGGACTTGTCTCTATTGTTGAAATTTTTGTCTTTGCTTCTTCCTCTACCTTGTCTTTCAACTACATTCACTTCTGACTGACTAGAGGAACCATGATCTTTTCTTCTAGCTTCTTCATTCAACAAGCTAGACTTCACCATCTCCATGTTCAGCCTTCCTTCAGGTGCTGAGTTGCTTAATGACACAACAAGAGTCTCCCAGCTATCTGGCAATGAACTGAGTAACAATAAGGCCTGCAGCTCATCTTCAAGATCTAACTTCATTGCAGCCAATTGATTTACCAAGCCTTGAAAATCATTCATATGCTCAACAACATTTTGACCATCTCTATACTGCAACTTGACAAGACTTCTCATCACAGAGGCTTTATTCAAGGCATTCTTTCGTTCATACATAGACTCCAGTTTCTTCCATAACACATATGCATTTGTGTCATTAGCAACATGTTGTAACACACTCAAATCAACAAACTGTCTAATAGTTCCTACTGCTTTCCGATTCAAAATCTTCCATTCTTGTTCAACTACACCAGTTGGTATATTCTCATTCATAATTGGCTCATACAAATCCTTCACATAGAGAATATCTTCCATGCGAGTCTTCCACACCGAGTAATTTCCAGCATTCAAATTAAACATACCATGTAAGCCATTCTTGTCTTCCATCTTAGATACACAAATAAATAACCAGGCTCTGATACCACTTTTGTTGGGGTTTCCGCAGCTTTGTGTACTAAGATAGCTAATCAAGCAGCAGCAATAATCAACAACACAATAAGAATCTGAGCAGCAATAGAGCAGCGAAAAATATAAAATGAGACAGCGAGATTTTTAACGTGGAAAACTCTTCGATGTGAAGAGAAAAACCACGGGACCTAGTCCAGTAAAACTCCTCCACTAATATGAATTAATGGGTACACAAATCCTTCTCTAGATCTACTAGAGGTACAAACTCAACCAATAAACACAACAACTTTAGCTTCGCAAAGCTAGTAATACAACATCATCATCATCCCAAAGATGGTAAACAACTAAGATACAAGAGAGTGAAAGAGCAAACCAAAAGGCGGAATACGAAACCGAAGACCCTTCTACAATCGCAAGTGACCGGTTGTAGAGTATGATGAGATTGATGAAGACTCGAACAACACCACTTCTCACCTCTTCTTCTTCACTTGAACTCACTCTTGTGTTTTTCTCAAAATCTCTCACTCACACTTGTTCTTGTTCTCTCGCACAGACACGCACAGAAAATGACTTGTGTCTCTCTATAATGTTCTAAGCTCTCTCTTGCTTCTAACACCTTTTAACTTCTCAAGTACACTAACTTGAAACACACAATTTGGTCCCACCCCACATAAGTGGGATATTGGTCCCACCACTAAAGTGGGATACCACAACAATATAGACGCGCAAACATTATGAATATAGTGGCAGATTTGGTGATTGTTTTGTTTTGCTTCTCTTCTACATTTCTTCTTCTTCCTGTTCTTGTTTAGTTAATTATTCAAGATCCATTCAAGATTACCAGGTATTCTCTGATTCGAATTTATTTTCCAATTAGTATTAAACTGTTTTCTTCTACCCCATTTCTCTTTTATTTTTACAACACGTTATCAGCACGAGTATGCTCTCTGGTTGCCATTTAGATGGATCTTCCAGATCAGAAAGTGTTTGGTAATTGTGATTCTGGTTACGAGAAATAATGAGATCTGAAAATTGGGAAATTACGATTATTCACCTGAAGTTGAATAATTGAATTCTGGATATCTGGAAATTTAAAAAAAGTGTTCTTGTTTTGCAGAAAATGAATCGATACAAATTTGAGCCATTGTTGGTTTCTGGAGCAAATTATATGAGATGGTTGAGTGATTGTGAGATAAGGTTGAAATCCAAAAACCTGTACGAGACTTTTGATAAAAATAATGAAACAACTAAGCAGCAAAATAATAAAGCTTTGATTATAATCCGAACCCATCTGAATGATGATTTACAAAATCAGTATATGACTGTCACTGATCCTGCAGATCTGTGGCAATCATTGATTTCTAGATACAATCGCCAAAATGAAATCATCCTGCCTAAAGCACGAGATGAATGGCATAATTTGAGATTCCAAGATTTCAAAAGCGTGAGTGAATACAATTCAGCCATGTATTTGACTGTTGTGAATAAGCTGAAAATGTGAGGGGAAACAAAAAATGACCATAAAATGTTAAATAAGACATTTACCACGTTCCATCCTTTCCAAGCAATTTTACAACAGTAGTATCGGGAAATGAAATTCCAAAAATATGATGATTTGATTAAACATTTGGATATTGCTGAAAAACACAACCAGTTGTTGTTAAAAAATAGTGAAAGACGCCCTGTTGGCACCCAAGCATTCCCAGAAGTGAATGCACATTATAATGAAAATCCAGGTTGTGGTCGTGGTTGTTGTTACCGTGGCCGTGGTCGTGGCTGTGGTCGTGGCCGTAATTCTAAACGTTGGAATGATTATGGAAATGGACGTGGTAATGGCCGAAGTGGTCGAGGATCTGGAAATGGTCAGGGACGTGGCTGTAATAGGGATTATGGATATCCATATCATAATCCAAATGCTCCCCAGAAGTGGAATAATAATAATGCTAGTTCCAGCAAAGGCAAAGAAGTTCTGGAACCACCAAAGTTCAATTGTGGTCCATGTTATAGATTTGGTTCCCCCACTTGTTATTCGAGAACTTGTCACGTTCCCAAACATGTAGTTGAAGCTTATCAGAAGCTGAGGCGTGAACAAGAAAAAGAAAAGAATAACGAAGCAAATATGGCTGATGTTTTTGGCGATGGTGATACTGGTCCTGTCAACATATCAAATCTGGAAACTGCTGATTTCTTAGAAGATCCTGATGGGAAGATAGATCACCTGATTGGTGATGGAACTATTAATTACAAGTGAATGTATTTTCTTGTTTTTGGAATGTAAATAGAATGGAATGTAATTTTAGTTTGATTGTAAATAGTAATGAATATTACATTTCCATTCAATTGATGTTATGTTTCATTTTATTAAAGGTTATGGGTTCGAATAAAGAATTAGTTATACCTGGAGATATATATTTAGCCGATAGCGCTACAACCCATACGATTTTGAGAGATACAAAATATTTTCTGGAATTGATTCCAATTCAAGTTGAAGTGTATAGCATATCAGGTCCAGTAGATCTGATCGAAGGTTCCGGAAGAGCTTCAATTGTGTTACCAAATAACACTAAATTGGAAATCGAAAATGCATTATACTCTCACAAATCTAGAAGAAATTTGCTCAGTTTCAAAGATATAAGAATGAATGGATATCATATTGAAATAGTTGATGAAAAGGGTATTGAATATTTGTGTATTATTTCGAAGAAATCAAGCCAGAAGCTTGTGATTGAAAAGTTGCCTATTTCATCATTTGGATTATATTATACAACCATCAGGCATATTGAAACACATGCTATTGAGAACCAGAAGTTCTCTGATCCTAAAATATTCCAACTTTGGCATGATTGATTTGGGCATCCGGGATCTACAATGATGCGAAGAATAATAGCGAATTCAGAAGGGCATCCACTGAAAAATCATAAAATCGTACTGAATGATAGGGACCTGTGTATCCCATGTTCCCAAGGGAAATTGATAACGAATCCATCGTTTACGAAAGTAGGTTTTGAATCTCCATCATTTTTACAAAGAATTTAAGGAGATATATATGGACCCATTCATCCACCTAGTGGACCTTTTCGCTACTTTGTGGTATTGATAGACGCATCTGCAAGATAGTCCCATGTATGCTTGTTATCCACTCATAATATTGCTTTTGCTAAGTTGTTAGCACAGATTACTCGATTACGAGCTCATTTTCCAGATTACCCTATTAAGAGTATAAGACTTGATAATGCTGGGGAATTTACATCGAAAGCATTTAACTAATACTATCAAGTATCTGGGATTAATGTTGAACATCTAGTGCCGCATGTTCATACCCAAAATGGATTAGCTGAATCATTAATTAAGCGCCTTCAATTAATTGCGCGAACATTGTTAATGCGTTCAAGATTACCGGTAACTGTTTGGGGACATGCTATATTGCATGCTGCTGCATTGATTCATATTTGCCCAATAGCTTATAACCAATATTCCCCATTACAGTTAGTATTTGGGCATCCTCCTAATGTCTCGCACTTGAGGACATTTGGGTGTGCTGTATATGTACCCATTACCCCAACTCAGAGAACAAAAATGGGACCCCAAAGACGTTTAGGAATATATGTGGGTTTTGATTCTCCATCAATTATTAGATATTTGGAACCATTGACAGAAGATTTGTTTACAGCTAGATTCGCTGACTGTCAATTTGATGAAAGTAATTTTCCATCAATTGGAAAAGAAAAGATTTCTCCTGAAGAGAAACTTGAACTAGCATGGAAAGTTCCCACATTAGCGCATATGGATTCAAGTTCTCAACATTGTGAACTCGAAGTTCAAAGGATCCTACATTTACAAATGATAGCTAATCGAATGCCTGATGCATTTAATGATACTTCGAAAATAACCAAGTCTTATATTGAAGTTGCTAATGTACCAGCAAGGGTAAATGTTCCAGAAGGACAATCTCAAAAGACAATAGCAAATGAAACTCCTATCACTCGCCAGAAGCGTGGTAGACCCCCTGGTTCAAAAGATACAGTTCCAAGGAAAAAGAAAAATGATCTGGATCCTAAAATCACATCCAATGAAATCCTAGAAGTTGTTGAGATCTCTGAAAATAATCTCCCTGAAGGAGGAAATAATAAAGAAATATCAGAATCCAAAAACGAAGAAATTTCTGTAAATTTCAATTAGGAATTATGGAATAGGAATGAAATGAAAATTGATGATCTATTTTCCTACACAGTGGCAGTAGATATTTTATATGATGATCATGAGCCACGTAGTATGGAAGAATGCAAGAATAGACATGATTGGAAAAAATAGGAAGAAGCAATCCAGACAGAGTTGAACTCTCTGAATAAATGAAAAGTTTTTGGACCCATAATGAAAACACCAGAAGATGTTCAACCAGTTGGTTACAAATGGGTTTTCGTTCGGAAATGAAATGAAAGAAATGAAATTGTGAGATACAAAACACGTTTGGTTGCTCAAGGTTTATCCCAAAGACCTGGAATTGATTATGATGAGACATATTCCCCTGTAATGGATACTATTACGTTCCGATTTCTAATCAGTCTTGCCATTTCTGAGAAACTAGAAATGTGTCTTATGGATGTAGTTACTGCATATATATATGGATCACTTTATTCTGATATTTACATGAAACTCCCAGAAGGATTTAAACTACCTGAATCATATCGATTAGGATCTCGAAACTTGTATTCCATAAAGTTACAAAAATCCCTGTATGGATTGAAACAATCTGGGAGAATGTGGTATAACCGCCTGAGCGAGTATTTAATAAGAGAAGGATACCAGAATAACACTATATTTCCATGTATCTTCATTAAGAAATCAGGGTCTGGGTTTATGTGGATGATATGAATATCATTGGGACTCATGAAGAGATCAAACAAACTGCTGAGTATTTTAAAAAGGAGTTTTAGATGAAAGATTTGGGAAAAACAAAATATTGTCTTGGTTTAGAAATTGAACATAAATCAAATGGGATATTGATTTATCAGTCAGCATACATTGAAAAGCTTCTGAATAGATTTAGTATGAATAATGCCAATCCATTGAGTACACCTATGGTTGTAAGAACACTTGATCCCAAAAAGGATCCATTTCGACCAAAGGATGATGACGAACAATTACTTGGTCCTGAAGTACCATATCTAAATGCAATAGGTGCTCTGTTATATTTGGCTCGATGTACGAGGCTAGATATCTCGTTTGCTGTGAATTTATTAGCGAGATATAGTTCTGGACCAACCCGTCGTCATTGGAATGGAATCAAACATATTTTACATTACCTGAAGGGTAAGAAAGATTTGAGATTATTTTATACAAATTCTGATAAATTTTTGGGTTTGACTGGTTATGCCGATGCTGGATACCTTTCGGATCCGCATAAAAGATGTTCTCAAATTGGCTATATTTTTACGTATAATGGTACTATGATCTCTTGGAGATCTACAAAATAAACTTTAGTAGCCACGTCCTCGAATCATGCTGAAATTTTGGCATTACATGAAACCGGTCGAGAGTGTATTTGGTTGAGATCAATGATCCAACATATCCAAAATTCTTGTGGTATCTCCCAAACTGCGAAAGGGCCAACTATGATATTTGAAGATAATGCATCGCCCAAGTTCGGGGAGGTTACATCAAAGGAGATCGAACCAAGCACATTTCCCCGAAATTCTTCTACACCCACGAGCTTTCAGAATACTGGTCAAATTGATGTAAAGCAGATCAGATCTTCCAATAATCTCGTCGATCTACTAACGAAATCATTACCGACATCAACGTTTGAAAAGTTGGTTTACGAGATCGGAATGCGAAAGCTCTCTAGATTAGAAAATTAGTTTTATGGGTGGTGTAAACAGGGGGAGAATTTTGTAAAATTGGATTCATCAAACTGTACTCTTTTTCCTTCGTCCATTTTTTATCCCACCGGGTTTTTCTGGCAAGGTTTTAACGAGGGAGTCAATAGGTGGAATCCAAGGGGGAGTGTTGTGAACCTGGAGGTGGATATCCACCTGTAGTGCATGCAAGTAAGATGTACATGCAAATTGACACGTGCAAGCCTATGTACAATATATATATATGTGTGTGTGTGCAAACATTATGAATATAGTGACAATTTGGTGATTATTTTGTTTTGCTTCTCTTCTACATTTCTTCTTCTTTCTTTTCTTGTTTAGTTAATTGTTCAAGATCCATTCAAGATTACCAGGTATTCTCTAATCCGAATTTATTTTCCAGTTAGTATTAAACTATTTTCTTCTACCCCACTTCTCTTTTTATTTTTACAACAGCATTGAGTTTTTAGAATTGTTGTGTGAGGTTTTAACACCATTACGTGATTACTATAACAATATGTTAGTTTTAAAATTTGTTGGTGTTATAACTGATTTGACTCTCTAACTTTGCTACTACAATGCCAACTCACTTTGGCATTATTTTATATGTGTTTTTTCATGTTCATCTATGTGAGTTTATTTATATTATTTTATTATATGTATTTTGATTTTTCTAATATCTTTTTTCATATTATCGTTACCTCTAATGGTCAAAATGAGATGTCTATATATATACTTGCTGTTAGTATAGTTGTTCTTAAGAAATTTGTAAGGTGTAGGTTATAAAATTTTTATTTTTTTCGTTATTCTGCTATGAAAAATCAGTATTTCTTTTATGCCAAACCAAAGTAGCGGTATCAACGAAGGGGTGATAAAGTTCCGAAATCATCAATGTAAATATAATAATAAAGCAACGATTTGTATTTGTGAATCGAACGATAATCCGCAATAGTTGTTTCTCATATGTGCTTAAACTAATCTTATCAAACTATGCAATTATTTTAAATTTTAACAGCCTAGAGATGAAGATTTCAACTTCCAACAGTTTGAAGCTGTTTTGGAATATTCAACTCCACAAACCGTTGGAACATCAAATATTGTAAGGAATTTGTAAATGGTTATCCAACTATGAAGGTTGAAAAAATTGAAGGTAATATCATAAGAATTAAGGAGCAAATCTACTTGCAGAATATATGTATTATAGGATTTACTAATATTCTATTTGTTATAGTCGTTTTTAGTAGGAATAGTTAGGATTGTTAATGTTTAAAAGAAAATGTTTGGATTGCAAGTATTTGCTAAATCTAATAAAATTATACAGCAAGTCTGAAAAACAAGTAAAGAACAACAATGACAATGCAACAAAAAAAAAATAGAGTATACATTGACAATGAGAGAAAAAAAATAAAGCATAGAAAACCAAGCTCCTGATGCCTTAACATACAAACCAAGAGATGAAGACACAAAGCATTATAAACAAAAAACATAGCATAGCTGAGGAAAGCACATCAAGTGTAAACAAATTCAATATCTGACATCTAGTTCAAACAATAAAGGTCCCATTTTAAATCAAACCGCAGCAAACCCAAACCAACAAAATAGCAGTTGAAATCAATACATGTTCCTGACCAAATTATATGTATATTCATGACCAAATTAATAGTAAGGAAAAACAATTACAACTCAAACAATATAATTATGACAAAATTAACAGTAATAAAAACCAACTACAATTCAAATAATAAAGTATCAATTTAAACCAAATCACATCAAAACCAAACATACCATCCCACAATTAAAATCATACGGAATGTATATGTATTCATGACCAAATTTATGCTTACACCATAGACAATTCAAATAACAAACTCAAAAAATTTAAATCAAACCACAACTAACCCAGACAATTAAAGATTAGCTGGTTTCACAAAAATGTATATGTATATATATGAGGAAATTATTGCTTCCAAAAAATCCTATAATATGTATGTGCTCATCGAAAGTATTTCTTCCAAAAACATAGACAATTCAATCTATAATCTCATCATTTTAATCTTGACCATAGTAAACCCAAACATACAAAACAACAACTGATATCAACAATAATGTATTTCCCGCCCTATTTCCTAAATTTATGTGTTCATATATGTAACGTCTGGCCCTTGCCCCCGGATGAGCTGAGACGCAGTGACAGTGTGCCACATTGTCACATAACCAGTCTTGAGGCTAACCACTAGCCCCATAGACCACCATTACGCTTTCCATCATGGTTTGTCCTTACTCGCATGCTTTCTAGACAAACTTCCCAAAAGGTCACCCACCTCAAGATTGCTCAAATTCAAGTATGCTTAACTTTAGAGTTCTCAAGTTTCAGGCTCTCGAAAAATAATGTGCACATGGGTGATATGTGTAGCAATTCAATTTCTTTTAACCTTGTCTCAATATGGGGTGTCACATTGTTTTTCGGAAGCCTAGAACTTGAGAACTCCAAAGTTATGCGTGCTTGACTTAAAGCAATGTTAGGACGGGTAATCTTTCAGGAAGTTGTCCGGAAAGCATACGAGTGAGGACAAAGCATGCAAGAAAGCATATGGTCAGCTTTAAGACAGGTTATGTGACAAGGTGGCACCCTACCACCGCGCCTTGGGTCATCCGGGGGCGGGGGCTAGACATTACAAATGGTATCAGAGCAATCCTACGACTGCGAGCACGCCTGTAGACAAAAGAGTCCAGGGCATTTGTCTAGCGGGGTAAAAATTCCAGGAATAATGTGGGCCAACTACAACGAGGACGTTATATCTTAAGAGGGGTAGATTGTAACACCCCATATTGAGGCAAGGTTAAAAGAAATTAAATTGCTATCCATATCGTCAATATGCACATTATTTTTCGGGAACCCAAAAATTGAGAACTTTAAAGTTAAGCGTGCTTGACTTGGAGCAATCTTGGGATGGGTGACCTTTCAGGAAGTTTGTCCAAAAAGTATGCGAGTGAAGATAAAACATGCTGGAAAGCGTAATGGTGGTTTGTGGGGCTAGTGGTCAGTCTTAAGAGCTGTTATGTTACAAGAAGGTGCCCTCCGTCTGTATCAGCCTACAAAACAACTACTCTAATAATAGCACCAACAAAAATCTGGCCAACTAAAGTTTATCTTAAAATAACTTAGAGCATATCAACATAAATGAAAGCAAAAATACATATAGCATTTGGTAAATATATTTCTTTTAAGGTTATTCTACAGAAATATCTTTTGGGTGTTTAGAGCATATTTCTGCTCACTCCCAAAAAGAGTAAATGTTCGAGCAAATATAGTTATGTATCGACACATATAACACAAAAAAATAGTGTAGTTCATAGTTACCTATACAAACAAAAAGCACCTCAAAAGTAATTCATATATATACACTACAATTTGAGTTAGTACTAGTATGAGTCAGCTACTTGAGTATGTCCATACTCACAAAAATATATGCAAGAGAGAATTCTTCACTTCAAGAAGGATGCCCAATCCATATCCAAACATGCAACTGTCCCCACCAATTATACAATATTAGACCAATCAATGCCATAGCTGTTGTAAAATTCCACTAATCAATACATATTATTCTCTTTCCCTTAACTAATCAATACTGCACACTATTTTGTATATCTAATATGTTTATTGAGTATGATTTCCTTTTCAAAATAAGTCACATATATGGATTTGAATGGCCGCTACTAGGCTGGTAGGAATTAGTTGTGTTGAACATCGAGGCCTTTTGGGTTCACGGTTACGAACATCCTTCTCTAATAGGGGTCACTTGCGTAGAGTGCGTTGCTTTAGCATGACACATTAAACGTCTAGTAACCTCTGCAGTTGATCTCTTTTGCTTTTTTGGTTCCATTATGGGGAAATTTGTAAGATAATCCTAAGCAATTTTTTTTATTTTTTGTTAGGTTGACGTGACTTGTTTTCAGTTTTGCCACCTCTAAATTTACGCTGTCTGTTATTTCCTTCTTGTAGAGGTATAACCGTTGGCCGCGGTCGTTGGATGTACTTTGTATTCCCTTGTAGTCGAATCGATCTCCGGATAGGTCCTCACTCCTTTGTTTTTCATCAGAAGTATTTACAACATATAATGCAATTAAACTAATTAATCACTATTATAAAATGGGGAAGGACATTGTTGAAGCTTCTGTTATAGTTATTACACCAATATAGCCACATCTTCAAACTTATAACATGATAAATTATTAAATATGTTGAAGTTATTTGTAATCAAATATTAACGGAAGGAAACATACATGTTTATGTAGAAATTTACCTTGAATTTGCCTTCTTGAACAAGTTACTACCTCTTGGTCTCCCCACACTGTCCATCACCTGTGGTGCAAATTTATTTGCTTCATTGTAATAATTGAAAATTTAAGCAATCAATTAAATTTATAATAATAACTTACATGCTCAGCAATTTCTTTGTCATAACTTTACTTTGCAGATTTGGGGAAAATGATGCACCATCGGATGTTATGTCTCATTCTCCCGTATCTAGGATAGTATTCTCGACCAATGTGTTTAGGATTTTAGTTCCCTTCTTATGGATCACTTATTCGATTATTCTTCAGTCTTTCAGGTTTTCTTTTATTAATTGGGGGCAAAATAATTTGATATTGAACGGATGGTCAAGATGTCTAGTCAGGAATGGGATGAATGACCTGAGAATATATTTTTAACATTACTGATGTTGTTAGGTATTCAAGTACCCACTGCACAGCATTTCTTCTACTTTTTTTCATGATTGCTACCGCGTATTTGCAATGAATTCTTGAAATTGTTCATTCGTTGCAGTCACATGATCCTATTTGTAAATTTACCAGCTTATATGCTTTTCCTTCCTTCACTTCGAATTCCACATCTGAAGAGCATAGGATAGTGACATACCTCCCTAAATCATGTTATCTTTGAGTCTTTTATTTACATTCGAAGGTATCCTAGCAGCAATAGTTTTTGCAAATTCAAATCTCTTCCTAATCAAATTCATGCATTTCCTCCTCAGATTTTCAAACATTTGAAGTATAGGTTGAGACCAAATCTTGTAACCCCAGTTGTTTGTACATTCAGATATATTGTTTGTCATATGATCGGATTTGACATGGACATCAAAGGCATGCCTTGACCAACGAGATAGTTGTAGCTTGTTCAAGTACTTGTGTGTATTTCCATCGATATTCTATAATATGGACATGGCTTATTCAATTGCTGATATGTAAGATACCTTGGCGGCTGCCCAAATCTGGTCACCTGCAATTTATAAAAGGAGTTATTTATAAAAGTAGTCAAAGAAACATCCAACAATGTAGTAGTATTTTTTAAATAAATTAATTACAATCTTACATCAATGAGATAAATCCATAGCATATACAACATGACTTAATAAATGCACTATTCTACATCCATTTAATAACCCTTTTTTACCATCTACTGAGATAATCAGTGTCATAGATACTAGATAAACATGATTTTCCATATTGCAGATTATTTTTTATAAATATGAAATACAATCCAACAATTAACAGTACGTGAGTCAAAAAAGTAGTTATTCAAAAATAAATAACTCTAACAATATACATGTTCAAGTGGGATTTTAAAAACATTGATTAAATAATCGCACAAGAACACTTATGATACACTGCCAAGTTTATATAATCAAACCATCAATAGCCTAAATCAATACATCTCCAATGTAGTACACTATTTGAACCACGTAAAACATGTAACATCAGTATCTCCAACTTTATTACTGCATTTTCAGTATCTAAAACTTTACTAATTTTTAACAATTAAGTTCCAGTATTAAAAAAATTAATGTTTTATAAACTTATAACTACAGGTTAAGCAAGACATTTACAAATTCGAGCTCCCACTTAAATAGTCTCCAAAATAAACATAATAAATTTCTTCCTTAATAGGCTATTGGGTTCCAATCTGGGACAAGCATCAGATTTGAGAAACATATGTGAACATCAAACTAACATGTTTATCCAATTACATACCTACTAGATAGTCTGGATACTTTCGACAAACGTTTGCTATCACATGACTCACATAGAATCATGTGGCAACATATGGCCACACACTTCTCAAGGCATTTTGAGCTCCTTTTTAGCGATCGCTCATAAACGTTAAGCGATCTACTCTCCATCAGTTGTAAGTTCTTTGTGTAAGATGACTTCACAAATAACACCATAAATAAATAGTAAGGAAAACATAACCAGATAATTTCAAATAAATTACCTATATGTTCTGCCCATACATATAGAAACCATCCCCAACTCTCCTCATTCTCAGACTTAGAAACTCCAAAAGCAATGGAAAAAATACCAAAGTTTCCATCCATTATTGTTGCGCATAAACAAAACACCTTCATGCGGACCATTCAAGTAAATCCATCGATGCCTATGAAGGGTCGACATCCCTCTAGAAACCTAAGCTTCTGGGCTAAGAAACTTAGAAAAATCTCTAGAACCTAGATGAGCATCCACAGCAGGAGCCAAGCATTGTAAAACTATCATATAACCTGGATTTCAGAGTCTCACCATGTCAGCATATTCATACATCCTATTATAACTATCAACATATTCACTTCTACCATTCCTTAATGCATTTCCCATTCTCGATACATTGCTGACCTTCACTCTAAACCTATCCCTCAACTCATGCGCCAGTGTAGTTATCTCTATCCTGGGATTGTTCACAATCAAGCTTCTTAATTTATGTGACGTTTGGCCCCCGCCCCCGATGGCCCGAGGTGCGGTGGCAGGGTACCACGTCATTACATGACCAGTCTTAAGGCTGAGTATAGCCCCACATTCCACCATTACGTTTTACAACATGCTTTGTCCTTGCATGCTTTCCGGAAAAACTTCCCGGAAGGTCACCCATCGCAAGATTGTTCCAAGCCAGGCACGCTTAACTTTGGAGTTCTCAAGTTCTGAGCTCCCGATTTTTCGAGAGCTCAGAACTTGAGAACTCTAAAGTTAAGCGTGCCTGACTTTGAACAATCTTGGGATGGGTGACCTTCCAGTAAGTCTTTCCGAAAAGCATGCGAGTGATGACAAAGCATGCTAGAAAGCATAATGGTGGTCTATAGAACTAGTGGTTAAACTTAAGACCGGTCAAGTAATGACATGACGCCCTACCACCGCGCCTCGGGTTCATCCGGGGGTGGGGGTCGGACGTTATAATTTATAAACTACCCATGGTGCAATTGCCTCGCTATTTTGGTAAAGTTTCTCGAACTCATGAACATCCCAGTAGACCTTAATTTGGGATCCAATTCCTCTTATTGGTGGACTTGCAGTAATCATCCCAGGATATCCAATTATCTTCCAAACTGCCTTGAACCTGCTAGGATAGTTCCTTGTTCTGATAATCTTGAAGCCTTTTTGAATCATAAAGTCCTTCAGTACCCTGCAGAAACAGTCTTTAAATTGGAATAGATGTCTAACCTGCAGCCGAATTAATCTATTATCACAATCATTATACTGACTCCATTCAAACAATCTACCTCATACATGTCGTCATCATCAGAATTGTTTAAGGGAAAAGGCATATTAGGATCTCCATGGTAGAATGCGACATCCTGTAGGTCCACCTCAGATTTTGAAGGAGTCTATACTTGTAGACTACAAGGGTGCCTACCATTCTCTAACCTCAAATGAACTCCCCTGACCGAGATGTGAGTATTAGAAGCTGGTGGTGATTTATCACTCATGTACCACCAATCAGAAATGGGATTTGTCTCACTGTCTTCACCATCTCTGTCAAAATATATATCTGAAGAGTCACTGGCCGAAGAACCATAATAAACTGGGGCAGAATATAAGAGATGACTACCATCTGATATTACTCCACCCTAAAATGCTATAGAGTCAGAAATTGCCTCATTTACCTCATCTACATCACTGACATTCTCAGCAACTTCAACAAAATTTGACCACGAACTAATTTCTACACCATTATGACAAATGCTTATCAGGAACTGCCTCTTCAAGGTTTTCCTCAATGGGGTCCTCCTCTTCTGGGTCTTCCTCCACGGGTTCCTCCTCTTCAGGGTCTTCATCTACAAGGTCATGCTTTTCAATTTCATTCTCTACGTATTCATCCTCTTTAGGGTCTTCTTCTTGAGGTTCAAGATCAGTGTAAACTCTGTCTCCATGTTTTGTCTTTGATTCAAAACCCATAAAGTTAGTACCATCTTTAGCTTAAACTTAATCTCCAGCTTTGGATTGAGATCCATATCTTTTAATTGTTACCATATTTTCTTTTTCATGTCCTTCTACTTTGACCACCTCATTTTGCAGCTTGATCTTCTTTACTTTCATCTAGGCCAGGTTGAGAGGATGAATTTCCAGGTATATTGGCATATGCTCCATCATCTAAAAGCCTTGCATCATCACTCTTGATGAACTAATTTCAACAAGTACTGGAATTATTATGCTAACATTCATTCATCTAGCCTTAGTGGGTTAATTAAAACTATGAAGTGTTGAATTTGATGCATTACCCCCTTCTATGCGCATACCTCTAGTTTGTATAGTTTCTACCTGACCTCGTGACAACAACGAACGAGGTGAGTACACTGTATCGAGTGGTATTGGTTTAATGGACATATGGATATTATCATGAACACACACCAGACACTCATAAAATAGAGCTTTGAACTCATCCTCTATGTTAAACTCCATGAAGATGTTGTTCCAGGTAGAGTTGCTTCAATTTAGTAAGACTAGAATCTACAAAGATCAATAATATAGCGTCATTGTGGTAATATAGGATGACTTAATGCTTCAACTCTGCTAATGTGTAAAATTCTGGATCAAAAACTAGATACTTGTACCATATGCCAGCAAAATTAACCTATAGCTTTATGGGGACTTTCACTGGAGCTATATGCCCTACACATCAAGTATTCCACAAAATATTAAATTGAGATATGACGTTAATTAATACATCTCCAAAGCAAATACAAGCATTGAGCACTCGAATTGTCACTACGGGTCCATAACTAACAAAAATATCAATTACTAATCATTCAATAATAAAACTATTCACTAGTCCGGCTCATATCCATACCGGCAACAAATAGATCACCGCATCAACTCCTTATACAATATTAATACAAACTAGTAATATACTAACTTACAATAAGAGGTGTAAAACATAACACATAATCAAGTACTAGTATTATGATTACAACATAATATTTAGCAAAAATGATCCAACTTAAACATAGAAAACTAGCAACTATACTATACTCGGTAAATCCATCTACTGGTAACAAGCATATGAACACAAAATCTCCAATTATCAAAAATAGCTACCAAAATTCTTTCCTTAACTTGGTGCTCACACAGTCAGAACACAACAAATAAGGACATTAACTCAACAAAATCTAAAAAAATTGTAACAGTTGATATCGAAACCATAAACAACAAGCGCTTAACCAAAAATCAGAGCAATCAATTACACAACTTTTACCAGATTCAATTTTCACTTTGAAATAAATAAATATCTACATTGCAAAGAATATCTAACAATAAACACAACTGGAATAATAGAGATCAAAAAATGATATTTTCCCTTTTTAAAACCCACTCAACAACAAAACAAAACATACACCTCACAATCCACTGCATTCAGTCATCAATATATCACAAAGCAGGGTTCTAAAGTCAAAAGTTTAAACAGTAGAGAAAATATCAAGAATTATTAAAAAGAACAAAGAACATAATACAATTTCATATTCTTGTACAAAGACCTAGTTCGCTTAAACTTCAAATAGGCATTTAAAATCACCATGGACTATAAATTTTCAATCACATATCAACAACAATCTTCACTGTAGGAAGGAATTGAAGAAATTAAGTTAAAAAATTAAGAAAATCAATTTTACTTGCTAATTGCTTTTTTGACAGTCTCTAGCGTCTTCAACTTTAATTTCTGCAAGCTTGCACGTGAGTGTTATATAATTTTTGTTGTGAGTTGGCACTCCCTTGGGAACTTATGGTAGGATACGACATTTGTCAAAGGTTAGATTGGTGCCAAACTGCCATTATCACGTCTAGTTCAGTAGACTGCAAGTGGTGGACAGAGACGCACAGTGAGAGAGATAGATAGATAGAGAGAGACAAGACGGTGATATAGTCAAAATCGTACAAAAGAATATCTAAAGCAAAAATTATTCAGACATTATTAATTTCAAACTAGTGGATGTTACATATTTACCCTCACATGTCACCGTTCAATGTAAGAGTAACGGGATCAGTGTTTGACCAGACAGTGTTAAGACCTTAACAACAATTTTGAAAACTCACTGCATCTTCCGTCCAAAATGTGAAAACTTATTTCCTGTAGCCAAAATTGGAAAACTCGTTGTATGTCAATGTAATTTTCCCTATGTAAAATAAGGATTTTATGTGTAAGAAAGTGTGTTATGAAGTGAAAAGGAAGAGTTACATTAGTATTGAAATGCTATCATTAGTAACAAATTTCTGCGGTAACCTTTATTATTTATTTTAAAATTTTAATGTAAAATTATTTTTGATTGAGTTGAAATTTTTACTGGAGTTTCTACACTTAAATTGAATCATTTTAGACCGTTGGAATTGTAATTTAAACTGAGAATCGTTCTTAGTAAATTCGTAAATAGAGTCTATTTTCCTAAGTAAATTTCATGGACTCTCATTGTTATTTTTTTATCTGGGTGATGGATTTGGGCCATTGTTGGTGACCAATAGATGATATAGGAGAGCTATGTTGTTATTCTCTAAAATGTAATTTTAAAGACTCCTTGTATTCTTGATTTGGTGATAATGGAGCATTTTACTGCCCCGTCGGGTTTTTAATCTCTTACATTGAGAGGTTTTTCCCATATTACGATTTGGTGTTGATTTTTCCATATATATATATAGAGAGAGAGAGATTGCTATTGCTATTGCTATTGATGTACATTTGGTTTTGTATTTAGAAGATATTTGTTTTAGAATTTTTGGTTATAATATTTAGGTTGAAATTTCAAATTTGGCTTTATGTATAAATATTGTATATTCTCTCTTTAATTTTTGTCGTCTATCTGTTGTGCCGTTCGTTTTCATGTATATGTCTGTTGGGTGGGGGTTCGAGCATTACAGTTCCTTCTATTTCAATGCCATATTCTTCACCACCATGATGAGCGTGAAATTCTCCATGGTCAACAACATCCTTAACACCATCATGATGAAGTTCATCAACATCATGGAGAGCATCAGCTGGAATTTCCTTTACAAAATAAGTTGACATATGTGTAAAATCCTTCACTTATTAAATGATGTGATTTATATTCATAGACTATGAACAAAGTTTACTGTTAGAGAACACAACTTACAACCTAAATTGACTGCTTTATAATTTATTGTAATCTAATCTAAAAATAATAATTAACATACCTGGTGAGGGCTATTCTGACATTCAGGTATTTGAGTGATGCTTAGCAACATCTCATGCTTCTTTACACTCTTATCAAGCTGTTTTTCCTTCTCCTCGACACCCTTCAACCGCTACTCTACCATTTCTAGTGTATGCCGTAGCTTTCATGTCAAGAGTAAGTCGGTTGTGCTTGTTTATCCAATTGATTTTAATATGATGTTGTTTTGAGTTTCAGTTGAATTCTTTTGGGCATATAACCTATCATTTTGGCTTGTATACATCTTATATCCAATCCAAGACATACATTAGAAATTTTTCAAATTAACCTGGGTCTCAAGAAATAGTTCAGATCGTTACTTGCGGAACAAATAACCTCATTCATTGCATTTCTTCATAAAAGTAAAATGAATTAAACTAATAAATAGATTCATATCATGTTTAATACAAGTATATGTGCATAAGATTGATAGGTATGTTATGTTTCTTTATTACTACGATCTTAGCGGACTTTACCGAGATCGATAGTTGCTTAAGCTTGATTAATTGTGCTCATAACATAGCAAGGATTTCAACTTTCAAGAAATATTTAATTTTTGGAAATCAAGTTTTCATTATTTAAGAACACTTTATAACTTTTCTATACTTGTTTTGAAACATTATGGAAATATTATTGTGTTCACAATCATTCTTAACTATTTACTTCCATTGAAATTTGCTTATGGATGGTGAGTTCATTAGATAATTTTTTATGAGAATCTTGAACGAATTTAACACCATCAAAAGACATATCCATTGACAACTTAATCGATTCTAAGATGGTTCCTGGCAAAACTACTTCTGTTGTGGTGCCATATATTAAATCTATATTTTAAATTGCTAAATCAATATCTAGTAGTACTTACTATATTGAGGAACAATTTCATAAATTCGAAGTAATTTTTAGTTTGAAGTAATTTAGTGATTTTTCGTAAATCAATCTAGTAGTAGTTACTATTGAAAAAATCTTTTTAGTTTAGTGATTTTTCTAAATATTTTTCAAAGTAATTTTTTAAAATTATTATTTTAAAAAAATTGAAGTGTTTGAAAATTTCCCTACTATATGACGTTAATTAACTCATGTAAAAATGTAAAAAAGGAACATGACAAATGACTATGTTCATATTGTTATTTTATCCATGGGATTCCAAATATTCATTCATATATTTTTTATTCAATGACTGAAAATGACTTTCTGTTAAACAGTTTTGATCTTGAAGACGGTGGAACTTTGTAACCTGAAATATAGGAAATGGATAATAATTTAGAACAAAGTCTATTTAAATATAAATATATTAAAGGGCTTAAAAAATAAATTTCAGAGGATATGTGTATGAAGAGAAGATTGTTGATGTAATTAATCTTGTTTAGAGGAGGCTTTATTATAAAATGTTAAGCAGAGATTGTTGATGTAGAGAAATATTAGAGGTGAATATCAGGTATTGAATTTTATTGATGAGATCTTATGAATGATTAGATTAAGACGTTGGATTAAAATTACTTTAGAATGAAGACTGAAGAAAGGATTGTATGACATATTTATATCTGAGAAGAAAACTTAATCGAGATGACTTATTAAATTATCCTAAGAGGTGATTATTGAATTTTGTTTTTGTAATTTATCTGTAATGTTTGTATCATATTTTGGTGTTTGTGTACCTTGGTAGCTTTCTTATTTGTACAGGTTATGAGTTGTTTTTATGTTTGGTATAAGGCCAATGGGCCCTGGCACATTAATAAGCCCAGAGTCATTGTGACCTAACCTAACACATTCTCTATGTTTATATGGTTTGTTTTTGGTCTGCCAGGTACTGTAGCTAGTGTGTTGTTTTTCTCTTCTTCTTCTCTGGATCTCTCTGGCGATTAGGGTTTTGTACTCTTCTTTGTGAACTCTGATCTGTGTGATCTTGATCGCTGTAACACCACCATTTTGATAGTGCAACCGGGCCACTGAGTCCTCTCCCGTGGACGTACACCTTGGTGGCCTTCGTGGCCACCGGTGGAACCACGTAAAAACCTGTGTGTTTCGATTTTGGTTTCTTGTTTTGTGATTCATTATTGCTTCCATTTACAATAATTGGTATCAGAGCGAATCGCCCTATTTCTTGAAACCCTAACCTCTCTGATTCGGTTTGATTCTGGCTCTTCAAATCATTTCTTGTTACTGACTCTGGTTTTCTTGTTTGTCTGCCTGTGACTGGCCATCCCCTCTGATGGAGAAGAATCTGAGTCCGTTTCAGACTTGAATCGAGAGTCGTCAAATCAATAATATCTTTCGAAACCCTAATTCTTCAATTTGTAAGGTTTCTTGCACTTGTGGTCTTTTTGGTACTAACATTTTATTCTTGTACAGGTACCAAAAACATTGAAGAGAGAAATACTAATAAAACCAAGAAAATACGAAAACAGGTACAGAAATAGCTAAATTTAGAATACTAGAAGATATTGCGGCTTTGGTATTCGGCTAGGTACATTCTATACTTAGATTTTTAGGTCTTTTGAGTATTTTGTATCCTATAGCTGCCTGAGTGGGGTTTGGTTAATGCCCTCAGGGTTTGATCTGTTGTTTCCTTGTATGACTGTGTGATTCTTGGTGATTGTCTTTGACTGTTTCATATCTGATAAACTGAGTGTTTAATCTTGATATAAAACTGTGGTTAATTCTTGTTGTTGCTCTCTTAGTGATTGCTTACTGGAACTTTGTGTTTGTCTTACAATCTTTGTGACTGTGATATCTTATCTGTATTTCTGTATTAGCTTAGTGATACTAATACTGTTCTTTGCGATCTGTTGTATGATTGTTTGCTTTTTGTGATACTTTTCTGTTTGTGATTAAGTGTTCTTTTGACTTGTTTGTTCTCTGTAATTGAATTGCTACATATACTGTCACATTATTCATACATTTGCATTTAGGATTAATTTGGCTAAGGCTCCTGGCTCTAACCATATTAATATAGTGGTCTTTGATGGTAGTCAGGATTTTTTTCTTTGGCAAAAGAAAATGTTGTCTGTTCTTGTTTATCATGGGGTAGAAGGGGCAGTAGACAAAGAATATCCTGAGGGTGCATCTGATGCTGAAAAGAAAAGGCTAGATAAAAGAGCATATCATATGATCCTTCTGCATCTTTCTGATGATGTCATGACTAATCTTGCTGGTTCTAAAACTGCATCTGATTTATGGATTGCTTTAGAGTCGAACTATCTTGAAAAAGTTGTTCAAAATAGGCTATTGAGTCTGCATCGTTTGTTTGGTTTTAAATTTGATTCTAAGAAAAAGGTTGCTGAGAATCTGGCTGTTTTCAAAAGATTGGTGCAGGATTTTAATAGTCGTACTAAAGAATCTAATAGATTGTCTGATGAATATCTTTCTATGATTCTATTGCATGCTCTGCCTGATAGTCATAGTGTTGTTAAGGAATTTATCTCATTTAATAGCGCTGCTTTGACTACTAAGTTGATAATTGATGCTTTAACTTTTAGAACTGCTTCTGAGGAGAAGGTTAAAGCTGAACCTGAAGGGTTAATGGCTCATGGCTCCAGTGACCATAAACCTTCCAGGAACAGAAATAAGAAACCTCAGTCTCAGAATAATAATGGTAATAAGGCTAAAGGCAAGAAAAATGGGAAAGCCAAAGTAGGTAATGACAGAAAATGTTATTACTGTGGAAAGCAGAACCATCTTGTCAAAGACTATTTTCAAAAGAAAAAGGATTAATCTAATGGTGTTGATAAACCTGTTTCTTCTAATTCGATTGCTGTTTTTGATGATGATGTGTATTTTTGTGAAGGATTAACTGTGATTGCTAAAATGTCTGATGCATTAGTTGTGAATAAGATTGCTGATTCTGATTGGGTAATTGATTCTGGTTGCACTCATCACATGACCCCTAATAAAAACTGGTTTCATAAATTGGATCTCATTCAAGAATGTGTGGTTTTGATGGGTTCTAATCATAAATGCTTGATTGAAGGTGTTGGTTCTGTTAAAATCAAACAATTTGATGGAACTGTGAGTTTGTTGAATGATGTGAAATATGTGCCTGGTTTGAGGAGAAATTTGATCTCTGTTAGTGCTTTGGATGCTCTTGGTTTTAAATGCATGTTTAAAAACCAATCTGTGTGTGTTATTGATCCTAACACTAAAGGGATTATAATGAAAGGCATGAAATTTGGTAATCTTTACAAATTGGATGGTGTAACTGTTGAGGCTCTTGCTGTTAAAATTAAACCAGATGAGTCTGTTATTATGAAATGGCATAATAGACTAGGCCATTTAGGTGAGAATGGTCTGAAGGCTCTTATGAACAGGGGTTTAATTGAAAAGGATGATGTTTGTAATCTTGATTTCTGTGAGCATTGCATTCTTGGTAAGCAAACTCGTGTGCCTTTTGTGAAATCTGTTTTTAGAGCTAAAACTATGCTTGAATATGTGCATGCTGATCTGTGGGGTCCTACAAAGACCAAAACTTTTACCAAAAGCATTTATTTTCTATCCATAATTGATGATTACTCTAAGTTTGCTTGGTTTTACTTGCTTAAGAGTAAAGATGAAGCTTTTGACCGCTTTAAATTGTGGAAATTACATGTTGAATCTGAAACTGGCTACAAAGTTAAATCTCTAAGAACTGATAATGGGCTTGAGTTTTGTAATGAAATGTTTGATATGTTCTGTGCTAATAATGGCATTAAAAGGAATAGAACTGTGAGGTTTACTCCTCAGCAGAATGGGGTAGCAGAACGCCTAAATAGGACCTTGCTTGAAAAAGTGAGGAGCATGCTATTTAAGGTCAAACTGCCTAAGTTTTTCTGGGGGGAAGCCTTAAACACTGCTTTGTATGTTCGAAATCGTTCTCCTTCTGCTGTTATTGATTGGAAAACTCCTTATGAACTGTATTATGATAAACTGCCTGCATTTAAGCATATTAGAATCTTTGGATGTAGGGCATATGCACATCAATCTGTTGGCAAGCTAGAACCTAGATCTATAAAATGTCTCTTTATGGGTTTTGTTTCTGGTACTAAAGGTGCTAAATTGGTCTATAAAGATGGATCATCTTATAGATTTATTATTAGCATGGATGTAGTGTTTAATGAATTTGAATTTCCTGGTTTTGATTCTGATATTGATAATCCTGAAGCTTGCACTCCTGGTTTTGCATTGTCTGATTATAGTATTGACTGTGAATCTGATTCTTATTCTAATAAAGCTGATGTTGGTAATGCTGGTAGTTCTAATACACCTGTTGAATCTGGTTGAAAAACCAGTAGGTAAGAAATTGGTTGCCTGTAGATGGGTGTTTAGAATAAAAGAAAATCTCCTTTTTGCTGATCCTAATAGGTATAAAGCTAGACTTGTAGCTAAAGGCTTTACACAGAAATCTGAAATTGATTTTGATGAAATATTTTCTCCTGTTATTCGCTATATAACTATTAGGATCATGCTTTCTTTAACTGCCTTCTATGATTGGGAACTTGAACAAATGGATGTTAAAACTGCTTTTCTACATGGTTTTTTAGATAGAGAAATTTTTATGGAACAGCCTGAAGGTTTTTGTGAAAAAGGAAATGAAAATAAGGCTTGTTTACTAAAAAGATCTCTTTATGGTTTAAAATAGTCTCCACGGCAGTGGAATGAAAGGTTTCATAAATTCATTACTTCCATTGGTTTTCATAGAAGCATGTTTGATGTCTGCTTGTATTTCAACTTCAATGATAATACCATTGTTTTTCTGCTGTTGTATGTGGATGATATTCTGTTGCTTGGACCTGATTTGGATTTGTTAAAATCTGTAAAGCAACGCTTGAACTGTGAGTTTGAAATGAAGGATTTGGGGCATGCTTCTAAGATTCTTGGTATGAACATTACCAGGAATAGAAATAAGTGCCAACTTTGCATTGATCAAAAACAGTATCTTGAAAAGATTTTGAAAAATTTTAATATGTTGGATGCCAAACCTGCCAGTCTTCCTCTTGCTGTTGGTCATGGTTTGGATACTAGAAACCATGAATCTGAATATATATTGGAAAATGTCCCATATGCTGAAGCTGTTGGTTGTGTTATGTATGCCATGGTTTGCTCTAGACCTGATATTGCTTATGATGTGAGTGTTCTTAGTAGGGCTATGATGAAGCCAAAAATGGCTCATTGGAAAGCAATGAAAGGATTGCTTAGATATTTGAAGGGAACTTTAAATGTGGGGCTGGTTTACGGCAAACATTCAAACTCTGTTAACATTGTTGGCTATTGTGATTCTGATTATGCTAAAGATATTGAATTCAGGAAGTCCATTTCATCTTATCTGTTAACAGTTTATGGGAATTGTGTTTCTTGGAGATCAAGACTCCAATTCGATGTTGCTTTGTCCACTACAGAATCAGAGTATATAGCTCTGACTGAAGGTATAAGAGAAGCTATGTGGATTCAGGGTATATTGAATGAGGTGAAGCAGCTGGAAGGTAAGGCAAATGTCTTCACAGACAACCAAGGAGCCTTCCAGCTCAGTCGCAACCCAATATACCATGATAGAACCAAACACATAGATGTGAAATACAACTTTATTAGATTACATGTTCTTAATGGAACTGTTGTTGTGGGGAAGATCTCCACTGAACCAAAGTTATTTCAGTTAAAAAGTTTATGTTTTACAGGGATAGTCTACATATTGGACTGCTGTGATCAATGGCTGGACGCCGGGCAATGAACATAAAGGCCCTGGATGGCACTGAAATGGAAATGGTGTTCAGTTAGGTGTTTTCTTGTTTTCTAAGGAACTGTAAATATGATCCAATGGGGAAGAATTGTAATGTTTGTATCATATTTTGGTGTTTGTGTACCTTGGCAGCTTTCTTATTTGTACAGGTTATGGGCTGTTTTTTATGTTTGGTATAAGGCCAATGGGCCCTGGCACATTAATAAGCCTAAAGTCATTGTGACCTAACCCAGCCCATTCTCTATGTTTATATGGTTTGTTTTTGGTCTGCCAGGTACTGTAGCTAGTGTGTTGTTTTTCTCTTCTTCTTCTCTGGATCTCTCTGGCTATTAGGGTTTTATACTCTTCTTTTTGAACTCTGATATGTGTGATCTTGACCGCTGTAACACCACCATTTTGATAGTGCAACTGGGCCACTGAGCCCTCTCCCGTGGACGTACACCTTGGTGGCCTTCGTGGCCACCGGTGGAACCACGTAAAAACCTGTGTTTCGATTGTGGTTTCTTGTTTTGCGATTCATTGTTGCTTCCATTTACAACATTATCAAATAATTTTTAAAAAATATTGAAGTTTAAGAGAAAACTTACTACCACACATAGATCCTGGTTGGAGAGGGCTTCCACATGATTTAGTCACAAAAATAAGTTTTTCCATACTAAGTTAAGTTTCAGACTCTTTGGTAATATATTTGCACATGCATGCTGTTCCCATCTTCTTTATTATTTCACAACAATAATACGAAGGATATCTCACTAGACCTTCCTTTTTCAACTCATTCCCGCACAAAATGTATATTACCATCCCACTTCCACCATCACATGAAAATGAGTATGGGGTTGGTGGGACTGCTTGGGTGGAACTGGAGTTGGAGATGAAGATGGTAATCGCGATTAAGAGCCTTATTAGCTTCAGATAGGGGAAACATATTGCCATTTTCTTTAAAGTTTGAAGTAAAATAGTTTTGATGGGACCAAAATTATAAGAGTTGTAGATTTATTTATTGATAATAAAAAAATATTTTTTGATTTATTGCTGAGATTAATTTCATTAATTATATATATAAATAAAATAAAGAAATTAGTTTTGAAATTTATTGCTTACTTACATACAAGATATAAAAGTATATATATATATATATATATATATATTTTTTTGTAAAGCAATGGGAAAAATAAGGATCTGGCTGCAGTGGTGGTAGATAAAAATTTTGGACCCACGATCTACTAGTTCAGGATCTGTCCTTCATTAATTAATTATTTGATAGTAAACTATTTTTATTTAAAAAAATCACATATCTACCTTCATTAATTAATTTTTAATATTATCTACCTGCTAAAAGTATTTAGAATGGTTAATGTTTGATTTGTTTTCAATATGAGAGATAAATTAAAAATATTTTTAAAATTTAGGGATAAAAAAGAAACAATCATAATTAAAAAAAAAAAACAAAACAAATAATATTACAGACTTTGATGGGCGAGACGACGGGCAGCGCGGGACACTAGCTGTACTTGAATTGTCCTGCCTTACCTGCAAGGTGGGGCGGCTAGAATTTAAACAATTGAACATGCATGGTAGGTAAAGTGAGATCGAGGCATCTTGATGAGTGAAAATTGTTTTTTAGGCTAAATTTTCTAATATTTTCTAGTGATTGTCACGTCTTATTGATTTTCACTTAGTTTTGCATGAAATTCGTTCTGTTGATCTTCAAAAGGGTAAAACGAAGAAAAATCGAAAAAGAGGGTAAAAAGCCTTCAAATGAGCAGAATTAGCATTAGAAGATACAAAAATAATGGACTGCTTTTCAATCCCAGTCTAACTACGCAGTGATCTGTCAGTTGAAGTATGGATTGAAAACTATCTACTCATTTTGCCTTACTCTGCAGCAAGAACATGCAGAAAAAGAGCTCAGCCTCAGTCCACTCTCTACTTGTTCTGTACCTGAATGCTAACTTACACCAAAGTAGTGCATCCTAAACTCCAATGGATTCCAGAGAGAGGATTGTGCTGAATCATGAAGCGAGGAAGGCCAATTCAAGTAGGCTATTGGTCTGAAATTTTCAAACCACAACATAGTGAGCAAGTAATGTAACTTTATAAATATTCATTATAACAAATAAGAAGACAGTATTTCAGTCTATGGTCTTCTGATATTTATATTTGAATTTTCTCAAAATCATGAGTGGTTAATTCTCTCTAGAGTGTTTGGGTTGTTTTTTGTTTATCTTCTTCAAATCTTCTTCATCATAATTGTTTGATTCTTAGATCTTTTATCGCTTGAATCTCATCTTTTTAGATGATTCCTTGAGAGGTTATCATCATTGAGATTTGTTACCTTTGTGGTGACTTTTATCTTATTATCTTTGAGAGTTGAAGGACTATGACACCATTTATCCTTTTAAGATCTATCACCTTCTTCACCTTGTAAATCTCTTTGACTTAGTTTTGGGGTTCAATTTAATGGAGTGATTGATCCTAAAATTATTACTGAAATTTTGAGTTTTTGAGACAAATTTTATTTTAAATGACATGTTTTTTTATAATGAATTATTTCCATAGTCATCTGAAGTATCATCGCACCTCTGATGACCAGATCTACGCTCAATTTAAAGCAATTGACTTAATCCTACTATTGTTCCGAAGATTTGGAAGTCTAAGTTCCATATTTCTTTCAAATTCACCTTATTCTTAATGTCTCCCCCGTTAGAAGTTCAATATAAGGCAGTCGATCCTGAATCGTACTATTCTAAATGGAAACCATGGCCTTTATAGGTAGAATTCAACAGGTTCAAGGTTCAATTTAAGGTGATTAAGAAAGTATCTATTGAAATTGAGTCTTCTAGTTCTCTAGGTAATAAGATCTTTATCAAAATTTAGTGGACTTGAATTATACATCTCTCTTAGTGTAGCATTGAACCCCCGCCCTGATGGGGCTCGAGACGTTGGCTTGAGAGCCACGACAATTCAATACAATGTAGTACCAATGCTTCAAATTAAATATTATTCAATAAGCAATTCATATTTTGATTCAATAGCAATAAGCAATTACCAATTCAATACATATATCAATATATTTCAAATCCACATGACAGAATATAAAGTAGCTCATTTATTACAAAAAATAGTCAATGTGTTAGTTAACCATCATTACTCAAACGATGTCTAAAGAGAGTTAATGAATAAAGTGAAATAAATTACAAAAATTCTAAGGTGAATAAATATTAAAGTTCAAATTGTAACGTTCGGCCTCTGCCCCCTTAAGACACAACGTCCTTGTTTGGCTTTACCCATAACCTTCCCAGAATCTTTACTCCCACTAGATGATTGCCTTGAGCTCTTTCGTCCATAGGCGCACCTCGCGGTTGCAGGGTTGCTCTGATACCATTTGTAACGTTCGCCCCTCCCAATGCGCCACCTTGTCATATAAACGGTCTTAAGGCTAATCATCAGGCCCACATACCACCATTACGCTTTCCAGCATGATTTGTCCCCACTCGCAAACTTTTCGGGACATTCTTTCTCAACAATTTTCTGCTTCCTTCTTCTCAAAAGAAATTATGAAATATCCTTATCACTATCCCCTCACTATCATTGACATACTTCCTAATGGCACCCCTAAAAAGCCTTCTAGAATCCTCTTCACTCATATCAATTTGAAATTTGAGTCGCTGACAATAGGACGGGTGACGTATGCTTTAAATCCCTCCATGTACCATGCTTCTTTCTCAACTTCACTACGCTGGATTGTTGACAAACCAGCCTCCTGGAAATGTTTGCATCTCACTAAGTCAATGAATATATAATAATTCAAATTTACGATTCACAAAAGAAAAAAAATAGATATGTTAACAATGTTCACAGGTATGTGAACAGTAATCACAATGTTGATTATAACTATGAATATTGATCATAGTGAGCACATATCTAAGAATAATAATCATATTAATAACGACAACATTTAAAATGCATTAAATGGGACTATATTCACTTACATGGGGTAAACCCTTGAAACTCTTAATAGAGGTGTCTGTTAATGCCCACTTCACGCACCTAGGGAACTTATCCTCTTCGCTTTCTAATTCCTGCACTGATAACAGTGGCCTTAAGTACTTGAAGGCCTCCAGCATGTACCACTACAAAGAAATAGAAATATGTAAATTCAACTAAATTATTCAATTATTCTAAGCGATTATAACATATTTTAACAAACAATAAAACTTACCACAAAAGTAAATGAACAACAATACTAATTTACGCCAAATGCCTTGGTCTGAAACGCCTTGTTAGACAATAAATTTTGTAGAGCCTTGATGGTTCTATTGTAAATATTCGAACCTTAAGGAAAATTAAAAAATGCATCCAGGTCTTCCATTAGATGTCATAGAAACTGGTCGATCATTCTCTATTCCGGATACCCATAAAGAAAATTGTTCACTATTAAAATTAAAAAAATAAAATAAAACTTTTGACTATCAGATACGAAAAGATTTTCGAGCCATGTAGAGTTGCCATCACCAGATTTGAACTAACAGCATTCTTCTTAATGTCAAACACCCTACAAAACATGTTGTGTTTCTCAAGAGGCTGATCATCCAAATCTTTTGTATCAACGTTATCCTCCCCAAATTTCAAACCTGTGGTAATAGAGAACTTTTCTCTCCCAAATCTTTGAAGAACACCAGCAACCTCGAATCATATTTCATCTTACCTCTGGTCTTGAACCTCAACCTCATATGAAAGCAACCACAATAGAAGATTATCGAAAAATTGTTGCTTCTTGAAATCATAAACATGGGCGCACTCGTAGTAAAATAGACTATTCATAAAAAAACAATTGAGTTTTTTTCTATTTACTCTATTGTTCCTTAATATTATTGAAGACCTTGAATGAGACAGCATTGTTGATACACTGTTTATCAATCGACTCTAACCAACTCCTTTTGTAAACTCTTTGCTGCAAAATTGAAATAATATAACCCATATAAAAGTTGCAACCAATAAAAGAGCTTATTTAAGAAAAACATTGTTAGAATGAAGTAAATCATAACTCATAACGGACTATGAACATAGTACACAAATAAGTGAATTACATTCACAGTTTGTGAATACAGTTGACAGACTGTGAATATAGTTCACAAACTTATGCAGACACTGTGAATCTTTTACATAAACATGTGTTGACAGTAAATAATTCACAAACAATCACATTTTACACCAAGTCATAATTCTCAGTTCACAACAAATCATAGTTCTCAATTCAAAATAAATCATATTTCATAATTCATAATAAATTACATTCACATAGTTCATATTTCACAACAAACTCTAGAAATTCATAGCAAGTTACAATATACAAATCACAATACACATTCGCATTTCACAACTCATAGTTCATAATTCACAATTCACAATTCAAAAGGAAGCACAGTCTAGAGTTCACATTTCAAATTTCCAAGCAATTTCAATCAACTTTATAACCTAAGCATAACATGCATCTTACCAACGCTTATACTAACAACAAAATGAACCTTGTGACAGGATTCACAGGATTGTGAACTTTAAATCAAAATGTCATTTAACATCAACACACAAACTTATAATTAGACAATATTTATGATCTTAGATATCAAATCAAATGAAACCCTAACCTATAGTATCATTTATAGAATAAACAAACCATTTACGAATACTTGTACAACAACATCAACAACACATGCAATATCAATCCAATACACACCAAGTAGATAAACAAAAACCTAACAATGAACTCACATGAGACGCCATTAAAACCTTCAACAATCCTTAAACGACTGTGTCTTCAATTCTTCAACCAAAAAATGCAAAAAAGTTAAGAAGAATCAGTGTATACGACCAAATGCGATGAAACCGTGAACAAAATTAAAACTCACCTTCAACGACGATGGAATCTCAATGAAGCAATAACCAAACTCTGGACAATAGCGGTTTGCTTTCTACATTAACCAAACTCACCTTCGACGGTGACTAAATTTTTGACAAATAAGAAGAAAAAGATATAAGGGTATCAGTTTGCTTTTGATTTTCAAACGGTAAAGAAGATTGGGTGAACCCGTGGTATTGATTTTGAAATGTGGCTAAAGTGGTGAATGAAATGTGATTGAAGTCTGTGTGTGAGTGAATGGGGCAATTAGAGATGGACAATTGAACCATTTAATTTTCTAACGTTTATTTTAAAAGAGTGGCATTACGGTATTTTCACTTTTACATTATATTTCATTCTCAGCTTTAAAATACATAATGGAATTTTTGTTAATAAAATTAAAAGGAAATGGTAGAATTTGAAAGTAGACCTATAGATGAAAACAAACTTTTGTAAATGTTACTTTTGTATAAAAATCAAACCAGGCCTGCCTATTATTTTATTTCAATCTTTATATGACCCATTTGGGAGAATTTTCACTATATATTAGTTATTTTTATAGTTTTTGGCTCGTTATCGACCCACAAATTTAATGGACCCATGTGGCCTGAGTTTTGAAAGTCCGTGGTCAATTTTTTCATTGCCCAACTAAATTTTGACAATGTTATATATTTACACTATCTCTCATTTTGGCATGTGAAGAAGGTCTTACTTATTTTTCGATCTTCAAATAACTATATTTTGTCTATCCCTTTCACTGTAACTCTGCTTTTCACATAACAGCCAATCTTGTTTTTCATGAATGTCCAAAATATTTGGACATCGATTGTCATTTAGTTTGAAACGTGTTGTTGTGCATGTAGTTCTATACTTGCTATTTGACACGTAGCTTCTTTAATCTCTATATATATATATATATGTGTGTGTGTGTTTATATCAATAACAAGAACACAATTGTTTTTGCTTTCTGATTCATTTCCTATCTCTATTCTGCTCTAGTTTGATAGTTATTTTAGTTGATAAGTTTCAAGATCCGGCCCAAGATTATCAGGTATTTTCCGATCCGAATCTATTTCCAGTTAATATTCAACTGCTTTTTTCTCTTCTACCCCACTTCTATTTTATTTTCACAACACGTTATCAGCACGAGTATGCTCTCTGGTTGCCGTTTTGCCGGATCTTCCAGATCAGAAAGTGTCTGGTGATGATGTTTTCTTTCTTCTGTGTGTTCTAGGAAATTTTGGAAATTATGATAGGTTTGGAAATTTTTGGAATAATATCATTATTCACCTGAGTTGAATAAATGGTGGATCTGGAAAGTTTGAAATGATAATATTATTCACCCGAGCTGAATAATTGAATTTTTGAAATTGAATTCTGGAAATCTAAAGAATGTGTTCTTATTTTGCAGAAAATGAAAAATCTGAAATTTGACGAGCTGGAAGTTTCTGGGAGAAATTATATGAAATGGTGTGATGATTGCGAGTTAATATTAAAAACCAAAGAATTATTTAGGACCCTCAATAAGGAGGTGCAAACCACTGAGGTTGAAAAATGTAAAGCCATGTATATAATTAAAACACATCTGGTTAACGATCTCAAAAATCAGTATATGAATATAAAAGATCCTGCAGATCTTTGGCAAGCCCTAAAATCCAGATATGATCGCCAAAAGGAAATCATGTTGCCTGAAACACGTGATGAGTGGGCCAATTTAAGGTTCCAAGATTTTAAAGGTGTGAGCGAGTATAACTCCGCCATGTACATGATTGTGAACAAATTGAAAATGTGTGGGGGAAACAAAAACAGACCATGATATGTTGGAAAAGACATTTACCACTTTCCATCATTCTTAGACTATTTTACATCAGCAGTATCGTGAAAAAAATTTGTGAAATATGATAATTTGATTGGTTCATTAGATCTTGCTGAAAGACATAACCAGCTGTTGCTGAAAAACAGTGAAAGACGCCCTGTTGGCACCCAAGCATTCCCAGAAGTGAATGCATATTATAATGAAAATCCAGGCCGTGGTCGTGGTTACCGTGTTCGTGGTTACCGTGGTCGTGGTCGTGGCCGTGGTCGTGGCCGTAATTCTGAGCGTTGGAATGATTATGGAAATGGACGTGGTAATGGCCGAGAGTCGAGGATCTGGAAATGGCCAAGGACGTGGTCGTAACATGGATTATTGACATCCATGTCATAATCCAAATGCTCCCCAGAAGTGGAATAATAATAATGCTAGTTCCAGCAAAGGCAAAGAAATTCAGGAGCCACCAAAGTTCAATCGTGGTCCTTGTTATAGATGTGGTTCCCCCACTTGTTATTCGAGAACTTGTCGCGCTTCCAAGCATGTAGTTGAAGCTTATCAGAAGTTGAGGCGTGAATAAGAAAAGGAAAAGAATAATGAAGCAAATATGACTGATATTTTTGGCGATGGTGATACCGGTCCAATAGACATATCAAATCTAGAAACTGCCGATTTCTTTAAAGATCCTGATGGGAAGATAGATCACCTGATTGGTGATGGGACCGTTAATTACAAGTGAATGTATTTTCTTATTTTGGAATGTAAATAGAGTGGAATGTAATTTTGATTTTGGTTGTAAATATTAATAAAAGATATTACATTTTCATTCAACTAATTTTGTGTGTTATTTTATTGAAGTTATGAATTCAAACCAAGAAATGACTTCACATGGGGATATCTGTTTAGCTGATAATGCTACGACCCATATGATTTTAAGAGATAGAAAAAATTTTCAGGAATTGATTCCAATTCAAGTTAAAGTGAATACCATTTCAGGTCCAGTAGATCTGATCGAAGGCTCCGGAAGATCTTCAATTGTGTTACCAAATGACACTGAATTGGAAATTGAAAATACATTATACTCTCGCAAATCCAGAAGAAATTTACTCAGTTTCAAAGATATACGAATGAATAATTATCACATCGAAATAGTTTATGAAAATGGTATTGAATACCTATGTATTGTTTCAAGAAAATCAAGCCAGAAGCTTGTAGTTGAAAAATTACCTATTTCATCATCTGGATTATATTATACAACCATCAGACATATTGAAACACATGTTATTGAGATTTCAGAAGTTCTCTGATCCCAGAATATTTCAGCTTTGGCATGGTAGATTTGGGCATCCGGGATCCACAATTATGCGAAGAATAATAGCGAATTCAGAAGGGCATCCACTGAGAAATTATAAAATCCTACTGAATGATAGGGACCTGTGTATCCCATGTTCTTAAGGGAATTTGATAACGAAACCATCGTTTACGAAAGTAGGTTTTGAATCTCCATCGTTTTTACAGAGAATTCAAGGAGATATATGTGGACCCATTCATCCACCTAGTGGACCATTTCGCTACTTTATGATCTTGATAGACGCATCTGCAAGATGGTCCCATGTATGCTTGTTATCCACTCGTAATGTTGCTTTTGCAAAATTGCTGGCACAGATTATTCGATTACGAGCTCATTTTCCAGATTACCCTATTAAGAGTATAAGACTTGATAATGCTAGTGAATTTACATCGAAAGCATTTGATGAATACTGTCATGTATCAGGGATTGATATTGAACATCCAGTTCCACGTGTTCATACCCAAAATGGATTAGCTAAATCATTAATTAAGCGCCTTCAATTAATTGCGCGAACATTATTAATGCGCTCAAGATTACCCGTTTTTATTTGGGGACATGCTATATTGCATGTTGCAGTTTTGATTCGTATCCGCCCAACTGCTTATAATCAATATTCCCATTACAATTGGTATTTGGGAATCCTCCTAACGTCTCACATTTGAGAATATTTAGATGTGCTGTATATGTACCCATTACCCCAATTAAAAGAACAAAAATGGGGTCGCAGAGACGTATAGGAATTTATGTGGGTTTTGATTCCCCATCAATTATCAGATATTTGGAACCAATGACAGGAGATTTATTTACAGCTAGATTCGCTGACTGTCATTTTGATGAAAGTAATTTTTCATTGCTTGGAAAAGGAAATAATTCTCCAGAAGAGGAATCTGAATTAACCTCGAAAGTTCCAACTTTGGCGCATATGGATCCACGTACCCCGGAATGTGAACTCGAAGTTCGAAGGATCCTACATTTACAAATGATAGCTAATCGAATGCCTGATGCATTCAATGATACTTCGAAAATAACCAAGTCTTATATTGAAGCTGCTAATATACCAGCAAGGGTAATTGTCCCAGAAGGACAATCTCAAAAGACAATAGCAAGCGAAACTCCAATTCCCCGCTAGAAGCGTGGTAGACCCCTTGGTTCAAAAGATACAATCCCACGAAAATGAAATAAAAATGATTTGGATCCTAAAACCACATCTGACGAAATCCCAAAAGTTGATGAGATTCCTAAAAATAGCCTCCCAGAAGGAGAAAATAATACGAAAATACCAGAATCAAAGAATGAAGAAATTTCCATAGACTTCATCCAAGAGACTTGGAATCGAAATGGAACAATCGTTGATGATTTATTTTCATATTCAGTGGCAATTAGTATTTCATGTGATGATTATGAGCCACGTGATATCCAAGAATGTAAAAGTAGGCATGACAGGAAAACATGGGAAGAAGCAATCTAGGCAAAATTAAATTCGTTGAATAAACGAAAAGTTTTTGGACCCATAGTTCGAACATTTGAAGATGTTCAACCAGTTGGTTACAAATGGTTTTTGTTCGAAAACGAAACGAAAGAAATGAAATTGTGAGATACAAAGCACGTTTGGTTGCACAAGGATTCTCACAAAGATCTGGAATTGATTACGATGAAACGTATTCCCCAATCATGGATACAATTACATTTCGATTTCTGTTAAGTCTTACAATTGCTGAAAAACTGGAAATGTGTTTAATGGATGTAGTTACTGCGTATCTGTATGAATCACTTGATTCTGATATTTACATGAAGCTCCCAAAAGGACTAAAATTACTTGAATCTCATCGATCAAAATCTCGAAACTTGTATTCCATAAAGTTACAAAAATCCCTATATGGATTGAAATAATCTAGGAGAATGTGGTATAACCGCCTGAGCGAGTATTTGGTTAAGGAAAGATACCAGAATAATACAATATGTCCGTATATCTTCATTAAGAGATCAGGGTATGGTTTTGCAATTATAGCAGTTTATGTGGATGATATGAATATCATTGGGACTGCAGAAGAGATCCAATAAACTGCTGAATATTTGAAAAATGAGTTTGAAATGAAAGATTTGGGAAAAACGAAATATTGTCTTGGTCTGGAAATTGAACATAAACCAAATGGGATATTGGTTTATCAATCGGCATACATTGAAAAGGTCCTAAAAAGATTCAATATGGATAATGCCCATCCGTTGAGTACACCCATGGTTGTAAGAACACTTGATCCCAAAAAGGATCCATTCCGACCGAAGGATGATGACGAACAATTACTTGGTCCTGAAGTACCATATCTGAGTGCGATTGGTGCGTTATTATATTTGGCTCAATGTACGAGACCAGATATCTCATTTGTTGTAAATTTATTAGCGAGATACAGTTCTGCACCAACTCGTCGTCATTGGAATGGAATCAAACATATTTTGCGTTACCTGAAGGGTGCGAAAGATTTGGGATTATTTTATACGAATTCTGATAAATTTCTGAGTTTGACTGGTTATGCCGATGCTGGATATCTTTCGGATCCGCATAAAGGACGTTCTCAAACTGGCTATATTTTCACGTATAGTGGTACTGCGATATCCTGGAGATCTACGAAACAAACTTTAGTAGCCACATCCTCAAATCATGCTGAAATATTGGCATTACATGAAATCAGTCGAGAGTGTATTTGGTTGAGATCAATGATCCAACATATCCAGAGTTCATGTGGTATCTCCCAAACTACGAATGGGTCAACTGTAATTTTTAAAGATAATGCTGCATGCATTGCCCAAGTTCGGGGAGATTACATCAAAGGAGATCGAACCAAGCACATTTCCCCAAAATTCTTCTACACCCACGAGCTTCAGAATACGGGTCAGATCGACGTGAAGCAAATTCGGTCTTCCAATAATCTTGCCGATCTATTAACGAAATCATTACCAACAACAACGTTCGAAAGGCTCGTTTACAAGATCGGAATGCGAAAGCTCTCCAGATTAGTAGATTAGATTATGGGTGTAATTAACAGGGGGAGTTTTTGTAATTAGATTCACCAACTGTACTCTTTTTCCTTCGTCCAGTTTTTGTCCCACTGGATTTTTCTGGCAAGATTTTAACGAGGCAGTCAAGTATTGTAAAATGGTGAAATCTAAGGGGGAGTGTTGTGATACAGCTGGTTCAAGGTGGATTCCACCATTTGAGACGTGTTGTTGTGCATGTAATTGTATACTTGCTATTTGACACGTAGCTTCTTTAATCTCTATATATATATATATATATATATATATATATATATATATATATATATATATATATATATATATATATATATATATATATATATGCGCGCGCGCTTTTATATCAATAACAAGAACACAATTGTTTTTGCTTTCTGATTCATTTCCTATCTCTATTCTGCTCTAGTTTGATAGTTAGTTTGATAGTTATTTTAGTTGATAAGTTTCAAGATCCGTTCCAAGATTATCAGGTATTTTCCGATCCGAATCTATTTCCAGTTAATATTCAACTGCTTTCTTCTCTTCTACCCCACTTCTATTTTATTTTCACAACAATCATAAGGTTTCAACTTAGAGTAAGTTAGCTATTATTTCTTTTGTATCAGTAGATTATGAGTGGAGTTAATTAAATCAGTTAGTTAAACTAATGGTAAATAACAGTATAAAGTCATACTCTTGCTTCAATAGTCTCTCATATGTTCAAAATCTTCACAATATGCATGCTATTTGTTTACAAACTGAGGTACATTGCATAGCTGTTATTGTCAGACATATGGTTCCGAATTGCACTATAAACAGGCTCGCTCTCAGGTTTGGAATTACAATCAAAGGCTGTTAGAGTTAACTACTTGTATATGAAAGGTTCGAACAGAAGGTCATAGAATTCGCTGATTCTTCACCTATAATTATAGAAATAGCTGCATTATTCAAAATATTCAGTTTCATATAGGTTGATCCTAGATATACCTAGTAAATGCCTATTTCAAACCAAAATTCAGTCAGCAGCTGAATTTTCTTTTGCAGGTTAACTACATCCCTTGGTGTTATGGGCTACAATTTCAAGTCCAAATCCGTTCTCTACTCTTTCTTTACATATTTTCACTTTCAACATTAAAATTAAAAAAGAAAAAAAAAAAAAGAAGACCTGGGATCATTTGACCCAAATTTCGAAAACAGTGATGCAGACCAGGGCCAGAACCACGTTCCTCCAACACACACATGACCTTCTTCTTCTTCACACACTTTCTTCCCTTACATCACATATCATCCTCTGTACTAAACAATTCCGATTACTCAATCAATCATCAATCTATTAGTATTTTTATTACCCATTCCAATTTATAATCAGCTTCACTTAAACTGAATCAAAGCACTCCAATTATACATATATCATATATTTCTTTCTGAATTGAAAAAAAAAAAAAAATGAAATATCAGTCAGGATTCTTACAAGCACAGATCAATAAGGAAAACTGATGACAACCAACAGCCTCGGAGTCCTTGTTCTCTTCCAACCAAAGCCTGCTATCAAAACCAGTTCTTGTCCTAAACATAAACACACCAAACCCACCACTCTCCTCTCTAAAAAACCAATCATACACATCCCACATCATGTCCACCAACAACCCATCCAAAAATATCGCCTGGTTCCCTCTAAAATTCCATCTCAATCTCTTCACTTCAAACACCTTCTTCTTATCAATCGCAACGCACAAAACCCTATCACTCTTCCTCAACCCATTCTCCTCTTCACAGCACTTTATCACAATCTCATGCGCCATTCCCTTTTCACTAAACTGCGCTTTCGTCGAATACACCGATTTCCCCGAAAACTGCTCGCATCGTGAAACCAATGAGAATCTCCCTACAGGGTACTCTGTTTTCAATCTCTCAATTTCCTCTTCTTCTTCGCCCAAAAGGAGACGGATTTCCGAGTCCACCAGCACCGTTATGTAGAATTCGTTACTGGGTTCCGGTCCGTTTTCGTACACAGCGTTCGATAGATCCCAATACAATTCGATTCTCGATTTCCCGAATTGGGAAACTTTGCTGCCTTTGTAGTCTCGCAATTCGTGAGACTCTGTGTCGAGATCGGACTCGAAACTGATCGTTGCGAGGTGATTTGTGAAGTCGTTGGACCATGTGAGTGTTATGAGGGTTTGTTTGTGTGAGATGAGAGAATGGGTTTTGTATATACATGTGACCGAATTTGGGATTGATGGGATCAAACTTGGAGCAAAATATGAATGTTTTGAAGGACCTGAGCAATATGAACTCGACACTTTAATGGCGTGTTCGCTATAACATGTAGCCAAGCCCCTCATTGTAAACAAAACAGAAAAAGATTATAAAAATCGATGAAGACTATGGTGTTTGTTTGTTTGTTATTGGAGAGAAATGGGTAAAATGTGTTGGTGTAGATTGCCTATAAAAGAAGACATCGAAAAGATTGATTGATTGTTTGGTCTTCTTATGTATATATTATTCGAATAAAAAATATATAAAAAATAAAATGGATAGATTGAAGGTGACAAAAGATGGGTACTGTATTTGTCTGTGTATTGCCATGTGAAGTGTCTTTTCTGATCTCATATATCATAATTGTTAGGGGGAAAATGAGAAACCGAAGAGTGAAAATGAGAGGAGAAATTCTGAAACATCTTTTTGGGTCCCCTTCTTTCATATTTAAATTTATACAGAACCTTCTTTACTTTATTAACTTGTTCTGCCAGTTAAGTAGAATGTATATTTTAACATTTTGACCGATCTGATTTAGCAATATAAAAAGGTGAGAGAGATTGATTAGTGATGAGAAAACGTGAAATGGGGATGAGATTAATGGTAATGGATATGGATGGAGCTGTTAGAGTTGAAGGGAAGATGGTGATTTGTGGGGTCTTTGAATTTAAATTTCTCTACAGATTCACCTACTGAGGGATCTCTATAACTTCCTCTCTCTCTTGCAAGTGTATTAGTTATTAAATATTATACACAACAGTTTCTTTCATGTAATTAAAATCCTACTTTTCCGTTTCAAAGTCAAAATGAGACAAAACCATTCATTTAATTGCAATAAGGAGAGGATTCGGTTACAGACTTCTGAGAATGAATCTGCATAAGTCTGTAACCATATGTATTCACTAGCAAGTTGTAACGATTGACATGGGAGGTAACGGTTGGGATTATGGTTGTATGTAAGACTTTTTTTTTTTTTTTTTTTTTTTTCAAAGCTAAACATGGAAAATGACTACTCAACTGACCAAAAATTAGTAAGAGAAGTTAGGTTCTGATTAATTATTTATGGATCCCAAACAAGAAAGACATACCAAATTGATTTGCTATTCCAATACCAACTAATAATGTAAAGTTGTGAGATATGAGAACAAATTTAGAATTCAAATTGCAGTGCCATAGGTCAAATACAGTTTGTGAATTAGACCATCTCATGAGTAATTGCACTCCAGGTAATGTCACATTACTACCACGTTAAAATAGGTGGAACTCGAACTCGTGAGGAACTTTCTTCTCCACTAATCTAGTTCTAACTTCAATAATTTCAATTTAGGGCGGAAAAAGAAAATCTAAACCCATGAAAATTAGTTGCACATGTAAATTTCAATCTGTTAGGACTAATTTTACAAGTTCACTAAGCAAACCAAAATATGTGCTCGAATCCAACCGATTATATTACTAATATTAATAATAGTATTATTATTATTATTAAAACAAATCCAACTGAATTTTTTTTCAGTTTTATTTATTTTTATATGTTGGTTCGATATCAAAGAACACAACTAAAAAAACTGATTCAATTCGGTTTCACCTAAAACCGAATAAATAAAGCAGTAACTACCCTTAATCTCAAATGCATTGTTATACACTAATAAATATTATAGAATAACAAATTTATAAAACTAATAATATATTTATGTTTTATGTTTGAGATTATATAATACAATTAAGTTTTATATATATCTAGCCTTAACGTGATCTTGCGAGGTACCTTTTCACCCCTAACTATATTGGTCTTGACTAATCATTAGAAGAAATTCTAAGAGTAGATACTATATCCTAAATCATTTTAATATATATATATTATTTTATTGAAATTTTTAATTGAAATATATATATATTAATCTTTCAATTAAATATAATAACATGAATATTATTAATGAACCATATGAAATTCATTACATAAATTAATAAATAAATAATTATCTAAAATAAATATTATATAAATATAAATACACAAATTAGAAAGAACAAACATTACATAAATATAGATTCCGGACACAACTAGTGTATATATCTATATAAAATTGTTCCAAAGATGGTGGAGGTGGCATACTTACAATTTCACAATTCCGCTTTGTAATATTTGACATGAATTTATATATAATTTACATCATTGTCATTTTCATTAGACTTTGTAAATTTAAAATATAAAATATTATTCCTTTTGTTTTTAATTCATCTCTCTTTTGAATTAGAGAGCGTCTTAGGTGTTACATGTAACACACTATTTTATTGTGTTACAAGTTTCACACGTGTGAAACTATAACATTCAAAATAAGAATGTGTGCTATCACACAATAATTTATATGTGCATATCTTTTTTTATATAAGTATCTGTGTTGTGTGTTAATTTATTTTGTGTATCTGTTGAAATTCTAATTGTACTTGTATGGTTATTGGTTGTGTCTGTGAAGTTATTATCTGTGCATGTGTCTGTTAATTTATTATGTGTGCCTGTGAAATATGTATCTGTGCATGATATATGTACCTGTATAGTTATTATTTGTTAATTAATTTATGTACTTGTGTGGTTATTTTTTCTGTCTACGAGGTTATTATCTGTGTCTGTGATTTATATATCTGTGTCTGTGTAATTCTTGTATGTATCTGTTGATATGCTAATTGTACATGTGTGGTTATTTTTTTGTGTCTACGAGGTTATTATCTGTGTCTGTGATTTATGTATCTGTGTCTGTGCAATTCTTATGTGTATATGTTGAGATGCTAATTGTACCTGTATGGTTATTTTTTGTGTTTGTGTCTATGATTTATGTATCTGTGTCTGTGCAATTCTTATATGTATCTGTTGAGATATTAATTGTACCTGTGTGGTTATTTTTTGTGCCTGCAAGGTTATTATCTGTGTCTGTGTATCTGTGTCTATGCAATTCTTATATGTATCTGTTGAGATGCTATATGTGTCTGCGAGGTTATTATGTTTTATGTATCTGTGTCTGTGCAATTCTTATATGTATCTGTTGAGGTTATTATCTGCGAGGTTGTATCTCTGGTTATGAAATGTACTCTGTAAATATATCTAGTTGAAGATTGAAGTACAACAATAAATCGATGTAGTTCAAGATTGAAATAAAAGCATTGAAATCATAATAATACTAATCCATTACCATTACTCGAAGAGGAAGGAACTTGAAACGCAGATTCCGACTTCTTTCTATTATTGTTCGTAGAAGAAACAAGTTGAAAATAAGATTCAACAAAATCTTTTTGTTTTTCGCTTCTATCAACATCAAAAGATGTTGATAACATAGATGAATCCATGAATAACAGAAGTAAAGAACAAAGTTAAGGAAAAAAATAAAGATATGGTTTTAAGGAGAGAGAGAAGAGAATAAGCGTGAAAGATATGATTTTTTTTTTTAAATAAAATAAAATTCGCACGTGTGTGTTTCAAAAACACCCAAGACTTTACCTTTGAATTAATATTTCATTATAAAAAATTGCATAATTTTGTTTTATTTTTTAACAACATTCTACCTTGGTTATAGATGTTGATTGAAATATTGATTTTTTAATATTTATAACTACTACTATTTTTATTAATCTATATTTTGAAAAATATAATTTAAATTTACTATATTTACTTATTTTAAAAATAAAAATAAATTAATCACATAATTATATAAATGTGTTACATTTGTATCATCTTTTCATTCTTATATGTTATTTGAATTTATTATACTAATGAAAATAATTGGCATTTAAAATTTATCATTTATTTCATAATTTTAAATGAATTATAAATAAGCATGTGTTTCGAAATTCTATGGTGCTGATTCTTGTATTTCATCTTTTTATTTTCTTATACGTTATTTGAATTTATTATGTTAATGAAAATAATTGATATTTAAAATCTACTACATATTTAATAACTTTTAAATGATTATAAATAAGCATGTCTTGTGAAATTCCATAGTAACCAATTGTTCTACTTCTATATATATAGATATCAATTTTATTAGGTTGTGCAAATATATCATACTGGATTTTCCAGTTTTATAAAACCATCAAGTGAAGTGAATAATGGAAGAGATGATGGGCTAATCAGGATTAGAATTTGTAGATTGTGAAATTCTATTAATACAAAAATTGTAGAGATGATTGGCTAATCGGGGTTAGAATTTGGAGGTTGTGAAATTCTATTAATACAAAAATTGGATAGTTCATTAGTATGAGCATGATTCTTATTTGTGAGAAGGTAAATGTGTCACTCTTTTTATGATTTGCTTTATTTTATTTTATTTTCAATTCTCTTTTCTTTTTCTTTTTTTTATTCTAAAATGTAATGACTTGTATGTCTTTTTTTCTAAATTTTTAGGAAAATCTTATGCACACTATTACCTACCAGAATCATGAATATAATGGATGAAGGACAATTGGTTGCTATTAAGAACTTTAAGGTCAAAACAATTGTTGGTCAGTATAAACCATTTGATTTTGGGTTGCTTGTATTGAATTTTCGGGTGTTTTTCTTTCGAATTAATATATATTTCTTCCATATAAATATTGCAATAAATTTTAGAATCAAAATTTATTAATTATATATTATTTAAAAGGTTAATAATTTATCCAATCTCTCTCTATATGTAATACTAGTGTAGAACCCGCGCGTTGCGCAGAGTTAAATACCTATTAGTAATTTTCAAAGAATCTATAATAATAATAATGCAAAATTTCTCTTTAAAATTAACTTTAACACTAATAATTACAATTTAAAATTTCTCACATCTTAATTAAGGTCTAGATTCGTATATTAGAAATGAGGGGGTAATTGGGGCATATTATATATATATATATATATATAATCTATATTTAGAGAACAGTTAAATTTTAAAATTTCTTTATTAAAAAAATATTTCAAATACCATGTGATGAAGATAAAATAAATTTTTATAAAATTATGAATGCTATGATAATGTTGACATTTAAAATTAAAAATAAGGGGTGATTGTTGGTAGAATTTAATATAATATAATATATCATTTAAAAGAAGTTGATTATTTATTTAATATATTTGAAATTGATATTAAATAAAAGTAAACATTTCTAAAAGAAAAATAAAACAATTATAGACATAAAATTATTATTATTATTATCATTTATTTTATTCTAATTTTTAATTTTATAGGAAAATAAATATATGGTATTATTTTTTTTTTAAAACTTTATTATGTTATTACTTTTTAAAATATTATATTATTTTAAAGTATGACTTTCACCATTTTTTATTTTAAAGACACAACTTATTATACTTCAACAATATAAGACCATTAACTCACTTTAAATGTGATTAACTTATAATTTTATAACGGTAATAAAATTATAGTAATTGTATTTTTATTAGTTTAAATATAATAACATGAAATTTTAATATTAAAGTAATTGATAATAACATCTGAAGTTTTATTATGTAATACCTTCGTAAAAACTTTCAATGAATGTTAATCAATTCACCATTAACTCTAATTATTTTAATACTATTGATTATTAACATTTATGTGGAAGAATGTTAAATAGTGAAAATAATAATAATAACATGATTTGATTAATGCTAGTGTGAATATTTTAATTATAGTGTTTTTAAATAGATAAAATATTAAATTTAGATACAATGTTTTTAAATAATAATAATAATAAAACTAAATTGACAAAAATGGAAGAATACTATCTATGGTAATTTGATTTTAATAAATTATATATAAATAAAAATATTTTATTTTTATATCTCAACTAAATTTTCTTAGTTCCCTTCAAATATAATAATAGTTTCTATAACTAATATAAACATAAAGAAATTTAATCTTTTATAAATTTCAACTGTTCTTTTCATTATTTATTCACTCTTATCATATCCCTGGATAAAAATAAATAGCTCAAGTAAGAAGAAAAATAAAAATTAAAAAACAAAATTAATGTAATAATTCATTATGTACATGTAGATAAGGAAAATAAATTTAAGTAAATTTGAATTAACAAAACACTATAAAGAAAAAGTAAATAATAACACTAATTATAATAATAAATTGATACATTTGAATTTTTTTTATTTAATTCGAGATGCATATTTCCATCATTATTATATATATATATATATATATATATAGTCTTCGGACAGATTTATGTCTTATTTCCTACCTAGAAGAAAGATGATTGTGAATTAAAAATTTTTGTTATTGAATTTTTATGCAAGTAATTTCTTGAAAAATAGACACCTTAAATGCTTGAATTTGATGAAATATACATTATCAATCACTCGATTAAGTTGATTCTCCCGGCTAGAAGAATTGATGGACATTTTGTGCTTTGTATATTTTACCTGCGAAAAATCAAGACAAATAAGTAAAAAAAAAAAAATGAAAAAAAACATACATATATAATAGAATATACCAAAATTTTATGCCCATCTCGCCTATTAAAAAATAATAAAAAAATCAATTAATCATATTTTAACACAATAATACAAATTGACACAATATGAAAACTTTTAATACAATTAAAAGTAGTTAAAATATAATAATAAGAAAAATAGAGAAAATAATCTAAAATGGTAAAGTAATGAGGGAGAAGTGAAAGAATGGTATGATTGAAGCAAAATGGGAAGACATGGTATATATAGAAAAAAAAACTATTGGAGTTACAAAACCTTTTATATTTCATATTCTTTTTTAAGAATATCAGTTCAAAGTTAATGTAGGAGAAATCAATTGTAATAATTTTTTACGGTAAAATTATAATTAATAGAAGAATATTCTTAAGAATATGTTCCATACACTCTTTTCCAAACAAACGTTAAATTCCACACCACATAAGATTTTTAAGAATTTTGTTAAATGCCACATGTAATCTCTTTATTGGCAAAATATGAAGAGAAAGAAAAATATTCAAATAAAAAACCTTATTAATTCACATTGATGAACGAATAGGAAGAGAAAAAGTCATCGAGAATAAAAGAGGTTGAGTGAGAAAACCAAAACACGTGTCATTTTATAATTCGTCAAATACGTTGGATTTTCAAAACTTGTTATTTTTGATGATTTTCAACCCAAGCGTGAACTCTCAGCCTGCCACGTCAATTTCGTGGGGTCCACTGAGAGTTTCGCTTTATATATATATATATATATATATATATATATATATATATATATAGATTATGGTATGATTTTGAAATCGATAAATTGATATAAATAGGAAGACAAAAGACAAATCTTTTAATAGCATTTAATAGTGAAAGAAAGAAAAAAGATAAATGTGAGAAGAAGATATGAATCATTGAAATGAATGTGAAACGTACAAACTTTTTAAATACACAATAATTATTAGAACTAAACACTTGTGTAAAACGTATAAACTTTTCAAATGTATAATATTTATTACAACTAAATACAATATCCTCATATGTCACTTTCTTATTTGCAATATAACTTAACACAAAAACAACCAAATACACTCATTGCCACATGTAACTTTCTTATTTGTAATATATGAACCAAACACAAAAACTATTTTCGTTGTTTTCCCATATAATCGTGAACTCTCCGTGTATCCACTTAACTGTGACTTGTTAAGGAGTTCTCTTTATATAATATACAAATTTACTATTAGTTAATTTATACAATGTAATAACCATTATTAATTAAAAAATTTTTAAAAATTATCTAATTAAATGTAATATCTTTCTTTCTTTTTTTAAATACACTAATTTTGATTTTATTAAAAATAAAAATAAATTATTCAACAAAGCGTCTATATTCTTAAAATTAAATATCAAAATTAATAGTTTATAATATTTTTTATATTAAGTAAGAGAAATGTTAAACACCATTAAATATTACCCATTATGAATTTTTGGAATTTTAAAAGTTAATTATAATTATTATTCATTTTATTCATAGAAATATGAATAACTACCTATATTTACCTAATTAAAAATATAGATAGAAAGAATCAAGGATATTGAAACAAATCATTTTATATTTAAATTTTATATACAAATATAAAAATACAATAAATAATAAAAAAATGAAATTGTTGCGATAAGTTAACATAATTTCTGGTATATCAAAGATAACAAAACTATTACATAAACACAAATTAAATCAAGAAGAGAAAGAAAGAGATATCACTAACGCAAATATCAAGAATTAAATCCATAAAGAGTATAATAAAAATAAAAAGATAAATTAAAATTAAAAACTAATTTATTGAAAATTTACAAAAAAAATTTACCGGATCATAGGTTAGAATAACTAAAAGGAAAAAAAAAAGTCACACATTAGAAAGTGGCTTGACACTAATGTTATGCTCGGGATAAAATCAATCAAAATAGATAATATCATACAAACAAAATAACAATACACATTACAATAATCAAATTGAAAACCTAAATCACCTACAATAATCGAACAAAATAATATATAAATAACATTAATAAAAAAAAGAACAAAAAAATCAAACCTGCAAAAAGTGAATTTATTGCACCAACAAAAACTCCTGAATGGAAATAATAATAAAATACAAATGGTTAGAATTATAATTAGTAACACCAAAGAACCGGAGAAAGAGAGACGATTTTTTAAGGAATATCAAAAGTTAAATTGGGATAATGAAAAAAAAATTGAATTTTTACAGGTTAAAGAATCGACCACCATAGATCCAACAAAAACGAATTGACTTGCTTTAGTCGCAGTTTAAAAAAGCAAGCTCAAATGAAAGATATACCATTGAGAGAAATGAGAAAATATTTAAAAATAATTGAGTTTGGTTATGCAAGCAATGAGTTAAATATAAGAGGAGAGAAAACAAAACATTTAATAACATTAAAAAGGAATAATAAGAAGAAGATGAAGAATGAAACGTTAAAAAAACTTATTAACTTTTCAACTATAAATCAATTATTTAAGATAAATACATCCATTTCCACGTGTCAACTCTTCATTAGCTAAAAATCAAACAAATACGAAAACTCTCATTTCTAATGTTTTTCAACTCAAAGCTGAACTCTCAGCGCGCCACGTCAGCTATGCGGGGTCGCTAGAGAGTTCTGTTTTATATATATATATAGATTAGGTAATAATATATATAAATATATCCATATATATATTAATATAAAAATAATAAATATATACTTTTAAAAATATTAAATTTTTTGTTAAAATAGAATAATATTTGTTAAAAAATTAAAACATATTAATGTCAAATAAGGCTTATAAAATTAAAATAAATAAATAAATATTATATATATATATCAGGTCTAATTTTGAGTATTTTTACATATTTTATATATATATATATATATTAATTAGCAATCAAACGTGTCAAATATTACTTTACATAATAAATTTAAAGATATATATTTTAAATTTTAAAATTAAGTGTCTTATAAATTTCATTATATACTACAAACTAATATTTAATTAATAACTTTGTAACTTTGTTTGTGTAACAATTTCAAAATATGTAATTAAATTAAATAATTTTATTTAATTTTTAATTAACTATTTAAATATTTTAATATATTTAATAAAATTTAAACTAATATTAATAAATTAATATCAAAATTTTAAAATAAAACTTAAATTTTAAAATTTAAAACAAAAGCGCGCGTAGCGCAGACTTATTACCTAGTAAATGATAATCTAAGTTGAGAAATTGTCAAATGTCTTCTACCAAACCTGCCCGCAATTTTTTCTTTTAATTTCTATTTTACATATCTATATATTATATAAAGGAGAACTCTCAACGGGTCCACGAATTTGACGTGGACACGCTGTGAGTTCAGTTTTTAAATGAAAAAGAGCCAAAATGGCTACTTTTATATTTTACCAATTGGAAATCAACACGTAATAGTGCTAATTACATAAAAAAAAAAAATAAAAATAAAAGAGTTATCACTCTACATCTAATTTAATGCTTTTTATTATTGAACCTCCTCCCTTTTCACCTTCTCATGTGCTACGGTTCAATTTTCAAGAGAAGTAAATAAAATATATTTTAAATGTTTTCTAATCAATTTCTTTAATGGAATGTAATTCTTTTTTCTTCATCTTCTTATTTGTATTTTTTCATTATAAATATTGTGTTCTCTTTCATTTCATCGAAGAATTCATTGATTGTGATTTTCATATAATTTGTTTATTCTTTTTCATATATTAGTTTTATGATGTCAATTTTATTTTTCTCTATATATTTTTTTTTTGGTGTTTTCAAGATTGATTTGGTGTGAAAGATAATTTTTGATCTTCATGGCAACAAATTTAATTTTACTATAGTTGGTTAGTTGCTTTTCATTTGTTGGGTAAGTTGCTTTTCATTTGGTGTGAGTTTATTAGGTTCGTCTTTATCTTATTTTTCTATTTTATTTAATTATAATTTATTTGAATGATTTAAATTATTATTCTTTTTTTTATCATGTGAATAAAATTTTATTTTATTTTTTGTTTATAACTTTTTAATATCAATATTCTATAAAATATACTCTTTTTTCCTCGATAATTGAGTATATATATATATATTATCTTTTATAGTTTTTGATGTTAAAGTAGTAATTGAGTTTTTTTTTTAAATATTTTTTTATTTTTTTTTAATTTATTATGTTAATATAGTCATCGCCCAAATTCTAAATAATGGGATGTTCAATGTATGTTCAACTAATTTTTTGAACATATTACCATGTAATATTCTTTACAAACATGAAGTAATTTTAAAAATATGTTTTAAAAAATATCATTGAATATTTGAAAATTTTTGTCTCACTTACTATTATTATTATTATATCTATAAATTTTAATCATACTTAACTTTTTGAATATTTGGTAAATTATGTTTCGATTTTATTATTATTATTATACATTTTTTATAATATATATATACATAAAATCTATAACCATTATTCGAATTTTAGTATATAAATGGGGTTGATTTTGAATTTGTGATTTGACATGGATTTTATTTTTATTTGATTTATGTGATAGCAATTTATTGACTTTCTAAATTTAATTTTGAAAACCCATTTACATTTTTATTTGTTTTCAATTTTCAATATCATTATTTACCATTTTAATGTAACTTTTTATTTTCCATTTATTTATTTTTGTAATTTTGAAATAAGATTTTATTTATCACTAACTTCACAATTTTAACGTATTTTATAAAATTTACTACAATTTATAAGTAAATTATTTAACAATTTATTTGTAAATTAATTTTGATAGATCCATTCTAACTAATTTATTTTTTTTCTTCTATTCATTCTCGATTTTTGTAGAAAATCATTATCCATAGTGTGTTTCTTAGTATAAGTTATTTATTAAATTTTTATTATATTTATTTTTTATAATTAATATAATATTTTATTTTTCATTTTTTTATCATTTCGACATGTGTGATGGATTAATTTTTCTATTTGATTATCAATTTTGGAATATTACAATATGATAATAGTACAACCAAATCATAACCATTGTTTTTCTTTTTTCAATAATTATTCGATATTAAAATAAGTTGTTGTCAATATATCAAATTACATGTCATATTAATTTTAATATATATATATATATCTAATATAGTTGAAAGAGTATATTTGACATTGATATATGTGTTTAATTGCATTCTAATAAATTATCAATTCTCATACTTTCCAAATTAAATAAAAACATGTTTATAACTAATATAAACTAACAGAGAAAGTTTAAACATATTTACCATTCTAACAAGATATGATTTTACAGTATTTTTTTAAAAAATCCAAAATAATTTTTCTTAATAAATTGTAGACACTTATTTCGTAACTTTATAAAATACTAATAATTGATACATTCAAATAAATATATACTACGAAAATCAAACTGGTATTAAATTATTATAATATTTATTTAAATATAATAATAATAATTTTACAATAATTTTAATTTTATTTATATTTACATATTTATTAAATTATTTATTCTATTTTTTAAATTCATTATTATATCTAATATCTATTAAATATTTTAAATTTTTATTTATAATAAAAATTTATTTAAACCATAATATATATTACCATAATAATATATTCCGTTCGCGCAACGCGCGGGTAACTATACTAGTTTGAATATAAGTTTGGATATATCTTTCATATGGGCTAAGAGCTTCATATCCTCATTTGATGCGTTAGCCATATTGTCATGAAAGGAAATTTGACTAAAGTTACCTGCATATAGTACTGTCAAAATGGACTTAGAGTCCGCGGGCAGTCCGTTCCGGTCCGCGCAGATTTGGACTCTGAAATTGAAAGTTCATTTCGACAGCGAACTTTAAAGTCTAGTACGCGCAGAGTCCGTGTCCTCGCGGACTGGACCAGACCAGTCCGTTTTTTATATATAATATAAAAATAATAAATTTTATTCTTTTATTTATATTAATTTTATATTTTTATTAATTTTAACTTTTAAAATATTATTAATATAGTATTATAATAAAATACTAATGAATTTTTATTATGTGATTTTTTAATTTAATAAATTTATACAATTTATTATTAAATTTATTTTAAAATTTAAAATAAATAATTAAAAAATTAAACAGACTGGTCCAGGTCCGTCCGTGGGCCTGTGCGGACGAACCCGGACTTTGATTTTCCGAGTCCGAAAAAAAACCAACCGGTTCGCTCCGGTCCATTATGTACAAAAATCCGCGTGGACTAGACCGGACTGAATAGTCCGTTTTGACAATACTACCTGAATATGTATTTCTCTTATCCTCAACACTCATGTTATGTAGTATAATGCAAACTCTTATTATTTAATCAATTGTTTTCTTCTTCCAAAATCAAGCTAAGCCACGTCTAATTGCAAATTTAGTTTGTAACACTCCAAATGCTCGTTTAACATCTTTCTACAATCCATCTTGATATCACACAAATAACTTTCGCATGTCTTCTTAGGGTTGACAAATTGTTTTCACAAATGCTACATTCGTCAGATAGTATCCCATATTATAATTATTGTCACTTTTTATAGTTACGGCCAAATCTTTACCTTATAGAATGTTATCAAATACTAGTGAACAATCTAACACATTGAGATCACTATTCAATCCAACAATAACCGGAAAAATAATGTCAGATCCATAGTTATCTATGGTTGGAACTCCATAGTAATCGCCCAAGAACATATCTTTCCAACATTCAAATTATTTTTCAATTACCAATGCATACAATCAATGTTCCCAAGCATGCTAAGGAACCTACGAGCCTCTATCATTAAAGTTATCATTTGATGTGATACACATTTGACCTTCTTAGATGTTCAACCTAAAATACGAAAATAATATCTTCAACTATTTTTTCTAAATACTCAATTGCAGTTCTTTCTCTAATTCTCACGTAATCATTAACGACATTAGTTGATACTTCATATGCTAACATACACATGACAACAATAATTTTTTTGCAAATAGGACATACCTTTTTTGCCTACCACAATCCTTAATTCGAGTGAAGAAGTATCAATGCATTCAGAACCTTCGTTTGAATGCCATATGAGAGTTGATTAGGTACAAAGTAATCTTTGACAAATTTTTCATGCACGGTTTCATGTTTTCTATCTATTTTTCGACTAGATCTAAATAAAGAAAGTTTCACCCTATATAACTCCAAGGAGTCCAAGTTGTCGCTCAGCTTAATCATCCATTGCGAGTTCACAATTTAGTCTTTCGAAATATATTTAAAAACATTATATTTTTAGCTATTGAAGAAAAAAATGAACGCAACTTAGTACTAAGAGCTTTTAAGTTGGAAGATGGTGTGGTCAATAAAGTGAATTTGATTTCTTTATTTATAATTAGATGGCAACAACTAATTTCCAATGACTATGAAAATAATGACTAATTTTCAATGGCCATCGTTTCCAAATCGATGAAAATGGGTGTAACACAACTAATGACCACAAACATCCATAATTCAAATTGAAAAACAAAAAATATTTGTAATAATGTTCTAAAAGTGATTCAAGTGTAAAATAGTCATTTTTCAATGAATTCATAATTTAAAATCCAAAACAATATAAAATTTTGAAAATATTTATAAGGCTAAATTAATCTGGTGTTAGAAAGGTAAGATGGCCTAGAAGACTGATTGAGTTATTTCAAAATTTTCGATGGGACAAATTGTTCTATGGTCGATAAGGGTAGACTTCACAACATAAGGACTAATTTATTTCAAAATTCTAATATATCAATCGGTCTGAGGTCAGTCTAGTCAGACCCCTGCAAAATGATTGGACCAATATAAAAACTCTAATAGGACTAAACCTTATAGGGTCACTCCACAGTCCACAGTCAGGATACTTTTGAGAAGTACCTCTTCTAATTGAGATTAGGGTTTGATAGCCTGATTTACTTTCTGCAACAAATTTGTAATATGTTTTTTGAATACCTTTTTAGTATGCAAAGTTCCTTAATTATACAATTTTCTAGAGAGAAATTAGCTCCCTTTTAATTAGTCTTTTAGTTAAGTTATATTATCTGTTATGTTTATCTTTTCCTTATTATACTAGATATGATTATCATTAATATTAGGAAATAGAATTCTTTTGGGATTATGCTTTTATTGACAAAATCTCTCAAATTTGGACTTGTTGATTAAAGTTGTTGGCTTAAAACAATTTAGGCCTTTTGGGATTCTAGAGTCAGATTTTTGGCGTTCTATTTGATTTCGTCATTTCTATATGCCTTAAGCCTCATATTTCGCCTAAAATAGCATGCGCTTGTAACCTAAGAGTGAAGTTGCTTCTTGGGCTTGAAATAGCATGCACCATTGTCTTAGAGACTTTGAGTCAGATTTTTTTGGGCTCAAAAGGGTGAGCATGAGAGTCCAAGGATCCATAGCTTAAAAAGGCCATACTCTTATGAGGGTTTGGATTGCACTCCGTCTAGACCATAAGGGTAGGCCCTCTACTTAACACAGACCCTCCCATGGGGCAAGAGGCTCCCTATCATATATTTCCTTTAGGGTTAAATATCAACTAACCTCTTGTACTTGACAACATTTATCACCTTAGCCCGTGTACTAATGTCTGTCTCACTTAACCCATTGTACTCATGTTTTTATCTTAGATAGCCCTCTATATTATTAAATTTGTCTTAATGCGCCCCTTTTGGGTGACGTGGTAAAAGCTTTATGCAACACTTGTCATACAAGCAATGCACTTGAAATTACCGCATCATGCAAAAAAGGGCACACCGAGATAAAATTTGTGATACAGGAGGCTATCTGAGATAAAAACAGGAGTACAAGGGGTTAGGTGAGATAAATATTAGTACAAGAGGTCAGGTGATACATTTTGTCAAGTATAAGGAACCAATTTATATTTAACCCTTTCGTTTATTAAGTTTATTTTTAATTAGACCATTACAATAACGACGTATGTCGCTATCATATAAGACTTGGTTTTGATTGTTCATAATGGATTCAAATAGTGATTCACTATTGATCTTCATATATATTTAGAATGACCTTGTGTAGTAAATGCTCGAAAGTCGCAATGATATTTTTCAAATCTTTTAATCGATTCTTCTCTGAATCAGTACGTTAGCTTTTTTAACCTGAGTTTGTATTTAGATTGAATTATCTTGGGAATTTTCTTTTCAATTAGATCTTCTGGATTCGTTACCTTTGTTGTTATATTGTTTTATCTTAGCATTGTCATATTATTTTTATCAAAGCAAAATGTTTTCAAGGGTCTCTGACAAGTCTTGTTACAAAAATCCTTATCTTTGCTAGTGTGATACTATCCTCATTCATATATAATTTTACCTATATAGTTAATATTTCTTCTTATTGAGATTAGAAGATATTGACTTTCAGTATGCGCTATAGATTACATTTGCGGTAGAGACACTTAAATGTAACTTTTCTACGCCAATAAGATAGTGAATTATTTTATTAAATATTCACTAAAACATAATTAATATATATTATCATTATATATAATTTCATGAATCATACAAGTGTTTTTAGACCATTTCCATTTGCAACAGGGTCTCTTCCAGATCTTTCAGAAAAAAAGAACAATAATAACTTTTAAAAAAAAAGTGAGAATATTACTTGGAAAACTATTTTCATATTTAAGAGACTCAATTTTAAATTGCATGACGAATAGCAATATGTAATATGGATGTTAGAAAAATATCAAGCAATACAAATATGGTTTACTTGACTTTTTATTTTATTTTTAATTAAAAATATTTCTACATATAATTTATGGTCCACTATATGGGATAAATAAGTGAATAAGTGGTTCAAATCTATTATACTAATAATAATTTTATAAAGATAATAATTTTATAAAAATGATCGATATATGACTAAAGTAATGATTGATAGCTTACTCTTTTATGCCAATTAGATGTGCCTACTCTTATATGATAAGAGTTGATTGGATGAATAAATAAATGCATTAATTATTATAAAATTTATATACAATCATATATTACCACTTAATGATACGCAATAAAAGTAGACACAAAGAGTATGTTGTATCACATTAAGTGTATGTTTGACACTAGCTGTTACATTAGATGTTGAGTTAGTTGTTGAAGTAGCGATTAACTGTTAAATTAGATGTTGAAATAGTGATTTGACATGAGTGTTTGATATTTATAATTAGATGTTGAAGTGGCTTTTAGATGTAAAATTACGTAAATAATACAATATATTATTTTTACCTTACAATATAATTTATTATCGTTAGTATTCATTTTTAAATAAATTTTTCTTTTAAGATTTTTGATTTAAAACCAACCATCATTTAGTTATCAACTAATTAAAAATAAATAAAATATAGACTAACTAAAAAAAGTTATTTAAAGATTTTTAATCGTATTTAATAAATAAAAACATTATTAAAATTAACTAATTTAGGCAAATAGAAGCTTTTAATATTATTAAGGGTAGTTTAGTAATTCTCATAAATTGATAAGGGTAAAATGAGAGTTTTTTTTATTAGCGATTCGTGGAAAGCTACTTGAAGTAGCGTCCTGAAAATCGCTAATTAAAAATATAATAGCTAATCAAAAAATTTCTCCCAAACAGTTAAATTGTCAAATCACTAATGAAAAATCTAATCGCTACTTAAAAATCTATCTACCAAACACACACTAACTAAATATCCAATTCGATTATAATCTAAAAAAATCAGCCTCTCAAATTACCTCTATTTAAATTATGTTCGGTGTCAATAGTTAAAAGTAATGATTTTGATAGCTACAATGATTAGCTATTTGAAATAGTTGTTAGAGCAGCTATTAAAGTATAACAATTACATATAAAATTACTTGACTTATATTTGTTAATATGAAATAAAAGGTATTTTGATAGTTTTAATATATCAATTTAGAAAAAAGTTAATTTAATTTAATTTGAACGCATTTTCCAAACTATTAAACCTAATGCTAGTATCAAAAATTTATTTATCAAATACTAATAAAAATAGCCAACACGCTTAAAGGTTGTGAATTTTAAATTAATTTATGAATATAAATATAAAATAGGTGAAGATATTTATATTCACGCAAGGTTGCTTGTGATTTTTTCAATTAAAAATTTTCATTCCATTTTTGTAAGAAGTAGAAATAAAAAAAAAAAATAAAATAATAAGAGAAGGATAAGAGAAGATAAACGTGAATTTCTGAAAAATAAAAACCCACATAACTTGAATCAAAATTAATCTGATGTATTAATTCTTTCCCAACAAAAGAGGGATGGAATCCAGGAATGTAGGTACAGGAGGAGAAAGAGCAAGAAACGAAACGAATACTCAAGTTGGTGCAGTTAGCAACTCAATCATATCTCTTAAATTAATGTTAAAAAGTACAGCCAATGCCAAAATCAACAACATTTAAAATACACAATGTTAACATTGATTTGGTGTATAACTAACCAGTCTTCAATTGCAGAAAGTATCAGCACTGCAGTTGTAGTAACAGGAGAAATAAACTTGTTTACATTTCAAGTTATAATGATAGGACATTATTTCTATATATAAACTTTTTTCACCCTATAAAGCGGATCAGTCTTTTTCTATTGTTTGAATCTCAATCAACAAAAAGCTTCAACCACAGAGGAAACAATAACATATGTAAATATAAATTTGTGTATGAGAAACGTGAGGCAGTCATGAATAATGAGAACAAAAAAACAGTAGATATGAGGCAATGCTAAGCAAGAATAATTTGTTGCCTGTTATGGAAACTGGTACCTCTCTACACTATACAAGCATTCATTGTTTACCTTCCATGCGCACCACCACCAATAATACAGTATTGAGTATTAAACAATTATCACATATCATGCATCGAATATAAATTAACCAAACCATTAATGTGAGTCAACTAGTGCAGTTTTAGAAACGATTGTTTAACAAATGCAACACATGTTCTATTCAGCAGACAGTCAAGTCAACTAAACACCTGATCGAAGACACTACTGATCATGTTAAGCAACACTTACTATACTATTGACAGCATATACTACTCTAGTTGAAGTAAACAATACAAGTAATTAGAATAATATCATCAATAACAAGGGAAAAAAAAAACAGAAGGCTTGAAGCTTAAGTACTACATTTCCTGGATAATTTTTCATGGTGTGATGATACTAGAGGCAATAATCACAGGACACTCAATTTCATCATTACAAATAAGTCAACTCCAAAGGTGTTTATGTATGGGGTGCCAAGAATATGCTTTAGATTGAAGACTTCTTTGTCTGAATGATAGTCTTCTCAGAAAACAATCTATGATGTTTTCTCCATACATGACAATAAGGTGTACAAGAAAAAGTTTTGCGTCAGAGGTTGGGAGAATATAATCTGACTCGCATCAAACTTGGATCCAGACAAACCCCAAGGCAAGCAGTGTACTCAATATGCCAGCAAGTTTTGCCAACTTAAATGAGGTTCCTCTTCTTATTTAGATGACTCCAATCCAGTATGATTTCACAATAGGAAAAACATCTTAACCCACCTATTAGCTAGTTCCACAATCAAGGGAACAAAATCATTCAAATATTCAGGACAAACATAGGATTTTGATGCCACAATCAATTATTCCATCTAAAACCTTAATTCAAAAATGAGTGAAAAATATAATACTTATAAGAGTTCAATTATATAATATATTAACTTAATAACTTCAACTAATATTTCAATTCCAGCCTATTATGGAACTCAACTTAGAATGATCAAAACCACCTGAACCTATAGTTCATCTTACAACATTCAACCTGGTCACTCCATTGGTACATACACCTATTAGAAACTTTTTGGTTTAAAGATCTGTTGGAATAATTCTTACAAGTTGTTATGCTAATGAATTTATTTCCGTTTACTATTGACAAAAAGCAATCACTTTCCACAATTTATGTAGACAGGAAATATTTTATTCTGCAGTTTAAGCATGTACTTCGATAACCACTCTATAAAAAACAATTAATCAGCGAGAAAATATCTATTCTTCCGTAAGCTAGATTTGAATAGCTGAAAAACCTATCCTAACATATGGAAACTGTTATAATCCTTGTGTCGGAACAGTGCAATGACCAATCTTGACTCAAACTGGATTGCACAACTGCATACAATAAACAGTTCACAAATCTTTACGTGAATGAAGAATCTTAACTAAGCAAATAATTATAGTTCTGCTAAACAAAAAGCTAGAGTTTTTGTTGACTTTCTGAGTTTACTAATTAACCACCAAACCAACTAGACACATTTGACTTCAAAAGCAATAGTATGCACTATGGTCTCAGTATATGTAGCGAATTTTGACGGCTGCTATTTTAACTCTTACAGGATCGTTAACTAAGGTAACAGAGTAAACATTATCATCTATGAAGTCAAATCAGTAAGCAAGTTGAAATAACGGAAAAACTTGCTTCCCAAAATTTCTTGAATCTTGAAAAATCATTGTCACAACCGAGTTGGAGCAGTAAAATAACAGATTTAGGGATAAGAGAAACATATCTAACTTCATTCTTCCATGGGTTGATTCTCCACTGATTGTGCTTGGGAAACCTTGACTTTGATCTTCGGAAGAGTGAGAGACTGATCTTGAGCAAGAACACCTGGTGCTTTGACCAAGCTGATACCCTGCTCCAACTCCACAGCTGCCTCTCTCTGCTCTTTGGATTTCTTCCCCTTCATCCTGACAACAATTTCCAAGGAAACGTAAGTTCATATGTCAAACATACTATGCTTTTGGATAAATGATGGGATCAATATGACAAACCTCTGTTTATGATGTCTCTCCTCTCTAGCTACTCTGATTTTATCAATCTTCTTGATGGCCTTTAGAGTGTTTTCAGCAAGATTTCTATCATATCTCTCTGGCCTGTTACGCTTCCTCTCAAACTCAAAGGTTGAGTCCTGGAGACAGCAAAACCAAATGAGAAGAAGAAACCACCACCCTTGTCTCTCTTTGAATTTCATTTTTAAGTTCATGACAATCAAATGACAAAAAAAATATATATATACCTGAGTCATGTCCTTGCCATGTAATCGCCTGTAGGCTTTAGTCCATTTCACTTTACGTGGATTTCTTTTCATTTTGAAGTTCTTGTGGCATTTTGATCTACAAAACCTGAAAATCTACAAGGAGAAACTCACTTGTAAGGAGATAATATACTACCACAATAGTTACAGGCTGAACTCCCAAAATAACCAAATGTCCAACATGAATTTTACATTTCCACTCTATTATGTTCTTAGCTAGACTTATCAAATGTCCTAGAAATAAAATTCATGCCTGAGCCTATTATACTGAGTATTTGAATGCCATTTCACCTCAAATCACCATGAATCTTCTATTTTTGCAATGTCTACATTTCTGGGTTTAATTATTTCCGCATCAACCAACCTTCATTGCTACTTATCTCAAAATATACATCTATACCACACTAAAGTTCTCTAACATATAATGACACAATTGATTATACAGAAAACATAATTCACTATGCTATACATAAAACCTCAGTCAGATAGCCTTTTTTTTTTAATTAATAAAAAATAAAAACATAATAAAAATTTAAAAAATAATTAAAAAAAAAGGATTATTCTTTGAAGAACCAAACCTAACTGCTATACAATTGTTTGCATACTACTTAAACAACAGAAACATTTAACTAAAGAGAGAGGCAAAAGTCCAAAATGAATGTTACCTTAGCATCATTGCGGACAAATTGAATACCATGTCCTGGATATACAGTTGAAGAACAAAACCAACATTTTTCTAACCTCATCTTATATCCTGAGTTTATACCAAATTAATAAAACCTGCAAAGGATCAAACTCAATCAAGATTATCTGAGATACTTACAGGTGCTTTGGCGAGACGTGTGTTCTAGTCTAGGGTCGATCGAGGGTTTAGCGGTAGAAACAAACAAACAAGACGACTACCTGGTCGGCTGCTAAACATACCGCATCTTAAGTGTTGATACATGGGAGTTAAATTGAGGGTGCATTTAGCAGAGATCTGTAAGGGCCGGGCTATTTCGTGAACTTAATTAGTGCGAATCCAAACCTAATGCGTGTTGTTGATCCAAACTCAACATTCCATTCAAATTCATTAAAATTCACAATTAATTCCGAGAAAAGCAGTTAAAAAAACCTCTTACAAAATAAATTTTGGTTGATACTCTCCCTAGTGTAATATTTTATATATGAGAGGATTATGTAACTAATTATTTTTTAAAACGAGGTCATTTAATCGTTTAGATAGACTGACTTTTAAATTTTGATTTTTAAAAACTTTGCAGGTGTTGTTTAGGTAATTGGCAGGAGTGTTTCTACTCTTTCAGAAGCTCTTTCAAATAAAATAAAAAATAATAATTTCCTGAAATGGCTTCTATTTCTTTTCTTCTACATTCAGAAGTTAAAAGTAAAAGTAATCTCAAACGGGGTCTCAATTTTTTTCGTAAAAGTATAGGCATCTAATTTGTTTAATTCTAACAGATTGGGAAGTTGATCCATCTAATTAGATTTTTAAAAACTTATATTAATTTTTATATTATAAAATATTGAGGAAAAGATATATAATCAGCTTGTATGCTTACCTTATTTAGATAATTAGCGTTAATAACTTCTAGTTAGTCTCTATTTTAAAAACTGAGAAAATTTGTAATACCTATTTATAAGTGATCGGGAAGATCATGCTTTTATCATCAAATTCTTTTTTTTTAGATGGTACGAGAGTATTGATATTGGTGTTTTGCATAAAGCCGTCTTCTTAATTATATTTATTATCTTTAATTGATCATTATTAGTCGGTGTTCTTAATTCAAAAGAAATTGACGAGATGTCAAAAGTCTCCCCTACGGACCCATCACACTCATATTACTTACATCAACTCTGAGCAACTGGCTCATATGATTATTTCTGTCAAATTGAATGGTTTTAAATATCCATTCTAAAGCAAATCAATGATCCATGCATTGATAGCAAAAAGAAAAATTGGCTTCGTAGATAGATCTTTCCAAATATCGTTGCCGACATCACCAAATTTTGGGATGTGAAATCAGTGCAATAACATAATCCTTTCATGACTTACACATTCCATTGAGCCTACTAAAAATAATCCAACAAATATGGGAGGATTTAAAATATCCATATTCACAAAACGACGCACCAACTATCTTCCAGATCCAAAAATCAATAGCGACGATGTCTCAAGATACCATGACTGTACTCATTATTACAACAAACTAAGGCTATGTGGGAAGAGTTTGACATTTATCAAACTCCTCCAATATGTAATCAAACCCTTTAACATATTCTTCGGTGGGAAGAAGATAAATTAATATAGTTGTTTATGGGGCTTCATGAGTTTTATAAGATTGTTCAATCTAATATTTTTTTATGGTTCCAATGTCTAATGTTTGTCATGCCTATACATTACGTGTGCGGGAAGAAACTCAACGAATGCAGTTATACAGGGTCATTTAAAGTTTCTCAAAGATAAGATGTGAACACTACAATTGTTCAGGACACTTGATCAATGAATGAGAACACTAAATATTAGTGTAAATTTTGTGACAAGAAAAATCACACGGAGGACCGTTACCGATATGAAAATAGTGGCCAAAGTTCTCAGGCTTCATCAAATCACATAACAAAATAGGAGATCTAATGGTCCCGCAATGCATGTAGCTGATTCTTCCTTCATAATCTGTGCAAAAAAGTCTCAGTTGAAGAATTTCTCTACCAAATAATTATAACACTGGGACAAGCGATATCTGAAATGGGTCAGAATCATGCATCTTCTGGTAATGGTGATGTATTTGCTAATACAACAGTTAAGTTTCTTATGTATCATCTTTAGTGTAATTCATCTATTGTCTGACCGTGGATCCTTAACAATGGTGCCACATATCATATAAAATCTGATCAGGCACTCCTCTCACACACTACTCCACCTCATCATCACTTGTTAACTTACCCATCAATGCAACACGAATCGTCCTAGTACTGGCAACACGAATCGTCCGGTCTGGTCTAGTCTAGTCTACGCGGACTTTTCTTTTAAACGAATCGGAGTGGACTAGTCTGTTCAATGGACTTGTAAATTTAAAGTCCAAGTCCGTCTGTGCGGATTCGCTAATGAACTCAGACAAGTCCATTTATTTTTTTAATTATTTTTATTTAAAATTTTAATAAATTTAATGATAAATAATGTGAAATTATTAAATTAATAATTTGTATAATAATAATTAGATATTATTTTATATAAAATTATGTTAATGATTCTTTTAAATCCAAAATTAGTAAAATATCAACCTAACATAAATAAATAAATAAATAAATGATAAAATTTATTATTCAGTATATATATTTTAAAAAAAAATGGGTCTACGTGTGGATTGGACTTTAGAGTTCGCTATCAAAATTGACTTTCAATTTTAGAGTCCAAATCCACGTGAACTAGAGTGAACCTGGACTGTCCGTGAACTTTAAGTCCATTTTGACACTACTACCATTACCGGCTCTGGCACTATTTCGTCTCATACTTATCTTATTTTAAATCATGTACTTTGTATACCATCATTTAATTTTAATGTTATGTGTATCAGTAAATTAACCTCAACCCTTAAATGTTGTGTAATGTTCTTTCCTTGATTTCTGTCTTATGCAGAAGTTAACTACAAGGAGAGTGATTGACTCGGGTAAACAACACAGAGGTTTTTACTACATATGCCTTCAAATCTCTCTACCTTTCATGTCTCTCAACCTTCACAAATCTGGAATTAAAGGCTCGATCACTCATAAGGGTGTCAATGAGACAATCTACTGTGAGCTACTCAAACTCGACTCAAACAATACTTGAACTTGACTCATTTTATTCGAGCTCGAGTCGAGTTCGAGTCGAGCTTTTAGTCTCATGAGTCAAGCTCGAGTTTAGCAATACTCGACTCGTTACGCTCGGGAGATTTTATATATATATATATATATAATTTGGAATGGAATTAAACATAGTTAGTTTTTTTTTAAAAAAAATAAAAAAGAATTGGTTAGACTTGTTTATATTATTATAAAATAAATTAATAACAAGTTGTATAATAAAAATCAAATATCAATTCAACTTGATTTTTTTTCAACTTAATATTATTACTAAAGAAACGAAAACCCTAAAATAGAGGACGGCGGGTGAAAAATAAAAACCCTTTGAATCCGAACCTTTTCTTCTTAATTTGTGTGCCTGTTCTTTGATCTTGAGGGTGCTCTCGTTCTTTGATCGTGAGGAATGTTAGTATTCTTTATACTCAGTTGTGAAAAGTTAATTACTCAAATATTGAAAGGATTTCTTTGATTATCCATTTCTTTGTTGCATTTTGAAGGTTCCGTTGCAGCTTTGGCTAATTTCTCCCTTGACTTGTGATAAACACAAGACCGTACAATGTGTTCTCGTTCAAAGTTGCTTTTTATTTTCTTTTTATTTTAATTTATGCAATACGGAGTTTGAAATCTCTTGCTTATAACTTAATTTCTTTGTAGGTTTTCAATTTTTTTTCCAGTTGAATTCTTTTCTATAGGTTTAATTTTTAGATTTTGTACGCTTTTTGAATATGCTAGACTTTAAGTTCTTCAGACTTGAAATTTTTTGTCATCTGCTTTTGAAACTTTGATTGATCTTACTTTTGTGTGGTTTATCAACATTGTGCATAGCGACATTCATGGTTATTTATTTGTATATTTGCTAAAGTGGCATAGGTATTTTTGAGTAAAATTGTTAAGCACCTGAACTTGGTGGTGGACTTATTCTGAAAGCATGCTTTATGAGCATATGAACTGTTTAGTTTCTATCTCAATTATGTCAAAAGATTGCTTTGTGATGCATAATTTAATTCAGTTACATTAACATGATTTAGCTAACTTATTTTGGATATATGCATAATTTAGTTCAGGAACTGATGATATTTTACATGTATGTTTGAGTTAATGATGATATGATAATGAAATTTATTTATATTTTATTACTATATTAAACTCTGAGCATATTTATCTATATTACATGCTTAATGTCTTTAAATACGTACTAATTTTAAAATTTTTCTTATTTAACATAGAAATTTGAGTACTCTAAGAGTGTCCTCTATAATTCAGGATGATCAACCTAGTGATGAACAATACATGGAAATATCTACGACAAACTTTGATTCAACTGGTGATGTGAGCATTGATCCTACGCCCGTGGAAGCACATCTTGAACATGATATGGAAAAAAGGAATTTATGCAAATGACAATAAAAATGGTGGGGATCAGAATACTGCAAATGATGATGAGGAGGATAATGATCATTTTCAAAGGAAGAAAATACCAAAGAAATCTCCAGTTAGGTTAGAGTTTAAAGAAGAGACAATTGAAGATTTACAAAAAGCTCGATGTGTTCATTGTAGAAAAGCTCTTAGCATACTAAAGAGTGGCAATATAACTCATTTGAGTAGACACTTAGAGGCATGTGTTCATAAAAGGAAAAATCATTTGCAACAATAAATGATAAATTTTCCTCCTATAGCTTCAAGTGTTATTATGAGCTCTACACTTACGGATGATAAATTTGACATGATGAAGATGAGAGAAGGCATTGCTCATTGGATTTTGATGCATGAACATCCTTTTACTATTATGGAAGAAGAAAGATTTAATCTTATGCAGAGAAGAGGAATGATCAAATGGGAAAAGATAGCTCGCAATACCATTAAAAAAAGATTGTGAAATTATATATGACTCTGATAAGAGGAAACTGAAAATAAAACTGAAGGGTGTTCGAAAGATTAACCTTACAACAGATTTGTGAAAATCAACAAATAAGAAGATTAGTTATATGGTTCTCACATGGCACTTTGTAGATGCGAGTTGGAAACTAAAAAAATGATTACTAAATTTTGTTCATATACCACCGCCTGATTGTGGAGTAGAGATAGGTGACACAATTTACAAGTGTGCAAAGGAATGGGAATAGAGAACAAAGTCTATACAATCTCAGTGGATAATGCATCAAATAATGACTCTGCGATTCGGATTCTAAAAGACACATTTTCAAGGAGCACAAATTTATTATACGGAGGTAAGCTATTTCACGTGCGGTGTTATGCACACATACTAAATATAATGGTTCAAGATGTTCTTTCAGAGATTAAATCTATCATTGAGAATGTTCGTGAAAGTGTGGTTTATGTTAACCAAAGTGAGGCTAGGCTTCGAGTTTTTTTTTTTGAGATTGTGCAGTTGCTGAATTTACAAGATAGAATACTAGTATTAGAATGTAAAAATCACTGGAATTCAATGTATGAGATGTTGGTAGTTACAATCAAGTTCAAAGATGCATTTTCAAGATTTAGAGACTGTGAACCTAACTATGAGAACTGTCCTAATGATAAAGATTGGGAGAAAGTTGAGAGAGTTTGTGAAGTTCTTGAAGTTTTTACAAAGGTCACAAAGATTATCTCTTGGAGTGAGTATCCAACATCTAACTTATTTCATAATGAAGTGCGGTCAAGGTGTAGTTGGATAAAAATTCAAAGATGAAAATGATTCTATTTGTGTGATGACTAGAAGGATGAAGCAAAAAATTGATAAATACAGGAGGAAGTGCAACATACAGATGGCTATCGCTTCTATTTTAGATCCAAGAGGTAAGATGATCGTTATTAAATTTTATTTTGCTTAGATGTATTCGGAGCAGACTGCTCAAGAGAATATTTCCAAGGTTAGAGAGGCATTATTTGAATTGTATGGTGAGTATGAAGTTGAATACTATAATGAGCTTGAAGGAAGTAAAGGTTCATCAATAGATGCTACGAGTGATCACTCACTATCATAAGCTTCAAGTTCAGGATGGGATGAGTATACAAGATACACTAAATGAGTACGCATCCAATTCAAAGATCAGACCTAGATAGGTATCTTAAAGATGGTTGGCATATTCATGAAGGGGATCCTTACTCTTTTGACACATTAGGTTGGTGGAAAGGGGAGAGCGATAAATATATAATCTTATAAAAAATGGCTAGCGATATACTTAGTATTCCAATTACTAAAGTAGCATTAGAGGCTACATTTAGTGTTGGCACTAGGGTAATCGATTCTTATTGATCATCATTGCAACATAAATCGTGCAAATGTTATTATATGGTGATGATTAGTGTCGTCATCTTCATGGCGTGAATAAGAAGACTAAGGTTGTGAGTAGATTCATATTTATATTATTTACCACTTTATGTTATTCTAGTACTTAATCAATTAACCTTTTAATTTGTAGATGAAAAAAAAACAATGGAAATTGTTCTCCCATAATCAAATTAGCAGTCTGTATACTGTTGTTGAGTTTTTTCTTTATACTATTAATCTATTTATTTGATAATTGATGATGGTTAGATCTGCCCAATAGTTTATTTTTATTTGATTTTTGGGTTGAGCTTGGTATTTCATGTCGTGTGGGTTACTATCCTTACTGGTTTGTGTGTTATGGTAATTGATGATGGTTGAATCTGCTCAATAGTTGACAAATAGTGTGTAAGGATTTATCAAGTAGTGTTATGGTATGTTATGGTAATTGATGATGGTAATTGACAAACTGTGTGTAAGGATCTATCCAGTAATTGATAGCGGATTGATTTGGTTCCCAGAAACTATCTACCACTCTCCACACAAGAAATGAGAGATGATATCATAGCATGTGCTTGTATGTAATATTATCAAGAACAGCACAAGACATCACTAAAGAAGAAATAAGGTAAATTTTCATTGGCAATGTGAGCCACTAATTGAGCTACTGAAAATTTTGAGATGAGCCATGTTTTAGATCAGGTTAAGATCTAAATAAGTGTTCAATTCATACACATAAAAATGCATGTGTCCTTGAATCATTTTTTATTTGATTAGAGGATTATGCTCTCTTGAAAACTTAACAAAAATTGAACTCACAGGGTTACTATTCTACATATGTTATATTTTGATTTTTTTTAGGGAAAATTGTGTAAATTAAACCATTCAAAGTTCAAATTAAGTAAATGGGCCTCAAAAGTTTGATTTAAGTTTATGATCCAATTGAAAGTTTTGTTTTATGTAATGAGCCAACATTCCAAAATTGTCCTTATTGTTTAATTATATTTACCATTTTATTTAATAAATTGAAATAAAGAAAAAATTGAAATGAAAAGACCAAAATGACCCAAGCATTCTTTTTCAGGTAGCAACGTTAGAAACACATCACAAAAATCCACAGCAGCATCACATTCATCCTTCACAGTCGTCGATCGAGTTACAGTGGAGCATCGTAGACAATTGCTACCTGACATTGAAGCCTAATCGTCGACTAATTGAAGACCGCCGTCAAGAAATCGGCAAAGAATCGTATTCACCTTTCACAAATGTCCATCCAGAAATCAGTGACCTTCGAAGACAGTTAGTGGTTGCTGGTGAAACCTAGTAGTCGATTAGTTGGAGACTGACGATATTGAGTACTCAGGTATGTACTGGATTCTGTATTTTGATGTTAATTATTTTAGGGTTTTCTAGGTTTTGCAGAACATTTGTTATTGCTCTCAACTTTGAACATTGTGGAGAAGAAACTATATTGTAAAAGCATACATTTAGGGTTTATTTGAATGTTTTGTTTTCAGAAATTATATTCTGTAGTAACACAAGTAATATTGATGTATTGTTGTTGTTTGATCTGTTGTTAGTTGTGCAGGTGTTTTTATGGTCGGTGTATGATTCGTTTGGTGTTGTTTGATTGTTCTGTTTGTTAGATTCTTATTCCCTATTTATTTGGCATTTCTTTGTCTGTTTTTGCTAGTTGGAATGACATATTTGCTTTTACACATTTCATGTGGGCACTATATTGTTAAGGTCACATGAGACGTATTTATCGGTGTTTTGAAGAATGTCATTCTTCTGGACACTGTATTGTTAAAGCCATTTGAATGGCGTATTATTAAGATCTTCAATGGCAACCATTTAGTTAATGCAACCTGAAAGACATATTGTTTGATGTTTTAGCGAAGATTAATATGTTAATTGTCTGTGTGCAGGTATAATCAGTTCATAAAGGCTTAACTAGGGCATACCTTTTACCTAATCTACATGGCTGTAGAACTAGTAAGCCGAAGTATTTTAAAATTTTTGTATTATTTTGGGAACATTGATAACTTGTATTTAACATAATGTTTATTTTTGAAATGATTTGTAGGTTGATTGCAATCCGAAATTTAAGTGGGATGCTCTTAGAGAAATAACGCAGCAGTGAGTTAACAACAAATGTAGACCTAAAGTCCTATTTGATCTACTTAATGGCCCTATCCGCAGTTATAATCTCAGTAAGTTCATTCATCATTCCCCATTCCGCCAATTTTTTGAGTTGATAGAGCATAGTGTTGGAAAAGATCAAGTTTTTTGTGGGAAGCTTATATTGAAAGTTTTAGCTAGGGAGATTAGGATTTTTAATCAGAGTGAGGATGAGTTTTGGTTTCATATTGGAGGAGCCGCTCATCAATTTGGAAAGTAAGAGTTTGCTTTGGTGACAGGATTAAGATTTGGAAAGATAAGAAAATGGGATTTAGATCTTGATAACAAGAAGCTTCCTGGAACAAATATTTGCATGAGACTATGGTCTAATGAACATGGTAATGTTTGTGGGAATGAAATAATGTCTTTGTTGGAAGAATCTGAAGTGGAAATGGAAGATTGTAAGAGATTAGAATTAGTTGTTGCTGTCCATGTTTTGATATTAGGAATGTCAATGGATAAGGCTGTTCCAAAATTAGTGTGGCATTTAGTTTATGATTTAAGCAGGTTTATGCGATTTCCATGGGGTACTTTATCTTTCTCGCACATTATGTGTGAGTTGCAAAAGGTGGTGACAAATGATTTATTGGATAATTCGAGAAGAGGAAGAACGATATATGGTTTCACGTACGCACTTATGGTAAGTAATTTTATAGCATTTTATATTTTATAGCATTTTAACAATGTTTCTTGACTTATATGTAAACATTTGTTGATGCAGTGGTGGTTGGTTGAAGCGTTTCCTTACATGAGAGATCAATTGAATATTGAGGAACTTAATAGGACTGCCTCAACAGAACCTAGATGTGTGAGATGGTCACTACATGATATCAACGGGAAGAACTACGATGAAGCTATGACGGTAAAGTTTTTTTTTTATTATCTTTGCAGTATAAATTTCTTTCAGATTTATTGAATTGTAAGAAATGAATGTACTTGTGACTGTAGATGAGTGGTGAAAGCACATTGGAGCCAACTGAAGAGGAGGCTTCTAGTTGGTATATGAAGCATTTTGATGTGCATCAGTTTATCAGTCTTGATATTAACAAATTACGGGATGATGATGTTGAATCAGTAGAATCTTCTACCGATTGGGATGAAATTTCGAATGATGAAGAAGTGTAGGAAGCACCTGAGAAAAATATCGGTGACAGTGGTATTGTTTTTCATTCAGAGGTAAATACATTTGAAATATTTAGATTATAGTTTTGAAGTTAAAATTCTAAATAATTTGATGCTGGTCATGTGTAGAATGTTATGAATGAGATACTGATGAGAGTTAAAGAGTTAGAAGAATTTAAGAAAGAGGCTTTGGAGGAGATAGTGGAATTGAAACGAATTATATCTGATCAGGAAAAGCGGCTGAGGAAAGTTGAAGAATTGCATGTTGAAGTAAAACATTTCCAGTCTGATGAAGTAACTAAGGCTGATGCTAAGGTTAGTTTGATTATTCACAGTGAATGTGTACAACTATTAAGAGATTGACTTATTGATTTCTGTTATACAAGATGTTGATGGAATTGTGAAAGATGATAATGGTCATAAGGAGAAGACAACCGTTAAGGTGAAATCATATGAGGTATGTTATGAAAGCAGATGAGTTTTGTTAGGTGATATGTTTGGTAATCTGAATATTGAACATAGAATGTAGATTTTAAGTTAAATCAATCCAATATTATTGTAGGTAATTAATGTGAGGCGTAGCCAAAGATTAAATGTGAATGTTAGTATTGAAATTATTTTCCTGACTTGCTTCAAACTTACGTGATTTTGCTAGTATAATAAACACATGATTTTGCTGGTGGAGAAGGCGAAAAGAAGAAGAAAGAAGTTAATGTGAAGGAAGATGAGGTATATTAATCAAATTCCCTTAGTACATGTTGATATACTGTAATATGTAAATATTAGTTGTAAAAATGATTTACTTAATTTGTTTAGTTATTAAAGTTCTATATTGGAATAGGTAATGACGGTAAGGCATAGCCAAAGATTAAACAAAAGGCCATTTGAGTGTATGCCTGACAGTACCAGTAAAATGAAAAAGATAAAGGAGAAGGTTCCCAATAATCAAGGCGAGTCTGATCCAAGTGATGACGAGGACTGTAGTGTGACAGCGTCTGTCAAAAGAAAAAAAAATTCAAAAACGGGTGATTGAATGGCCTGCTGGAAAGCTCCCTATGCTGAATGATCAAGCTACTCTGCTAATTGGGCAAGTAATTCCTTGCCTGGGAAAACCTTTTCCTTCCAGTAGAGTTGAAGAAAAACCAGAGATTAAAGGGTTCCTCAATGGTGATAATTTGACGAGGTGAGTAATAGTTTGTGTACATATTTATCTTATAATCCATTGCTATCCCACCATCCTCTATTCACTATTTATACTCAAATGTATCATTATTATTGGTAAGTATTATCTCCCTGGTAAATTGGAAGTGAATGCGAATAGGTTAAAACTTTTGAGTGGAAAACATGAATGGTTTCATGGTGAAGATATTCATATGTATCTGCTGGCCATGAAACAAGAACTTGAATGGAGTGTGGAGCATAGGTTTGGTAATTTGGGGACTTTCTTTTTTGATCAAGTAAAGGACTGGTACAATAATGGTACTTCGAAGGCAATTGGAGTTCAGAAATTGAAGAAATATATTGCAGGTGAAGGGACGGATGAGAATCACTGCATTCCCTAGTGGGATCTAGATTATGTAAGAATAATTTGAACTTGCATTATGAACTTGCAGTAGTAAACTTATATTGTATGTTTGTATATATAGTTTAAATACTATATTGATTTTTTTGTAGGTTTGTTTTCCTGCTCACGTATTTAAGGGTCATTGGGTTGCTATTGTTTTGGATATGTACTACGAGCGCATTATAGTAATTGATCCAAAGGCATCTTGTGATGGAGGCAGCCTGTTAGCAGACCAACTAAAGCCATTGTCTGAAGTCCTTCCACTACTATTGCAAGAGACGGCTTACAATTCCCATAAGACAAAGACCGGTTAATGTACTAGTTCATACGAAGATTGGATTGTACATGTGCTTGATAATTCACTAATCCCTATTCAGAAAGATTCGTAAGTAGTTTAATGAAATCTTAGATTCTTTTTGTTTATTTCATTAAGAGATTTTATGGTAATGGTGTTTAATGGCTTTTGCAGTGACTCTTGTGGGCCATATGTCTGCAAATTCATTGAGGACATAGCATGTGGACGGAAAGTATGGTCGCTTAGTACTAATGACTCTCTAAGACTAAATAAAATTCAAT